>CM069163.1:13845850-14445850 GCA_035221665.1 Okamejei kenojei | reverse complement strand
TCCCCCTCTCTTTCCCCCCTCTCCCTCCCCTCCTCTCCCTCTCTCCCCTCCCTCGGCTCGGCACCCCCCTCTATCCCCCCCCCCTCTCTCTACCCCATCTCTCATTCCCCCCCTCTCTCCCCTTCTACATCCCCCCTCCCTCTCTCTCTCTCCCACTACCCCCATTCTCTCCCCCCTCTCTTTCCTGCCTCTCTACCCCCCCTCTCTCTCTTCCCCCCCGCCTGCGAGTTGGGTAACTATGCGTGAGTGGATAGGGCGGGGATGGGGGTAATAGGAGCAAATTAATAATCATATATCAAGGGTGGTGGTTAGTGTGTGTGTGGCACCGCAGGCCGCCCCCTCCCCCCACAACCACACGTTGGGATGGGACTCAATGGGTCCCACTTGGTCTAGTAACTATTAAAACTCTGATCTTGTATTTGTTTGTGTGTGTATAATCACATCTTCTCGAAAAAAACGACACGCTAATGATAACATTTTTACATATTCCAATAGTGATTTTCCCCGTGGAGTCCAAAATCGCTTTATCTGAAAAATTAATGCTTTATTTCTCCAGTTATTAATGAAATTGTTCGAAAATCTGAAAGAACCACGCCCCCCCCCCCCCCCCCTATACTCGGCCACTGCCTGGAGCCACCCTCCCGTGGGGGCTATGGGTAGGGGACGGGTGCGTTGGGGGGAGCCTGCAGCCGGGAACCGCCAGCTGGGAGCCGCGAGCGAGGGTGTATTGCGTTCGGGAGCCAGCCCACCCTTGTGACGACGCGCCACCTTCCCATCCCTCAAGCTCTACCCCCTCCCTCTCTGCCAACCCCTCCCGCTCCCTATCTGCCCCCCCCCCACGCCTCCCGTGGGTGCTATGGGTAGGGGACGACTGCGTTGGGTCTGCCCTTGGTCATATAAAACTAAAACTCATCTGCAGGTTTGCGTTGTTTATTATTTGCGCAAAAACGGTACATGATAGCGTCCCACCTTACTCACCATTGTCCTGTGCTGTAAATGCAACAGGTTTTGTTCAGATAGTATATTTTAAAAGTTATTAAGGTTTAAAAACCTTTAAAAATGCGCATGCGCAGTTGGGGGAGAGTTCCTATGTGCATCTTTACTGGCATCGGAAAGGGCACCCAAAGGGTCCTCAGCTGGGCCTGTGCAGTTGGGGCCTTTCTAGAATTGAGGTGGCGGCGGCGGTTAGAGGCGAGAGGCCACACCGATAGGGACGTGGAGCGGCTATGTGATGATCTGGGGCCTGGGCACAGGCTGGCAGTGGCCAGCTCCGGATCGGGTTGAGTCCGCGCTGAGGATCCGAGGCCTGGGCACTGAGCTCCTTCAGGCATGCAAGGAGCGAAAGGAGCGGCACCCTCGAGATCCTGGGGACGCGAGGAGTGAGAATGGGGTGATTGAGGTAGAGAAGGGGGTAGGGAGGGAGAGGGGGGAAATGGGGGAGGTGAGGAGGGAGAGTGGGGAGGAGGAGGAATAGAGGGAGAGGAGGCCATTGGGGGAGGTGAGGGAGGGATGGGGGGATAGGGAGACGTGGGGATAGAGGGATAAGGGCTAGGGAGTGGAGAAGAGTTATGGAGGGAGGGAGGGAGTGACGGTAGGGAAAAGGAGAGGGAGGGGGGGAGGAAAGGGAAAAGAAGAGGGAGGGTGAAGAGGGGGAGGGAGTGCTTGGGGGAGAGGGGAAATGAGCCGCGCCTGTGCAGTTTGGGCTTGTGGGTGAGTGGTGGAATATTGCGTTGGAATGGGTAAGTGGTGGAATATTGCATTGGGGAACGGGTTGCATTGGGGGACCAGGCCTCCCATGTGACAGACCTAACGGGTCCCACTTAGTCTAGTTACTAATAAAGGAAACCCATGTTTTGTGCCTTTTTATTCTCTGTGTCACAATGCCTTCCCTCATTTTAGGGTCCGTGAAACTCAAGTTCCACCTGTTCCTCCACACCCTTCAACATCAGTTGATTTATTGTGCTCATTGGACTTTTCCGTTGCAGTTGCAACACTTACACGCTTTACATTGCAATTCTCCAGATTGAATTCTACTTGTTACTTTTCTGCCCTATTGATGTCTTACTGGAATCCCAAACATTTTTCCTCAATGAACAGTTTTTATATCCGCAAACTTTATATTATGTCCTGTACAGCAAAGTTGAATTTCATAAAATATGATTTAGTGATGTAATGCAATATTTTGAAAGTGAAAAGAAACAGAAATACTTGCAAAACAAATCAAAAACATTAAAGTAACCAATGGAAAAAAATCACGGCACCTGTATCGTGGAAAAGGAATTTAAACTTAACGTAGTTCTTAAATTTCTGATGAAATCGATTTTGGACAATTGATTGCTTAGACAACTGCTATTGACAACTTAATTTGTGAACGCAAAAGAATAAATAGAATCCAACAAGAATGATCCAGAGAATTTGGAAAACAAAACAAATCGAATCACTTAAAATTTGAACTTTTCATTTTTTCATATATTTAAACGTTTATTCATTTTAATTTCATATTCCACTAAATTGACAAAATATCATGTCTTGTGATTGAGTGTTTAAATTTAAGCCAGTTTTGGGCTTAGAAAATCGACACCTCCAGCTTTCTGCCGGATTATTACATTGTCAGTTTTGGTTAGAATACAAGCAAATTATCTTAGAAAGCATCCACTATAATATATGAAAATAATTGTTGATGAATATAGATTATGTTAGAGGAATTTTCTTTATTTTCTTCCATGGATTACTGGGATTTGTTTGATTTCACCTTAATTTTGAATTTTTCTATTCCATTGAATCCTGAGGATTTTTATTATATTGGTTTATTATTATTATTATTATTATTATTATTATTATTATTATTATTATTATTATTTCCAGATTTGTTCTTCCAGTTACCCATGCTCAGCACTAACATGGAGGACAAAGTCCAAGCGTACCTTTTTGGCTTTTTATTGATGCTGAGAAGTGCCAACCCAACCTTCAGTGGTGGGGCCCTGCATGGGAGCAAGACTTTGTTCACAAATACTGTGATGTAGGGGTAGGGTGAGACATAACAAACCTGTGCCAATGAAACAGCATTTGACACATGGATAATTCCACTGCTTCTTAGTTTTTTTTCTGAATGCCCTTGATCAAGGGAAAACAGTTGAGAATGATTACTATTCTAAAAGGTAAATCAACATTAGAGCTCTTAAAATACTTAAGACAAGTATATACATAATTAACCACAAATTATTAATAAATTGGCCGAGACCCTGATGCCAGATTTGTCCAGCAGAAGTACTGGAGAATTATTGAAACTTGGCGTTTGAAAGTGGAACTCCAGAAATGGTCTGTGTCTAAGAAATTGTCAGCAATGCCTTAACCTTTAATGTATGACTCCTGGCCTGCCTGACAAACATGCAGGGAAATGCTGAAAATTCTGCCTGAAATTCATAAGGTGTTTCTTTAAGAATTCAGGAAACCCTTTTTTTCTAAGAATCGCTATAATTGGAAACATTCTACCAGATATTTTTAATATGATGTGTTTTGCTCATTTGCACACATTGCCTCTGCCTTTGGTAAGAAATCGGCAAGTTTGGTCCGCTCTAGAAATGCAGCACATGACCCAGATTGTATCTTTGGGTGCAAGATCAAAACATTGTATCTTAATTGCCATGAAATATCCCTTGGCATTAATAGCCAAGCAGGGTATTTTTTCTGGAGAGTTAAACAACATGTATACTTCAGTGATAAGTAAACAAAGTGCTGGAGTAAATCAGCAGGAACATCTGTGGAGAACATGGATAGGTGACGTTCCGGGTTGAGATCCTTCGTCAGTCTCCACATGTTTCATAACTCTTCATGACTACGTGTTTCTACGTATCTTTCAACCATTGGCATCAGCTGATCAGTTGTACAATTCTGGGTTATAGAATCTCCCTGTTCATATTGTCCAGTGCATTTCGACACAAAATACGAATGACTGTCTTTAAAATTGTTTGTAGTCGTATTTTGGGAAAGGCGTAAAAATTGTGTTCCCTTTTATTTTTAATTTATAACTCCAGTTTTGCATTTGCTATAACTCGGTAGTATGCATTTGATGATTCAAATTATCTTTTGATCAGGATTTTGAGCGTAATTCACCTGATTGTGTTTCAAAAATCCGACAAGCTTTCCAGGAGCTAGAAAAGTATGCGCAGCAACAAGGTATGGGAACGACTTGTTAAAAGATATTTCAAATGTGCCTGAAACACAAGATATATCATAGAGTCATACAGTTTGGAAACAGACCCTTCAGCCCAACTTGCACACACCAACCAAAATGTCCCATCAACACCAGTCCCACTTGCCAGCCTTTGGACTATATCCCTCTAAACCTGTCCCATCCATGTACCTGTCTCATTTCTCCTTAAACGTTGCAATAGTCCCTGTCTCAACTACCTGTGCTGGCAGCTCGTTCCATACACACACCCACCACCCTTTGCGTAAAAAGTTACTGCTCAGATTCCTATAAAATCTTTTCCCTTTCACCTTAAACCTATGCCCTCTGTTTCTCAATGCCCCCACTCAGGGTAAAAGACTGCACCCTTTCCAATTTAACATCTTTCCTATAAAATGGTGCCCAGAACTGAACACAACACTCTAAATGCGGCCTCACCAACATTTTATACAACTGCACATGACCTCCCAACTTATATACTCAATATTCTGACAGATAAAGGCCAATGTGCCAAAAACTTTTTTGACCACCCTGTGCCACCACCTTTAAGGAACCTATGTACTTGCACTCATAGATCTCTTTGCTCCACAACAATTCCCTGAGCCCTATCATTCCTGCCCATGTTAGACTTTCCAAATGCAGCACCTGTATTAAATTCCATCAAACATTCCTCAGCCCACCTGATCAAAATCCTGCTGCAATTTATGACAACCATCTTCACTACCTGCAATCTTACCCTTTTTTGTGTCATTCCAGATATTTGGTCAACTTTCAATTCCGAACATCACAGGAAATATAAAGATATATACAGGAGCTAACAAGCATTTTGCAGCTACGTGCTATTTAGGAAAAAATCTTGAGTAGGTTTCCTATATCCCATAGCCTCGCTGGTTGCTAAAGGCACTTGTGTGATCTGGTGCCAAGTGATTCCAGTCTTTATGGGAAGGATTTCATTATTCTTACTTTGCATTTATTAATTTTAAACAAACTATTGCTTTAGCAGAAAATTCTAATTCTGAAAGTAATTTACTTAATTTTTCACCAAAACTGCAATAACCAAACCCACTTTTCAGCAAAATTGGGAATGTTCTCCAACATTATTCACTCTGGAAAATGTATTTAATTCAGGATTGCATAAAGTAATTAAATAGAACCCTCCCCCACTATATAATGCTTTTACAGAAGTATTATTACTGACCCTATTTTTCCTCATTGATATGCATTAGTATTATGCATGGGTATAGTTGCAGTCTATCTACAATTTGCAAGCTTCAGTCAGGGTAGTCTGATGTTGACATTTTCTAGCATTGCGATGAGTAATAAAGAAATCACTGGTAATAAGTTGTGCCATGAGGAAATCACATGTTGAATTTTCTGTCTTCTAAATACTTGTTTTATAGCATGGAACAAAATGGCCAATAAACTATCTCTGTGTAAGCCATTGAGATCCAAAAAAGAAGTTGAGCAACTATATAGATGGGCACGGAATGCTTTTACATATTTAGCAATGTTCAACTATCCATACAAAACTGCAGTGGGATTACATTTCCCAGCAAACCCAGTGGATGTAAGTATCCTAGTTTTCCTGGACAATGAGCTTTTTGAATAACAGATAAATATTCCTGTGATCCTGTTTGCACCCATCTCTCGCAATATCTTGTCCCTCCAACTCCCCCCCCCCCTTCTTCCCCACCCTCACACCCCTCTGGCTCTCTCTCTTGTCACTTACTCCACCCTTATGCTAACCAAACCCACCTCATCTGTACCCACCTTACATTTGCCAGACTTTGTACTGCCCCCAGCTCTTTTCAAGCTTTCTTCCCCCCCAAATACAATCAGTCTGAAGACAGGTCTTGACACGAAACGCCACTTTTCTGCTGTCTCCACAGGGGCTGCTTGTCCCACTGGATTGCTCAGCACTATGAGTTTTGCTAAAGTAATTACAGAATGGCTTGTGTATTTGTCCTTCCTCAATATGTTATCGATGTTAACCATATTTTTTATTGATTAATCAGCACTATGATAAACTTTAACTGCACACTTCCCTTTGGTTAATTGTGTAATTAAAATTCTGTATGTAAAAATATATATATCTATGTTTTTTTTAAAAAAATATGTAGATATACTCACATTATTAATGTTACTATTAATTTTCATAGGTTGCGTGCCACTATATTCTGAAGAAGAATGATTATGTGGAAGGCCTACTATCTATATTAGGTAAGTATCCATTAAAATATGCATTAAAAATTATCTGTACAGGGAATTAAGTGGGAGTAGTAAAGATTGATATCCTCATTGACTCATTTGTAAGAGTTTGTTAACATACATTGCTGGTTTATAATATTATTTATCCTTTTGAAACGAAAAAGAGTCAACGTATCTAGATTGTCACATTCACAATAATGAGTAGCAACCTTCATTGTTAATTGGTAAAATGTTAATATATATGCAAGTAGGGTGTCAAAGACCTGTTAATTAATTGATGTAAAATGTTTTTTAGAGGTTTCCACATGGTGAGTGATTGGATGACAATGAAAACAATAGTTTTATCTGAATGGTATTGAACTCTGATTTATAGAAATTTGAAAAATAAATCCTACTTTTGCTGTGATTGTCATGGTTACTGATACTCAAAATTCTCAGGCGACACGGAGAATTCTTCAAGAAGTTCAAACCTTTGTTTGCAAATCGAGGCTGGAACACTCAAAGAGTAAATCACTAGAGAGTTCACCCCAGCCAAAGAGCTGTTTCTTTTTATGACATGTTTAACTCTATGTCCCACCCCCGGTACATTTCTATATCCAATCACTTGCAGACATTCCCTTATCGATATCCCTGACCTGCATCTAGTTTTTCCCCTCCTTCCCAGTTATTTTCCATTCCGTAATCCACCCTTTTTTAAACCACATGGCTTCCCCTTTCTTAGGCCCCCTTATTTCTCTTAGCTAGGGCTTGATACAGAGTTACAAAGGTCACAACTGATTTACGCGAAGTGTTGAGCTAGCTTCGAGGGGAGAACCCAAAGTTTATTTTCCTATCTTAGGTCTCCTTTATTTCTCTTAGTCATCTCAGCTAGGAGTGTTACAAAGGTCATATAACTGTCACAGCTGATTTTCGCTAAGTGTTTAGCAAGCTTCGAGGGGAGAACCCAAACGCCTTCCCCCCTCAATTTATATAAACAAAACACACAAAGGCAAGCACAAATGGCTTATCTCCAACATGAACAAGCTAATCCAAACATGCAGAGCAAAGCTAAATCCAAACATGCAGAGCAAAGCTAATACAACGAATAATCAATAAAGGATAATAGTTAAGTATCGCAAGTATTACAAACACCAAGAATATAAAATATAAAGATACTTCACCCCTTATAATTCCCCCCTTTGAGACCAAATCGGACTCACAGAAAAAGAAAACCACAAGCTGCACATATCGGCGTCAGATCAAACTACAACTAACCCCTAAAATCAAGGTCCTAATATTTTGCACGTCTTCGTAGTATTCTATCAGTGGGGTCTGCTTCTCCAGGAGACCAGATTCGCCTTTTTCCTGGAGCAACGAGAGCTGTTTGCAGTGGCTCTTACTAGGAGAAACTTAATACAGGGTAAAACACAACATAGCACAACAGTAACCACCAGCAGCGCAACTCCAATAGTCACCCCCAACTTAGCCAACCATGCTCCCAACCTATTTTCTAGCCACTCAAAGAATTGATATCCAAAACCCGCATTCTGCTTAAGCTCTTTTCTTAGATTCTTCAACTTATCCGTTGCTTTAGTAAACTGTCACAATTGATTTACGCTAGGTGTTGAGCCAGCTTCGAGGGGAGAACCCAAACGCCAACCCCCCCCCCCCCCCCCCCCAATTTATATAAACACAAGACACAACGGGAGACATACATTCAGACACGCTGAAAACAACAAAACGTCCAAAGAAACACACGAGCTGTTGGCCAGGCTGCCGTGAGGGGCGTCCTTCTCGCAGCCTAACAACTGGATTGGTGCGCCCTTTCCGACCAGAGACCGGTCCAGAGCTTCAGCAACGGGCATAGCGTGGACTTTAACATCGCAGAGCTGCGATCCTTTGCCGGGGATCGCCACTGCTGACTTTACCATCGTGGAGCTCGGTCTGTGAAGCTTCCAGCCACGGGCGCGGCACGGACTTTAACATCGCGGAGCTGCCTACGTTCCTTTGCTGAGGATCGTCAGAAGAATTGCGCCGACCGCGGGATCAGTGGTTTTGGCATTATGAAACAGCGGTCTCTGGTTGGAAGTGGCCGATTCTGGAATTCCACGCCGCGGAGTGTTCCGATCCGTCCCGACGTCAGAGTTTAGATCACCCCGGCGAGAGGACCAGTACATCGGGCCGTCCATAACGGCGACCGCGGAGGTTCATGGCCCTAACCACGGGTGAACGGAGGAAGATTGACTGAACCTTTGTGCCTTCCACCACAGCAGGAGATGCTGGTTCCGCTGTGGTGGATGTTTGTGTTTTATGTTGAATTCTGTGATGTATTGTTTTCTTTCTTTCTTGCTCGGAGAGCACTGCTCATCCGCCTAGCTTACTTATGAGTGAAGCTGCATCATGACGAATGGCTAACACAGCACCAAGACATCATGAAGTAGATGGCACCACTCAACCCCGAGTTGGAGTGAACGCCATAGATAGATAGATAGATAGATATAAATTGAGATGAGATTGAAAATGAGCTGCGTGGTCCTCCATTCCGAGGATGGATCCAGATCGTAGTTGTTGCAGGCCCAATTACTCCTGTTGTTGGGAAATAGGAGCATGGATATGGCATATTAATGAATAATCAAGTAGTTAGGTACAGGTAGGTACAGCAGGCAGTGAAGAAAGCGAATGACATGTTGGCCTTCAGATCAAGAGAACTTGAGTATAGGAGAAAAGAGGTCCTTCTGCAGTTGTACCTGGCCCTAGTGAGACTACACCTGTAGTATTGTGTGTAGTTTTTGTCTTCAAATTTGAGGAAGGACATTCTTGCTATTGAGGGAGTGCAACGTAGGTTCACGAGGTTAATTCCTGGGATGGCGGGACTGTCACATGTTGATAGAATGGAGCGGCTGGGCTTGTACACTCTTGAATTTAGGATGAGAGGGGATCTTATAGAAACGTATAAGATTATTAAGGGTTTGGACACGCCAGTGGCAGGAAACATGTTCCCGATGTCCAGAACCAGGGGCCACAGCTCAAGAATAAGGGGTAAGCCATTTAGAACGGATACTAGGAAAAACTTTTTCACACAGAGAGTTGTGAGTCTGTAGAATTCTCTGCCTCAGAAGATAGTGGAGGCCAATTCTCTGGAGGCGTTAAAGAGAGAGTTAGATAGAGCTCTTAAAGATAGCGGAGTCAATGGATATGGGGAGAAGGCAGGACGGGGTACTTATTGTGGATGATCAGCCATGACCACAGCTAGCTCGAAAGGCCGTATGGCCTACCCCTGCACTTATTGTCTATTGAGGTTCTGTGGTGAGGTCAGTACAGCGCAAAAGCACTGAAGGAATTAAAAGAAGGTAAGGTAACATATTGACATCCCTTGCTGGTGTTCAAATCCTGCGATGTACTGAGAAGAAATGATGCCTCTTGAATAATGAGTCAAGAGTGTGTAATTGTCATATGTACTGAAATGGAACAATGAAATTCTTACTTGCAGCAGTATAACAGGCCCGTAAACACAGTACTCCTAAATAACACAATAAACATAAGAAAGTTCCATAAATTTAAAAAACAAACAAATTATTGTGCAGAACAAAAGCCCGATGTACAATCAAGAGAGTTCGGAGTAGTGTGTTTGTAGTGTTCAAGAACCTGATGGTTGTTGGGAAGTAGCTGTTCCTGTTCATATTCCTATACCTCCTTGGCAGGAGTGAAATGAGCACCTGACCAGGGTAGTGAGGATCCTCATTAATGCTGCTTACCTTTTTGACACAGTGCCTCGTATAGATCCCTTTGATGATGGGGAAATCAATATCTGTGAGTAACCGAGCAGTGTCCATCACTTTTCGTATTCTCCTTCACTCCTGAGTGTTCGAGTTGCCGAATCAGGCTGTGATGCAACCAGTCAATATGCTTTCCACCATACACGTGTAGAGGTTCAAGAGAATATTTGTCGACATACTGCATATCCTCAATCTTCTGAGGATGTAGAGGTGCTGATGGGCTTTCTATATGATTGCATCAATGTGCCGGGTCCTGGACAGATCTTCAGAGATATGCATTCCCCAGGAACTTGGTGTTGACTCACTCCACCACCAACTCATCGATGAAGACAAGTTTGTGGATCCTAGGACATATTCCTTGGTCTTACTGACGTTGAGAGCAAGGTGTTTTTTTCTGGCACCATTCCACCAGATGATTGATCTCCCTTCTGTACTCTGACTCATCATTATCTGTAAATCATCCAACAACTATGGTGTTGTCGAATTTAAAGATGGAGTTGGTATGGCTACACAGTCATGGCTATAGAGTGAATAGAGCAGGGGACCGAACACACTGCCTGGCATGCTCGTGTGCTGATGGTTATCAAGGAGGAAATGTTGCCGATTGTCGTCTTTTGATGAGAAAATCCAGGAACCGGTTGCAAAATTAAGCGCAAACACCTTAACCTTGGCAACACATTTGGAGGGGATGATGGTGTTGAACGCTGAGTTGTAGTTGATGAACAACAGCCTGACGTATGTGTTTCCATTGTCCACGTGGTGTAATGCAGAGTGGAGAGCCAGCGAGATTGCATGCCCCGTTGATCTATTGTGGCAAAAGGCAAATTGCAGTGGGTCCAGTTTCTTGCTCAATATGATAACCAATGTCTTAAAACACTTCATCATATATGGCAAATGCTTGTGATTGATTTTGCCAGAAACAACAAAAAGAAGAGATACCTGAAAGCTTTCAATGTGTGCTTTCCATGAGATGTCTCAGGCTACAGGTCATACCTGTATAGTCCAATGTCATTGGATGTATGTTCAAGAAAAGATAAATCTTGGGCCCCCAGAATGAAAGGACCAAGTACTGAGTAATATTCATAAATTGTTGGAGGTCGCAGGACAAATCAAGAGAGATTCCTATCATATTATTTTACTATTTTAAGGGGTGTAAGGGAAGAGGAATCACATTATTCATTAACAAATCTCTGACGGCTCCTGAGTATTTTAATTTAAAACTCATTACTTGATGTGATGGAATCAATTCGATTGTAAGTTTTAAAAGAGAGTAAGACACTGGAAGAATATTAGTTTGCATGATCACGGGAAAAGGCTGATGTCTTTGCCTAAGTTAGATAGCTCTTTTATATAGCTGGCACAGGCATATTGGCTTCTATGCTCTCTGATTTTATTTTATTTAGGGAGAATGTTTTATCATTGGCATTTGACATTTGTGAAGCCAAGTAACCAAAGTCTCTCCATTTATTCAATTTTTCATATGTGCCCAGCCAGAATAGATAAAGATGAAAATATTTTATTCCTCAAATGAACTCGTTGAATCATGTATACGTGTTACCTGATTGATTGTAACAATAGAAAATAAACATTTAGAACGTTGAGCAATTGGATTTAATGATGTACTGATACAACATAAGTAATATTTCAGGTGTCAAATTTTACAATGTAATTATTTGTCATCTTTTAGTTTTACTGTTTTTTTACAAAAGTACTGTCTCGTGTAAATTGCCAGCTGATGATTTTGTTATGAAACAGCATATGTGGTTGTGATTCTTTTCCCAGAGACTATTAGTTACTGTAATAAGTATAGTCTGTGTCTTCTGTTGTTGCAAATGTCATGGTGTAAAATGAACAGCTGGACAGTTGGCATCTCATCAGAATTATATTTTTTACTCGGAAGTGATTTGATTGCAGCATGATTTTTAGGGACTGCCTTTGAACTAGGTAAACTGAATACATATTCAGATTTTCCACAAATGTTCAATGAGCGAAAGTCAAGCTGTTTCTAATATAGCATGGTCATTTCATTTTTGATTTTCATTTTTACATATGCCCATTTCGTAAATATAACATACTAATCAGTTATAAATAGATTGAGAGTAGAAATCTTTCTTGTACCAAGAAGTGGATGGATGCTCTTCTCACATTTTAATTTGTGTAAAATCTCTCCAGAGAGTTTAACTGTGCACGCAGCATGATCCATCAATGGCAGAGGTAATGCACCTGCCCTCTCCCACTTTCTGGCTTCTGGATCATAGATGAAAATACTGTCCTTTTTGGCCATTTGACAGAGAGAACCACCACCAGTGATGTAGAGCTTGGAATTGTGCACAGATGTGCTAAATTGACAGCAGTCAAAGGGTGATACCTTAAGTGTTGTCCACTGGTCAGCTGTAGGGGTGTAATACTCTGTTTCATTTACATGAAGCCATTCAGTTGACTGAAAGAAATCAATGACATATTTAAACAAAGCAAAAAGATAACATCGCTACACTGTTTTATTGTAATCAGCACAATATCTCCCATTCTTTCGCAGCGTACTTCATCACTCTTTCGGACTTTTTAAAATTAATTAATGCTGATTTTCCAAAGTACTTTCAGGAGCCATTGTTTGAAAATAAAAATATATTTTAAACAACTTCTCATGAAATTAGTTTGGGAGGTAGATGTTGTTCCTTTTATTTTCTTCTTGGTTGTCTAGGTTTGAGTTCAGTTTGGAGAAAAATGCGTTTAAATTTAAATTTATTTCTGTAGTCTACAAAACTACCTTCTATTTCTGTTTACATCACCAAAATGTTGTTCTATTTTTCTATCAGCAAAAGGTATCTCATGTTTTCTTATTTGGCCAACTGGTGGGAAGCAAAAGGTTTTGTTGATTTGGCAATGCAAAAACTTGATATTCACAAGTTTTAGTGTAAAGGCACCAGTGTCAATTACTTTAATTACAATAACTCAAAATTCTGCGATACCTTTTAAGGAAACACTCGGACTAATGCCTGTATGGTGTTTGCGCATTTTCCCTGTAAGCATATGGATTTCCTCCAGGTGCTCTAAGTTAACCTTTACTGTAAATGCCCCCTAGAGTGTAAGTATAATCAACATCACTGGTACCGAAGTGGAAATGGTTGAAAGCTTCAAGTTTTTTGGTGTTAATATTACCAATGATTTATTGTGGACCAACCACATTGATGTAACAGTCAAGAAGGCACACCGACACCTCTACTTCCCGAGGGCACTGAGAAAATTAGGCAAACTTCTACAAATGCACCATTGAAGGGCTCATATCACAGCTTGAGTTGAGAATATCTCTTGCATCAATTGCAGAGTTGTAGATGTAGCCCAGCCCATCACACAGACCAGACTTTCCACCATTGACTCCATCTGCACTTCACGTTGCCTCAAAGAAGTAGCCAACATAATCAGACTTGTCCCACCCCGGTCATTCCTTCTTCTTCCTGCTCCCTTTCATCAGAAGGTTCAGAAGCTGAAAAACATGCACCACCAGACGCAGAAACAGTTTCTTCCCCTCTTTTATCAGGCTTCTGAACAACTCTTTGAGAAGCTAGTTTACTGTCTGATTCATCTTTACCCCACAGAGGCCAATGGACCTTGTCTATGAAATTGATCTGCTACAATGCTGAGAACTATATTCTGCATTATGTATCTTTCCCTTTTCTCTATCTATTGTACTTGAGTTGGAATTGATTGTCTCTATGTGTTGTATATCTGAACTGTTTGGATATCATGTAAAACAAAGCTTTTCACTGTACCTTGGGACATGTGACAATAACAAATTTAAACAGTACCCTATAACTGAGTACATTATTTTTCTTTGTGTAAAACCATGTGATGAAACAGTTGTTTGAAAATTGGTGCTGGATATAAATGCAAATAATTATTACATTTGTGAAGGTGGTTCAGTGTTGGTCAGAACTGGAGAATAGCTAGCACAGAGAAATTATAAAGATAATAATATGAATGTACTAGAACCAAAACGATTTGATCAGCTAAGGACTATTGAGCTTTAAATAGGTACATAATCAAGGGAGTATTGAGGAACAGATGGACCTCATCGTACAAATCCAAGGATTCCTGATAGTGCGAAAACAAGTTGATAAGGTAGTGAAGAGAGTAAAGGCATAGAATATCAGAGCACGGAAGTTATGGTGTCACTTTCTAAAACATTGATTAGAGCTTAGTTGGAATGGTGTGATTATACTGGAGAAGGTGCAGAGCAGATTCATCGGAAGTTGCCAGAATGGAGCATTTCAATTATGAGGAGAGACTTCATGGGCTTGGTTTGTTTTCCTTTAGAAAGAAAGCTGAGTGAAAACCCTATGGAGGTATAAAAAATAATGAGGGACATTCAGTAGATAAAACTAGAGGTCATAGGTTTCGGGTAATGGATAAGAGGATGGCTGGAATCTGGAATGCACTGACTGAATGGGTGGTGGATGCATGTAACCTTATATTTAAAAAGTATCTAAATGAGCACTTGGATCGCTGAGGCATAGCGTTATGAGGTTACTCTCAAGGGCGAGTGCTGTTAAATGGGATTAGTGTGCCTAGGTATTCGATGGCCAGCATGTGGTGGGCTGCAGGGCCTGTTTTTGTGCTGCATGATTATGATAATAAACTAATGCTTATTTTTAAAAGATTTTTGCTGATTTGCAAGAATTTTGGGGAGAACTTATTTTCCTTTATTTGAAGGCTTTAAGCTCAACCACTCCTTATAGTGCGATACAATATTTAACATGCTTTAATGTGTCTTGCAAATCTGTCAATATTCTCTATCAAACAAGTCATTTAAACACAAATCTATAAAAAAATATTGTGAAAACAATTACTGATTGTTGTTTGGTATCTTCTGCAAACTTCTGCAAACATCACGTCATGATGTGCACTGAATGATAAATGGTATAATTGAGAATATTTTATCTACCAAATAAAATGTGTAACCTTAGTAGGACAAGGAGTGAAAATCCCCATTTATACACCATATTCAAGATTTTGCTTTTTCCATTTTAAATTGTGCATATGAGAAAAGGGAGATTAGATAACACCAAACAAATGCTTGTCATTGTGATGACGCCAGACGTATTCCATAGTTCATATAGTTTGCAAAGCGTGATTCTATCTAACTTTTAATAAGTCAATCTATATCATCATATCCATATCATCATATAACTATTAAAAGTCTGATCTTGGATGTGGATGTGTTTGTTCGTGTCAGTGTTTGTTTGTTTGTTTGTGCATAATCACATCGTCTCGAAAAAACGAAGCACTAACGGTAAAACATTTATATATTCCAGTAGAGATTTTTCCCCTGGAGTCCGTAATCACCTTATCTGAAAATGTCAGGCTTTATTTCTCGAGTTATTAATGAAAATGTTCAAAAATCTGACAAAACTTTGAAAATAAACGACTGTCTCTCGTTGATGACGTCACAATGGATCTCTGTGCCGTTCTTCCTCGCACTGCGAGTGACGTCACCCCTCCCTCCTCCCCCCCCCCCATTATTCAAAAGTCAGGCCGTCGACTGAAGACCAAAGATCATAGCTAAAGACTGCAGTGGCCCAATTTGCGGTCCTTTGGTCGACGCTCACGGCTCAGCTTGGCTCAGGTCCGGTCCTCGGCTCAGCTCGGGCCTCCCCCATCTCTCACCCCCCCTCTCTCTCCCCCATCTCTCTCCCCCTCTCTCCTCCACCTCTCTCTCCTCCACCTCTCTCTCCTCCCCTCTTCCTCCTCCTTTCTCTCCTCCCCCTCTCTCCCCCCCTCTCTCCACCACCCTCTCTCTCCCCCTCTCCCTCCCCCCCTCTCTCTCTCTGCCCCTCTCTCTCTGTCTCTGTCCCCTCTCTCTCTGCCCTCTCTCTCTCTACCCACCCTTCCTCTCCCTATCTAGACGTGCCTGCGAGTTGGGGGCTATGCGTGAGTGGATAGGATGGGGATGGGGTATAAGAAGTGATTTAATAAATATCAAGGGGTGTGGTTAGTGTGTGTGTGTGGGGGGGGGGGTGGTTAGTTTGTGTGGGGGTGGATAGTGTGATGCCGCAGGTCGCCATCCCCCCCCTGAAAATTTCATGCTGTATTTCTTGTGTTCTTAATGAAAATGTTCAAACATCTGACAAAACTTTGAAAAAAACCCAACTGTATGTCGCTGATGACATCACAATGGATCTGCATGCCGTTCTTCCTTTCGCTGCGAGTGACGTCACCCTCCCTCCTCCCCTCCCCCCATTATTCAAAAGTCGGGCCGTCGACTGAAGACCAAAGATCATAGCAGAAGACTGCGGCGGCCCAACTCGCGGTCTTTTGGTTGATGCTCGCCCACTCCCGCCTCGGCTCGGGTCCGGTCCTCGGCTCGGCTCGGCCCGGGCCTACCCCCCTCGCCCCCCCTCTCTATCCCCCCTTTCTCTCTCCCCCCCCTTTCCCCCTCTCTCTTCTGCCCCCTCTCTCTCCCCCTCTCTCTTCCCCCCTCTCTCTTCCCCCCTATCAAGGGGGATGGCGTGGGGTGGTAATGTGTGTGTGGGGGGGGGGGGGTGGTTAGTGTGTGTGAGACGCCTGCAGGCTACCCCCCCCCCCCCCCCCAACGGATCCCACTCAGTCTAGTTTACTTATTAAAAATCTCATCTTGTTAGTGTGTATATGTGTGTGTACATGTGGTTGTCTTTACATCTTCGCGAAATAACTACGTGGTAACAATAACATTTTTACATACTCTGGTTGACATTTTTCGTCAAGTCCGGGATCGCCTTATTTGAATATTTCATGCTTTAATTCTTGACTTATTACTGATTAAAGTTTAAAAAGCATCAAAAGACTTTGAAATGAAAAGCACCAGCTTCAAATGATGACATCACAATGGCTCAGCTAGCAGAGACCAGCGTGAATGAAGATTTCTTCCTATATTTGACACGTTATTCGCAATTAAAGCTTTCAAAATGGCAACTTTCGCAAGACTTTTACATATTCTCATTCACAATTTTCCACTCGAGGCCGAGATCACTTTCACTGAACATTTTATGCTTTATTTCTCGACATTACTAATTAAAGTTGAAAAAAATCAATCCTCAATGAAGATTTCAACCTATATCTGACGTTATTCGTGATTAAAGCTTTAAAAATGCCAACTTTCACAAGATTCTTACATATTCTGATTCACTTTTCCCCCCTCGAGGCATAGATAACTTTCACTGAACCCTTAATGCTTTATTTCTCGAAATTACTGATTCATTACTGTGAATTTCAAACCGACCAGCTTCAAATGATGACTTCACAATGGCTTGACTAGAAGGGGTATTGCAACACACAGGGCAAGTGCAATTGGATTTTTTTTTTAAGATCACTGCTGAGGAAGGCAAAGGGACTGCTGGAATCTTAAGTTTGGGAACGGCTTGAGTTGGAGGACCACGCCTCCCGTGGGGATACGGGTAGGAAACGGGTGCTTTGGGGGAGCAGACCCAACGCGTCTGCAGTTGATCTAGTATATTACTAAAACTCTCATATGGTTGTCTGTTTCTATGTCTGTCTGTCCGGGCTGTGCTCCCGGAACTACGCCAAAACGGTACACGATAGCGCTACATTCTTTGGCCCACCTTACTCATTGTCTGTGTGTGTGGTGCATCAAGTTTCGTTCAGATTGATGGTATACTTTACAAGTTATTCACATTTTAAACTTTACAAAATCCAGTTTGAGAAAAATCACTTGAACTTGCACTGGCAGTTAGCAGGGTATGACATCACAATGGGGTCTAATTTACATAAACTGCCTGTCAGCAGTGTTCCACCCCACAATTACATCACAATGGGATGTCATTTACAATTTTTTTAAATCATTTTTTATAAAGAAATTGCCCATCAGCAGTGTTCCACCACACAATTACATCACAATGGATCTCATTTACATTAAAAAAAACTCAGTTTTCAAAATCACAGCAGCTTCCACCTCACAATGACGTCAAGGGGGGTAGGGAGGGGAGAGGGGTTATGTAGGGAGGGAATGACTGAGGGAAGGGGAAAGAAGGGGGAGGGTGAAGAGGAGGGGGAGGGAGTGTTGGGGATGAGGGTGAGTGGTGGAATATTGCGTTGGGGGAACGGGTTCCTAATGGTCCCACTTGATCTAGTAATTAATATAAACAGACTCAAGGATGCAATCGGATTCCCACTCAACTTGTTTATACATTTCCTATTTTATCTTTTTAAAGCACTCAAAATGCAAGCAATTCTGGTTATTTCCTTGGCCATCCTTCACACCTAGTTGACCTTGATATGTTGATAAATGTTCTTAAAGGTATGACAATTTTGAAGGAGTTAGAATTAAATTTCTATTTTTTCACTGACCAGTTGATTTATAAATTAAGAAATGTTGTACTTTAAGTGACAATATGAACATTTAAAATGTATCTTACTGAGTTTAAAGTTCTTCCCCCTATGCAAAATATTTTGTCTCCAATTGTAGCCATTCCGTGGTCACACCGGGCAAATGTCATGGATTGGTTAATGATCCATCGTCGTAGTCTTGGGATATAACTGTATAGATCATTAAGAGCTTTTCCTGCTGAGAATCCACCTGATGGACAGAACAAAATAGCTGAGTATTCAGTGTTTTAAAATTTAAGAACACGTGTAACTCTTGCAAAATGACTCGAATGCCAAAATCAAAAAGATGAAATAGAAAAAGAATGTCAAACATTTCAACTCATACGAACCCAGCAGAGACTTGAGATGATCAATGGAAGAGAGTAGGTTCAGTCCAGTAATAAAAATAAATGAGATGGAATGGGTAAGGTGTGCGAAATCCAAGTAAAGAATTGTAAAATTTTAGCTGAGCTGTATGATGGAACGAGACTTGAAATAAACTTGATACAACTGAACCGTGCAACTAACTGATGTATGTTTAAGAAAGAACTGCAGATGCTGGAAAAAGGTCGACAAAACGCTGGAGAAACTCAGCGGTTGAGGCAGCATCTATGGAACAAAGGAATGGGTGACGTTTCAGGTCGAGACCCTTCATCAGACTGATGTGGGGGTGGGGGTGGGGGGGGGCGGGAAGAAGAAAGGAAGAGGCGGAGTCAGTAGGCTATGGGAGAGCTGGGAAGGAGGGAGAAGAAAGCAAGGACTACCTGAAATTGGAGAAGTCAATATTCATACCGCTGGGGTGCTCAGTTTTACATTCTGGCACTGGTGGCAAGAGCCACAGCTATTAAATAAGACAGCAGGCATGAAAAATAGGCACTGGTAATAAGTATTGGTCTTGCAGGTGGTGCCCAGATTCCTTACAAGAATAAAAACAGTTTTAGGATGCCTAATAGACAATGTTACTGGAACTTAGGTTACACTCTTATCTTTTTCCATGGTGCAGATTTGGTCACAGAGTGGGTAACGTCAGCATTGATTCAAATAATATTTTTCCACTGGAGGCTCTGTTTGCTGCCTGGATAAATCTTACCATCCACCAACATCCATCAGGATTAACCTAATATTTGTGCTTCTTCTTCTTCTTCTTGCGTATGGCGTGCACAGCCCAAAGTTGTAGGACAACTTGTTCTATTTGATCTTATTTGATTGTGCATGCCGGGTTGATTGCATTCGTCGAAACAGGGCAGACCTTGTGAAGGTTGCAATCTTCCACCCCATATTTGTGCACATATACATAGATGGATTTTGCGTGTGGATTTTAAGAATGAACTGATTAGCAGTACTAAAACGCAAGATTAGGAGAAAAGCTTTAAGGACTGAGAAAAGCAATAGCGGCTGAAATAGGGTTGATACAAAGGGAATTGATGACATAATGACAGCAAGCAACAGGAATGCCATATTTTCAAGCACGTGCAATATCAAAAGAGACATCTGTAAAACATTTTCAACATTTCACATGCCTCAAGATGCTTCACAGCAGCATCAAACAATTTTGCACCTAGCCAGTGATAAAATATTAGAACATGAAATGTGCAAAATTTAAAGTTAGAGAGGCAGGGAAGTCTAGGGAAGGGTTTCCAAAGCTTTGAACTTTAGCTGGCGAAGCTGCAGGCAAGGAGCAAGGAAATAAAAAATGCATGAGATCATGAGCGACACAGAGTTCTTAAAAATAGAGGATGCGGAAGGAAAATGAACACAAGCTAAGAATTTTAAACTTCAGATATTGCTGGAACAGGAACAGGTAAAAATATTGTGTGCTTCCTTAATATTATCCATTTCTGATCATTATTCCCAAATGTTCGTCAGATTGATTGCAGTGAAATTCCTGGTGTTGAAGTTTGAAAGTTCTGTAACATTACATTCCAATGAATGAAGCTGGCTTCCCACAAAAATAAGTTTTCTTTTTAGGTTGGTACAATCGATTATATTTTTGCCATTTAGTAGTTCTTTTTTAGTGACAGTACTATTTGAAGTTGGGTCATTTGGATTATCTTTTATCCTTATATTTTACCTTGTCAAAATGCCTCAGTCAGTTAACCCTACTTTGATAGGCCACTCTCGCAGCACCTTCATGTGCCAATTGTGCTAGTAGGCTGCAGGGAGCATCAAAAATGTGTCTAGAAATCAGCTTTCGTGACCCATGTCTCGTAACATGAAAACGGGATTGGTCAATTTGCGTCCGACCTCATTGTCAAATGTGCATTGGTGGACAATTACTACTCAGAAAATTGGACGTTTTTCTCATGTTTTTAAAAAATGTCCAGGTTTTGGTCTTGACGTGTTTCAGGTATGATTTATATAATATTTTTACACGGTATGTTAAAAATTCAGGTAGTTCCGTGAGTTGGGTCACGAACTTGAACGAAAAAAGTTCCTCGACCCACAGCCTATAGAAAATGTACAGAAATGCTCCTGTCTCTAGAACATCTAAATAAACTTACCACATTGCAGTCTATTTTATTTTGTGGAACATAGGATGACAAAATATTTTCTTAAGTGCAAATTTGCATAATCTTGAGCTGCTATTTTTCTAAACTTTTTTTCCCCATTCTTTATCCTTACCTGAAATGTAGAGAATACCTTTGTGAACAGCCCCAGTATGGTCTGCCACTGCCACAGGGAAGGGTGTTACAAACTCCCATTTGTTCTTTTCAAATTTGTATTCTTCCACTGTATAAGTTAAGTTCCCTAGCAGTGTGCCCCCTGCCACAGATATAATCCGGTCTAAAATTGCATTCACATGAAACCGTGTGCGCCTTTCCAGCATTCCAGCAACCTGAAGCCACGAGTTATTCCGCGGATCAAACCGAAAAACCTGTATAAAAAAAAGACCTAAATGTGACTAATACATTGGCTGAACTGATTTACCAAATATTGATTTAATTATCCGGGAATGTGATAACTCTCACTTTGGATAGTCTGAAACGTAGCCTATTTACATTTACCTGTTAATTTTTGGAAATTAACAGTAATTGGTGAGATTCACTTGGTGGACTGACCAGCGTGCAAACGTATGAGATCCAAGCAAAAGTGATGTTGGATCCAAAAATCCAAAATGGACTCAGTAGTGGTCTTTTACCAGTTGTAATTGAAGTTCTGAAATCCCACTGGTACAGTGCATTGCTCATCCTGTGTAAACGACTGAATTGAACTTGAAGATATTAATTTGAAAAAGCTTGCGTATGACAAATGCATTGGATAGTGTTGAAGAAAAATGTTAAAGGCAGCGGGAAGTAACAACTGGTCAGATGAACAAAAATGTGGCAATCTCAAAAAATTGTGAAGTAATGCATTTGGGGATGCCAAAGAAGACAGCAGAATATGCAGTGAATGGTAGAATACTCAGAAAATATAGTGTATCTGAGATCCTGTTTCTGTTGCATGTCCACAGATACCTGAAGGTTGAAAGATGGATAGATAAGGTGCATTTGGACTACTTTCCTTTATTGGCAGAGACGTAGAACATAAGAGCAAGGAGGTAATATTAGAACTGTACAAGACATTAGTTAGGCCGCAGTTAGGATAAGGTGTGCAGACTGGTGGCGATTAGTGCAATAATGTGATTTCACTGGTGAACAAAAGTGGAATTTATAAGAATATTATTGGGTCTGTGGAATTCTGATTGAGGAGAGAGTGGGGAAGCAGATTGTTTTTTTTGGAATGGAAGAGGTTGACGAGGTATAATCCAGGTGTGCAAAATTATCAGATGTGCAGGGCGGGTGAACAGAAGGTTATGATATTACGATTGGAGTTGAGAAAAACCTTTCTATCTAAGAGTGCAGAGTTTGAGGAGCCCACAGTTTGAAAGGTTGTTCAAGCAGAAACTATGTCACTAATAAATCACTAATACATTACATAAAATTTACAGAATGGAAATATGAGTGAGAGCAACATTGATGCTTCCAGCACATATGTGTGGTTTCACTTTTTAAAAAGCTCAAATTATATATTTTTTTTAATGGAAAATTGAATAATTTTTCATTATGCAGTTAGCATCAGGCATTCTCACTAATCATAGAAAGCATTGAGTTTGTTCCTCAAGTACTGTTCTCACATAGTTGTGACATACTTAGTTACCGCACTGATAAATCCCACGATGAATAGAAGCCCCTTCTAAATCGCTTTCCCCTTGGTGACTGGCCCCAGGTTCAGAGTATGGACCTGAATTGCAGATGATAGTCTTTTAAAATGTGGTGCACAATAAAAATTCAACTTCACTGCAAACTGTAAGCTTACCTCATTTAATGGCTGATTTCCAGTGGCATCAAAGTTGTTTTGTCCTCCTACTACAAATACAAAATCATTCACAACCACGACACCATGATTGTACAAAGGAGCATGCATTTCTCCCAGTTTTCTCCAACAGCTGCCATTCTCATCTGCAATCCATATATCATTGCAAGTACTGTTATTTGTTGTGCGGCCGCCGAGGATCAACACATTTTCAGTGTTTGACCGAATCCGTGAATGTTCAGATACTAGCATAGGCTGAGCATATAATTGAGAATGATAACTAAGTGCCTTTTGAAGGTATTTGTAGCATTGGGAATCAGTTTTCATCACTGAGATTGCTTGAACATATTTCTGTAAGTCGATGGCTGAAATAAGGCAGAATCTAATTTTTTCCATAATACATGCAGCATCCTTCATCCTATTCCTACCATGATGTAGCCACGTAGTTGCACAATTGAATAGTTCCAGTTCACTGTACTCTTGTATTTCATCATTCTCTAGAACTTTGCACAGTGCTGTTTTATCCAGCTCGACAAGGTACTGGTGATTTTCTAATATATATTTGCAGTAATGTCCAAGATATAAAAATGCCTTTTGCTTTAACTCTTCGGATCCAGATTTTTGAGTTATTTTAAAAATATCAAAACAATTTCCTTGAGAGAGATGTTCTTCAAGGAATATAAAACATAGATTAATTGCATCCTGGATCAACAAACTCTCTGCTGCCTTTAATATATCTTCAATCGTATCTAAAGTAAGATCTAGTTTGTTTGAGTAAATAAAATCCAACACGTGTTTTAACCCTCTTGCACTGACATTATTTAACTTGATAGCATTGTCGGGTTGACTTTCTAATAATAATTTACAGTAACTACTGACAGATGCTAGAATTACTTTATGTACAGGAAAGGTAACTCCTTCAGCCTCCAGAGCAACGTCGCACAAAATGTTCCTTATTCTCAAATTGGAGAGCCCCTCAAGTAACCTGCAGGGATAGGTGTCTGAAACACGTGACTGGCGGTCCACATTGATTTGCATACTGTTAGACATTTTTTTAAGGTAGAAACAATCTTGGCTGTAGAGTTGTTTTCTTTGCTACATGTAGCACATGCTGGATAGAAAAACTCTATATCAACCTGCCGTGGCCTGCTAATCCATTTAAAGGTGCCATTGTCTTAAAATTGAGACACTTGCTTCCGTCACACTGAAGGTCTGTCAGACTCGCATACGTTTGTGAAGATTTCTTGATAAAGAGATGAGACTGCCAGTTACAAATTCATTAGATATCAGATAGTTCTGAGATACTGCAAGGAATAAATGTATTTTCAGTTTATCTGTTACATTTATATGTTAAATCATTTTATTAATGCACATGCTCAACTTACAATTATCCTGCTGCTGGCTCTTGAAGCTCTGCAATCATTAGAAGGTATTCTATGATGCTTATTGTATATTGTTTTCTGCTTCATTAATCTGTTGTTTTGGAAATGATTGACTAGCAAAGGTGCAGTATTATTCAAATACTAAGTTCTTTTTGAGTCCAGTGATCAGCACCCAGATGTTCAGCTTATTAACATTAAATGCTCTTGGTTTGCCTCTACTACATTTAGTCAAACTGAATCTTTTAGTGTGGTGATCTCAATGTTTTTTTTTGTGGCGTAGTTCCTTAGTGTTTTATCTTAGTCAAGTATTTAAAATGTTAGTACTTGCCTGGACTTGTCTGCAGCCAAAAAGCAATTAGTGTTCAGATGCACAATGTCACAGTGTGTGACCAAGTCAATTTATTATTCAACAATCCAAAGGTCATTTTGTAGGTGCCCAAAATATTTTAGTTTATTTTTTTAAAGGAAGAAATTTGGATCGTATTAAAATAATCCTTACAGTTTCTTAAATCGAGTTTGGTGATTGAGATATTGTCAGGTTGAATACAAAATTGCCCAGTTACAGTTCAATTTGGATTCCTGCCAGTACTTTGCTTGAGTAAATTTGGATTTAGCCTATTAATTTCATTTCTTTTATTTAAAGAATGCTATTAACATCAATATTGGCAGTGGAAATCAGATAGTGCCTGTTGTCGTGGAGAGAAGGCAACAATGTTTCCATCGCCACCCCTTCTGATCTGGAGTCATAATCAGGAACATCGCTTGCACCATCCCCTCCCCCCACCCCCCACATGGCCCCACCTGTTTTTCTTTTTTTTGTGTACAGTGCATTCAGAAAGTATTCAAACCCCTTCACTTTTTCCACATTTTGTTACGTCACAGCCTTATTCTACAATGGATTAAAACTTTTTTTTAAAATCATCAATCTACACATAATACCCCATAATAAAACAGCAAAAAGAGGTGTTTAGAAATGTTCGCAAAGAAATTAAAATGAAATAACTGAAATATCACATTTACATAAGTATTCAGACCCTTTACTCAGTACTTTGTTGAGGCACCTTTAGCAGCGATTACAGCCTCATGTCCTCTTGGGTATGACACTACAAGCTTGGCACACCTGTATTTGGGTAATTTCTCCCATTCTTCTCTGCAAATCCCCTCAAGCTCCGTCAGGTTGGATGGGGAGCGTTGATGCACAACTAATTTCAGGTCCCTCCAGAGATGATTGATTGGGTTCAAGTCCAGGCTCTGGCTGGGCCACTCAAGGACATTCACAAACTTGTCATGAAGCCACTCCTGCGTTGTTCTGGCTGTGTGCTTAGGGTCGTTGTCCTGTTGGAAGGTGAACCTCCACCCGAGTCTGAGGTCCAGAACGCTTTGGAGCAGGTTTTCATCAAGGATCTCTCTGTACTTTGCTCCGTTCATCTTTCCCTCGATCCTGACTAGCCTCCCAGTTCCTGCCGCTGAAAAACATCCCCACAGCATGATGCTGCCCACCACCATGCTTCACCTTAGGCATGGTATAGGCCAGGTGATGAGCGGTGCCTGGATTCCTCCAGACGTGACGCTTGGCATTCAGGCCAAAGAGTTCAACCTTGGTTTCATCAGACCAGAGAATCTTGTTTCTCATGCATTTTGGCAAATTCCAAGCAGGCTGTCATGTGCCTTTTACTGAGAAGTGGCTTCCGTCTGGCCACTCTACCATAAAGGCCTGATTGGTGGAGTACTGCAGATATAGTTGTCCTTCTGGAAGGTTCTCCCATCTCCACAGAGGAACTTTGGAGCTCCATCAGAGTGACCATTGGGTTCTTGGTCACCTCCCTGATTTCCTCCCTTGGTCACTTCTCCCCCGATTGGTCTGTTTAGCCAGGCGGCTTGCTCTATGAAGAGTCCTGGTGGTTCTTCCATTTAAGAATGACGGAGGCCACTGTGCTCTTTGGGACCTGCAATGCTACAGAAATTGTTTTATACCCTTCCCCAGATTTGTCTTGACACAATCCTGTCTTGGAGGTCTACGGATAATCCCTTCGTCTTCATGGTTTGGTTTTTGCTCTGACATGTACTGTCAACTGTGGGACCTTATATAGACAGCTGTGTGCCTTTCCAAATCATGTCCAATCAAATTTAATTTACCACTGGTGGACTCCAATCAAGTTGTAGAAACATCTCAAGGATAATCAATGGAAACAGGATGAACCTAAGCTTAATTTTGAATATCATAGCAAAGGGTCTGAATACTTATGTAAATGTGATATTTCAGTTATTTATTTATAATTACTTTGCAAAAATTTCTAAACACCTGTTTTTGCTTCTTCATTTTGGGGTATTGTGTGAAGATTGCTGTGAAAAAAAAAGAATTTAATCAATTTTAAAATAAGGCTGTAACGTAACAAAATGTGGAAAAAGTCAAGGGGTCTGAATACTTTCTGAATGCACTGTACCTCCACCTATCATCCATCTCCCAACTCTACCCTTCCCCTCTCCCACCTGGCCACTCCGCAATCCACCAGTCATCCACCGATTCACGCATTTTCACTTCCAAGCTCCTTTTTGTACTGACTAACTCCCCTTTTATCATTGGGTTTGCAATAGAAAACACTAAGTTCTAATTTTTCCAGAGGCAGCTTTTAAAGTTTCCCCCTGCCTCCAAACTATTTTTGCCATTTTGTTTTATACAAATTAAATGTGCTACTTTTCCAAAACATCATTATTCAGTGTTGTTGGTTATTAAATCTCAAGCTCATGACAATTACTCTCTACTTCCTCTGTTCCAAGGAGAGCAACCCCAACCTTTTCCTGCCTACAAACACATTTCTCATTCCTGGAATCACTATTGGAAAGATGTAAGGGACTTATGGAGGATGTAAAGATTTACTGAAATGTGGTGCCCAGAACTGGACACAATGCTTCAGTTGAGGGCAAACCGTTATTTTATGGAGGTTCTTCATGATTTCCTTCCTACTGCTTTGTTTATATTTCTCAGGAACCCGTTCGCTGCATTTACCTATTTCCCTAACTTGCCTTGCCACTTTCTACAATGAACGCATACCCCAAATCTTTCACTGCCTGAGCCCTTTAGTTAATATTGCCTCACCTTATTCAACCTTCCAAAATATGACAACTTCTTCTGTTAAACTTATTCTGACATTTGTCCAACCATCCGAACGACTTATCTGTTTTCTCTATAGTTTACGATGTACTCTTCATAATTCACAATGCTCTCAAATTTTTTGTCTGCAATACTGGCTCGTATAACCAGCAGTTAATTTTTGTTTCAATATACTCCAACAGGTATTTTTTATAATTCCACGGGGTCAAAAAAATGCTTTGATATCTATTCTGAGTTTCAACACTGTGCTGATCCGACAGGTTGTGGCTTGGGCACTGCAAGTCAAGCATGGGATTTCCAGGTACAGAACTGTTCTATGTACGCATGAAATCTACCATATAGCTTGTTAACTAGTCTGAAGTTCTTCCCAATCTGATGTAGCAGCTAAGAGTGAAACAAACTCAAATATTAGTGATATTGGCAGATGAGATTGCATGAGATAAGTGTGTACAATACAATGAGTGATCTCTGGAGCAGTTATTAACATTTAGGTAGATGGCCAGCATGACATGTCCTTTCCCTCGAGGGTAGAGATCTCGTTTGCCAAAATGATGTGGCATCAGCTTGTGGATTGCGGAATAAGGAAAAGGCTAACACGATAAATAATAATCTGTATGGCTTCAAAGTAATTGATAGAAATTATAGATCAGAAATAATAGGGAGCAGCAGTCTAATGACTGTAAGAAACTTACAATTATTTACTAAATTAATAGCAGTAGTTATCTATAATGCAATTGTTGCATTACTAAGAAACCCTGCATGATAGAAATTTACGTTATAAAAACAGTTGTGTCAATGGAAAAACGGCGTTAGGGGCTAGAGATTCAGGCTTCCAATAAATGTTATTTTCCTTGCAGGATTTTTAAAACTTTTTAATAGTTATGTTTGTAATTTTGTAAAATTATTAAAGACTGCATGTTGCATTGTTTAATGGAGATCATTGCACAAGTGTCAATAGAAGTGATTGCTTCTTTATTTCAATGGCCTCATGCAATGAAAGTAACACTCAAGTTCTTAATCGGCAATAGTGTTGGATTACTGCGGAGAGGTTAAATGAAAACAGTTTTATTCCCCCTAGACATTTTTTCCCCCAAACACTGCTGCCTTTTCCTAATTTTTATTTCCAAAGTAGTCTTTAAATGGTATTTTAGTTCCCAATTGTAGTCACTGTATAACCAATTTGGTCCATGTAACAGAGTTACCTACTTTATTAACCGCATTATGTACAATTATTATGACGGAAACACACTTTATAGCAGAATATAATAGTATGAAGCTCACAAATTCCTTGATCTGATGGGCTATACTCAAAATGTTTCAATAGACATTGCACATGCATGTCTATTCAAACCCTAAACCTGTCACCTCTAAGTCAAAAGGTTGTGTGTTCGCACTCCATAGACTTGGTCACAAAGCCAGAGGTTGTGACAACAATGCAGTACTGGTGGAGTGCTGCATTGCCAGAAGTACCGTCTTTGTGACGAGTCAATTAAATCGGTGAGTCTCTCCCCGAGTATTAAAAGATCTCCTGACCCTATTTCAGAGGTGACCATGGGAATTGCCCCTAACCTAATTTGACTAACATTTACCCTCTTGAACATCACTAAAAACAAGTACAATCAATGCAGTTTATTTGAATTTTTGAATGGGATCTAGTTTATTTGGGCTGAGAACAGGTGAAAGATTCCTGTACAAGAGGTTTGTATACAACATATGTACTAGTATTGCAGCTTATCAGTCTTTATTTTTATGTTTTATATTTTACAAAATTTTGCATGAATTAATTATTAAAACAAAACATGCCCCCTGTATTTCTGAGTCAAATCCTGGAAGGGGGTTTATGGATTGATTCTTTCAGTACTTGATTTATGCACATTGAGGGGAGACTGAATATTAATTCCTAAGATGGGGCTGTTCGCCGATTATATTAATCAGATAATTTAATCACCCAAATGTCTTTGAGCGGCTGCTGAACATTCCCAAGGGGGAGGGTGAGTAGCCAAATGTTGTTGTGCACATTGGCACAAATGACATAAAGAGAAGGGATGTCCAGTAGAGTGAATAGAGTGAATAAAAGTGATGTCCAGTAGAGTGAATATAGGGAGTTAGGCGAATAGCAATACCTTAAAGATAGTGGTCCTCGGATTACTCCCAGTGCCACTTGCTAGCGAGAGCGGCAATAGGAAGATTGGACAAGTGACTGTGTAACTGAGAAGTTTGAGCGGGGGCAGCGATTCAGATTGTTGTACCAATGGGACTTTCTTCCATGGCAGAGGAGACCTGTACAAGAGAGACAGGTTGCATCTGAACTGGAGGGGAACCAATATGCTGGCGGCAAGTTTGCTGAGGCGACTCGGGAGGGTTTAAACTAAATTGGCAGAGGGAACAGGATTCAATGCAGAAGTGAGATAGCTGGGAGGCTGAGAGTTAGTACAGAAGGCAATGACAGCAAGTTGAGTAGATAGGATAGGCAAAAACACAACAGGAAACAAGGAAAGATGGTTGGATTAAATTGTGTTTAATAGATAAAGAGGATTAAGTCATGGAAGAGGGGGGGAGGGGTGAGGAAGCGAGGGAAAGAGATCAAAAAAAGAGGGCTCCTCAGAAACCAAAATGATCAACTACATGTGGAGACGGGCTCAATTAATCTTTCTCATCAGGATAATATTTACCATGGAGAAACAAGGAGGGGGGAAAATAGGGACAGTTAATAAAGATGTCTTGGGAATGGTCCATATTGCAGTCAAGAAGATGCTGGACCTGAATACGTATAATAGATGAATCTACCGGGCCGGATCAGATATATCCAAGGATACAGGGAAGCTACAGAAGAAATTGCATGAGTCCTGGCTGAGATATTAATCATCTTTAGACACTGGCGAGGTGAAAGACTGAAGGGTGGCTATTGTTATGCCTCTGCTTAAGAAGGGGTGCAAAAACAAACTGGGAACTATTGATCAGTAAGCCCAATATCTATGGTAGAAAAGTGACTGGATAGGATCAATAGTACGTTTTGTATATGGGAGATTGTCATATAAATTTGATTTTTTTTTTAAGTAACCAAGATGGTTAACGAGGGCAGGGCCATCTACATAGTCTATATGGACTTGATTAAGACCTTTGATAAGATAAGACCTTCTGCAAGGTTAGATCACATAGGATCCAGGAATAGCTAGCTAACTGGATATTAGCTGGATATTGGTCATTATGGATGATTGGACCCAAGGGCCTATTTCCATGCTGAATGACCCAAATGCTGCTCGTTGCTCTGAGCTTGGACAGCTTACGATTCTCATAAAAGGAACAACTGAATATTGTGTCCAGAATGTAAAGAAAGTAGACTGTAAAATAGAGTTTTGGTTTGATCTAATCATTTTTACCCAAGTGTAGACAAAAATGCTGGAGAAACTCAATGAGTGAGGCAGCATCTATGCAGCGAAGGAATAGGTGACGTTTCGGGTCGAGACCCTCACCAGCATTTTTGTCTACCTTCGATTTTTCCAGCATCCGCAGTTCTTTCTTAAACATTTTTACCCGAGCAATCGGTTACCCTCAAACAAACATTTAAGATTAATATGCCTGCCTATTTTGATCTTTAATTTTATAACACTGCTGATTAGATTTACTGTGGACAGTTATGGTTGATTCATTTTTTTTTAAGGTTTGCACAGAGATAAACCTGCTGTATGAAACCAACAACGAGACCGATATGTTCCCAGTACTTCGCTTTACTGAAGACATGAGGAGAAATTATTGTCACAATAAATGGGGTGTCTACCCCAATCCACAATGGTTAAAGATCCAATACTGGGGAGATGGTAATAATATTTTTATCAGCCTCACTATTTTGAGTAGAAGGAGTTATATCTAACCATGTTTATTATTATTGCAGATTTAAAAGCAGCAAGTAATATAATATTTTCTAATGGTGAATTGGATCCATGGGCAAATGGTGGTGTAAGTATCTAACTACACTCAATGCAGCACAAAACAAAGATGGTGGGAAACTAACTGTTTTCTCCTCGAAACAGATTCTCAGAAATGTGACTCCTTCTGTGGTTGCTTATATTATAGAGGGAGGAGCACATCATCTCGACCTGCGGTAAGTGATGAAATACGCTTACAACCATTCTTTCAAGTCATCAGCTCCAATACTTAATGATGCAGGCAGCTGTTGGGTAACAGTAATTGGCAAGAAACTGGCCAGTGTTGATCCCCACTAAATTTAAAATGGTCATAAATTACATTGTTTGATTACTATGAGTGATTCATATATGTAATTGTTTTCTTTCAGAGGCTCTCATCCAGCTGATCCACAATCAGTTACTACAATTCGTAAAAGAGAATCAAGTATCATCAAGGAATGGGTGAAAAACTATAAGCGTCCTTCTGTTTGACAAGTTGGATATGACAAATGACAACATTAAACCAAAATCCACATGTACAAGAATAGGACATTTGTTACCTGCTGTTTGAAAAAAAAAATTATGAGACTTGGAAATGTATTAAACAAACGAATAATGTTGGAGAGACATAATTTTGTATTTGCATTGGTATTGAAGAAAATTTTATACAATAAATTTGAAAATATATAGAATTAACATTTACAATTTTTCTGGAAGGGAAAAAAAAATCAAACGAGGTCACTTAATTATTGAAAATGACAAACAGTACTTAACAGTTGTAAATGTAACAGTATTCAGGAATGATAAAAATCAAATCTATATTTACTGCTACTGAAGTTAAAACCATTTTAGAGTGCTGAAATGTCAGGAACAAGGCAAAGAAAGTACATTGAAAAATATTTTTCAGATGGCGACAGACAAAAATCTCTATTCTCGTAGTGTTGTTGTAGGAATCTGAATTTGAGTGATTCATCAATAATTGCCTGCAAGTTATTCTCAATACAATACATGCAGGCAAATGTTTTGTACGTAAATATTTTAGGAGCCATTGCATTTAACGTGAATAATGTTCAATTTACCTAATTGTCTACGAATTTAGATGCTGTTCAAATAGCATATGCAGTCACTGAGCAAATTTCATTTTTCTTTTATATATGGCACTTTCATTGTTATGCTGCAATTAATGCTGTGAGACACTCTCAAGACACTGGATTACTGCAAATTTGCACGTTAGCCAGAAAAATCCACCTAAAACAAAAATTATAAGTGGTGGGGCATTGCACCCGTGACCTACTGTGTGAGAAATAGAACACTTTCCAAAAAGTATTACAAAAAATTCAAAAGTGACAAAAATTGTGAGCAGCAGCATTTGGTGCCGGTTACAATATTTAGAAATTTAACAAATATTGGTGCACTCCTGAAATGCTTCTAACTCCAGGTTTAAAGGCTGTTGTTTTTAAACTGCAGTCCAATATATAAATTGGACAATTCTGAATGAAATAATTGGAAAATTATGGCTCATTTCCTTGTTTTACTCATTTAAAAAAACTCATTGCATCTCATTATTTAATCTCCTCCTATTTAATCAGTAACAAATTAATAAAAGGTGCCTGAATCCTACTATTCATTTCTCATATTGCAAAATGAGGAAAGCATTGCCAAAATGCTCATTCACCCGCTAAAAAAAGGATCCTTTTAGGTTTGTTCCAAAGGACCACCTTGACATCAAGGATGCAAAAAACAAATGTATAATGTTGGTAGATGTATTTAAGATGCAAAGCACTATGTGCTGGAGGAACCCGGGGGGGGGGGGGGGGGTCAGGCAGCATCTGTGGAGGGAATAGACAGGCGGTGTTTTGAATCGGGATCCTTCTTCAGACCTATTTCAGATTCAATCAAGCTGCTTGATTTGTTGCTGCAGCCTGAAGCAGAGAGAAATGCTAAACATTTTATTTACAGAAAAAAAACCTAATCTACATGATGTTGAGATTTGAGGATAAGGATATTTAATCATTGAACAAAATCTTTTCTGAGAAATGTAGTCTAATAGATCATATTTACCACTCTTCAAAATAAACCTGCAGCATTTATATGTACATATAGTTGGGACCCGCATTTATCCTAAAAGATATGTCACATGTATGTAATGCAAATATAATTTCACAACATATTTACATAAACATCAATATTTTGGACTATAATGGTAACTCATGAATCAAACAATTTTGAATAATCTATATTTAACCAACTATATAATTAACTTTCCTATTCACCAATATTTATAAGAATTTACCCGTCAATTCAGTCTTTATATCCATAAAATCTGTCCCATTTCTGGATTCAGGACATTTAATTTAAAAATACATAAAATATTTCTCTATTGGACTGAATTTGCCAGGAATGAATGAATGAACAGGAGGCAACATCTGGTAAAAATCTTTTGTAATATACAAAACAAGTCAATTCAAGTGCAACTCGTATAATTGTTCCCTGGTTTAGAATATTTATGTTCACATTTTTTTCTCAACGCGTCGGTGAAGCCATGGCCACTTCTTTGACACACCCCTGTGTAGCTCTGAACTTTCACAGTGATTAATTCAAATCTTCCACAGTGATCATCTCCAACTGACATCACAGGTCCCACAACTAAGATGTACCATGTATCAAGACGAAACTCAAATCATTGCTACATTTATCAGGTTGTCCATATTGGAAGAATATGTGCTTCAGTGTTAAATATATATTTGTCCAGACTGATTAAGTTAAATTCATCAGAAAAAAGGAGGAAGAAATATTTCAATGTTTCTCCAAGGAAGAAGCTCTCCATTTTATCCCGGGGTTCAGGGTTCTCAGAACTCTGCACATTATTAATGGAAGTATAACCTCCAGTGTCGACCTAAGATAAGATAAAGCAATGCAATTGAAGGTATCTTTGAAATGTTTTTACACTAGCTCAATAAATTAACTAGCAATTATCAATCTTTAAAATGTCTTAAAACAAACTACTTTGTAAATTATAGTCACTTATTTAACATAAAAAATGTAGAACAATCTTTTGTAATTTTGGTTGATTGGATAAACTTGTCTCCCCTATCACACTTTAAACAATATCATGGATATTTAATGTCCAGCTGAAGAGAGAGGTGTGCCTCAGTTTATCTTAAATAGAAAGCAGAAAAACAGCCCATTTGTTGCTGTAAGCAGCAATCTGATAGTAAACACTCAGCTCAGAGAAACCTATTAACATGATAGGGCATCACTAATGGAAGTGTCTGGATTTCATGTTTAATCATGCCCATGTGACCTTCAAAAGATGCTGCAATTTCAGGCTGGAATCTTGGCAAATGTTAGCAGATTTACTGTTTTCCAATTTTAAATTCTATAAGGCCTGTCCCACTTGGCTGTCATTTACGCGACAGGCCAATAGTGACTGACGCTCGACGGTCGCACGCGTCATCATGCGTCCGCACAGCCGTCTGGAGCGCGTGACGTCATTTGAAGATAGACACAAAGTGCAGGAGTAACTCAGCGGGACCGGCAGCATCTCTGGAAAGAAGGAATGGATGATGTTTCGGGTCGAGACTCTTCTTCAGTCTGAAGAAGGGTCTCGACCCGAAACGTCACCCATTACTTCTCTCCAGAGATGCTGCTGGTCCCGCTGAGTTACTCCTGCATTTTGTGTCTATCTTCAAACGCCTTGACTCCGCTCTGGGAGTAGGTGCAGGGGCGGATTCGGGGCGCCCCAGGCTGAGCGCGGCGATCGCTTGCCTGCTTCTACTGCTGTTGGAGGTGAGACGGTGAGACAGGGTGTCCCACTTGTCCATCATTTACGCGACAGGCGCGCGAAGATTTTGTGCAGAACGAAATCCTGGAGCGCTGCGCGATACTGTGTGCAACTCCATACTCCTCCAGGCCACTACATGTCCCGTCCCGCGCTACCAACACGCTACCAGGTCGCGCAAATGACGGCCAAGTGGGACAGATCCTTATGTCTACATTTCTGCAAGGTACGCAAGTCAGCTCCTTAAAAGACGAAAATACCATACATCCAACCAGCGGAGAGACAAAAGGCTGCACAAAAGTTTGAGCCTTTACATTAGCAATGCAAATTGTACCACAGAAATGCAATAAAATGTATTAAGGCAAGAGCAAACCTTTAGGCTTATTTTCACACTACTGAAACAAAATTAGCTAGAGGAAAGATTGAAGAGGCTGGAACATTTTTGGAACAGAGGTGGCTGACAAGAGACTGAACGCATTCTGTCTTTGTCATCTGTTGATGTGCTGTCCACAAATCTAGGTGAGCCCTAGACTGGTTAACATGGAACCACTGAAATCAAGTCCCAGCCTTCAGGCCATTTCCATTGATTTTTTTAATACTGAAAACCAGTGATCAGTTTTGAAATTACACCGTGCAGCTGTGTAAAGTCCAATAGAAAGGTATGAAATGTACAAGTGGTTGCAGATAGCTATTGATAGAGGGAAACAATAGTCAAATGAGCCATGTATTACAAACACTGGATAATTCACCATTAAAATGTGTGGTTGATTGCATTAGAAAATACCTGTCATAGAGAGACTGCAGTGAAGGTTAGCTGTACAAGAAAGTGAGCAAAGTACGACCATATTTTCCAGACCTTTGAAGGGGTGGCAGGACAGGGGATTGGATCTTAAAGGGCTAAATAAATGGGATGCAGGGAAGATGTTTCCCCTGGATGAGAAGTCTAGGACCACATGGAGGTGTTTCGAAATATATGGTTGGCGAATTGAGATTAGAAAGGTTTCTTCATTCAAAGGGTGTTGAACTTTTGGAATAGGCTACCCTGCAGAACTGCAGAAGCTCAATCACTGGTCAATCAAAGCATTCAAGCAAACAGATGATGGGGCCGATGCTGTGAACTTACATTGATCCATATCTTGAATGGAAGAGTTAGACTGCCTGCTCATGTTCCTATTGTGTTCTTAGTGCACGTATAAAGTATTTGGATGTGTTCCTAGAGAGCTGCAACCTGCAGAACTATGAACTCAGAGCTGGTAGATCGAATCACGCTGGATTGCTCTTAAAATCGCTCAAGATATCGGATAATCAGCCTACGGTCCTGTTATGAAGAAATCTGAGTCAATTAACATATTGGCTCAAGCAACAAGCTGAAATTCAGTTTATAGTTAGCTAACTTGCAGGGAGAATTTTAGGAAATTGCACCCATGCTGTGGATAAATGCAGAAAAGTAGTATTTATTAATTATGGTAATTTACAGGTCAGTCATTTTAGGGGCCGAGGAATAGCTTAAACTTGTACAACTTTAAATCCTTCATTAAATAATACAAATAAATCATTGTTGTTTGTCCCAAGGAAGCATCACTTTCCCACCACGCCTAGCACCCCCCTTCCCCCCTCCCTCCCCATCCCACTTTACATTGCAGCTCAATCTAGGAGTTTAATTATCTTGGTTTGCAGGGTTATGTGGGCAAGATTTTTTTTGTTATTCGTATAGATTTCTATTGCTGGACCAGAAAGCAAGAAGGTAGGTAGAACTTGACAAGTATGGAGAAGGGTCTCAACCTGAAACGTCACCCATTCCTTTTTTCCAGAGATGCTGCCTGTCCCGCTGAGTTACTCCAGCATTTTGTGTCTACTGACAAGAATAACTTGCATTCCTGATTGAGATTTTATACAACCAATATGGTTTGGCTTATGGTTTGAAGCAAATGCGACTGAAAAAAAAAAGACATAGCTGACTTTTCTTAAATCCCTAATATCCCAAGAACAATTATATATCTTCCTCTTCTTCTTGCGCATGGCGTGCACAGCCTAAAGTTGTAAGACAACTTGTTCTGTTTGATATTTTATGTCTTAAAACCAAAGCACACATTACTTACACGAGTATATTTGTTGAAGCTTTGAAAAATCTTCCAGCCCCATTCCTGGTATTTCTTATCCTTTGTAAATCTATACATGTAGAAAAGGCTTTCTACTGTCTCAGGCCTTAAAAGGTTGTGTCTGTCTGCAGGCTGTTGGAAAGACAGAGAATTAATTTGAGAATCTGAAAACAGCGCATTCAAAGCGCATTAAAGTCGCATGCACATTGCATCAAGGTACACAATTTTAAATACCAGGTCTTGCAACCAATAATTTAGATTGATATTTAGGCTAGAGAAACAAGATACTGATATTCCAAAGCTGAAGTTCAAATTTTCATAATGAGCAACTGGGTCACGTTGAGCATTTCTAGAATGGGTGAGCCATCAAATAAACCCTGTAGTTAATTAACACCGCTTATATTTGTCAATCCAACCTGGGTTGCTCGTCACTGGTACTGGTCGCCACTGTAAAATATCTCCTGGTAAATGAACTTTAGTATTCTCACTTAGTTCTCTGTCAAAAGTTGTTTTATATTCAGATCTATCTTATGGTCACTGTTAATATATTACTTTAAAAAAAAAACAAATAATGCATAATTTATAATTTCACACATTCTGATCAATGAGACACTCAATCCCAGCAGTACCAAAGGATTTGAATATAGGGTAGCTTCATCTTTCAAAATGTATACACTTTTGAAGGAACATGTGCTGCGGCTAGCAGAGCCACTGCCCCATAGTTTCAGTTATCCAGGTTCTATCATGAATTCCTGTGCAGTCTGGTTTACAGGATCTCCTAATGTATAGGTAAGTGGTATAATCAGAGGGGAGCTGTTGGAATGTGGGGAGAATAAAATGGAAGAGTAGGATAGGTGTAAAATGATACTTGATGGTCAGTATGGACTCAGTGGGCCAAAAGGGCTGTTTCTAAATTGTATTATAATAATCAGCTTTTCATTGTACCTACCTTAACTTCAACATCATTGGCATTGTGTGGATTCAGATTGAAATACACGATCTCTGGGCTTAATCCAGTTTCAATCTGTGCGTACATTTGATAGCAGGTTTCTATCAGTTGCTTGGCCAGTTTCATGTGATTGGCACTAAGCCCATGATGAACTCCTAAAGCTAGAGTCCCAGGGAGGAAACAAACCAAATGATCCTTTTAAAAAAAAAGGAAAATAAAAATTTAGGACAATTAAATAATGCTTGCAACACAAACATAAATCTTACTGGGATGACCCATAACTAACTTCAAAACACAACAGACACTGCATATCTGAAACAAACAGGAAATACTGGAAATATTTGTGTCAATGAGCATCTATGGAGGTCAACAGTAAATGTGGGGCAAAAAGTAAAAAATAGAAACCAAATCTTTACTCGTAATTGAATACCTCATTTACGTTCCATCTGTTTCCTAACATCCCGCTCTTCATTACTCCATTTCGCCCTGTCATTTAGCCTTTAGGATTTAACCCACAGTTCTTTTTGTTCTTCACCACCCACTTTTTATCCCACAATATATTTTAACTTTTTGCAACTGTGATGGAAGATCACTGAAGAAAATGCAGTTCTAGTGATAAACATGGATAGATCACGTGTAAATCAAAACCCCATTGGTAAACATTATCTGCAACTGCATCAGTGATTCAGACAGACAAATATGGCTCTTATTTGTAAACTAGAGCAAGAATATGCTGTGACATTTTGTCATATTGTCAATGAATGGTAACTCCCAGGCAAATTGAATGCAACATCTCCAAGTTTGCGGATGACATGCAGCTGGGGGGCAGTGTTAGCTGTGAGGAAGATGCCAGGAGGCTGCAAGGTGACTTGGATAGGTTGGATGAGTGGCAAATGCATGGCAGATGCAGTATAATGTGGATAAATGTGAGGTTATCCACTTTGGTGGCAAAAACGGGAAAGTAGACTATTATCTGAATGGTGGCCGATTAGGATAAGGGGAGATGCAACGAGACCTGGGTGTCATGGTACACCAGTCATTGAAAGTAGACATGCAGGTGCAGCAGGCAGTGAAGAAAGCAAATGGTATGTTAGCATTCGTAGCAAAAGGATTTGAGTATAAGAGCAGGGAGGTTCTACTGCAGTTGTACGGGGTCTTGGTGAGACCACACCTGGAGTATTGCGTACAGTTTTGGTCTCCTAATCTGAGGAAAGACATTCTTTCCATAGAGGGAGTACAGAGAAGGTTCACCAGACTGATTCCTGGGATGGCAGGACTTTCATATGAAGAAAGACTGGATAGACTCGGCTTGTACTTGCTAGAATTTAGAAGATTGAGGGGGGATCTTATAGAAACTTACAAAATTCTTAAGGGGTTGGACAGGCTAGATGCAGGAAGATTGTTCCCGATGTTGGGGAAGTCCAGAACAAGGGGTCACAGTTTAAGGATAAGGGGGAAGTCTTTTAGGACCAAGATGAGAATATCATTTTTCACACAGAGAGAGGTGAATCTGTGGAATTCTCTGCCACAGAAGGTAGTTGAGGCCAGTTCATTGGCTATATTTATGAGGGAGTTAGTTGTGGCCCTTGTGGCTAAAGGGATCAGGGGGTATGGAGAGAAGGCAGGTACAGGATACTGAGTTGGATGATCAGCCATGATCATATTGAATGGCGGTGCAGGCTCGAAGGGCCGAATGGCCTACTGCACCTATTTTCTATGTTTCTATCAGCACTTAGTTTATAGCTTTATATGACTTGGCGATTCAAGTACGTGTCGAGAGTTATCTTAAATGTAGTGACCATCTCTGCTTCCACCGGTTGCTCAGGTAGGGAATAACAAATTTCAACCATGTTCTGGGTTAAAAAAAATCCCCTCAGACCCTCTTATTATTTACCTTACATCTATGCACAGTGATTATAGGTATGTGGACAAGTTTTTGGCTTCTCCCTGCCACTGTTTCTCAATTTTGTACACCTCTATTAGGTTCCCTTCCAACCTCCACTGCTCCAAGGCAAGCAAACCCAGCATATCCAGTCTCGTCATAATTCAAACACTCTATCCCAGCCAATATCCTGGTGAAACTCTTCGACACCTTCTTTCCATATCGAGGAGACCAAAACTGCATAGAATATCCCGGATGTGGCTTTATAAAATGCTCAATATCTTCCCCTCTAATGAAGTCTAACATCATACATGTGTTTTTTTTACAACCACCCTATCTACCTGCTCTGCTGCCTTCAAAGTCTTTGAACTTGTAACATCTACCACGCTTTGTTCCTTAATATTCCCTCGGACCTTGCCATTCATGGATTATGCTACCCTTATTTGACTTGACATGCATCACTTTGCACTTATCAGGATTAAATTCCATCTGCATTGCTCTGCTCAACTTGCTGACTGATATCCTGTGTAACCCATGTCCCTACCCTCCTCACCATCAACATCACCAATATTTGAGTTGTCTGCAAACTTACTAATCATAGTCCCTACATCCACATCTATCACCAATGTATACCAACACTTAGGGTCCCAGTACCGATCCCAATGATGCAACACTGGTTACAGGCTTCTATTCACAAAACAACCCTTCACTATCACCCTCAGCTTCCAACCATCAAGTCTATTTTGGATTCAATTTACCAAGAGGCTGAATCGACCACAAATAACATTTGTGCGCGCCCAATTTCAATTCCAGCAGGACAACAATTCAAGCATTAGTTGTAAATGCTTCAATTGCATATCAGAAATCTGGGAATATTCTCATCTGCATAGAGATAGGTACAAAATGCATTATTTTTCATGGTAGTTACTTACACAAGTCTACCAACAAAAGCTGCTCAGCAACACCAACAAGTTAGAACATGAAATGAAATCCAGATACGCAAGGTAAATAAAACATTGCAGATCATTTTTCAAACTTTCCAAACTTAAATCAATATTCTGCAATCTCAGGTGCACAAGTACTCTAAAACCATGGTTGCAATGTTTTGTCATTCAATTGTTACTGAAGTAAAACTCGACACTTATTCTGTCACCTTGGTGAACTAAATCCACAAAGCACAGCTTGTTCTGAAAAAAAATGCTACAAGCATTTAACAATGCAAACTCCTTTAAAAAGCAACAAAGAAACATATTTAAAACAAATGGATACAATTCTCAGAATCAGTAAGGTAGAATTACGACAAGCTGATTAAGGAGCAAGCAAACCATATGAAAGACGTGAGCCACAAATAAAACAAACTAGATCTCTTGAGCTGGAGGTTCTCCTTATCAATTCGGCTTGGATATAAAACATGTTTCATTCAACCTGTCCCAGGAGTTAAAACAAAGGGGCATAACTACTGGGCCAGGACTTGCTGCCTGTTTACTGGTTGCCCTCAATAATCAAAAACAATGCAATACAAAACAATCCATCTTAAAAATGTTTAGAGTGCTAAAATACTCAGGCAGCATCCATGGAGAGAGGATTATCACAGTTTTACTGTACAAGGAAGATTTATGAGAAAATGAGTTCTCATTACATTGGTATATATTTTACCAACAGCTTTGTGTCATTAACTAATTTGCAATGAACATCTTAAAATGGTGCATGGTGAACAGAAATGCCTTTGACGAACTTTTAATGTTGTATTTTTCCGTTTGATTGCTGACTTGCTGGTAGTTAACCCTTCAGTTCAATGATCCTTCACTGAGCTGAAACATTAACTGTTTTTTCCACAGATACTGCCTGCCTGCTGAGATTCCCAATACATTTTTTATTTCAGATTTCATCGGTGATTTTTGACTTAATTTAAATGACCAACATACACCCCCCCCCCCCCAAAACCTGAATCCAATTAGGGAGGGGGAGGGGGAGGGGTGGTAGTCAGCATGGAATTGCCACCATTTCTCAGCATGTTTTGCTTGCCGATGTTTAGTTTTGTTTAGCTTAGAGATACAGCGCTGAAACAGGCCCTTTGGCCAACCGGGCCCACACCGACAAGCAATCCCCGCACATTAACACCACCCTACACCCACTAGGGACAATTTTAACATTCACCAAGCCAATTAACCTACAAACCTGTACGTCTTTGGAGTGTGGGAGGAAACCGAAGATCTCGGAGAAAACCCACGCAGGTCACGGGGAGAACGTACAGACAGAACCCGTAGTCGGGATCGAACGTCGACGCTGCATTCGCTGTAAGGCAGCAACGTTACCGATGCGTCACTGTGACCACCCTAATGTTAAAGTTATCCCATCAGTAAACAGTTACAACCAAATAAATACATACAACTTCCAAAAGATCCTACAACCATTGTGCAGTGAAGCTCCAATAATCCAGCACATTCAAGACTGATGCCTGAGCAGCTAACATTCTAGACTATTGGGTGTTACTTGTTCAACATATTTTTAACATACTCCTCTTGTATGTTACACATTGTAACAGTACTGCACAAGACCTGGCCCTTTGGCTCACATTATCTGAGCTGAGCATGATGCTCCACCCCGGAGAAAAGGTTACGACTGTCTACCCTATTTATGTGTCTCATAATTTTACATACTCCTATCAATTCTCCCCTCCACCTCTGACGTCCCAGAGAAATGTCTCAACTTTGTCCAACCTCTCCTTATAGATAATACTCTCTAATCCAGGAAATACTCTGTTAAACCCCTTCCGCACCCTCTCTAAACCTCCACATGCTTTTTGTGCAACCAGAATTGCATAAAATGCTCCAAAGGTGACCGAGCCTATGTTTTATAAAGCTGCAACATAACTCCTTGATTTTTATACTCAATGCCTCCCTCCATCAATGAAGGCAAGCATAACATGCACCTTTTTTACTACTCTATCCACTTGTGTTGCCACTTTCAGGGAGTAATGAACTTAGACCCAAAGTAATCTCCCAAAGTACAAATCTCACACCTCCCCTGATTAAAGCTAGATAGAGAACTAGATAGGGCTCTTAAAGATAGTGGAGTCAGGGGGTATGGGGGGAAGGCAGGAACGGGGTACTGATTGGGGATGATCAGCCATGATCACATTGAATGGCGGTGCCGGCTCGAAGGGCCGAATGTCCTACACCTGCAAATGTCTAAACTGCATCTGCCATTTCCTCGCATGTATCTGCAATAGAACTAAATCCCACTGTATCATTTGACAATTTTCCTTGCAACTCTTATTGATTTTGGGGTCAACTGTAAACTTACTAACCAACGCATTTCCATTTATGTCCATTGTCAATTATGTCCAAGTCATTTATATACAGTGCCCTCCATAATGTTTGGTACAAAGACCCATCATCTATTTATTTCCCTCTGTACTCCACAATTTGAGATTTGTAATAGAAAAAAAAATCACATGTGGTTAAAGTGCACATTGTCAGATTTTATTAAAGGGTATTTTTTATACATTTTGGTTTCACAATGTAGAAATTACAGCTGTGTTTATACATAGTCCCCCCATTTCAGGGCACCATCATGTTTAGGACACATGACTTCACAGGAGTTTGTAATTTCTCAGGTGTGTTTAATTGTGGGTATAAGAGAGCTCTCAGCACCTAGTCTTTCCTCCAGTCTTTCCTTCACCTTCGGAAACTTTTATTGCCGTTTATTAACAAGACCAAAGTTGTGCCAATGAAAGTCAAATAAGTCATTATGAGACGAGAAACAAGATTAAAACTGTTAGTGACTGTTAGGGCCAAACGTTAGGCTTACGAAAATCAACTGTTTGAAACATCAAGAATAAATAGAGCACTGTTGGGTTTACTAATCGCAAAGGGACTGGCAGGCCAGGAAGACCTCCACAGATAATGACAGAAGAATTTTCTCTATAATAAAGAAAAATCCCCAAACACCTGTCCGACAGATCAGAAACACTCTTCAGGAGTCAGGTATGGATTTGTCAATGACCACTGTCCACAGAAGACTTCATGAACAGAAATACAGAGGCTACACTGCAAGATGCAAACCACTGGTTAGCCACAAAAATAGATGGCCAGGTTACAGTTTGCCAAGAAGTACTTAAAAGAGCAACCACAGTTCTGGAAAAAGGTCTTGTGGACAGATGAGATGAAGATTAACATATCAGAGGGATGGCAAGAGCAAAGTATGGAGGAGAGAAGGAACTGCCCAAGATCCAAAGCATACCACCTCATCTGTGAAACACGGTGGTGGGGGTGTTATGGCCTGGCATGTATGGCTGCTGAAGGTACTGGCTCACTTATCTTCATTGATGATACAACTGCTGATGGTAGTAGCATGATGAATTCTGAAGTGTATAGACACATCCTAGCTGGTCAAATTCAAACAAATGCCTCAAAACTCATTGACCAGCGGTTCATTCTACAGCAAGACAATGATCCCAAACAACTGCTAAAGCAACAAAGGAGATTTTCAAAGCTAGAAAACGGTGAATTCTTGAGTGGCCAAGTCAATCGCCCGATCTGAACCCAATTGAGCATGCCTTTTATATGCTGAAGAGAAGACTGAAGGGGACTAGCCCCCAAAACAAGCATAAGCTAAAGACGGCTGCAATACAGCCTGGCAGAGCATCACCAGAGAAGACACCTAGCAACTGATGATGTCCATGAATCGCAGACTTCAAGCAGTCATTGCATGCAAAGGATATGCAACAAAGTACTAAACATGACTACCTTCATTAACATGATATTGTTGTGTCCCAAACATTATGGTGCCCTGAAATGGGGGGACTATGTATAAACACAGCTGTAATTTCTACATGGTGAAACAAAAATGTATAAATATAGCCTTTATTAAAATCTGATGTGCATTTTAACCACATGTGATTGTTTTCTATTAAAAATCTCAAATTGTGGAGTACAGAGGCAAATTAATAAATGATGGGTCTTTGTCCTAAACATTATGGAGGGCACTGCACATCACAAACACAGATATCCCAGCACAGATTCCTACAGGACTCCGCTGGTCACAAACCTCCAGTCACAATAACACCCTTCCACCCTGTCTTTCATGGGTAAGCCAGTTCTGAATCTGTCAATGTGCCTCCCCTTGCATCTTCATCTTCTAGAAGAGCTTACCGTGATGGACTTTACTAAATGCCTTACTAAAATTCATGTAGACAACATCCACTGCTCAACCCTTAATCTGCGTCACCTCCTCAAAAAAAAAACAATCAGGTTAGTGAGCCCTGATCTGCCACATTCAAAGCCATGCTCAGTGTCTCTCATTATCCCAGTATAATAAACTTCCCAGTAAACTAGGAAAGATGAAAGGGGCTGTGGCAACTATTTCCCCGTGAAATAGATACCGAATTTGTGATTTCCGAATAGTCAGATTGCACAATGTAGGAGTTTGACTGCATTATGCTCATGTAAATGTAATGATTCAAGCAGTTCTTTGGTAACATATACCAAGCAGCCTTGCAAGTCACTCCTTCTGACAACTCCATAATCATTTGATCCTCAAACAACAAGCATAATTCTATCCCTAATACACTTTTATTTAAGAAAAGCTACTTACCATCTTTGGACTGAATTGATTATGGGACAATTCACCTACAAATGTCAGTTTGTTTGGTTCTGATTTTCGAATTAAGTTATTTGTGACACCCTCTATAGCCTGTAGATAGTCTTCCAGCAAGCTGGTAATTAAAACACAAAAATGTAAATCGTTAATAGCTTGTTAAAAATGTTTCTGCTCACCATGCACCATTTAAGACGTTATTGCAAATGGGTTAATGACACAGATACTGATAAAATAAATACTAATGTAACTAGAAACTATATCCCCAAAAATAATCTTCCTTGTCAAGTAAAATGCTGATAATCCAATATTTGATTGAAGATCGCCATAGTCCTGCGATAAGATCACTCGTTCGCCCTGAATGTGAGTGGGGGTTCAGAGTACAGGCCGGATCTGCTGCTACAGCAAGGGCTTGGGGCCCAGAATACTGAAGGTGAGGAATGTGGTCGGAGCCTGGGTCCAGAGTGTTGGGCTACCCCCACTCCCATTAAACTCACTGGGTTCAATGGAGAACTGACTACACTATTGTATATGTAAAATAAAACTTAAAATTAATATCTTTGGTTATAATTTGGAGTACATCCAACGGTCCAGAGAGGAAAAGTCCCAAGGGCGCCGTACTGCAGCAAGGTAAGATGCAGCACATTTCATGTCCAACCAGTTAAAATCAATAAAAAGCAGGCGAGAGGAAGGAAGATGGAGAGAGGGTGTGCCAGAGACCGATTTTGAATACTCATAAAAAAATTTGAAATTTCGCATGAGGTTGGAACTTGTGCAAATTAGTCCAAATGTTGTTTTGCTAATTAAACAGGAAAGTTTAAGAGTGTTGCTAAAATTAAGAAGGAAATCAATGAAACTGCTTTGACCAGCTATGTACTGCTATTTGCATTTGATGAAATTCATTTCAGAGTTGGTTAGTGCAAACACTGAAGTCTTTGCCAGACTAAATTACACCAACACCCATGAACACCTTGAAGGAAGAGCTTCACTGGATCGGAAGCTGCTGCAGTTCCAACTGCGGTAAAAGCTCAGACAATCTAACTGAAGAAAACAGACTGGCAGATATCCTGAACTATTAGAGTGTACTTCCATTAATAGCTCAACACTGTTAATTCACTTAGATGCATTATGCTTTGATCATATATTTTTCAGTAACCAGAAGAGTAGAAAGGAGCGTGTGAACCGAGGTCTCAAATAATAAAAAGGGCTGTAGGCATCTGGTTCATCGGGCAAATATTACCCGATGAACCAGATGCCAAACCACCAGGACTTCTGAATAGGCAGTGGATTAGCAGAGTTTTTCTACAGTGTAGTGGACTTTAGGGTGGCATGGTGACGCAGCGGTAGAGTTGCTGGCTTACAGCACCAGAGATCCGGGTTCGATCCCGACTCGGGTGCGTTGCTTGTCTGTAGGGAGTTTGTATGTTCTCCGAGACCTGCGTGGGTTTTCTCTGGGATCTCCGGTTTCCTCCCACACTCCAAAGACGTACACATTTGGAGTTAATTGGCTTGGAATCATTGTAAATTGTCCCTAGTGTGTGTGGGATAGTGTTAATGTGTGGGGAACGCTGGTCGGCGAGGATTCGGTGGGCTGAAGGGACTGTTTCCATGCTGTATCTCTAAACTAAACTAGAAAAATTAGGTTCAATCTTTTTTGATTAATTTATCTCTGTGATTTCAGTAAAGAACAAATCAACTTTGCATATTACTATTACAAGTGGCTCAATTTAAATTCTGCATTACTTACTCTGCCTCTTTCCTTCCTCCTTGGATCCACTGTTTAAGCAGATACTCATAGTAGCTGTCCGCCCTGGCACCAAGCGTATAGACACCAAGGTGGCTAAATTGTCCTGAGTTGGTGTTTATGAACATTGGCACCAATCCATCCTTCTTCCCCCCCAGTCCGTGAATGTGTTTCATTACATCACCTACCGCTTCCTGTTTAGGGTGGGGGGGAGGGGAGGGAAGAACAAAAAGTTATTAGGGAGCTGATGAGCTGTTAAGATAAAAGAGCACATTCTGTTGGAACTTATATTTTACAAGTTCAAATCCACAAAAGTCCAAATAGCTCCAGAGACACTTAATTCAAACACATGGCAAGTCAGGGGACTCGGCGATGGCTTGGAACAGAATGAAAACAGCCGAGTTCCCATGTTCTGTCACAGTGAGAGCTCTGGAAATGTGGAGTTGTGTGTAAATGAATTAAGGAACAAATGAAAGGCTAACAAAATTGTAAAATAAATCAAAAGTTAAAAATGGGAAAACAAGATTTCCTGATTCAGATCCACAATTCTAATTAGCGTATTGATTTGTAAACCCCGGTCAATGAAAAGAAAAATAATTTGGGACTTGCACTACGACAAGTGCCGGATGGTAGAGTTGCTGCCTTACAGCGCTAGAGACCTGGGTCGAATCCTAACTACGGCTGCTGTCTGGTGAGTTTGTATGTTCTCGCTGTGGGTTTTCTCCGCATGCTCTAATTTCCTCCCACACTCCAAAGATGTACAGGTTTGTAGGTTAATTGACTTCGGTAAGAAATGTACATTGATTCTAGTGTGTGGGATAGTGCTGCTGAGACGAGGGGCCAAGAGGCCTGCTCCCATGTTCAAGGATTACAAGATTACAATCTAATTTAAGTGAAGGCTCAACAAACTTTTGACAATTAAAATTTTGCAATTGTACATCAAAAATTTGTCAAATCTGAAGATGCGATAACACAATATTTTGAAATAATTCATAAGACTGGAAGAGTTGATACTGAGATGTACTGCATTAATCTCAGAACAGACAAAACCCCCAAAATCCCAAGCATCAAGCGAAAGGATCGAAGGTCAAGAAGCAGACAAACTTTCATGATTTGAGAAGAAGGAATCACAATCAGCATATTCAAACTTTAAAATCAATTGCAGTAAAGCAGTTTACCGTACTTGGTACTTATCATTTTTGGTGAGGCGGCTCAGCTCCCGAAACTCGAGCTGAATACTGGTCACCTCTGCCACAGTACTGTCAGAGGTCCAGCGGGGAGGATGAGCAGTTCCAAGGCCAATGTTCACGTCAGAATACGGAATCTTGGACGGAGTATTGAAGGCTGGCATTAGACGATCCCCCAGCTCACTCTATTCACACAGGTAGCAACAACATAAGGTGTACATTATGCAGAGCAAAACATTTACAAAGTGTCAAGCACATTTACAGAAGATGTCACGATTCTCAAACTTTTAAATCAAGAAAATATTCATTTAATTTTTGATGTATTGTTTCCTGAGTTTTAAGGAATGTACAGCACAGGAATGGGCCCTTCAGCCCATGTTATCTTATGCCGAACATGATGCCAAATTAAACTAATTCCTCTGCCTGCACTTGATCCATATCCCTCCATTCCCTGTATATCCATGTGCCGATCCAAAAGCCTCTTAAACACCATTGTCGTATCTGCTTCCACCACCAGCACCATGTTCCAGATCCCTACCAACGTCTACAAAAACTTGCCATGCATATCTTCACACTATCCCTCTCTGACCCAAAAGCTATTTCCTCTAGTCTTTGATATTTCAATCCGGGGAGAGAGATTGGCCCTCATTTATTACCCGCATAAAATTATAAACATAAATGAAGAGTAAGCAGGTGGCTTGAATAGGAACTTGAGAGGCAACGTTTTCACTCAGGGAGTGATAGCTATATGTAACGAGTTGCCAGAGGAAGTAGTTGAGGCACTAACAACATTTAAAAGGCATTTGGACTGGTAATTGGAGTGAAATGATTTGGAGGGATGGACAAATGGGACTAGCTCAGATGGAGCATCTTGGTTGCAATGGATGACTTGGGCCGAATGGCCTGTTTCGGTGCTGAATCACTGAGCTAACCCCATTTGCTAATGTTTGGCCCTTACCACTCTCATCTTGCCCTATCCATGACCTTTCCCAACACCTTTTACACATAGTCATTTAACCTATCTCAACCACTTCCTCTGCTAACTCATGCCATGTACCCTCATTCCACCCTCAGTGGAAAAGGCTACTAAGGTCCCCTTGAAATCTTTCCGTTCTCATCTTAAATCTATGTCCTCCAGTTTTAGGCTCCCCTACCCTGGGTAAAAGATCAGCCATCCACCTTATTAATAGCCATCATGATTTTATAAACCTCTACAGGTCACCCCTCGCCCAATTTTGTTCCGGAGAAAAAAAACTAGCCTATCCATTCTCTCCTCAAAACTCACGGTCTCCAGTCCCCAGTAACATCCTTATCAATCTGTTCTGCCCCCATTATAGCTTAATCATATCCTTCCTATAGAATGGCAAGCAGAACCATACATAATATTCCAGATGCAGTCTCACCAACATCTGGTATAGCTGTAACATGATGTTCAACTCTTGTGCTCAATGCCCCATTCAATGAAGCCAAATGCCACCTTCACCACCTACAGGGAACTATGTACTTGCATCCCTCGATCTCTCTGGTCTACAGCACTCCCAGGTCCTTGTCATTCACTGTGTATGCCCTGCCCCAATTTCCTAAAATCATCAGTTCACATTTGTCTGTGTTGAATTCAATCTGAAGGAGGTTTTTTTTTTAAAAGGGTGATGAATATCCAGAATGCGCTGCCAGAGAAGACGATAGAGACAGATACAATTACAATGTATAAAAAGCATCTGGACTGATACATGTACGGGAAAGGAGCAAAGGGATACGGGATTAATGCAGGTGAATGGGATAAGCACAAAGAGAATGCATGAACGGCCCGCTTCTGTGCTGGACAACTCTATGACTCCCAGCACAACACAGAGAAATACCGTATGTTTCCCTCCCACCCAAAGATAATTACATCTCATGTCGGACAAGGCAGAAAACACAAAGTGTCAGAGTAGGGGAACGAGGACCAGAGGACATAGGTTCAAGGTGAAGGGGAAAAGTTTTAATAGGAATCCGAGGGGTAACCTTTTCCACACAGAAGGTGGTGGGTGTATGGAACATACTGCCAGAGGAGGTAGTGGAGGCTGGGACTATCCCATTGTTAAAACAACAGTTGGACGAGTACATGGATAGGACAGGTTTGGAGGGTTATGGACCAAGCGCAGGCAAGTGGGAGTAAAGTAGCTGGAACATTGTTGGCCGGTGTGGGCGAGTTGGGCCAAAGGGCCTGTTTCCGCACTTTATTACTCTATGACTATGATGAGGACATGTCATACCCAGATTGTGCAGGTACCTGGCACAAGTAGAGCCAAGCAGAGATGCTCCTCCTGTGGCACAGGCACCGTGCAGAATAGGTGCCTACCCTGTGACACAGTGGTCGTGAATCCACTACTTTTACACATTTTCACTTATTATGAGGAACTGCACAAATGCAGACCATGGCTATTATTAGTTCTTTTAATGAGAAATACAAGTACATAAATGGCTTCATAATGAGCTAAATTAGAGAGGTAAAACTCCTTACTGCTTTATCCAGGAAGACTTGATCTCCAGTTAGATTGTACACACTGAGTAATCCACCGAGAATACGAATTGTCGTCTCAAACAAATTCACATCCACGCTTTTACTAAGGTTCAATTCATCAACCACCCATTTCTTGGCTTCTTCAAATTCTAAAAATCAGAAAATAATTATGTTTTATTCTGATTCCGAGGAAGGAACAATAAAGTTATGAGAAGCAGCAAACTGAGTAAGATTTGAAATCTGGTACAGGGTAACCATGAGAATGCTCAATCTAACATGCTTTTATCGAATTCCAAAAGCATTCTCCCACCTCAACCACACGCGAGTCTTGAAATGTCATTAGACTTTAATTGGCAACAACCTAATTTTTGAGATGCAGAAAGTATACTCCCCTGTGAAAGATCCGCTGCACGATATTTCCATCTTGCAGCAAAGGACAACAGCATCAATGTTATACAATTCATTCAAGTCACCTTGTTTTTGGCCTAAAATCCACATGGTGTCCAGGGCATCAATCAGCGTCAGTCCTAAGCCGAACCATTCACTGTAGGTCTTAGAAATCGGCTTCAGTTCGTCATGACCCCAGGCGTACTGTTTGTATCCTTTCCACGCATGCTGGAATGCTTCTATCACTGCCATCTGCTGTTTGTTTATAGTGGCTGCAAGTGAACAGAACCAAATGAGGCTGTATCAACATTTATTATTAATATACCAACTTAAAATGACTACAAAGGCAGAGGTTCAAAGTGGGCAGATTATTTTCCACGAACTTGCTGTCTATCCAGGCTACCGTCCTCTCCTAATCCCTCTCCCAATTCATGGGTTCTACTTTCGCTGGTGATTTTCCATTACCTCAGCTTCAAGGTCATGAAGCTCAAATCATGTTCTCCAGGTGACCACATTCACATACTTCTTGGCAAAAGTCCTCCAACGGTCATCAGAAGGCAAAATTCATTTACTGTCATTCTGATACTTGATCCTGATTACATCTTCAATTTGCACAAGCATCAGACTAAGATGAGGATATGCATTTATGACATGTTTACACGTCACTGCTGGGATATAAACGCAGAATTGAACTGGCAATAAAAATAAACTTTATTTTGGAAAACTGAGAAAATAGTATGGAACAGAAACTGGTACTGAATATTTAAAGGGTCAATGAAGGCCTTTACAAATATCAAAGGTACAACACTCTGGGAAGAAAAATGATCCCTGAATTCAAATACGTATGTGATCCCTGAATTCAAATAACCAATAGCTTTCGATGGATTGAAATACTCAACATGTCCAAACAATGCTAACATCAGTGTAAAACAAGGTGCAGTCTTGGCTCAGAATACAACACCCGCTTAAGCAAGTAGGTGTTACACCCGGTTCCCTTAGAGGTCTGTGTTTTGGAAGATTGTTCTTATCTGAAAGAGGGCATTGGGGGGGGTGGGCTGGAGGATAGAATAGTCTACATAATAGAATATAACTGTCTACAGTGGCCATTTCCTTGTCATTTATTGCCTGATTTAACTTAGCTCTTCTCAACCTTGGTGCGATTCGATGGTGCCTCATATTAAAAATGGTGCCAATTGTAATATTTCAAAGGTGCTGGACATATGGTTGGTGCCATAAACATGTTATGTTTATGACACCAACCGTATGTCCAGCACCTTTGTTGTCACCTTATGTTATGTGACAAAGCTAGCTAATGAGGAACCAATCTTTAGAAATCCAAGTAACTAAAATGTCAATGGGTCAAACAGCATGTTCCTGTGCTGTAATGTATAGTTCCATGTCGAAACAAGGAACCGCAGATATTGGTTTACAAAAAAGTGCTAACTTTATAGATTTCCAACGTTTTTTTTCCAGGTTCTGAAAGCCACCCAGTCTGAAATCTATTAAACAGATAAAGAATTGCCGATGATGGCTATACAAAGGCTTAGAGTTAAAGCCATAGATTGACCTTTAGTTTTATTTTATTTTAGAGATACAGCATGGGAACAGGCCCTTTGGCCTACCGAGTCCACATTGATCATCAATCACCGCACACGAGTTCTATCCTACACTCATCAGGCTACAATTTACAGAAGCCAATTAACCTACAAAACTGCTCATCTTTGGAATGTGAGAGGAAACCCGGAGAAACCCCACACAATCACAGGGACAATAGACAATAGGTGCAGGAATAGGCCATTCGGCCCTTCGAGCCAGCACCGCCATTCAATGTGATCATGGCTGATCATCCCCAATCAACACCCCGTTCCTGCCTTCTCCCCATATTCCCTGACTCTGCTATCTTTAAGAGCCCTATCTAGCTCTCTCTTGAAAGTATCCAGAGAACCGGCCTCCACCGCCCTCTGAGGCAGAGAATTCCACAGATTCACAACTCTCAGTGAGAAAAAGTGTTTCCTCTTCTCCGTTCTAAATGACTTACCCCTTATTCTTAAACTGTGGCCCCTGGTTCTGGACTCCCCCAACATCGGGAACATATTTCCTGCCTCTAGCATGTCCAAACCCTTAACAATCTTATGTTTCAATAAGATCCCTCTCATCCGTCTAAACTCCAGAGTGTACAATCCCAGCCGCTCCATTCTCTCAGCATATGACAGTCCCGCCATCCCGGGAATTAACCTTGCAAACCTATGCTGCACTACCTCAATAGCAAGAATGTCCTTCCTCAAATTAGGGGACCAAAACTGCACACAATACTCCAGGTGTGGTCTCACTAGGGCTCTCTACAACTGCAGAAGGACCTCTTTGCTCCTATACTCGACTCCTCTTGTTATAAAGGCCAACATGCCATTCGCTTTATTCACTGCCTGCTGTACCTGCATGCTTACTTTCATAGACTGATGAACAAGGACCCCCAGATCCCGTTGTACTTCCCCTTTTCCAAACTTGACGCCATTTAGATAGTAATCTGCCTTCCTGTTTTTGCTACCAAAGTGGATATCCTCACATTTATCCACATTAAACTTCATCTGCCATGGCTCTGCCCACTCCCCAACCTGTCCAAGTCACCCTGCATTCTCATAGCATCCTCCTAACAGTTCACACTGCCACCCAGCTTTGTGTCATCTGCAAATTTGCTAATGTTACTTTGAATCCATTCATCCAAATCATTGATGTATATTGTAAATAGCTGCGGTCCCAGCACAGAGCCTTGCGGTACCCCACTAGTCACTGCCTGCCATTCTGAAAGGGACCCGTTAATCCCCACTCTCTGTTTCCTGTCTGCCAATCAATTTTCTATCCATGTCAGCACTCTACCCCCAATACCATGTGCCCTAATTTTGCCCACTAATCTCCTATGTGGGACCTTATCAAATGCTTTCTGAAAGTCCAGGTACACTACATCCACTGACTCCCTTGTCCATTTTGCTAGTTACATCCTCAAAAAATTTCCAGAAGATTAGTCAAGCATGATTTCCCCTTCGTAAATCCATGCTGACTCGGACCGATGTTACTGCTATCCAAATGTGCGGCTATTTCATCTTTTATAATTGAATCCAGGAGAATGTACAAACTCCACACAGCCAGCAACGATAGTCAGGAATGAACAGGTCTCTGGCTTTACTGCTGCGACCTGCCTGGTTTCAATTTCACAGTTACCTGCTATACCTCAAACTGCAGAACACGGCCATAGAAGGGTGAAAGAAAATGGACTAACACGAGTACCCCTTACATGGCCATGCTACCTGTTTCTTTGGTGTTTACTTTTTCATGCAACACTGGCTTCTCCTCTTGCTTTGAATCGGGTGGAGCTGCAGTAACCCGTTCAGGTGCGATCTCCATTCCACGCCAACTGCAAGTGCAAACATCACAATTATTGCTGTTCCTTTTATGCAAGAGAATGCCAGCCAGGTTTAAAACTGACACTGGACAGAGTAAAGCAGGTTAAACCCCAGTGCATTCCATTCAAACATCTTTTAAAATGCTGTTGCACATTCGTTTCATAATTGGGATATGTTTTAGAATGGTAGAAATCAAGTCATGTTTTTCTATTTAATTTAACTAACTTGTCAGATTGATACGGTAAATTAATGTAATACGAAACTGGCCACAGAGTCATACAGCACGGAAACTGGCCTTTTGATCCATCATGCCCTACGATCCAACATGCCCATGCTGCCCAAGATGCCCCATCTACTCGTCCCAGCTGCCTGCATTTGGCCCATATTCTGCTAAGCTTTCCTATCCATGTCACTGTCCAAATGTATTTTTAAATGTTGTTATGGTACCTACCTCAACTACCTCCACTGACAGCTCGTTCCATATACTCACCACCCTCTGTGTGAAAATGTTGCCCCTCAGGTTCCTATTAAATCTTTCCCCTCACCTTAAACCTATGCCCTCTGGTTCTCGATTCCCCTACTCTGGGTCAGAGTCAGGGCGTTTACCCTATCTATTCCCCACATGATGTTATACACCTCGTGATCTTGTAAAGATCACCCCTTACCCTCCTGCGCTCCGAGGAATAAAGTCCTTGTAGTTATGTCGTCAAGATTCAGTGACTGGAACATCAGTGGATTTACTACGGTACCATAACCAGACAATGCGGATGCTGCCACAGCAGATCCTGTTCAGTGTGGGAACTTGAGGACACTTGAGCGTCCCCTGTTTAATATTGGTGTAGATTTTAGAACAGCAAAACCATCAGTAATCATATTTATTCAACCATGACAAATATAAGAGCTTCTGTCAGCCACCCTGCACAGTCAAACATTGACATCCTCCTCAGGATGTACTGTTTTGCCAGCATCACCATGGGAATCTTCAAAAAAGTAAACTCTCAAAAGCCATTCTTGATGCAAACAGAAAGAAAACCAACAATCACCAGAAATTATCCATTTCATTATTGAAGATAGACACAAAATGCTGGAGTAACTCAGAGGGACAGGCAGCATCACTGGAGAGAAGGAATAAGTGACGTTAAGGGTCGAGACCCTTTTTCACACACAAAACATCGCCCATTCCTTCTCTCCAGTAATGCTGCCTGTCCCATTGAGTTACTCCAGCATTTTGTGTCTATCTTCGATATAAACCAGCATCTGCAGTTCCTTCCTACACGTTACATTATCTGTTGTGCAAATAAGATTCAATGACTTACTATCCCAGAATTTCTGTTCATCAAACTTGCTGGCCCTGACAATACTAAACTATTAGCCCCTCGATTATTTAAAAGCTCTGCACTTCCTAAATTATAATTTTTTGTTTTTAAAAATGTTATTGCTGTTTTAACTTGTTCCCTAATGTATTGAGCCTGTTCTAATCGGTGCTGCTCTTAGTGTTAACAAATACTCCACATGCTTGTTGACACGCTGCTGTGAGAGAGCAGAGATCCGGAGACATTGACTAAAGGCAGACACAAACAATGGTTGTGAGCAGCTTTCTTAAAGTGTGCAGCATTGCCTTGCCATGTGCCTTCAAAACTGGCCCTGTGGGTGTAGGACACGGCATTAGTTACATAGGCTGAAGCTCCAGAGTTACTGGTGAAAAGCTGAGAATTGATGTTCCAATTGATATACCCAAATCCAGACCTCCAACTGCCAAAAGGGATTCTGTTCCAAGCCCTGTCATGGGAGGAGATTACCAGATGGAGGAGATGGTTCAAAGTCTCTATGAAGCACTGCAACATCTCTACTGACATCTGGAAATCTCTGGTCCACAACCACTCACAGTGGAAGCACAGCATTTGGGATATTGAGGTGAGCCTCGAGACCATGCATTGGGAGGTTCATTATACCAAGTACCCATCCTCCTCAAATGTCTGCTCCATTTGCATAAGTGACATTTGCATCGCAAAATGAACAAGTCCACTGCCACAATTCAGACTACAAAGTACCATTCAAATGCTCACATATACACAACTGATAGGATGTCAAATGTTGCTCATGTCTAAATTTCAAGGTGACTTTTAACCCCAAAGCATACTCATGCTAAAACAAATATGTAATATTTATCACTTTAACATACATCACAGAAGGATGGATGTTCCATTATGAAATTCAAACAGAGGCTTCAAAAGAAAAATCTACTGTTGATCAAAATTTCTAAATATGCAAATTGTTTTGCAAAATATTAAAACGTTTGCTGTTTCACCTATCAAGTACCTGATAATGCTATTCTTTTCTTTATCTTTGTCATCAGAATTAGCTTCAGCTTCATTATCCTTCCTGATTTTTGGTTCCTCTTTTTCGTTCTTCGACAAACGATTTTGTAAAAATGGTGGCCCACGCTTGTTCAGATTTGGTCTTTTAAGTTTCTGGATTAAAACAAACCTAGGAGTTGGTTGAAGATAGAGCAAAATAATTCTACAACTTTCTTCTTCTTATTATTTTTAAAAAGAACAGTACTCTGCTTCTCGGATCTGACAAATCCTTTTTAGTATGTAACACATCTTTAACTTGTAAAACAACAAAAATAACGTTTGTGATTGTGGTTGAGATTGTCATGTCACTGAAGAACGAGGAAAAGCTTTGATTAATTACAGTATTGACAGCTGACACATTGCTTTATTCAAATAATTGTTTTGTAACAACTTTTGTTTGTCCAAATCTTCAAAATATATAATGACAGGCGCATCGTTTCAAGTAAATCATAACCGTAAAATTATACACTTGTGCAAAGGAATAAACACATAGCAAGTGCATTCCTTGGTGTCAATAATGTTGGGCCGTATTTGCAATGTGATGCATGAGAAAGTAGTGTCCAAATTGTGGAACATTCGCAGTGATCCGTTTGAATAAATGACCAGTTAATGGTCACAATATGTGCGGAAACACCTCTAAGCAAATAAAAGCATCTTCTCTCACCCTCCATCAATGCAACAAGCCAGGTACATTTTGTTAGCCGATGGTGATTGAAATGACTTATAATTTGACAATTATACAAGAATACAATTACATGGGTTCCTACTAAAATTAAAATCCCCAGACTGAAATGGGATCTGTGCTGATGGGAATGTTAAATAATACCACGCAGAATTAAAGTTAAACCTTAAATATTTATGGCAATAAAAATCAACAAAAATAACTCCTCAAAGCATAAGTTTTTGATTTACAAATGTGAAAAAATTTATATGACAAATGGGATACAGGTGCGACAAAGAGACATGGTCTAGATATTTCATATAATATATATAATATATATATACACACATATATGTTTTTGTAGATTTATTTGTAGATAATATTTTTCAAACTAGCTAGAAACAAGGAACTGCAACTGTTGGTTTACCAAGTGAAGATGCAAAATGCTGGAATAACTCGACAGGTCATGCAGCATCCATCGAGAACATGGGCAGGTGATGTTTCAGATCGGGACCCTTCTTCAGATTGGGTTCCTATCCAAAACATTACCTACCCATGTTCTCCAGGGATGCTGCCCGACCCGTTGAGATACTCCAGCACTTTGTGTCTTTCCTTTTCAAACTATCTATGTGCCATTATAGTGGTTATCAGTTACAATTCTTTAAACTTACTGAATCATTGATTCATTGAAGCTGTTAAGAGTCCTAGAGTAACACAGTGTGGAAGCAGACCCTTCGGCCCAACTTGCCCACACTGACCAACATGACCCAGCTACACAAGTCCCACCTGCACGTGTTTGGTCCCTATCCCTCCAAACCTGTCTTATCCATGTACCTGTCTAATTGTTTATTAAATGTTGGGATAGTCCCAGCCTCAACTACCTCATCTGGCAGCTTGTTCCATACACCCTTTGAGTGAAAAAGTCACCCCTCAGATTTCTATTAAATCTATTCCCCTTCACCTTAATCCTATGTCCTCTGGTCCTCGATTCACCTTCTCCAAACAAGAGAATGTGCATCTACCCGATCTATTCCTCTCATGATTTTATACACCTCTAAAAGATTACCCCTCAGCCTCCTGCACTTCAAGCAATAGAGTCCCATCCTACTTAACCTCTCCCTATAGCTCAGACCTTCTAGTCTTGGCAACATCCTCGTAAATCTTCTCCGTACCCTTTCCAGCTTGATAACATCTTTCATATAACATGGTGCCCAGAACTGAACACAATACTCTAAATGAAGCCTCACCTACGTCTTACACAACTGCAACATGATCTCCCAACTTCTGTACTCAATACTCTAACTGATGAAGGCCAATGTGCCTAAAGCTTTTTTGACCACCCTATCTACCTGTGATTCCATCTTCAAGGAACCATGCACCTGCACTCCTAGATCCCTATGCTCTACAACACCCCAGAGCCCTACCATTCACTGTGTATGTCCTGCCCATGTTAGACTTCCCAAAATGCAACACCTCACCTCTCTCTGTATTAAATTTAATCAACCATTCCTCAGCCCCCCTGGCCAATCGACTAAGATCCTGCTGCAATTTTTCACATCCAACTTCACTATCTGCAAAACCACCCACTTTTGTTTCATCAGCAAACTTGCTAATCTTGCCCTGTATGTTCTCATCCAAATCATTGATGTAGATGACAAACAGTAATGGGCCCAGCGCCGAACCCTGAGGCACACCACGAATCACCGGAGTGAAACACAACCACAATTAATGAATAGCATCAGATGTAGTTCAGGTCAGTTGTATCTGATTTACTTACTGGTGGTTGGGAGATAAACGTTGCCTTGGATAAAAGCACATCTAGTGCAGGTACGACCACTGGCTTAACTTGCTTCAGTTCTTGGTCACGACCTTCAACTACTAAATGCAAAGAAAGGCACTTAACCATTTCAACAACAAAAAAATTGGTGCAAACTGTTTTGCGTGACCATTGCAAAACTGTGGCACGATCTCTCTTTCAACAGGTATATTCAGGTAATACTGGCAAATTTATTTATACACAAGCTGTTTGCAATGCTCACATGCTCAAAGTGGTCAACACAAGACTGTATAATTTAATCTTGAAATCACGTTGTGGAATAAATCTTGAACAAAGCTGGGGAGAAAGCTAACTCGGATTTAAAGCGGCAGGGAAGAAAATAACAGTATCACATTTTAATGAAGGTACACCCTTGTAGCTGGAAGGCTCCTGTCAGGATATTGGATAACTCAGTCAAGATAGTGTCCAGGGAATTATAACTCCTCCATATCTAACCTTCACCTTTCCCCCAAATAGCGCAGATCTCCCTGAATCTCACAGCACATTCTCACAACTGGAATGGTTAGGCAGAACAGGCTGCAATTAGCTGTTAGCAATGCCATAAAACATAATCCAAATGTAGACTATAAAACAGTGCATTCAGAAAGTATTCAGACCCCTTCACTTTTTTCCACATTTTGTTACATTACAGCCTTATTCTAAAATTGATTAAAATATATTTTCTTATCATCAATCTACACACATTACCTCATAATGAAAAAGAGAAAACAGGTGTTTAGAACATTTTGCAAAGTAATTAAAAATAAATAACTGAAAAATCACATTTACATAACTATTCAGACCCTTTACTCAGTACTTTGTTGAGGCACCTTTGGCAGCGATTACAGCCTCAAGTCTTCTTGGGTATGACGCTACAAGCTTGGCACACCTGTATTTGGGTCATTTCTCCCATTGCAAATCCTCTCAAGCTCTGTCAGGTTGGATGGGGAGCGTTGATGCACAACTAATTTCAGGTCCCTCCAGAGATGATTGATTGGGTTCAAGTCCAGGCTCTGGCTGGGCCACTCAAGGACATTCACGAACTTGTCATGAAGCCACTCCTGCATTGTCCTGGCTGTGTGCTTAGGGTCGTTGTCCTGTTGGAAGGTGAACCTCCGCCCCAGAACATTCTGGAGTAGGTTTTCATCAAGGATCTCTCTGTACTTTGCTCCGTTCATTTTTTCCCTCGATCCTGACTGGTCTCCCAGTTCCTGCCGCTGAAAAACATCCCCACAGCATGATGCTGCCCACCACCATGCTTCACCTTAGGCATGGTATAGGCCAGGTGATGAGCAGTATCTGGATTCCTCCAGACATGATGCTTGGCATTCAGGCCAAAGAGTTCAACCTTGGTTTCATCAGACCAGGGAATCTTGTTTTTCATGCATTTTGGCAAATTCCAAGCAGGTTGGCATGGTATTGGCCAGGTGATGAGCGGTGCTTGATTTCCTCCAGACGTGACGCTTGGCATTCAGGCCAAAGAGTTCAATTTCGGTTTCATCAGACCAGAACACCAGAGTAAACAACCCCTTTTGGCAAACTCCAATCAGGCTGTCATGTGCCTTTTACTGAGTAGCTTCTGTCTGGCCACACTTCCATTAAGCGGAGGCTTGGCGATCGTTTCGCCGAACACCTCCGCTCGGCCAACCCGACGTCCCGGTGGCTCAGCACTTCAACTCCCCCTCCCATTCCGTATCCGATTTAATTTACCACTGGTGGACTCCAATCAAGTTGTAGAAACATATCAAGGATAATCAATGGAAACAGGATGAACCTAAGCTCAAATTTGAGTGTCATTGCAAAGGGTCTGAATACTTATGTAAATGTGATATTTCATAATGTTTGGGACAAAGATCTATCATTTATTTATTTGCCTCTGTACTCCACAATTTGAGATTTGTAATAGAAAAAAAAATCACATGTGGTTAAAGTGCACATTGTCAGATTTTAATAAAGGCCATTTTTATATATTTTGGTTTCACCATGTAGAAATTGCAGTCCCCCCTTTTCAGGGCACCATAATGTTTGGGACACATGGCTTCAGAGGCATTTATAATTGCTCAAGTGTGTTTAATTGCCTCTTTAATGCAGGTATAAGAGAGCTCTCAGCATCTAGTCTTTCCTTCAGTCTTTCCACCACCTTTGGAGACTTTTATTGCTGTTTATCAATATAACTAAAATTGTGCCAATGAAAGTCAAATAAGCCATTATGAGACTGTGAAACAAGAATAAAACTGTTAGGGATGTCAGCCAACCTTAGGCTTGCCAAAATCAACTGTTTGGAACATTAAGAAGAGAGCACTGGTGAGCTTACTAATCGCAAAGGGACCGGCAGGCCAAGGAAGACCTCTGCAGCTGATGACAGAAGAACTCTCTTATAATAAAGAAAAAAACCCAAACACCTGTCCAACACATCAGAAACACTCTTCAAGAGTTAGTGTGTGTGGATTTGTCTAGGACCACTGTCCGCAGAAGACTTAATGTACAGAACTACAGAGGCTAAACTGCAAACCACTGGTTTGCTGCAAAAATAGAATGGCCAGGTTACAGCTTGCCAAGAAGTACTTAAAAGAGCAACCACAGTTCTGGAAAAAGGTCTAAAGGCATATCAGAGTGATGGCAAGAGCAAAGTATGGAGGAGAGGAGAAACTGCCCAAGATCCAAAGCATACCACCTAATCTGTGAAACACAGTGGTGGGGGTGTTGTGGCCTGGGCTTGTATGGCTGTTGTAGGTACTGGTTCACTTATCTTCATTGATGATACAACTGCTGATGGTAGTAGCATAATGAATTCTGACGTGTATGGACAAATCCTATCTGCTCAAGTTCAAACAAATGCCTCAAAACTCACTGGCTGGCGGTTCATTCTACAGCAAGACAATTATCCCAAACATACTGCTAAAGCAACACAGGAGATCTTCAAAGCTAAAAAAATGGTCAATTCCTGAGTGGCCAAGTCAGTCGCCTGATCTGAATCCAATTGAACATGCCTTTTATATGCTGGAGAGAAAACTGAACTGCTCCAACAAACAGGTAAAGGAAACCAAAATATTCCTATATAATTAAACCAATTTCAGTTGTGTGACAGCCAGTTATTTTCTAATTCTCTCAAGTATAATTCCATGCAAACCGATCTAGGTCATATTCTACACTATAGTATTAAAGGCTTAAAAAAAATTGCCTTCAGCTTTAACCAGACTGGCAAGCAACCTTCAGAATCTTTTGGCATCTCATGTTACCAATTACAGAATACCTGTAATAATGCCACATAGTACATTTGTTACATTTGCCCACCTCAACAAGCCAAATTGAAATATGGAATGTGTGTTGTAAAATAACTAAAACAGTACAGGTTAGCTGAAGGGAAACAACTGGAACCATCTTGTTTTAGTAGAAAGGGACCAGAATCAAATATCTCCGGCCCCGAAAGCAGCTGATATGTAATTCTCATTCCTAATGAGGGTGTAATGTGAATCTAATCTGTGGCCCAGATGAGGTGGGTGTCAGATTAACGCCAAATTGCTCAGTTGGTTACCACTATTTATATACTAGTTAAAACTCCTCCACAGCTCCCACCACCTGGGTTCGACCTGACCTAGAGCATTGACTGTGTGGTGTTTACACAAACACCTTAGTTTTTGCTGGCTGTTCCAGCTTCCTCCCAGAACCTCAGTACATGCTGGTAGTTGACTTGCCCATCATGAATTACCCCTTAGTGTCAACTAGTAGCACCAGAAACAAAGTGGAGTCAATGAATACAAGGAAGAGAATAAGCTGCAGGGCAATAAAAAGCATGGATGGGATTGCTCTGTGGAGAGCAGGCATGAACCGAGGGCTTTCTTCCCCACAGCCATCAGGCTATTAAATACGATATCAAACAAACTCTGAACAATAACAGCCTATTGCGCTTTATCTGTTTATTTATTGTGTGTGTGTGCGTGTATATATATGGGCTGTGGTTATAGACACGCTGAACGTTTATCTCCTGTTCTGTATTATGTTTACATATTCTGTTGTGCTGCAGTAAGCAAGAAATTCATTGTCCTATCTAGGACACATGACAATAAAACTCTCTTGACTTGAGTGGCCTCCTGCATCATTCAGTAAAGCACCAAAAATGCAGCACACTTGAGAATGCAGAGATGTCAACTCTAAATTTAGTTCACAGTAACATTCAACCCATTTGTCCGTAACAAATGGGGTTAAATGCATTTCTCTCCGTAACATACTCACTTGGGGTTGTTGCCGGCGGCTATGCGCCTGCGCACTGGTGCAGATCAGCGGGCTGCCGGCGGGCGGGTGCGGCACATGCGCACTTGGCAAGGTTGCCGGCGGGTCTGCGCCTGCGCACTGGTTGGGGGTGGGGGTGGGGGGGAGGCCCGGTGATGGGGCTGCCGCGAGCGGCCGGCTGGCGGCAAGAAAGTGCCGCTGATCGCGCGGGCCGGCGCCGCCCGGGCTCTGGGCCGGGCGTGGCTGCGAGCTGCCGGGCTGGCAAACCGGGCAAACATGGCGCCGGCGTTCACCACGGGAGGAACACCGGCGCGGCGGTGTTCCGTAACAGCATGTTTGGCTGCCGGAACACCGTAAAAAGGTTATTTCGCCGGGACAAAATACGGCGAATCCGGGACACTTGGCATCTCTGAGAATGTGGTGATGCCAGACCAGTGGTTTTTCCGAGCATAAAGGAAGGAGGACACCAAGGCCCGGTGAATTGCAGGAGACAGAGCTTAGTTTCAGGAGCCGCACAAGCATCAGACCACGGCCCCATGTGCCCCAGACCCACCACCTCGAGACAGCATTGCGTGCCCCAAATCCTCCTGCTGCAACAATGAACTATTGTATTCAAAGCATATAGAGATAGCTTATATAGGCTGTTCTTAGACCTCCATTTTACAGAATATTTCTGGCATGTGGCCATACCACTGACGCTACTCAACTTAATCCACTACAAAAAAACTGCTGGTGGAACTTAGTGGATTAGGAGCACTTATCAAAGGAAATACAAGGCTGATATCTATTTCCCTCCACAGCTGTTGTCTGATCTACCAAGTTCCTCCAGCAGTTTATTTTTGCTCAAGATTGTAGCACCCGCAGTCTCTTGTGTCTCCGACAATCCATTTTCCATCACCACGTCTGTGTGCCCATAGGTTCACACTCCTTACCTTCTTACCCCCTATTCATTGTCTTCCTGCAACCCAGGAAAGCTCTTATTTGTGATGTGACCCAGTTAGAATCAAACAACCAACATGTTCCAGTCAACTGCCACAGCAGGGCTTGCTACTTTAGATATCCACAATTAACTGCATTCAGTCGGGTTAGGAAAAAATGCCAAAATATTGTAAACTGTCGATGAATGTTCTAGCTGCAAAAAACTCAAAGCTGTAATGCCGTGGTTGAATCACTGGACTGATATATAGCCATGCAGCAGAGCAATGGGCCCACCAAATGTCCATCAGCCTTTTACATTCATCCTTCACTAATCCCATTTTATTATCCAAGATATTATTAATTTGTATATTTATTATTAATTTTAAACAGTTTAATGTGTTTGAAGTTTTGTATTTCTAAAATGAATTTTCTGAATTGTTTAAATAATTTTAACAGCATTCCAACATCTCCGATTATCAGAGATCATTTAAAATCCTCACACAGCCTGCTAATTGTTCAGCCAGAAGCAGGGCCGTGATGAGATTTGGTGACCACTCATGGTCTGGTACACAGGTTCAGCACACTGACATTGAAGTTGCCGGCAGCTAAGCATCTGTTATAGGTTAGTCCAGCTGCAGCCCTGGGGCAAGGCCTAACCACAGGCTACAGTGTGGATTAAGGAGGATCCAGCCTCTTAATGAAGTTGATGATCTCATGGATATCTCACATCTGCTGAACGTTACAAATGCTAACCACTTTCCTTGCAACAGGTGCTCTCTCATAGGCTGCATGTTCTGCTTCTATTTCTGTTATCTATTTTGACTTTCAACACATCTACATAAAAAAGATAACTACTGCTTGTATATGGTAACTTCAAACAGCTATGACAACAGCTTTCTTACTGTGGAAATACAGAATGTATTCAAATTGACAATTTAGACAATCTTCAAGTGCAAAAGCCAGCAATGCTGCCTACCTTGCCAGTGTTCAGACAGGTTAAGATATGTTGCAATACCACAGAACATCATGAAGATAAACATGAAGGCAATTAAGCTTCGCTGCAATCTTGAGAGCTGTTTCCATTTCTAGTTGAAAAACACAGAAACATTGGGAAAAAATGTAATTGTGTTCTATAAAACCTCGCCCCAAAATGCATCATCGGTTTATTTGTTTCAATTGCAAATGGTGTGATTTCATCTTTCTTTTTGCCTCTCCCTCCGCGCCCCCTCCTCAAATGGTTAACCACACCGCTTCCTCAGAGGATGGAATAAACTAAGATGAAACGGAGAGTCTTTTAAACCAGAACCACCTGGAGATGTTCAAGATTCGTGCTTGACTTTCATACCGGTGGAAAGACATCTGCTCTTTTCCTAGCAAGGGCACAGCTGAGCAAATTAACAGAAAAAGGCAGAAACTTATCTGAACTGCACCCTGTCCAGATGTCACCCGGTGTCTCTCCCTGCCTGACAGCACTCTCTTGATCTGGGCGCAAGGCTGCTTTCCCTGATCTGCTACCTCTGAGCCTCTGGCAGGTTGATCAAGATGCTGCTTGTGCATCCCATGTAATAGCTGGCATGTAACAATGACTCCCATGGTTAACAGAGGCAACTTCCTCTCTGCTGCATCGTGTTCAGCACTTGGAATATCAGGACTCACCTGGACAATCCCGACAATGACAGGTGCTTGGTAAAACTCAGGTGTTTTCACATGGACATTGCTTTCATCGTGAGATACCAACAACCACTGGACTGACCATGGTCTAATCTGCTCAACTCTCTTTGCTAACCTGCCCACAAAATAACCGCTTCTTCTGAAGTACTGCCATAAGGTCAACTCCAAGCATCAACTCCCACCCGACACAGGCTGCAAGTAAAGGGATACCTTGTGGTTTAACAAATTTGGCATTCATGAAAAGACTCTGCGACGTCTCCAACAAGAACCGGCCAGGCTGGTATAATAAACCAGAGATTGAAAAGGTAATGAATCAAAAATGCAGAGATCCTGGATTAGATGCTCCACCTATCCCCCAAAAACAGTTCTACAGGCACCCAAAGTGGAGGTCCAGAAGAAAACCCAGGCTCTGAAGATTGGATGGGTGGCTGGAGGGACTGCAGGAAAAGCAGCAACAATGACAGCCTTGTTCATGCTCTTCAGCACTGTAAAAGCCTGCTGTTGCCAAGCAACTAAGATCATATCTCACCAAGAATGGGACAAAGTAGTTAATACCTGCTGGAAAGAAAACAAAGACCTCCTCAACCGTGACTCTGTCCTTAACAAGAATGCCTTGGCCTCCATTCACACATCGATCTGGACCAACCTTGCCACTACCCCTGACTAACAAGTCAAGGTGGCTAAGCCCCAACTAAGTAACAGTGACTCACCACCTCTCATTCCACGTCAGACCTGGTCCTGATCAGGGATGGGAGCCATGAAGTAGATCTCCTAACAGGAGGCTCTACAGTGCTGCTTTAGTCCTTGGCTCAATAACTCGGGAGCAGGCAGTATCACTGGAAAAATCCTAAAATGATCCACTTCCGTCACTAATCTATAGCCTCTTCACCAGTCTGGGAAGAGAAAGAAATTCCAAGAGATCAAGAAATGGTGCCCAGCTCAAGAAAAGAGACCAAATGGGGTAATTACCCAGAGGTAGCCTTTACCATCACAGGGAACGTCACTGCCAGAGAACTCAACTGCCTTCTCCAAGTGGAGGAAGAAATGCTCCTGAAATCAGTGTGGTTTCTCACCATCTGCAGGCACAGTGGATAGGATCTTCACTAAGCAATAATAAGAATTGGGAGTAGCACAAGTCACAACACATGGCCATTTGAATTTGCCATTAACCAAGGCATCCGGCAAAAGAACTACTCTTAGTAAAGAATGGTGCCAAACAAAATACGGCAATGTCACAATATTTTTCTCAACTTTTTTTACCACTATGTTGTATTTCAAGTTCACCATCACCCATTCATGTCAAACATGCTACGTTCAAGCTAATACCATTTACTTGCTTTTGGGTCCATATCCCTCAAAACCTTTCCTATCCATGTACCTATACAAGTATCTTGGTTACATGGAATTGTACACATCACTACTACCTCCTTTGGCAGCTGCCGCTCCACTGAGAAACATCCCCCTTAGGTTACCTTTATTTATGTCCCTTCTCACCTTAAAATCAACGCCCTCTAATTTTAGACTACGTCCCGTCTCATCCAAACTGTTAACGTGGGAAAGGGTCAGATCCACACGCTTCTGCTGGTGTGAAGTGCAAGGCTGGCAGGAGTAGGGAACTGGCAGACAAAGGATTTGGAGGAAAGAATTGCAGACGCTAGTTTAAATCCAAGGTAGTCACAAAATGCTGGAGTAACTTAGCGGGACAGGTGGCATCTCTGGAGAGAAGGAATGGGTGACGTTTCGGGTCGGGACCCTTCTTCAGATTGATCTATGTTTCGGGTCAATTCAGTTTTCATTCTGTCTGAAGGTCTCGACCCGAAACGTCACCCATTCCTTCTCTCCAGAGATGCTGCCGGTCCCGCTGAGTTACACCAGCATTTTGTGTCTACCAAAGGATATGGAGGCTCTGGTTAGTAAAAAGAATAAGGCAAACGTCAGAAATAGGCATTGGGGTAACTAGGGAGAAAATAGATCCTCTTAAAGATGTGTATGGCCATCTATGTGTGGAGCCGTAGGGAATGGGCAAGATTTTAAATGAATACTACTTGCCTGTATTTCCCATTGAGACCCTCTTGGAAGCTAGGATTTCAGGGAAGAGAACAGCGAGGTCTTGAAACATATCAATGTCACTTGCCAAACATCCCTTTATCTTCCAATAGCCTCTCCCAATCAACCGTGCCAAGTTCCTGTCTAATGGCATTAAAACATCAACAAATTTTCTGTGGCATTACAGCCAGGACGTTGTTCAATCTACAGACCAGAACAAGGTCCTCCAATATCCACAGTTGAGGTGCAGTCAGCAAATGTTGGTGTGTTTGCACAGACTTGGAGGATGGGCCTTACGCTCTTGTTCCATAAAACAAACATCCTCTATCAACCTTCCTTAAAGTACCACACTGCCCTCCAACAATAAAGGCAAAAGCTTGCAAACATGGATCACCTCTCAGAGGAGGTAGAAGGTGATTAAATGTACAACTGCTCCATGCACAACACAGAGTATTACCAACTCAAAGAAAAGGGTGTTCAAAGATAAAGACCTCAGGCATAGTACGAAACTCATGGCCTACCTGGCAGTAGTGATCCCTCTCTCATATGTGCTCCTGAAGCCTGGACTACTTGCTGCAGGCACTTTAAGCCAGCAACAAGATACCACCTACTATGTCGCCACAAAATCATCCAAAATTACATGAATCACTGAGGTTGGTTCACTCTTCTCTCCTCAGCCAATATTCGCAGCATAGCCCAAGTTACTCTCAGTTGAGTAAATTTGACAGGCTCTGCGATTTGCTTCACCAACTCCAGACTGCCTATGCAGACCCTCTATTGTGAGTTCTGCAATGAGAAGCGCTTACCAGGTGGACTGAGGGAGAGTCAAGGAGGTGCTCAAAGCCACCTGGAGGAAATGCAATATCCCCACTGCCTCTGGGAAAAATGCTGACTCATGACCAGTCAGTGTGGAGGAGCAATCAGGTTGGTATTGAGAATGCCCTGGCCATGCACGTAGAGCAGAGCCACTGAGTAAGCAGCTGAAGCGGATCACCACATCGACTACTCACCTACCTACCCCTTGGCCACAACCTGCCCCAGCCATTGAAGGGGCCGCAGCTTTCATAATTTCATGATCTCGAGGGACTGCCTCAGGAAATGGCTATTGCAACTGTATAGTTACTGCGTTTGCAAATGAAGATTGATCAGCAAATACAAAACTGTTTGATGTACTGATTTTGGATGAGACTTCCGTAAGTCATGTTTAGAAGCAGGTGGGTTCAGGCGCGGCACAGCGGTAGAGTTGTTGTCTTATAGTGCCAGAGACCCGGGCTCAACCCCAACTATGTGCTGTCTGGACGGAGTTTGTACGTTCTCCCCGTGACCGTGTGGATTTGCTCCGTTTCCTCCCACACTCCAAAGACGTACAAGTTTGGATGGTAAATCGATGGTAAATCCTAGTGTGTAGGATATTGCTATTGTACGGGGATCACTGGGTCGGTGTGGACCCAGTGGGCCAAAGGGCCCGTTTCACCTCTAAACTAAACGTGCAATAAAAAAAAACAAGAATTATGCTTTCCTTACATTATTCCTGTGAATTAGGTAATGCCCCACTTATTATTGTGAGATGAAGGATTTGCATTTCTAATGTTATCTCTTAACAGTTTCACACTGCAAAAAGAACGTCGAGCCAACTCAACGATTTTGACTTCTGATCTCTTACTGAGATAAATAATTAAATCTTTTCACCATACGTGGCTTTACACGAAACAGTCAACACATTTTAACCATTGAGTATAGGGCTTGAAAGCCAGACAAGCAGACCTAACTATACCATATTTTCTGCTTGCTAATTTCTCCAATTTAAAATCAAAGTACTTGTATAGAAGTTGCTATACTAGCTAAATACCATTGCCTCGCTGGGAGCATAAATCGTACCCAAGGACTAACCCATCAGCTTCAGTAATTGATGCCAAGTAGCTGTGACATGGAATTATTTCACTTTCCATATGGAAAAACGCAAAAATGCAACCATAATGGAGATTTTTTTTAAAAAAGTTTAAAATGTAATGCACCTATTGCACAAACCTCCCTTACTATTGAATCATATTAACGTAACCAAGCGAGAGACAGACTTAGTCTCTGCGACGTATCTCATTTTGGATAGTAACCAAGCAAACAATAAGGTCACACTGAACCTAATGTTATGATAAAGCACCGAGGAAAATTCCTGACGCAGCTGAACTTACCCTCCAAAATGACTGTCTTCGCCAGGTTTTACTGTTGTCATAGTTCCTTCCTGCCTGGCTACCCAGGGTCACTGATATAAAGTCCCTCCGTTGCGGTGAATACATTCTTCACAATCCTGGGCGAATGACTCTCCAGTATGCTGCAATCAATGCACGAGTAAAGCAGTGATGTGAGACTTGTCTAAAAAATAGGGCACAAGAGTTCCTGTCCAACACAGAGCAAAATAAATTAGCTTTAATGATAGCATCTGTTCCCAGTAACAAAAGCTTTGCACAATGCATGGTAAAGAAAATAGGTTTAGGGATCGATTTGTAATGGAAGCAGAGCCCAATCATCTCCTTGATCTTATAGAAACTTACAAAATTCTTAAGGGGTTGGACAGGCTAAATTCAGGAAGATTGTTCCCGATGTTGGGGAAGTCCAGAACAAGGGGTCACAATTTCAGGATAAGGGGGAAGTCTTTTAAGACCGATGATGAGAAAAATATGTTTCACACAGAGAGTGGTGAATCTGTGGAATTCTCTGCCACAGAAGGTAGTTGAGGCCAGTTCATTGGCTATATTTAAGAGGGAGCTAGATGTGGTCCTTGTGACTAAAGGGATCAGGGGGCATGGAGAGAAGGCAGGTACGGGATACTGAGTTGGATGATCAGCCATGATCATATTGAATGGCGGTGCATGGCCTACTCCTGCACCTATTTTCTATGTTTCTGTGTCTATGTTGATACTATTTTTCCGTCAAAAGCTAGGCTTGATTCCATCCATCAGAAAGAACACGGCACAGAAAAACAGTCATACATGCATCAGTGCAAATTTACCTATAAATGCGTTTTGACAAAACTCATGTTGGGAATCCTGTCCATTAGGCACCTTGACAAAACTATTCATCATATATTTAAGATAGTTATTGTGACTCACTGCAGAGTGTAAATACGTAAACTTAAAAAAAAAAAGTGTACATTGATAATATGCACACACAACTTGTCTCATAAAAAGTAGGACTTAAAATGGGGAAAGAGCACTCAGATCCATGGAAGACCTATTTTCACTGCAAATCCAGTGTAACAGTTAGAAAAGGTTTCCTAAACACTACCTCACAGGTAGAACAGAGGAAGTTAATAAAACCTACGAGAGCACATTAGTGCTAAAGGAAATTTAAATTAGCTAGAAAGTTTATCTGGTAAATGTGCAGCATTTTTTTAAATTGAAAACAAGCTAATGACAGAAAGCTATAGTTTTACAGGACGGAAATGAGGCCCTTCAGCCCACCATATCCATGACAGCCATTTTGCACAACTGCATGAGTCACATTTGCTTGCATTAGGATCATATCACCAGCAATGGCAGTCTGCCCCTTCCTTCTTTGTGTTTTAATAGTATGTGTTAAATGTAAAAGTGTTCTTTAGCTTATTTTATGTGGGAGGGGGGTTTGGGGGAAACATTTTCTAATCTTTAACCTCGATGGAGATGCAATTTTTTTCCGTATCGTATCTCTGTCCTCACTGCGGCCCAACATCGAGGAAGTTGGCGATCTTCGCTGGAGACTGACTTTTGAGAGCTCCACCGCATGGAGCCTATAGGGCATCATCGCGAGCCCACGATCCCTTTGATCTCCAGGGATCAACCTCGGAGCTCCAACCGTGGGTGTTTGCGAACTCAACATCACAGAACCCGCGGTCTCGGGTCAGAGACCTATTTTGGTAACTCCAAGCCGCAGGAGCTATGATCGCCCCGCTCGGGGGCTTCGATTGCCCCGATGGATGGTTTGACTGCCCCGACCGCAGGAGAATACAGAGGAAGAAGATTGGACTTTTTTGCTTTTCAGCACAGTGAGGAATGTGGGGAATCCACTGTGATGGATGTTTATGTTAACTTTTATGTAGTTGTGTCTTGTTGCTTTTTTTCCCCGTATGGCTGTATGGTAATTTGCATATCACTGTACCTTAATTGGTACATGTGACAATAACAAACCATTGGAACCGTTGATATAATCTGTGCCTTCCATACTTAAGTGTCTGTCTGAATGTCACCCAGTAATTATATCCCATTCAACCACTTCTCAGGCAGTAAGTTGCAGTTATCACTGTAAACAAATCCTAAGATCCCCTTTAAATTCCCTATCGCCTACTTTAAACAGTACCCTTTTTTTTGAGAACCTGCCTCACAAACAAGATTTTAACTATCTACTCTATGCCTCTCATAATCTGATTGTTTCCATCAGGCCTCTTTCTTTCCAGGGAAAAAATCCAATTTTTTCATATAACTAAATTTCTCCAGTCCAGGTGAAACCTCACATACTCTCTGCAGCACAATCACATCCTACCTATAATATTGCGAACAGGTTTAATATGGCAAACTGCTCACAATTCTACAGGTACAACCCAACTAGTGTTTTATAAAGTTACAACACAACATCACAACTATGTTCCGTGCCCGGACTAATGAAGTCAAGTATATCATATCCTTTCATACAGTGGCCTCCATAATATTTGGGACAAGGACCCATAATTTATTTATTTGCCTCTGTACTCTACAATTTGAGGAAAAAAAAAATCACATGTGGTTAAAGTGCACATTGTCAGATTTTATTAAAGGCCATTTTTATACATTTTGGTTTCACCAAGTAGAAATTACAGTAGTGTTTATACGTAATCCCCCCATTTCAGGGCACCATAATGTTTGGGACACATGGTTTCACAGGCGTTTGTAATTGCTCAGGTGTGTTTAATTGCCTCCTTAATGCAGGTACAAGAGAGCTCTCAGCACCTAGACCTTCCTCCAGTCTTTCCATCACCTTTGGAAACTTTTATTGCTGTTTATCAACATGAGGACCAAAGTTGTGCCTATGATAGATAAGAAGTCATTATGAGACTGAGAAACAAGAGTAAAACTGTTAGAGACATCAGCCAAACCTTAGGCTTGCCAAAATCAACTGTTTGGAACATCATTATGAAGAAAGAGAGCACAGGTGAGCTTACTAATCGCAAAGGGACTGGCAGGACAAGGAAGACCTCCACAGCTGATGACAGAAGAATTCTCTCTAAATAAAGAAAATCCCCAAACACATGTCCGACAGATCAGAAACACTCTTCAGGAGTCAGGTCAATGACCACTGTCCGCAGAGGCTACACTGCAAGATACAAACCACTGGTTATTCGCAAAAATAGGATGGCCAGGTTACAGTTTGCCAAGAAGTATTGAAAAGAGCAACAACAGTTCTGGAAAAAGGTCTTGTGGACAGATTAGACAAAGATTAACATGTCAGAGTGATGGCAAGAGCAAAGTATGGAGGAGAGAAGGAACTGCCCAAGATCCAAAGCATACCACCTCATCTGTGAAACACAGTGGTGGGGGTGTTATGGCCTGGGCATGTATGGCTGCTGAAGGTACTGGCTTACTTATCTTCATTGATGATACAACTGCTGATGGCAGTAGCATAATGAATTCTAAAGTGTATAGACACATCCTATTTGCTCAAGTTCAACCAAATACCTCAAAATTCATTGGTGGGCAGTTCATTATACAGCAAGACAATGATCCCAAACATACTGCTAAAGCATCAAAGGAGTTTTTCAAAGCTTAAAAATGGTAAATTCTTGAGTGGCCAAGTCAATCACCCGATCTGAACCCAATTGAGCATGCCTTTTATATGCTGAAGAGAAAACTGAAGGGGACTTGCCCCCAAAACAAGCATAAGCTAAAGATGGCTGCAATACAGGCCTGGCAGAGCATCACCAGAGAAGACACCCAGTAACTGGTGATGTCCATGAAACGCAGACTTCAAGCAGTCATTGTATGCAAACGATATGCAAAAAAATACTAAACATGACTACTTTAATTTACATGACATTGCTTTGTCTCAAACATTATGGTGCCCTGAAATGGGGGGCTATGTATAAACACAGCTGTAATTTCTACATGGTGAAACCAAAATGTGCAAAAATACCCTTTAATAAAATCTGACAATGCAGCTGTGGCGGGGCTTGAATGCAATAACCTCCTACAAGGCGAGATCAGGAGGCAACTCGAATGTCGGCGAAACATCACTCCATGACGAGCTCAATACATTTTACGCACGCTTTGATAGGGAGATCACTGATTTGCCTTCTCGTTCCCCCATTCGCTGTGATGGTATTTCAGTCACAGTCACGGAGGCCAACGTCAGAAAATCCTTCAGAGGGGTGAACCCTTGAAAAGTGCCTGGACCTGATGGTATACCCAGTTGTGTTCTAAAAACCTATGCGGACCAACTGGCTGGACTTTTTACAGACATTTTCAACCTCTCACTTCTGAGGTCTGAGGTTCCCACCTGCTTTAAAAGGGCATCAATTATACCAGTGCCCAAGAAGAGCAAGGTGACATGCCTCAATGACTATCGACCAATGGCACTAACGTCTGTGGTGATGAAGTGCTTCGAGAGGTTGATCATGGTGCAAATCAACTCCTACCTCGACAAAAACCTGGACTCTCTACAGTCACTTACCGCCACAACAGATCAATGGTGGATGCGATCTCGCTGGCTCTCCACTCCGCTCTGGACCACTTGGACAACAAAAACACATATGACAGGCTGTTATTCATTGTTTACAGCTCGGCATTTAATACAATCATCCCCTCCAAGCTGTTTACCAAACTTGCAGAACTGGGTCTCTGCGCATCCCTCTGCAATTGGATCCTCGACTTCCTCAATCACAGACCAGTCAGTTCGTATTGGTGGAAATGCGCTTAGCCCCCTGCTACACTCACTCTATACTCATGACTGCGTAGCCGGTTATAGTGCGAACACCATCATCAAGTTGTGGGACGTATCACTGATGGGGACGAGTCAGAGTACAGAAGTGAGATCGACCGACTGACCAAATGGTGACAGCACAATAATCTGGCCCTCAACACCAGCAAAACCAAGGAACTGATTGTGGACTTTGGAAGAGGAAGGATGGGGATCCACAGTCCCATTTATATCAATGGGCCGATGGTGGAGAGGGTCAAGAGCTTCAAATTCCTGGGCGTGCATATCTCTGAAGATCTTTCCTGATCCGGGAACACTGATGCAATTATAAAGAAAGCACATCAGCGCCTCTACTGCCTGAGAAGATTACGGAGAGTCGGTCTGTCAAGGAGGACTCTCTCTAACTTCTACAGGTGCACAGTAGAGAGCATGCTGACTGGTTGCAGCGTGGCTTGGTTCGGAAACTTGAGCGCCCTGGAACGGAAAAGACTACAAAAAGTAGTAAACACTACCCAGTCCATCATTGGCTCTGACCTCCCGTCCATCGAGGGGATCTATCAGTCGCTGCCTCAAAAAGGCTGGCATCATCATCAACACCATCCGGGCCATACACTCCCCACTACCTTCAGGTAGAAGGTACAGGAGCCTGAAGATTGCAATGACCAGGTTCAGGAATAGCTACTTCCCCACAGCCATCAGGCTATTAAACTCAGCTCGGACAAAACTCTGAACATTAATAGCCCATAATCTGTTTATTTGTACTTTATCAGTTTATTTATTCATGTGTGTATATATTTATACAATGGTATATGGACACACTGATCTGTTCTGTTTTCGTGCCTACTAGGTTCTGGTGTGCTAAAGCAAAGCAAGAATTTCATTGCCCTATCAGGGTCACATGACAGTAAACTCTCTTGATCTTGACAATGTGCACTTTAATCACGTGAGTTTTTTCTATTACAAATCTCAAATTGTGGAGTACAGAGGCAAATAAATAAATGATGGGTCCTTGTCCAAGAACATTATGGAGGGCACTGAATATGCCTGTGTTGCACTTTCAGGGATCTATGAACTTGGACCCCTATGTGACCCAACAGCCTCTTTAGTGCAGTCACCTGCAAAGATTCTATAGCAAGCAAGATAGATCACTCGACAAAATAGACGTAGTACGGTCATGGGCAGATTCATGGGGAATTTTCGGCCCCATTTCCATAACCACATTCCATTTCCGCACCAAAGATCCCATAGGATACTAGTGCGGATACGGAAGCCGGTTACGGAAACATCCTCGTAAAAATAAGTTATTTGGGAAAAATCTTCTCCTCATTTCCAGAATTATAATTTATTAACACAAACTGTTCCCCCGCAACGCTGATTACACTGCGAGTCGGGTCGGGTTACTGAAATGGATTTTTTTTAAAATCCCACGTTCAGCTCCGTTGCGTACTACACATCAGCCCATTGCATTTAGAGGGAGTGGTCTATCTTGCTTGCTATAGGATCTTTGGTCACCTGATCATAACTTGTTGTGCCCCCAAGAATGAATGTATAGTGATCTTTCTCTGGCGTATTTCATTGCATTTATAAATTAAACTTTTAGCCAGCAAAACTGAACAAAAGTAATACTAATGATCAAGATAGTCACGACACTAAAAAATAAAATAGATATAAATAATATTTTACTGCAGTTCTGATCATGGTTCCAATATCTTTTAATTCAATTCAATCTTTAATTGTCATTGTGCAGTGTACAATACAGAGACAACGAAATGCAGTTGGTATCTCCGAAGGGCGAACTTACGAATAAACAAGTAATACATATACAGTGGTATCCATGCAATTTGCTGGTGATTGGATAGTCCGGGGGGGGGTGGAGACAGGCAGTCATTGAGGTGCAGCGTTGAGAAATGTGACAGCCGCAGGGAAGAAGCTGTTCTTGAACCTGCTGGTACGGCAGCAGAGGGACCTGTAGCGTCTCCCCGATGGGAGGAGGGTAAACAGTCTATGGTTGGGGTGTGAGCTGTCCCTGGCGATGCTGTGCCAGGCACAGGCATCGTTTACTATGGACAGACTCAATGTAGGGGAGTGAGGAGCCTGTGATGCGTTGGGAGATCTTCACCACCATCTGCAGAGCTTTCCGGTCGGCAACAGAGCAGTTACCATACTAAACTGTGATGCAGTTGGTAAGGATTCTCTTGATGGTGCAGCGGTAGAAGTTCACCAGAATCTGGGGAGACAGGTGGACCTTCTTAAGTCTCCTCAGGATGAAAAGACGCTGGTGAGCCTTCTTGATCAGCGAGGATGTGTTGTGGATCCAGGAGAGGTCATCGGAGATGTTAACCCCCAGGAACCTGAAGCTGGAGACACGTTCCACCTCCGTCCCATTGATATGGATGGGTTGTGCGTGCAGCCTCTCGATCTCCTGAAGTCCACAATGAGCTCCTTGGTCTTCTTGAAGTTGAGGGCCAGGTTATTGTCCGCACACCATGCTGTTAGGAGCTGAACCTCCTCCCTGTAGGCCGACTCATCGTTGTCGCTGATGAGGTCAATCACCGTCGTGTCATCTGCATACTTGATGATGGTGTTGGTACCATTTACAGGTATACAGTCGTAGGTGAAGACGGAGTAGAGGAGGAGGCTCAGCACGCAGCCCTGGGTACGCCAGTGTTCAGGGTGAAGGTATAAGAGGAGTGGTTATCCAACCTAACAGACTGTGGTCTGTTGGTTAGAAAGTCCAGTAACCAATTGCAGAGGGAGGGGTTGATGCCCAGGTCATCGAGTTTGGCGATCAATTTCGAGGGGATAATGGTGTTGAATGCTGAGCTGTAGTCGATGAACAGCATTCTCACATAAGTGTTTCTGTTGTCGAGGTGGGAGAGGGCGGAGTGGCGTGCAGTTGAGATGGCATCCTCCGGGCTCGTGTTTTTGCAGTATGCAAACTGGTAGGGGTCCAGAGTGGGAGGTAGGCAGCATTTGAGGTGTGCCACGACCAGCCTTTCAAAGCACTTGCCGATGATAGGGGTGAGTGCAACTGTGCGAAGGTTGTTGAGGCTCGCCGCAGTGGAGTGTTTTGGCACTGGCACGATGGAGGTAGTTTTAAGGCACGTGGGGACAACTGCCTGGGCAAGTGACAGGTTAAAGATTTTAAACTATAAAGTTAAGATTACAGATCTATTCAAAACTGCATCCTACAATGCTTAGGTACAACATTAATTGTCACCTTTAAAAGTTGGTTCTCACAACTATCAATAACTGGAAAGTTCCCACAGTCGAAGTTCACATCAGAGTACACCACAATAGGTATATTAAAAATAAAATGGGGAATTTCATTGAAACCAGCATGAATGTGTATTTATTTTGTACCTATAACATAATTTTAACTATTCAAAGCATTTTTTAACATTGACACTAATTAAATGGATCTGGAATCAGAGACTGATAGAAACATAGGGAAGTGTACTCCGGTGTTTCCCCACTCCTAGCCCTATCCCACCCCATATCCAGAACACTCCCTCCACCCCTTGACACCCCAACACCAGGAACTTCTCCTCCTCCTCACACCTGAACCCCCTCCCCTCTCCCCCTGGGAGGACCTCCCACCCCAGGACACTCTCCTCTCCAGAGCCTCAGACATCCCCAGGTTCGGGTCCTTCCCCGACCCAAGACACTCAGCCCCACCCCCTGGACACGCCCCCGGAACGACACCAGGACTTCCTCACTCAACATCAGGGGCCGGGGACACGGAGCTCTCTCCCCTGCCCTTGTACAGCAGCGACAAGACAACGCACCCCACTCCCCCGGCCAAGCACCCCCCTACCCAACATCAGGCGCCAGGGACCCAGACTTCTCTTCCCAGAGACCCCCCAGTACCTGCTGCTGCCCCCCCCCCCCCCCCCCCCAGGACACAACCCCTGCCGCAGCGCTTGTACATCCCCCACCGCACTGCCCCCGGGTCGCCGGACACCAGCGCCAGCGGGCGGGGCGGCCGCTGCCTGACCCTCAGCCCGTCGTCCCTCGCCCGCCTCAGTACCTCAGCCCCCCCCCCCCCCCCCCCCTGTCCCGGCCCGGCCCCAGTCCGTCAGGCCCCCCTCCCCTCCCTTCCCTCTCCCGGTCCCGGCCCCAGTACCTCAGCCCGTCGCCCCGTAGCTGCCAACCCGGGCTCCGGTTCTCGGCCCCTGCCCTTTTGCGTCACGTCCGGGGAGGGCGGGGCCAACCCGGGGCGCGCTCCCGGCCTGCGCGACGCGTGAACGCGCGGTCGCCCCGGGCAACGGGGCGGGGGCCTGCGGCCTGCATCCCTCCCGGCCTCGTGGACTCACACAGCGCCAAAGATGCACAGCACTCCCCCAGTCAGGTGGCTGCAGCAGCAACAACCCAGGCTCTTAGACTCACACAGCACTCCCCCAGTCAGTGTGTGTGTGTGTGGTGCCCCGGCATCGGGGCAGGTGGCTGCAGCAGCAGCAGCAGCAACAACCCAGGCTCTTAGACTCACACAGCACTCCAGTCAGTGTTGTGAGGGATAAAGTGATTAAACCCCACTAATGTAAGGTGCTTTAAAGAGGATTCAAACCGATAGGGGCCAGGGAGAGGGTTCTGACACAGCTGTGTATAAAAGTTACCAGACCCATCCTTGAGTAAGAAATGATAGCATTGTATAGCGGCAGAAGGGAGTGATGTAGATAGATCCCTATCAGTAGAATGGAGTGATAGATGGGACCCTTGTCACTATAGCTTAGCTTTAGTGCTGATATTGGAGAACTGAGAGAGTTCACTTGGAGGTGAGTAAAACTAGGGTAGGTCATGAACAACTGAGCATGCGTAATAAAATAAATGAATATTACAACACACCCCTGGTCAAGAAACTGCTCATTACCATGGACATGCGATGTATGATGTGGGAGGTACTGGGGGGACGTACCTACAGGTTGTCCACAGTGTCTGATTGGAGCGGGTCAAAGGAGGGGAGGTTGGATGTAGAATTGTGTGTATAAAGGGGGTTTACCCTTCTGACTTCGGTGTGTCTCAACTTGGAGAGGCACCCGACTCTGCAGACTCGAAAATAAAGAATCTCTTGCTTCCACGATTTAGTCTTTGAGTAGTGATTGTGAGTACATCGCATATCTCACAGTGTGGTGCCCGGGAAATGGAGCAGTGTGACGGGTGGGTGCCCGGGAAACAGGACAGGTGGGTGCAGCAGTAATCCAGCTTCCATGGACGGAGACAGCACACCAGTCGGTGCAGAGCCCAGGCGACAGGACAGGTGTCTGTACCAACAACCCAAGCTCATGGTCAGACAAGGCTGATGGACAGACAAGGCTGTACCAACAACCCAGGCTCATGGACTTGAGTCATGGACTCAAACTGGTCAGGACCATACATCAAAGGACACAAAGAGCTGGAGTAACTCAGCAGGTCATGCACCATCTTTGGAGAACAAGGATAGGTGATGTTTCGGTACAAGATCCTTCTTCAGCTGGTGTGTTGACTGGGTGTTGGGGAAGTTGCCTGCAGCAGTAACCCAGGCTCATAGATTTAGACAACACACTGAAATGTAAATTATGCACAAATTCTGCCAAACAGTCAAAAAAAAGTCTGCAACAAAACCCCACAATGGTGCAAAACACAATTGCAAACCAATCCACAGTGGTGCATGAAGTGGACCACAGTGTTCCCTTGTCAAGGTAGGATTAGTGTTGTAGAGGTCAGTTCAAGAACCTGATGGCTGCAGGAAAGTAGCCCTTCCTGACCCTGGTAGTGTCAAGCTTCTGTACCTCTGCCAAATGGTAGCAGTGAGAAGATGGCATGGCCAGATAGTGACGATTTTTGATGATAGCTTCAGCATTTAGATTTTAGAGATACAATATGGAAACAGGCCTTTCGGCTGACCATGTCCATGCTGACCTGTGATCACCCTGTACTGATGATAAATTTAGCTTCAGAAGCATTTTCTTTTTGCATGTAAAAACCCACTTCAGAACCATGGGCAGTTTTAACATTTTACAGCCAGATTTATCACTTCTGAAAATTTTTAGATACCAAAGGAATCAAGCAAAAACACAAATAATGCCTTACTGTTGATGAAATGCAGTGAGCAAACGCGATAATTCCCAGTATTTTCAATCTTAATATCTGCGTAACGTCGCGTAGCCTGAAAGTGAGATGGTGCCAGCAGTAACATCAGCCAGCAAAGCCAGCCCGTGAGGCCAGCCCGAGTAGTCACCGATGCACCGGAGTCCTGAGACAGTTTGGTCTATAGTCAAGTCGACCTGTGAATTCATCGCAGCAAGATCTGGACTTAACAAACTCAGTTGTGTTGATCATTGATGAACATAAATTTAGAGGATATATGTTGTGCATGCATGTATATTGGGTGAAATAAGGTAAATGTGGCATTTGCTAGCCATGTTTGAAGTAGCTGTGTTACCCAATTGAATGCATTTGGAGATGAAACAAAGCCCTCTATTAGATCGACTCCAAGATTCAGAATAAGTAGCCTAGACCTAACATTGATTAGTATACGAGAGTTATTGGTCGTGAATTTACTTGATACTAATGATGCATTTGCATTTTGATAAGGTCTCATACGAGTACTGGAGTGGTACTCAGAAACGTTTGGATAATTTGGTCTAATTAGTGTCTAGCCTCGATTGGTGATCGACAATTGCTCAGTGATTTTGGAAAGAATTTAAGTCCATTGAAGAGGACATTTTGTAAGAGGACAGGCACGTTGTGTAACTGATAGTAACAGTGTAACCATGGCTAATCCAATCTTTGGGAATGTGCCCCGGTTAGAATCTGGTTATACTTTTGAGGAATGGACCGAAGTAGAGGCTTGGTTCACTTCAAACGATATCACTTCAGAAGAGAAGAAAAAAGCATTGTTCCTTACAGGTTTAGGAAGCAAGGGTTATCCCACCCGACGTGCACTGCTGCAGCCAGGTAAGCCCGCTTGTAAAACAGACAAGCAATGTAAGGAGGCAACAATTGCTCATTTCTCGTCAAAACCAACAGAAATAGTGCAACGATATTGATTCTATATATGCACACAAGCAAATGAAACAATCCCTCAGTTCCTAGCAAAGTTTCGGCAGTTAAGTGATGGGTCTTTAAGGAACAATAGTTTTAAGGAACTGGAGATTATGCTAAGAGATAGGTTGGTGGTAGGATGTGCAGATGTTAACATCCAGCGAAAACTGTTGGGTACACCAAAATTAACCTTTGAGAACGCAGTGTATTGTGACAGCAATGGAGGTTACCAAACAAGATGTAGAGCAGATTAAGAAGATCGGAAGACCTCAAGATGATTCTGCCTCCATCCTTCAAAGGAAGGCGTCTGGACTAAAGATGACAAGGAGTCAACCAAGGGCACACAAAGATAAGGTTCAACCCGGCAAGAAGTGCTGGAGGTGTGGCAGCAGCCATGAGCGGTACATTTCGAGATGGTAGGTGCTTCAGGTGCTCGGGAACGGGTCACACCAAAAGCCAGTGTGAAGCTGTTAGAGCTTACAAGCGGAGGAGGGGACAATCCCAGAAAAAAGCAAACCACTTGGAGGAGCCCTGCCGCTTCAAATTCATCGGAGGAAACCATGAGCCACTTGGAAGATGAATTGATCAACGAGTTGACAAACTCTGACCCGTATACAGCCACTTTGGTAGTGAACGGCAGTGAGGTACAACTAGAAGTGGACACTGGAAGTCCATGGACTATCGTACCATGTCTTCAGCAAACTCGGTCAAGACCACAGACTAGATCCCTGTAGCATCAAGCTGAAATCCTATACGGCCGTGAAGGTTGACATCTACGGACAAGCAGCGGTACAGGTACAGCTCGAACCTCACAGGAAGCCAGAAACACTGACCCTAGTGGTAGTAACGAAAGATGCAAGCCTAATGGGAAGAGACTGGTTGAGGAAGTACCCTGGATTGCTGTCAAATCTAGCTAGCCAGAACACACCGGATCCAAGCCTAACTCCACCGAGTAGTATTGCACAGTTTGCAAGATGCCATTAACACAATACTCAACAAACACGCAAAACTGTTTGATAACAGCACCCATGGAGTACTGAAGGGATATCAAGCCAAGGTGTATCCACAAGACGAAAACAGTGGAGCAAACTTTTACAAGGCAGCTCCTGTTTCATATGCTGCTGGAAAGCAGATTGATGCCACATTGGATGACTTGCTGCAGGATGGCATTATCAAGCCTGTGAAGACAGCAGATTTCGCATGCCCGATCATAGCTGTTACAAAACCAGATGGGAGCATGAGAGTCTGCGGCAATTACAAGCTCACAACAAATAAGGTGCTGAAAGTTGAACAGTATCCCCTTCCAACTTTGGAGGATCTCCTGTAGGAACTAGAAGGAGGAGAAAAATCTCTAAATTAGACCTCTCCCATGCCTATCATAAGAGAGTTAGACCCTGAAGCTCAGATGTTCACCACAATCAATACGCACAAAGGTCTCTTCGAGTATACCAGATTACCCTTCGGGATATGCAGCGCACCAGCCATGTTCCAGAGAACAATGGCGAGCCTGCTAGCAGATATTTCCATGTGCAAGCCGTACCTTGACGATATCATCATCAGCGGAAAGGCTGACGAAGAACACCTCAGGAACCTGGAAGCAGTCCTGTCAAGACTAGAGACCAGTGGGTTACGTCTGAAGGAGAAGTGTGCACTGATGCAAGTCAATCGACTATCTCGGACAACGACTGAACAAGTATGGTCTTCGTCCTCTTCAAGACAAAGTTAATGCAGTGCGGAAAGCAGAGGACTCTTCATGGAATCACCCTGAGCTCGCGGAGCTTGATGAAGCACCAGAGGCATGCATCAACATGCTTACCGATCTGGACACACGCCCGGTTGATGCACAGGAAGTTAAGAGAGCCACCAAGAAGGACAGAGTTCTTTCCAAGGTGAAGAACCACATCATGGAAGGGTGGCCAAGTGCAAGGAATCTTTCAGAAGAAGTGAAAGCCTTTCCCAGCAAGAAAGAAGAGCTGTCAGTTGAGGGCGACATAATCCTGTGGGGACCACGAGTGGTCAGCCCAGATAATCTGGAGTTGAGGACTAGAATCCTTGAAGAACTTCATAGCACGCACCCTGGCATCGTGAAAATGAAGGCATTGGCAAGGGCATACGTCTGGTGGCCAGGAATCAACAAAGAGTTTGAACAACATGTGAGCAGTTGTCCAAGCTGTCAGCAGAGTCAAGATAGTCCTGTTGCAGTCCAAATCCATCCATGGGCGTTTCCTGAGGGACCGTGGAGTAGGATTCACTGTGACTATGCCAGCCTCATCGATAAGAATTTGCTGATTGTCGTCGATGCTCACACCAAATGGATTGAAGCCATTCGGGTGAAACACGCAACAGCAGCAGCAACAGTGATTGCCCTGAGACGGTTGTTTGCAACTCATGGGTTACCGGAAACGGTGGTTGCAGACAACGGTACGCAGTTTGTGTCAGAAGAATTTGCCAGTTTCCTCAGCAGCAACAACATTTGCCACATTCAAACATCACCCAAACACCCGTCCAGCAACGGACTAGTCGAAAGAGGTGTACAGACGGTGAAAGCAGGCGTGAAGAAAGGAAAAGGATCAGACCTGGAACTAAAGATCCAGAAGTTCTTGCTGACGTACTGAGTCACACCTCAAGGGACGACTGGAAAGTCACCAAGTGAACTGATGTTCAGACGAAAGATCCGCACTAAACTTGACAGTCTGCGATCCGATCTAAGCAAATCTGTCCGAAGGAAGCAAGCCTCAATGAAACAGGCAGCAGATCGAGGGAGCAAGAAACGAGTCTTTGAGGTGAATGATCATGTCATGGTCAAGAACTTCACATCAGTTCCTACTTGGCTTTACGGAATGATAGCCAAAGTCATCAGTGAAGTCATGTACAATGTAAAGTTGAGTGAGGGAAGTGTTGTTCATCGTCATGTAGATCTAATGAGAGCATACTTGCCAAAAGGTGACGAGCACACCAACTTCCAGCAAAGAGAAGTGGTTCAACCAAGCGAGGAGTCACTGGTAGTTTTGCCTACTCCAACCGCAGGTGTAGATTCTGAAAGAACTTCAGAGAGTGACGAAACTTTTGTCCACAGTGATAACACAACATCACAACCAGAGCCTGATATCTCAGATCACATGCTAAATCCAACACAGACACATGTCTAATAGAACTAAAAGAACACCTAAAAGATGTGATGATTTTTGTTCTTTATAAGTGAACACACATATAGTTGGCACAAGCAATGTGTCATTTATTTGTTTGCCACACCACCTTTAAGGAAGATGTGTGGAATTTAATAATCCTGTGCCAAGTTGAGAAAAACGGTTTACTTTATGCATGATTATTATTGACTGGTAAAGTATAGTGGGTATGATGATTTAAACATCAGGTCTCGTTTGCACAATCAAAGAAATGTACAGTGCATATGGAGTTCTGTATGCATTTAGGGAGTTGATGAAACGTGTAATTGAACGTGTGTAAACGTCCTAATGGGATGTTATAAATGCTTCAGAGGAAATGTTAGAAGTGTTGTTGGAATAACTTAAGGGTAGTTGTTAAATATTTGGAGGTTGAAACTTTTGATGGAATGATTTAATACACCGAAAGATATTGGTAAATTCTACCACACATTTTAGTTATGAGGAAGGTCTATTGTTTTATATTATGTAACTTTAGACATGGGTACGTGTTGCTCCAAAGAAGATCCATTGGTAATATTATAGGTTTTGATATATGGTGTCATGATGATATAATTGTAAGATGACTTTCATAATATGACTTGGAGATCAGTGTATTGTTCAATTATATGTACAAATTGTGGTTCTTACATATTACACATGGGACCGCAGATCACACATTGTGTGAGTTATATTACATTTATACATAAGAGAAGAGGAATATTCTCACCAAAGAATGTATCCAAAACCGGTTTTAAGATGTAAACTGAAGTTAGTTAATATAGTAGGTGATAAAAGTCACTTGAAAAAGCCAGGTTGTGAAAAATAAATGTTATAAGTTTTAGTGTTACAGTGTGGATTTTGTGTAAGAGATCATATACAGTGAAAATGAAATGGTGTTACCTACCTCCAAGTTAAAGGGGGAGGAGTGTTGTGTATGAGAATATGATTAGTTTATTTGAATGACTTGCGCGATTGTACGCATGTGTGGGGGAACTCAAGATGGCGATAACATGACAACAAGCACGTTAAATACTTGTGTGCTCCGAGTTTTATTTTGAGTCCGATTCCAGCACAAATACATAACACCCCCTATAGGGGGGGTTGCACGTAAGGTCATCCGGTCTAAGGGCGTGACACACGGAGTAGCTCAATCCTTCTGCAGTACAAGGCAGCTTCCGGCATACACTAGTAACACACGAAACACGTACGTTGTTACCTGTTAAAAAAACGCCAAAATGGTCACTTTTTGCGCTGTAAACAATTGTGGACATAGGAGTAACCGTGAGAGAAAACCGCCAAAATCGCTGCTGCTCACTGAGTTGCAAAAGAGCAGCGTGCTGGTGGATTGAGGGCTTGTCCTGGCCCACGAATGCCCGGGGCTGAAGGGTGATTGGACGCTCTGAACCCGAGCATCAAGGTGTAAGCGGCCGAGGGAGCGCATCCCTCGGGACAGTTCCCACTCTCCCCCCGGGGTCAGTGTTGTCCGACCATGGTCGCCCTCCGCCCCGTGGGGACATTGCCGGGTTTTCGTCCCCATGTGTCCGCTGCCCCGCTCCACCTGGCCCCGCTTGTGTGTGCTACCGACCCACAGCCCATAACAGTGCGGCCGCACAGGGGGAGACAGTAATGGGAACACTGCTCAAGGGGTTGAATGGACAACTTTCAAATTTGATATGGGGACACATGAGACCACAGAATCTAGAGTTAAAACAAACTTATAAGAACTCCGCAATGGGGCAGTTGCCATTTCAGGGGGGGGCAACTCAGGGTCGCCCTTTGCCTCCATCTAGCTTGATCTGCTGAGCGGCGTTGAGTACTAGGTCCGTACCTGGTGCACTGTGTGTGGGGCAGAGGGCTCTGCGGCTATCCGGCCTGTGAGTATTCCCCCCCCCCCCCCCCCCCCCAAGTTTAATCTCCCAGTGCTGCGTTTTTTCCCACCCAGCCTTGGGTAAACTAGTTAATATTTACCCACTTACTGAGTTATATTTGACAATCAGCAATAACGGACATAATTCCAACAACCTCCCTCCCGCATTATAACCAGGGTTTATTGTACCTCTGATTACACCTATGTGCTGGGCTCAGGGCAGGTTACCTGGAGGTTAAATCCAGGAATTTAAAGCTAATAACTCCCTCCAGCACCAATCCACCAATGAAACCTGGCACATGGGATACTCCCCACTTCCCCTTCGTTTATTGGTTGAGGATGCTCTGCAAGAGGTTGTTGTTGCGGCACGACCCAACCAGGTGTTCTACCTGTAGAACCAAGGAACTGCAGCTGTGCTTTGACAAAATATAGACACAAGGTGCTGGCAGTACCTCAGTGTGTCAGGCAGCATCTCTGGAGAAAAAAGGATGGGTAACGTTTTGGGTTGGGATCCTTCTTCAGACTGAAAGGAGCAATTTAAGTGCTCATCTAAATACCCACAAAAATAGAATAGTGCAGCAGCACAGAAACAGGTCCTCCGCCCCACACTGTGCTGAATATGTCAAGTTAAACTCTGCCTGCACACGATCCATATCACTCCGTTCCCTGAATACCCATGTGCCTATCTAAAAGCCTCTTAAATATTAGGACAATCTCAACCACCCCATCAGTCAATGTAGACCAGATTCTAATGCATTGCAATTCCACCCAAGCTTCCCCCCCCACCCCCCAAAGTAAAAGGTTTGTTTCCACCTCATATCTCCAGTATTCCTCCATACATTAAACCAATACTCGAACATTTCCTGTTGAATTCTTCAGTACTGCTAATATAAATGTATTCTTTATGTTGAAGAGGTATTTCAATGTAAAATCAGAGCTTTACCAGAAATTATTTGTTTTCCAAATTGAAAATTATTATCTTTAATGGAATTTGGTTCCATTAAAGTCACCCACAGCAGAATTACTTTGTACATCCATGTTACAGAAATACAATTATATCATCTAGCAAATAAATTTAAAAGTACATTTATTCATAAAACAACCTTTTATTAGCAAAAATGACCAGCATATCACTTTCATTTAGAATCATGGTATAATTACAAGGATCATTACACAAAATAAATGAAAAATGAAGAGCCACTCTACCATTGTTGAAAAACACAAAGGTGTTCATTGCAAGGTAAAATTCCAGGCATGGCCTATCTGATCTTAACTGTAGCAATCCTTCTGTTCACTGTACATAATATTACAGAGGGAGCTCTAAATGTGCTTACTGTACAACTAAATGATCCAAAGTATAACATTTGTAGGTATCTAAACCACAACCGATTAAAATAAAAACCTTTTTAATTAAGACAAATTTGCCAATGTGCAAGAAATGTAAAACCAAAAAAGGCTTTATGCACAGTGTTGTCTTTCTTTCACAAGGACATCCGAGTATGAGTAATCCATCTGTTTTGATATACAATGACAAATGAGGTTTGTTTTTATAATATTTTACGGATTATACAGATGATTTTTAAAACATGGGCGAGTCAGCTTTTTTCCATGGCAAAAATAACAAAATCATTCTCTTCTGGCAGATTATTCATTCACACTACAGGTCAACTGTAAAATCTGCTGATAAATGAAATATTCTTCCATTAAAAAATATTTTTAACAGTTAAAATATGAATTATCTCAAAATGTGTAACAGAAAGATCAATGCATTTGATATTAGTGACAATATCACAGGAATAGGTTTGGTAATTTATCTTCAAACTTGGAAAAATGCTTCAAATCCACAAACTAATATTGAAGTCTGTGTGGTTTTGCAACCAATTCATAAAGACATAGGTTTAATGGCTCAGGATCACGCATGGAAATGACTGACTTTTGTCAAGAACCAGTTATATTTAAAGAACACAAAGAACTGCAGATGCTGGTTTACAAAAATAAGACACAAACTGCTGGAGTAACTCAGCAGGTCAGGCAGCATCTCTGGAGAACATGGAGAGGTGACATTTGGGGTTAAAAATAAGTTTTTATTTTCCTAGAATAAAAATATATATTAAAAAAAAGGGTGGCACAGTGGTGCAGCAGTAGGTTTGGTACCTTACAGTGGCAGAGACTCGGGTTTGATCCTGACTGCAGGTGCTGGCTTTACCGACTTTGTGGGTTTCCTCTGGGTGCTCCGGTTTCCTCCCACGTTCCAAAGACGTGCAGGTTTGTAGGTTAATTGGGTCTGTAATTTGTCCCCAATGTGTATGATAGTGTTAGTGTACTGAGTGATCATTGGTCAGCATGGATACTGTGGGCCAAAGGGCCTGTTTCCACACAGTATCTCTAGTTCAAAGTAAAGACCTGCTGAGTTATTCCACCGCGTTGTTTCTTTTTTCAGTTTTAGTTAATGTTTGAAATAATAACGTTTGGGTCATGTATAAATGGTAAAGTACTAATTGGCAAGAGAAATGCTTCTACACAGCTGTGAACATATTAGAATTGGTACTTTATACAAACTCTTCTGAAAACTATTTTGTAAACTGTCAGATTAGTGCACTGTAAACTGATTTTGAAAGATTAATTTTAGGTGCAGAATTGAATACAGAAACACACTGCAATCCAGCTCTGAACATTAATCAGCACCATTCAACACATGTAAAGTAATGGCAAAGGCTTCAGAAGTTGGCACCAGATGTTTTCAAGTTGCACCATTAATGTAAACAACATTTGACTGTTCAGTAGGGTAATAGTCCAAAAGGTTAATGGAGGTCTCTGGAAACGTAATCTTTACAAAATTACTACTACTATTTTGAAAAAGTGCTTTTCTTGCAATGCCAAGTTCACCTGTAAGTCCACAGATTGGCTGATTTGGCTGGTGTAGCCCAGGGATTTTGAGATGCATTTGCTTCCCCCGAGGTTTCTGCTGAATAATTAATAAAAACATACTTGGCCAACAGAAAAGCCAAACTCATGAGTATCATCGCCATTGTTAAACACCGCCAAATCCCTCAGAGGTAGGAGGTCGACTTCATCAGTGGTGACTTCAAACTCGGTTTTGTGAGGCCCAGAGTCATTCAACTGAAACAGAACAAGATGTTAAAATGGTGCTTGTTGTGGATAATAGATGATATAATAGGCAGGATAAATGTATGGTTTAACATATAATTAAGAACATGTTTTTGTAAACCTGTTCTCATTATGTTGATATCGCAGATCTGTTCTCCAGCCTTGAATCATATCTGCTTCATCACTGTCCAGCGATGGACTCTATGACGAACCATGGTAGGTGGGTCAGCTTGTTCCTTACTTTTGCTTCTGCACATTACAGCACAGGAGTTGGGCAGCAGCTGGAAATCAGTGCTGAACAACATCTGGTCCCTCAAATGTACAACAGCATGGCTGATGTGTCTAACACAAACACTATCATTTGAATGGGAGTGCCTTCCTGGATTCAAAAAAGTAAGTTGCTTGTTTGTACTTATTTTATCAATCTAATATTTTAATTAATTTGTGTCATCTAATAAACATATGATTCCCCCCCCCCCCCCCCCAATAAAATTCATTTTAAATTTTAAAAAAAAATTTACAATGTTTTGAATTGTTTTTAAATGACTGATCGGGGATGTTGAAAAGGTGTGTGGAAGCTTTTGACAGCAGGACATCATGACTCTTGAGAAACCTTACCAGGGAAAGTGGTCTGGCTGTGGTGATCAAGATGAGCTGTGGATAGGATTAGATGAAAATGAAAGGTTTATGACATTGCCAAGGAATGCAGTAAGCACTAGGACTGGAAATGGTTTACGTAAGCAAAAAGATAACCAAGACATTGGTAAATAAGAAATAGAAAACAAGAATACTTTAGTGAGAAACATACAAAGAGAGATGAAAATGTTCTATAGACTTGCAATGAGCTATGGTTCATGTGCATCATTTAAAGACAGTCAGAAGAAAAATATATTGGGATATAAATAAATGGCAGAGAAGTATTTTGCAACTGCCTTCATTGAAAACACTGCAAATCTGCAAATAGAGGAGGACCTCAGATCTGGAGCAAAATAATTATCATCTGTGAAGAAACTAATATTGGAGAACTTAACCAGGTTGAAAAGTGTCAAGTCCCCCATTAACTTACATCTTAATGTATTAGGGAAGGTTATTATAGGGAAAGTGGACATTGTGGTTGTCAACTCCATCAATTGCAGAATGGTCCCCATAGATCAGAAGATAACAAAGGTAATTCCACTAGTGTTATCGAGTCACACCACGAGGAAACAACCCTACACTCAGCAATTCCATGTCGACCATCAACCACCGTATACACCAGTCCCACATTAGTCCCATTATTTTTATTCTCCCTACATTTTTGTCTCCCTCCACAATTATTTAAGAAGAGAGGGATTCAGAAAACTGAACTATTTGACAGTAGGTCTGACATCAGTAGCAGAAAGAAACTGGGATCTATTTTTGAAGAAGTGTTAGTGGGGATAGGGAAGAGTCAACATGGGATCATGAAAGGGAAATCCTGTGTGACAAATCTGTATGAAATTTTCAAGATTTTAATAAGCAGAATAGATATGAACCTGTTGATGTGGTGCATTTAAACTTTCAGAAGCCACACAAGATATTATTAAAACATGAGGGATTAATACCAAAGATTGCAGGGTCTGGTTTAAGGTGAGAAGGGTAAAGTTTAAAGGCGGTGTGCGGCTAGCTTTTTTTTCCACAGAGGGTGGAAGTGCTCAGAACATGCTGACGGAAGCCGATATGATATTGGCGCTTAAGAGGCGTTTTTAATCTAAGATAAAAAATGCCTAAAATGGCAATTAATTGGTAACAATACTATGCCATCTTACCAACTAGAGTGCGGTCCTGGCCTCCCACCTATCATTGGAGGCCTTTGAACTATCTTTAATCAGACTTTACTGGGATTTTAACTTGCAGTAAATGTTATTCCCTGTATCCTGTATCTGTACAATTTGGATGGCTTGATTGTAATCATGTATAGTCTTTTCGCTGACTTGGTAGCGTTCAACAGAAAGTTGTTCTTAATAATAATAAACTAAACAAACAAAATCATTCAACTGATGTGACTTCCTTGCCTTTTGTCTGGTAAACAAAGCACTGTACTTCATTGCTGGGGATTTTCAGTAGCACTTGGATTGACCTGCGGGGCTCTATTGTGGGGGCAGAGGATGGTCCTGTCACAGAGTGAACAAGTGCATCTCACCTGCTAAGCCTACTGGAAATGTTGGAGTGAGAGATTTTAACAGTCATAGTTGAACTTGTTATAAAGTGACCCAAGACCATGTCAGTTGGGTAATGTCAACAAAACTGTCCTTTAAGTGTTGCGAGTCCTGATCACTGTTAGCCCTATCAATCACCATCACCAGTAGCAGATTATCTGCTCATTCTGTTGCTGGTTGAGACACTGTGAACACCACGACTGCCACAACAGGGAATAAGTTCATCAGCAAGTATTTTGAGATGTCCTCTGGACGCAATAAGCTCCTTTTCGCACAAGTTCCACTTTTATTGTTTGGTTCTTCTGGCATAGTGCAGTTAATAAATGAAAGATAAGGAGAAACAAATCCATTTCTACTTAGAATTTTTAATTTTTTGCCACAATTTATTACATGCGCACAAAATAATTCTGCATGTTGCTAAAGTTTGCCATGCAAAAATGAATGTCTAATTAATAAAGATATACCTAATAACTGAATTTACTTATTTCATTTTTAGCCACGAAAATTTAATAAAAATAATAAAGTTAATAACATTCAATAAAGATAATAAAGTTAATAAAATATAATAAGGATATACCAAAAACTTACCAACCATCCATCAGAATTGATTGAGAATCCTTCGTGTCCATTAAATATTTTCTTTTGATTGTCACCCATGAATTGAATTGTTCTATGATCACTAATGTTCAGCCTGAATGAATTAAGGCCCGGATTACATTTGTAGGTTATTTTTTGGCTGGCATACGTACTGTGAAGTTTTAAAAAGCGAAGCTGTACGATACTGACTCCAGGATAGTCAAACTGAAAACAAATTCAAAGCAAGGTGTGGATGATTTAATTTTAGAAATTAAGGCCCAGATTACAGATACATAGACATTTTTGGAATTTTTAAATAATATTTTAAACCTTGTATTGAAAAGTTATCTCACCAAATATCCCCCCTCTGTAGAGCTGAACCACTGGTATGTATTTTCCTTTGAATATTCTTTGAACCATCCTTTTGTAGGTACCTGGATAATATGTTGAAAGTGTCAGAATTAATTTAAAATTTTTCTTCTTTAAAAAAGTCACGTTCATAGAACAGTTTGTCACCAACATGCTCCTAGCCCCCTCACATGGATTTGTTTCTACTTGAGTGGTGCAATAAACAAGTGAAAGACAAGGCGAAACAAGTTAATTTCTACTTAGAAAATAGACATTACTAACTGGAATCTTGCCAGTTCTATGAAACATCCCGCTCCTAACTACTCACTTAGCCCTGCACAACTTTCCTTCTGAAGTGTATATCAATTTTCCCATGGAAAGCAACCATTGAATCTGCTTCCACCACTCTTTCAGGCAATGGATCCAATGCCCTAACAATAGATTGAACAGAAGTATTTATTTGCACCTCCTCACACATTGCTTTGCCACCCATCTTAAACCTGTGTCTTATTCAGAATCCTAATGCCAGGGGGTTGGGGCAGCTCAGCAAAACCCCTGCAACTTTGAGGATCTTTCACACGCTCCTCAATCTTCTCCAAAACCCCAGTTCCTCTCCTCTCAGTATGGCTGAGTGAATAATTGTCTGTAACTTGTCATTTTACTGCTCTTGACCACATTGTTTCTTCTCTTTTTATATGTTTGACTGAAGCTTTATAAATCAGTCTGGGAATGGAAGTCTATTAGGTTTATTATGCCCACCACAACGGAGACTTTAGACTTTAGAGATACAGCGTGGAAAAAGGCCCTTGGGCCCACCGAGTCCACGCTGACCAGTGGTCACCCCGTCCACACTAGCACTATCCTACACACTAGGGACAGTTTACAATTTTACCCAAGCCAATTAACCATACAAAACCTGCACATCTTTGGAGTGTGGGAGGAAACTGGAGAAAACCCACGTGGTCACAGGGAGAACGTGCAACCTCTATACAAACAGCACTTGGGTGTTGTCTGTGTGGAGTTTGCACGTACTCTCTGTGACCGCGTGGGTTTCCTCTGAAGCTATGGTTTTCTTCCGCATCCCAAAAGCACATGAGTTAATTGGCTATTGTAACTTGCCTGAGTGTATGGAGTGGATGCGAAAGTGAGATAACATAGAATTAGTGTGAACGCGTGGTTGATAGCTGGCGTGGACTGGATGACTCGAATGTCTGTTTCCACGCTGTATCTCTAAATACAAATGGGCAAATATGCCAATGACAAGAGGCCCTGTCCTGTGATGGAACTACATCAGGATTTATCATCCAACTTTTCTGCATGTTTCTCAGCAGTAGTACCTCATTTTCCTTAGTAGGCAGACATGTGGCTCCATTGGCTGTGAAATTGCAGAAGACCAGCAGTGCGTCATAAGGACATCCCTGATTGGGATCAATGTAATAGAAACCTGTCCAAAAAACAAAGAAAACCAGGAATATCATTCAGTTCGGTCACCTGGCTGTGTTTACTTAGGAGAACGAACAATTGGCACAACCCGTGAAGGTTGGCAGCAAATAGATACCAATGGACAACAATGCCAATAATCCATTTTAACCTGGAACTGCTGTAAAAACGTACAATGTATCTGCGAGCCAGTGAACTTTCACCACGTATTACGGACATTCTCCTGCATAAAAATTGGTGATATTCTGAACTCTTGCACTTAACATTCATAGCACTTAAATGGCATAAAAACAAAGGGTTGCAGTCACATCTTTTGAAAGAAGCTACAAAAATAATTTAAGAAACCGTGGTGGACCACATGCCTCTCAACTTGTCCCAACATTCAATAAGATCATGGCTGACCCAATGTGTTTTTTAAAAGAATATTTGTAATGAAAAAATGCCCCGTATCAGTTAATATTCAGTTATTAAAATTGCACTGATGCCAGACATCTGTGAAGGGTGGGCCCCACCAGCGGTGAATCCAGTCAGCTGCTCAAACTGTGGAGGACTACCCTGTACACAGTGGGGCTCTTACTGGTCCCAGGAACCACTCTGGAATAAAGGTTTCAGCCCAGAGACAGGAGCCAGAGATTTCAGGGAATGGAAGTTCTCGACCATTACCTTGAGAATTCCAAACTTTCCCATGCAAATCCAAGGGCTAGCCTGATTGAAGCAACCAATGTGCTTCAGCACGAAGAAGAAACCTGAGAACCATCACAACATATGGGGAGTCATGCCCACATCCTTACTGTACCTGCAGAAGATTCTCTCTGATTGCAGCATGCCTTATATCAACCCATGCCACTACTTACAACATCACCAGGATGGGAATGATTTATTGTTAAAGCAGTGATAAGGTCGCGCTATAGGCGTGAGTGCATCTTCACTTCCAGTAAGAATGCTGTGGATTAGTACAACTTTTCAGTGAATCATGAATCAGTTCAGTTTAGTTTATTGTCACGTGTACCGAGGTACATTGAAAAGCTTTGATTGTGTGCTATCCAGTCAGCGGAAAGACAATACAATTGAGCCATTTACAGTGTATAGATAGATACATGATAAGTGAATGATGTTTAGTGCAAGGTAAAGCCAGTAAAATCTGAACAAGGGTAGTTCGAGGGTCACCAATGAGGTAGATAGTAGTTCAGGACTGCTCTCTGGTTGTGGTAGGATGATTCAGTTGCCTGATAACAGGTGGGAAGAAACTGTCCCTGAACCTGGTGGTGTGCGTTGTCACACTTCTATACCTTTTGCCTGATGGGAGAGGGAGTGGCCAGGGCGCGACCCGTCCTTGATTATGCTGCTGTGGGACCACAATGTGTCAGATGGTTCAGGTTGAACTATAAACATGAGGGATGCACAGTGTCAAGTGTCCTGAATCCCAGCCCCGTGGCAACAACATCCACCCGGGTCTTTACCGTCACGGAGCTGTGGCTGGCACAGCTGCAGTTCCTTGCACGTTGTGGCAGGGTTGTCCTTGCTTCCCGTGGGTGGGGCCACAATATGCCGAAGCTCCATATTCAGAGTTTCCATAGCCTTCCGTATACTTCTAGAATCCAAACTGCGCGTTTTATTCAAAAGCAGCTGTCAGCGTAAACAAAATCACAAAGTGAAAAAAGAAATTTGGTTTGCTTTATCTCAGGAGCATTACAAGAATTATAACTTGGAGCGCACTTCACTCCTAGTTTGGAGTGCGTTTTATCAAAAGGAAACTCATGAAGAAAGAGGCTGTCAGGACCCCAGCTGTGCAGTTGGTAGCCACAAGCTGTGGGAAGACATTAATTCCCAACACTTTTGTTTTCTTTATTCTTAAAAGGTCCCAACCCGAAACGTTACTTGTCCATTTTCTCCAGAGATACTGCCTGAGTTACTCCGGCATTTTGTGGCTATCTCTGGTATTAACCAGCATTCGCAGCTCATTTTTATTACATTATTTCTAACACGTTGTCGAGGCATTGATAAGTGTGGCATTATGTTCACAAACCATAGATTTCTAAAGTTGAAGAGCCCACTTGGTAACTTGTGTTGTCTTCATCAAATGAACAAATTCAGACATAATGTCTACCTGGTTTTTGGTAATTACAAATGTTGTTAATCACTGACATCATCTCCAATGGTCCAAGCAATCTTAATCCAGATTAATATGTTTCTGATATGTTGCTGCTCCAGTAGCCAGGGATGTGAGTTGTGAACAAAATGGATGCTACTCACAAACATAATCGCACAAGAGCTGGCTGTTTAATCAGGTCTCTGCGCTGAGCTCCAGAGGCTGACTGTGTCATAAGTGATAGGAGCAGAGTTAGGCCATTCAGCCCATCAAACCTACTCCGCCATTCAATCATGGCTGGTCTATCTCTCCCTCCTAACCCCATTCTCCTGCCTTCACCCAATAACCCTGACACACGTACTAATCAAGAATCTATCTCTATATCGCCAGAGCCCGTGCTGTGGAGCGAGACACAAGGAGCTGCAGATGCTGGTTTGCAAAATGACACAAACTGCTAGAGGAAATCAGTGGGTCATTCAGCATCTCTGGAGAACGTTGATAGACGACATTTCAGGCCGGCACCCTTAAAGTCTCACAACATGGAAACAGACGCTTTGGGCCATGCTGACCAAGTTTGCCCCATGTCGCTCCAAACCTTTCCTAACCATGTACCCTTCTTCTACCCTTACTGACTGTGGACAGGAACAGGGGGAAGAGGGGGGGGGGGGGGGGGAGGAGCAAGCTGGAAGAGAGGATTGTTTAGCAAGCTACAAGCATAAATGGAAGCAAAGAAGTTGCTCCAGGCACGTCACCACCAGACCCATCTGGATTGAGTTTGTCACAGCACTTAAGCTTAAATTAAATGGGAAAGATGGAGAATTAAAACAGCAAACTACTTCAACAAAATGCTAATTTGCTTTCATCAGTGTTTATATTGCAATTTTTAACTACTGATACGGCATTTTAAAATTTAAACCACAAGAAGATCACAGGAAATGATCACCAGTGGTTTGCAGTAGTTACTCTACACACTGTAGACTCTACACACTGCAGTCATATAACCTCCCCTTTACAGTGAAAAAATTAAGACATTTTTCCAGATGGCAGGGTACTGAAATTTAAATGAATTAATGTAACTTTATTTGGATTTTTTTTTACACCAGAGGCAATTACTCAAGACTGGGGGTTGCTGAGAATGACTCAGAGATGCTGGAATCAAACATACAGAAATCTTCAATAGTTTGGATGCTGGGAATGTGAAATAAAAACAGAATGCTTGAAAGATTCAGCAGGCCAGGCAGCTTCTGCGGCAAGAGAAACAAACTTAACCTTTTTGATGCAGTACCAAGGCCTTAGCTTGTTTCTCTCTTCACGGATGCTACCTGATGCCCTATTGCCAGCATTCACTGTTTTATTATGCAATTTCAAAGTTATCTGGGCATGGGGAAAACAAATTAGCCTTGGCCATGTCAGCTAGACTAAGAGAATTATTTATCCAACTCAGTGGGTGCATTGTAAAATCCATGTTCAGATTTTTAAAGTAATTTGTGTCGTGAGCAACAATTTGGTAATTTGCATATCACTATACCTTAATTGGTACACGTGACAATAAAAGACCTTTGAATTTAGTAAGTATGCTCTTCGCATGAACAAGTGGTTCAGATTTTAATGTAACACCAGTTGAAGAGAGTTAGCTGCTTTTGAGGTATATCGCTAATGGACTCAGTATATTTAGCATTAGACATTGAGTCTGATACTTACTAACTTTCAACGTTTGTGACAAAAGTGAACTGGAAGTAGTTCAATCATTAAAATGGTTTCATTCAGTCTGAAGAACGGTTATTTCCGAAACGTCACCTGTCCGTGTTCTCCAGGGCCCACTGAGTTACTCCAGAACTTTGTGTATTTTTTTTGTTAACCAGCATCTGCAGTTTATTGAGGTCATCAGTGATAGGGCTAGAATTAGGCCATTCAACCCATTAAGTTTACTACAACATTCAATCATGGCTGATCTATCTCTCCCTCTTAACCCCATTCTCCTGTCTTCTCCCCAGAAAAGACACCTAAAAGGTGCTTGCTTCTACAGTAAAACAGTTATCTTGATGGATCCTTGTGGGAGGCTTGTATACTGGCTGGTCCCCTGCTTTTTCCAGAGGGGAAGATTGCACAGACTGCTTCCCAAATCTTTGGTCATTGTGTTAATTAAGTTGTGACATCTGACTGAAGTGGGATGATTGGAAGATCTGCAGAGTCTTGCATAACGTTTGTAATTTGCGTATGGATCAGTTGCCAGAGGCATTGCTCAGCAAAGCTTGAGCATAACCTACTCGAGTCTGCACCTCAGCAAGACCAGTGGCTGAGGCTCTGGAAGTCAATGCTCAAGTTTTGAAGAGAAAAATAATCAGCCATGGTGTCCTCTATCTGGAGGGTTTGAACTTGGAATCAAGTGGAGTCTGGGGAATTAGAGCTGTGGATATGTCGAGATGTTAAATCAGCAACTATCTGAAGAAAGGAGGACCTGGCGCGTGGGGGGGGGGGGGAACAAAAAACCTGGCGCAGGATACTTTAGAACTTTGCCGGCACCCTTCGTGTGGCAACTCTGCATACCAAACAAAGAATATCACTGTGACTTATGAAAGTATCATCATTATCTCTTCCCTTCTTCCTTTCTTCTTCCCTCCAGCACCCCCCCCCCCCCCCCCCCCCCACATCAGTCTGAAGACGGGTCTTGACCCAAAACGTCACCTATTCCTTTGTTCCATAAATGCTGCCTCAACTGTTGAGTTTCTCCAGCATTTTTGTCCACATAACATTATCATCAAGAAGGGTTTCGACCAAAAAATGCCACCTATTCCTTTTCTCCAGAGATGCCCGAGTTACTCCAATTTTTTGTGTCTACGTTATAAACCAGCATCTGCAGTTCCTTCCTACACATGATATTCACATGGTTACACAGTGCTCTGATAGAGACTACATCAGCTCATACATCAAGGAGACGTGACTGGCTGCCGTGGAACTGTCCTGCAAGTGAGAACATACGTGTGGTGTGGGGAAACATGGGCTCCATACCTGGAATTCTTCTTTAGTGATCTTTAGTGAAGGCCCAGGTAGACCAGGAGGACCAGGGGGACCCTGAATGAAAGGGAAATATTCTCGTCAAACAACCAAATCATCTTGTAAAGACACAAAATGCTGGAGTAACTCAGGGGGTGAGGCAGCAACTGTGGAGAGAAGGAATGGGTGATGTTTCGGGTCGAGACCTGACCCGAAACGTCACCCATTCCTTCTCTCCATAGATGGTGCCTCACCCGCTGAGTTCCACCAGCATTTTGTGTCTACCTTCGATTTTATCCAGCATCTGCAGTTCTTTCTCACACAAATCATCTTGTGTGTTTTCTGCTGTCTCCTCACCTGCAAAATCAGGGATTTAAACACCGTGATTCTCTTTATTCTAGACCCTGCATCAGTCACAGACCTGCTCTTGGAGGATTCAACTGCAGAGGGGACAAGCAGTGACACAGAAGGCCTTCACTTTCAAGCTGGGAAAGGGTGCAGAGAAAATTCTCTGCAGAGAAAAAGGGTGAGAAAGGGTGCAGAGAAAAAACAAGGATGCTGCTTCGAGGGCCCGAGTTATAGGGGGAGGTTGAGCAGCCAAAGACTTTATTCCGTAGAGCGTAGGAGGATGAGGAGTGATCATATAGAGGTGTACAAAATCATGAGAGGAATGGGTAAATGCACAGAGTCTTTTGCCCAGGATAGGAGAATCGAGAACCAGAGGACATGAGTTTAAGGTGAAGGGGGGGAAATATAATAGGAACCTGCAGGGTAACTTTTCTTTACACAAAGATTGGCGGGCGTATGGAACGAGCTACCAGAGAAGGTAGTTATGGCAGATTCTGTCGCTTGAAGTCCAGCGTGCCTCGTACGATTGATATATGTGATACATAATATAAATGAAACAAACCCCAATACTTACCGGAGGTCCTTGAGTGCCTTTTACCCCTGGGCTTCCTGAATATCCTTCAAGTCCCTGAAAACCAATGGAAACCCAATTAAATTATAATTATCCTGTCAAATGTTCAACTGATTATCCATAACAGTATGTATTACTGTAATACCTGTACAAGGGAGCAGCCAGTGAGAGCCTGAATCTAAAGATCAGGTGAATAAACATGATAGGTGGGGGACATTTAACCCCATGGAGATCTAACCACGATTCCATATACAACATAACATTGTGTGACAAAGGAGATTGATGAGGGTAGGGCGGTGGATGTTGTAGACATTTTTGTAAGGGTTTTGATAAGGCCTCTCATGGTAAGCTGATCCAGAAGATTAAGGTATATGGCATTTACGATGACTTGGTCATATGGATTCGGAACTGGCTTATTCAGAGGGTTGCGGTGGAAGGTAGATATTCTGGCTGGAGGTCTGTGACCTGTGGAATTTTGCAGGGATCTGTGCCGGGACCTCTGCTGTTTGTGATTTATATAAATGTGATGAGTACGTTTGCTGGTGACACTAAAATTGGAGACGTTGCAGAGAGAGAGGAAGGCTGCCAGATAATCACGGTGGGATATAGATTAGCTGCAGTAATGGGCGGAGAAATGGCAGATGGATTTTAACCCGACCTGTTGCACTTTGGGAAGTTGAATGCAAGAAGAGAGTGTGTAGTTAATGGCAAGACCCTTAACAGCACTGCAGTGGGACCTGGGAGCCCACGTTCATAGCTCACTGGAGGTGGCAGCACTAGAGAGGGTGGTGCAGGCAGCATATGGTATGCTTGCCTTCATTACTAGGCACATTGAACATAAGAGTCCAGAAGTCTAGATGCAGTTCTGTAGGACTTTGGTTAGGCCGCATTTGGAGTTTTGCATGCAGTTCTGATCACCCCCATTACAGGAAAGATCTGGAAGCTTTGCAGAGGGTGCAGAGGAGGTGTACCAGAATGCTGCCTGGATTTGAGGGTTTCAGCTGCAGGGAGAGGCTGCATAAACTTGGATCATTTTCTCTGGACCATCAGAGACTTGAAATAAGTATATAAAATTAGTCATGTTTAGATGGGCACATGGAGTTGCAGGGAATGGAGTGATGTGGATCACTTGCAGGTAGATGAGATCAGTTCAGCTGGGCATCATGTTTGGCACCAACAATATGGGCAGAAGGGCCTGTTCCTGTGCTGTACTGTTCTATGTCCCCTGTTATTTCCTTTCTGCAGTCTGAGTGTAGTAAGCTACTTGATCTTGGTATCACCTTGGTGTCCATGCAGCACACTGTTCATTCTAATTCATATGCATCTAAATATAGTGGGAGAAAAATCAGTATTTCGATCGGTGGCATTACACAAGCTCTATGAAAGTGTTTTCACTCTGCACACAACTAGTCACTGAAACAAAATGTCATCGATATAGCACTGTAGCATAGATTGCTGCACTATTATACTCACTGAACTGCTGGAAAACCACTTACTTTTAGTCCAGTTTGACCCTGTAAAAAAGTGCAAAACAGCAGCAATGTGATTTTCATGAAATAAAATAGCGTGACATGAACAAATATAATTTACGTCTCGCTCCCAAAAATAACTGCTGTAAAAGGAAGCAAATTCATTACCAACCCTTCCATTAATTGTGTACCCTTAACACCTACTGAATGTTCTCCTTCGCTGAAACTGCCGACACAGTCAGAGAATCACACAGCACGGACAGAGGCCCTTCGGCCCATCAAATGCATTTCAACCATCACGCACGCATTTACACTAATCTGCATGAATTCAACATTGGGGGTAATCTATAATGACCAATTGATCTCCTTAACTCACACGTCTTTGGGATGTGGGCAGAAATCGGAGGACCAGGGAAAACCCCCACAGCCAAAGAGAGAACGTGAAAACTCCACGCAGACAGGACCCGAGGGGAAAATTGAGCCCAGATCATTGGAACTGTGAGGAACTGGCTCTACCAGCTATGCCACTGTCTCGCCTCCTGAGATGAGCTACCACGAGTACTTCACCTCTGATGGAGGTACAGCAAAACTGGCAGGTGCATCTCATCCCACCACCCCGGCCCTGTTCATGTACCAAGCATGCCTTCGAGTTGGCATCTTATTCTGGGCAGTGCATGCACCAAGTTAGCCGTAAACCTCAATGAGATTTTCTATGAGATCTGGACTTTGGACAAATAGTTTGGGCAATGATTAAAACACATGAAATACAGCAGCAGTACAGCAGAAATACAGCAATAATATTAATCAACATGAGCACACCTACCAGTATTCCCGGGAGCCCTTGCCTTCCTATATCACCAGGGTGACCACGATGCCCCTGCCATTACAAATGACATGACTTTGAGATTAGAAAGCTCCATATATATGAAAAACATCAAAGCACACCTTTGGATTTTTACCGAGTTGCATCAAATAATATTCATCTCAGTTCTCCGATTTATCAAAAACAAGGATTTCCTGCTGGTAAGTCTCAGGTTCCATTGTCTTTATGTTTCTGGGAAAGTACCATTAAATGCTGAGGAAGACTGACTAAATGGGAATTAAGCAGACAAGGAAAGTGTTGGGATTATTTGGAAATTGTTCCTCGTCCCTTCAGACTGATCAACTAAAATATATTAATATATATATTCTACTGTTTGCATCCTTGTATCCCTCGTGTTATCACACCTTCCCTCGCCAACAATGGGCCATTATGGGCTCCAACCTCAGGTTATTTGGTGCCGGCCCTGATTTGTTCTGGCTTTTTCTCACCTCTAGTAACCCACCCACCCTCTACTTTCAGTTTGAAGGATTCAGACAAGAAACGTTTTTTTTTTCTCTCTCCAAAGATGCTGCCTGACCCGCTGAGTTACTCCAGCATTTAGTGTCTCTCTGCAGGACAGCAGGTTGGGGTCGCATTTCCTATTGAAGTGATCGGCTGCATCCAGCCCCTGTGCATCATGTGGCTCAAGGCTGCCCTCTCCTGGCTGGGTAATGGAGTTATTGTTCAAACTCTGCCACCTCCTGGAACAAAACTTCTCAGCACTCCTCTCCTAGTTAAGTTCGTCAATGAGTAACAATAAATGAAACCACAAGCTGAAAGTCAGCTTCAAATGTCGGAGTGACTAAATTACGGCTCAACACAAGTAAATGAAAGTTAAAAAAAATTACAAATGCTGGAAATCTAAAATTAAAAGCAAAAGCACTAGACATACTAGCTAGGGTACACAAAAAGCTGGAGAAACTCAGCGGGTGCAGCAGCATCTAAGGAGCGAAGGAGATAGGCGACGTTTCGGGTCGAGACCCTTCTTCAGGAACATACTAGCTACACTAGTCCCACCTGCCCGCATTTGGTCCATATCCCTCCAAACCTGTCCTATTCATGTAGCTGTCTAAATGTTGGGATAGTCCCTGCCTCAACTACCTCCTCTGGCAGCTTCTTGCGTACATCCACCACCCTTTGTGTGAAAAAGTTACCCCTCAGATTCCTATTAAATCTTTTCCCCTTCACCTTAAATCCATGATCTCTGATCCTCGATTATTCTACTCTAGGCAAGAGACGCTGTGCATCTACCCGATCTATCGCTCTCATCAGACAGGTAGAATTTTCTATCCCACAAATGATTTCTCACTTCAGAGAACAGTACAGTAATGGAACATGCCATTCATGCCGAACATGATGCCAGTTTAAACTAATCTCCTCTGCCTGCATGTGATCCATATCCCTCCATTCCCTGCACATCCATATACCTATCTAAAGGCATCCCAAATGACTGCCGAGTGCAGCATCTTCTATTTGCATTTGGGATAGTGCTCCCAAATTTACCTGCTCTCCCTTACGGCCCATTAATCCTGGTAATCCTTCAGTTCCCGGTTTCCCCTGAAACAAAGAGATACAAAACCACATTCAGAAAACAACCCTTTTCATGTCATGCTTTACTTTCACTTTGAAGATCAAAAAACGAAGAAAATTCTGCATTTCCAAATTAATCTGCTGAGATGTTATCCCGGATAATAAGAGGAAATAAATCTTTCTGATTAATCACAGGCAGTGCCTGAGAACTGGAATAACATTTGAAGTTAGCCAAAGAATACAGCAATCTTAAAATTTGCTGCGTGCATTCTGTCAACAATCCAATTTCTTCATCGGACCCACTGATAATAAAACGGTCCCAACTAAATCTGAAATAAGCCATTGGATATTGCCAAAGGAAAAACCTTCTCATCAGAGTCAACCTGGTGGGAGATGGTTACCTAGACCGGCTGTTGTCCATGGTACATGGTCACTAAAGAGACCTTGTTCCTCCACTCTTCATTAGCACACATGTGGGGGAACCACAGAAACAATGGGAAGCAGTGCTGACTTGTGTGGTTCAGAAGTTCTAGGAGCAGAATTGGGCCATTTGACCCATCCACTACTCTGCTGATCTCTCTTTCCCTCTCAACCGCAATCTCCTGCCTTCTTCCCACAACCCCCGACATGCTTATTACCCATTAATTGCCAGCAGAGGGTAGCTGCAGCTTCAGGGAGCGTTAAAGCTTGGTCCAGTTTGTGTGCGTTATTTCCAGCTCAGCCATCAAGGCAACTGAGCTCAGTGCACTTAAACATTATCTCATCATTTTAGAGACATATATGGAGAAATAGCAGGGAGACAGGCCCAAGTCTACACTGACCATAAATCACCCATTTACACTTATCCAACACTAATCAAATCCAACTTTATTCACTCCATATTGCTACCAATTCCCCCCAGATTCAAGCTCTCTTGAACTTGAGCTAAATTCTGCCACTCACCCACACGCAAAGGGATATTTACAGTTGGCCAATTAACCTATCAACCCGTATGTCTATGGCTTGCAATCTACTCCCTTAAGGGCCTGTCCCACTTGGGTGACCTAATCCGCGAGTTCTGACGAGTTTGCCCTCGACTCATACTCGCAGCATGGTCGGCACGAGGACTTAGGAGGTCTTCGTAACTCTCCTTCATGCTCGAGAGTGGTCTCCGTGTACTCGAGGCCTCAGCTAGGTCGCGGCGTTTTTTTCACTATGTTAAAAAATGCCCACGAGTAAAAAAAGATCGCCGTGGAAAAAAATCAATACTTTTTTTACTCGTAGGTTTAGTTGTAGTAGGTCGTAGTAGGTCGGCATGTTAGTCGTAGGTAATCGAGGGTAATCGAAGGTAGTCATAGATAGTCATCATATTTGAAGGGAGGTCGAAGGAGATCGAAGGAGGTAGTCTTCACTCCACTATTCGGTGTCCAATTTTCCCGAAGTTAGTCGTAGCTAATCTTCAACATAGTCGAAGGAGGTCTTCAACATCATTTTTTCAAACGAGTTTAGAAAACTCGCCTTTTAGGTTGCGGAAGTGGGACAGCCCCTTCATCAGTTTGTGTTTAATTCAGATGATCTATACATAGAATATTTTAGATATGAACAGAATAGATATGAATGGATTTGATTTGATTTGATTAGTACGGGTGTCATGGGTTATGGGGAGAAGGCATGAGAATAGATAGATCAGCCATGATTGAATGGTGGACCGAAAGGGATAATTCTGCTCCTAACACATGACCTTATGAACAGCATTGTAAACTCCATATACCTTTTTGCCCGGGTCTCCAGGAGGTCCTGATGTTCCTGCATCTCCTCCGGATCCCTGTGACACAGAGAAAAGTGAGCAGTGGCGATGTTGTGAAAATGCCTGACAGTTCAGTCAGAACGTTGCTCCACAAAGTTGCAACAATTACCTTCTGTCCCTTCAGCCTTGGCCTTCCTTTTTTACCATTTACTCCTGAAATTCCCTGTAAAACAACATGTTATTTACTGTGATTATCAGGCTTACAAGTGCAGACTTCATTGTTATTTTTAATATAATACAATAAAATGTATTCCTCTGTGGGTGTTCAGATAATATCATAGAGTTTTACAGCATGGAAACAGGCCTTGGGCCCAATTTATCCATGACAACCAAGGTGCCTTCCTAAGCTATCCCATTTGCCTGCGTTTAGCACATATCCCTCTATATCTTTCCTATCATGTTCATAAGTGATAGGAGTAGAATTAGGCCATTCAGCCCATTGTCCACCCTATCATTCAATCGTGGTGGATCTATCTCTCCCTCCTAACCCCATTATCCTGCCTTCTCCCCATAACATCTGACACCCGTACTAATCAAGAATCTATCTATCTGCCTTAAATATATCCACTGGCTTTACCTCCACAGCCTTCTGTGGCAAAGAATTCCACAGATTCACCACCCTCTGACTAAATAAATTCCTCCTCATCTCCTTCCTAAAAGAACGTCTAATTCTGAGGCTATGACTAGTCCTAGACTCTCCCACTAGTAGAAACATCCTCTCCACGTCCACTCTATCCATGTCCCTTTCCAAATATCTTGTGAATGTGGTCATTGTGCTGGCTTCTGGCAACTCGTTCCATATATCCACCATTGTCTGTGTGAGAAAGCTCCCCCTTTAAATCTTTCCCCTCTCACCTATAGCTATTTCTTGATTCCCCTACTCTGGGGAAAAGACTTTGACCTTAACTAGGCCCCTCATGTTTTTATAAACCTCTCTTTAATATTCCACTCTACTAAAAAAGAAACGGGTTTGAATAGATAATAAGGCTGCAACAAATAATGCAACTAATTCAAAGAGCAGAATTAGGCCATTGTCTTCTCTGGCGTTCAATCATAGCTGATCTATCTTACCCTCTCAACCCCATTCTCCTGCCTTCTCCCCATAACCCCTGACACCCGTACTAACCAAGAACAGTTGAGGTGATGCACAGAACCTGATATACTACGCTATAACGTTATGTGGTATCACAGCAGTTTATAGCAGAACCTGAAATCAGGTGAAATAGCAACCTGCCAATTTGAAGTTTAGAAATCTGTTCAGAAATAGTTTTGCCAAGAAACTGGGTCACACACGCTGGCCAGTTGATTGAAAATTACTTTTAAGTTGGAACAAACTGCAGTTCCCACCACTCCAGTTTGAATAACAGCAAATGGAAAATTCAAGTGAGCAGGTCCCAGTCAATCTTATAATCGATCAATCTGGTAATCCCCCCACACGATTTAATTCCTGGGAAACATTTCTTCAGAAGTGATGCAGGGGAATTGGACCCTTTCATTGAGCCCCCGTGAAAAAATTAACCCACCACTGTGTTGGTGAGCTGTGACTTACTGAAGATCCGACTGATCCAGGAAAGCCCGCTGGTCCTCTGTCACCTCTTGGGCCCTGCAATGCAGAAATGGTCAGTCAGTGTTTTCCTGCATTAGCAAAGACAGCGAAGGTTCATTTGTGTAACGGGCTAATACGTTGCTCACAAGCCCAAGGTCAGGAGCACCAACCGCTGGAACAATGATTCACGCAAGTGTAGATAAGATACAAGGAGCAAAGACGCCACGTTACCGAAATGCATCAGCCCATCCATGTAATTCCTTCAATTTTAAATACTAAATAGTCATACTTAAAATCAGGAACAGAAAAAGGTGGAAATTCGTTCTCTATTGCAAACAGTAAAAATGCATTGAACTGCGTTGATGAAATATGGTTGCATCTTTCATCAATGCAGCAGTGGAACGAGCCAGTGGATCCAATGCTCACTTCAATACATAAAGAACTATAGGAAAAGGAATATCAGTAAATGTTCCTTTACCAGTTTCTCCTGCCGGGCATGTGTGCCTGGTCATTGGACCGAGGATCAAATTTGTTCAGTTTTTGCCCTTGGTTTTGGATCGTTGCTCTATGTCTTGCAGTTGTTCCTCCAGTACACCAATTACTCTGAAAATTATATCCTGATGCCTTCTCATGGGCTTCACTCTGAATATCCAGGTACACATCACTGGGCATCAGGATGGCATGAGGACATTTCTGATCAAGTTCTTAACTGTGGCAATTCTTTCTCAGCAGAAAGTTAGACTTGAATCTTAAAGACTTTCTCATAAACAAAACACAGTGCTTACCTTCAAGCCCTTTTTCCCCCGTAGTCCTCTTGGTCCAGCCTTTCCTCTTCTCCCCTGCAAGAGAAAAGAGAATGTCCCCAGAATACTAATTATTAACATGGTACGACATTTCGCACCAGGGAAATGCGAGTCATTTCAAAGTGTGAGGAATTTGTAGGTCATGTGTTGATACCTACCGCTCTTCCGGGATTCCCTGGGTCTCCTTCAACTCCATCAACCCCACTGTCCCCCTGAAATATAAATATAAATAATATTAACTGCAGTTCAGAGATGCCTAGAACAGTTGCTGCAAAAAAGAGGATGTTCGGCCCATTGATCCTGTGCCAGCTCCTGGCAATCACCTGGTACAACTGGGTCAGGAAGACCCATTAACATCCCAGTCATCCTCTCCCCACTCCCATGGGGCAGAAGGTGAGATAACTTAAAAGCCAGATTCAGTGGTCTGAAGAAGGGTCTCAACCTGAAACGTCGTCTATTCCTTTTCTCCAGAGATGCTGTCTGACCCGCTGAGTTACTCCAGCTTTTTGTGTTTCTCTTCAGCTTCTTCCCTGCTGTTATCAGACTCTACAACAGTCCTCTGATAAACTAAGGGAGCTGCCTCGATATTCCAATCTATCTCTTTGCAGCTCTGGCACATTTTTTTTAATCTGCATTTTCTCTGTATTCTGCACCCTTATTTTCTCTATTGCATAACTGGATGTGCTCATGTATGGTAGGATTTGCCTGGGCAGCATGCAAAACAAAGCTTTTCACTGTATCCCGGTACACGGGCAATAATAAACCTATATCAATACCGATGTACCAGTCAGATGGTGGACAAAGTGTCACTGGATGTCAAGCTCATTCAGGCATGGAGCCATTGTTAATTGGGAATGGCCCAGTGTGAGCTGGCACTATGTGGGTAAAAGCAGCACGGCACCAGAGCTGCTCGCTGGTCAGTGGGAGAAGTGGAACAGTAACCCCTCAGGCATTGCGTTAATGAAATGTGTTTGTACTCAGGTTCAGTTTCAGTTTTGTTTATTGTCACATGTGCCGAGATACAATGAAAAGCCATTGTTGTGTTGCGAACCAGCCAGCAGAAAGCATGATTACAATCGGGCCATTCACAGTGTACAGCTACGTGATAAGGGAATAACATCTAGTGCAAGGTAAAGCCAGTAAAGTCCGATCAAAGATTGTCCGACAGTAGTTCCGCACTGCTCTCTGGTTGTGGTACGATGGCTCAGTTGCCTGATAACAGCTGGGAAGAAACTGTCCCTGAATCAGGAGGTGTGCGTTTTCACACTTCTATAACTTTTTCCTGATGGGAGAGGGGAGAAGAGAGAGTGGCCAGGGTGTAACTCATCCTTGATCACGCTGCTGGCCTTGAGAGAATGAGAGAAAGGTTTGTTGTCTCGACATCAGGACCCGAGGTTCTCAATCTCCGACTCATGAATATTTGATATCCGGCCCACAATGGTGGTGTCTTTTGCGAAATTGTAAATTGAGTTGGCACTCTCAGTCCATTGTACTCAGTACTACAAGGAACTGCAGATGCTGGTTTACACAAAAGGACACAAAGTGCTGGAGTAACTCAGCAGGTCTGGTGGCATTTCTGGGCCATCCTATAGGTCCTATCCACGTTCTGCAGAGATGCTTGACCTGCTGGGTTACTCCAACACTATGCGTCCTTTCAGTAGTTTGCTCACACTCTGCAATTACTTCACCTTTTCTCCTTTGACCCCCGTCCTGCCTTCAGAACCTTGTTGACCTCCCGGACCCTGAAGGTGGAAACAAACCACATTTTTAAATGCGGCAGGGAAATGGGTATTTATGTATTAATTTAACAAATAAGTATTCCTTACTGTTTTGCCTGGAAGTCCAGCTTTGCCCCGCGGTCCTTGCTCACCCGTGGAACCCTAACATTGAAGCAATAAGTTTCCAATGGTGAGTATATAATAAAGGGGAGATCAATATTGGAAAATACAGTTGACATTTACATTTCTCTGCTGAAGCAAGGATTTCAATGTCACCACCAACCTCCATCCCTGGATCACCTGCTGGTCCTCCATCTCCAGGCGTTCCCTCTGGCCCCTGAAAATGTGCATTTCATTAGTTAATCATTTAAAATGTTGACTCAAACTAGTGAAACTAAGTTATACTAAATAGAAACATAGGGCCCTGGAACATTAAGCACAGTTCTGGGTCTCCCATCTGAAGAAGAATACACTTGTGAGAGAGAGGGTGCAAGACATGTTCACCAGGTTAACTCCTGAGATGGTGATATTGACCTATGAGGAGAAATTAAGCCACCTGGACTCATACTAGGGAATGAAAGGTGACCTCGTGGATTGTCATATGTTTCTGATGGGGATTCACAGGGTTGATGCAAGGATGATGTGTAGTCTTGAGAAACCAGGGTTCATGCTTTAAAATAAAGGACCAAGACCGAGATAATAGGAAAATTCCTCACCCTGAAGGGAGTGAATACTTGGAATTCACTACCAATTGACAGAGCTCTGGGGTTCAATTGCTGAGAGTATTTGGGATGGAGATTGATAGCTTTTTAGAGTTACATGAATCAAGGGTTGGAGCAGGAAAGGAGAATAACCTTATTGAATGGCCTTGCTGGAGCATTCCACAATGTTCCCATGGTGACAGTTGGGAGTTAAATAATCGTGCGATGGAGAAAGGAATGAAAGGATGTGACAATGGGTTAGAAGAAGGCTTGTTTAGTGCTTAATGGCGTCAGAAATTGATAGAGTGGTCCTGAACAGAAGGCCAGTGGGCTCTATGGCCAGTAAATGGGGGATAAAGATGGCAAACTGAGGACTTTGTGGAGCATGTGGTAAGGCCTGGACAGCTCTTCTGAAGGAATTACAATGCACAACCTAGATAAACATCCTGCCTTGCATTCTAATATCTGTGCTCTTCCACTTTGAAAACTGATTCACACTTAATTGATTATCAATCCGAGAAGATGAGTTGCATACACTGAAATTAGATTTGTAGTCAATCTTGTTTTTTTCACTAAAGTAGCCGGAAATTATTGAGTACAATGTCTTTATTTTTTAAATAATCACTGACACTTTAAGTCTAGATCTTGCAGAAAGGACAGAAGTCAAACATTTCATCTGGAGAAAGACGAGGCTTAAAAAAAAGTGACGTCCATTTGTTAGAGAAAGGAAATTTAGCGAGGAGAAGGAATAAGTGTCTTTGGCAATATGAAAAGTGGTGTGAAAAAAGTGTAAAAAGCTAATTCCACAGGTCAGCAAAAGTGTAATTACATTGTTATCGGCAATAGATATTGTCGAATTGAAAGTTGAAGGAGCCACAGAGTGATGCAGCTTAATATTTCCCCAACATTCAGGTTCTCAGGCTGCTACTGAATGAAGCCGTGATCTCTGGGTGAACACTGGGTTTTTAAGCACACCGTTCTCCAGAATGGGAAATGTATCCAGGACTCCGAGACGGAATTAATCTAAACTCGTCATAATAACAATGAAGGGGAAAGAGAGTGGTCACTGGGAATGACCACGGGAAAATAAAGCAATAAGAATAAGGGAAAATATTGGAATATGAAGTAAAGATAAGGCATTTACCCACATTTACAAAGAAATTAGGATCAGAGGTGGGTATCTACTCGATAACAAATTCTTGCTTTGCCAATCAATAACAAATTCAGAAATGCTGGAAGAACTCAGCTAGTCAAGCAGCCTCTGTGGAGAGAGAATCTAGTTAATATTTTGGGTCAAAGACTTTCATCTTGACTGGCTGAGTTCTTCTAACATTTCTGCTTTTGGCTTAGATTCCAGCATCTGTAGTTTTATTTGTCGTCCTGTTAAACCATTGCATCGTGGCTGGTTTGATTCCTCCATTTGGCCATTGAGATTTAATTACTGTAATAAAGGCGCTTCGACAGTTAAACAGGTTTAATGTTGTAAAAATATCAAGTCCTGTTTCAACGTTATGCCCCGTGTAAACTCAGAAAAACTTCAATCCAGGGACTCTGTTTATTCCCCATGCGTTTATTGGCAGTCAATGTAAACATCAAACAAATCCACTGAATACAATTCAAACACAAATATATGTTTTAAATGTACTGAGGTAACACAGGTCCTTTCATCAAAGCTGATCAATGTGAAGTCAAGGCTTCAAATAAAAAAAACTAATCACAATAATCTTCACCAAGTTGGCAGATTTTCCCATGTGTAGGAAATTGGAAAGGCAGGGAACTTACCAGAGGTCCTGTATTGCCCTCGAGACCACGCTCCCCCTTCATTCCCTGCAGCCCGATTTCACCTTTGGGGCCTGGTGAACCTCTCGATCTCACCGGACCGGATGGGCCCTGCATCGTTTGATTTTAACCAACAGATGTGTAAGAAAATGCCGGCGATGCATTTATTTGTAATGATATATTGCACAATATTATTCTCATATTTGCCCATTAATGGATTTGCTTAATCCCATTGTCCTGGAGTTGAAAATTAATGTTTTCTTTACAGCAAAGTACAAATGCAACCACTTCCAGATCGATGTATTACTCAAAAAATTAAACTGTGTACATCGTGTTGTGAGTTGCCAATGTGACCCTAACTCCAATTCTGTGTGTGACACATGGGATGCCTTGATTCCAAACCCAAAGCAATTTTGTAGCTTTGTGAGGGAACTTGGGATGCAATGTAATGGAGGAGTAGCCAGGGCAAGTAGGGCCTTCTCCCTCAGTGGCGAACTGGGGAAGGTGAACCTGCAGGAAGCAAATATTATCCTTATCTACTGTGAATCCCTTGGCCTCATCTCTAATTGTAACCCCAAGGGTTTCCCTCTTTGTTGCTGACCCCGCTTTCCTCCTGTATCTGATTCCTACCCGCCCTCACTAGAAACAGTCCAGGCCACACACCCACCCTTTGCACTACACGTACAACCACGCACACCTCCAAATAACCCAGAGGGTCGACTGGGAATCTCAATGCAAGGCTACAATGCTCAACTTGCAACTGAAAAGTAATGGAATACACCTCATGTACAATGTGATTCCAGAAATAAATACTGGTTCATACAATAGGCCGGTGAAAAATCTACCGATTGACTCCACAAATAATCGCATCGTTGATAGTACGAGAGTTTCAGAAATAAACTGTATAAAAGGAGTGACAGAGGAGCAATTGAATCATATGTTGCATGTTTAATGTGTGCAATGTCCAGATTCAAGAACAGACTCTTCTCCACTGTTATCAATGGAACTCTCATGTTAAGGAGGATTCCTGATCCACCTCGTTGCAGCCCTTGCACTTTTTTATTGCAATTTCTCTGTAGCTGTGACTGTATATTCTGTAAGTCTGAAGCAGGGTCTTGACTCGAAACGTCACCCATTCCTTCTCTTCAGAGATGCTGCCTGTCTCGCCGAGCTACTCCAACATTTTGTGTCTATTTTTGATTTAAACCAGCATCTGCAGTTCCTTCCTACACCGTGTATTCTTTTTGTAAAATATTTTTATTAGAAGTAAATACATATTAAGAAGGAATAACATAAAATAAAAAGAAAGAGACATATTATTCGTCACATACATTCTTAATATTTTTAAAGTTTGCAATCATTCTTATTTATACTTCTATACTTTTTATTATTTTATAACAGAAAGAAGATAGTAAAGAGAAATAATAAAGAGAAATAAAATAAAAGTAGAAAATCAATAATATGAGTGGAGTATTAAGCAGGCTATTCTTCATTGGAGATATATCAGTGGTCTATTATATATAGTTCTTCATCTATTCCTTCATTCAGGTTTCAGTCAGGCCCTCGAACCAGACCACCTTGACCCTTTAAATATTCAATAAATGGAGACCATATTCCTCTGAACTGATCTAGCTTGTCCAAAAGGACAAGTCTTAATCTTTCCTACACTGTATATTCTGTACTCTACTTATGTATCTATCTTGCAATACCTCGATGTACTTATATATAGCATGATTTAACTGAATAGCATGCAACAAAGTTTTCCACTATATCTTGGTACATGTGACAATAATAAACCAACTTCACCAATTATTAATTATTTTTTCCAAATTTGGGGACTGATGCCATGCAGGTCTGCAATACCACAACTCACAGTATCAAAAGCACGGAGTTAGCCATTCAGAACCAAAAAAAATCATCACCAGAAGACAGCGATTATTTTGAATTCTCTACCCAAGGCGGCTCAATTCCTTTGCACATTCAAGGCAGATCGATAAGTGTTTAGACATTAATGGAGGCTAGGAATGCTGTATCTGTACAGGAAAGTGGTCAGGAGGTAAAAGATCAGCCAAAAAAATGACACAAAGTATTGAGGTAACTCAGTGGGTCAGTCAACATCTCTGGAGATCATGGATAGGCAACGTTTCAGGTCAGGACCTTTCTTCATACTTCCTTCTGTCCATGTTCTGCATAGAGGCTGCCTGACCTGCTGAGTTACTCCAGCATTAAAAAATATATATATACACCATCATCTGCAAGTATTCATGTCGAAAAGATCAACCAAATGGAACTTGGGATGTGTCATTTTCCAGGAGTTTGAGCCAATTTATCCTTGGCGCAATGAGACCGTTCTGTCTCGGTCTCAAACACATTTTGACTCTAGATGTCTTCTGACTGTTGCTGGAAACCTCAAACAACATTCACTAACTGGCTGTCCTCCCCTCTGACCATTAACTGATCGCAGAAGTGAAACCACAATCATTTACAGAGATGGCAAGATGCCCAAATATCCTGGCTCCTGTAGCTCCCTGTGAGTGAATGAGAGAGAGAAACAGAGACAGAGAGAAGGAAAGAGACAGAGAGAGAGAGAGAGAGGGGGAGGGGGAGGGGGAAGGGGGGAGGGGGAGAGAGGAGGAGGGAGAGGGAGAGGGAGGGAGAGGGAGAGGGAGAGGGAGACAGGGAGAGAGAGAGAGAGAGAGAGAGAGAGAGTAAAAAAACAACCACTCTCACCCTCCTTTCAAAAAGGTGCCCTCTAAAGATACACATAAAATCTATGGAGGTTAACTGCTTTGGTGATTGTTGAAACTTAAAATCCTTTTCACTCTCAATGCTGAGACATACTTACAACGGATCCGGGGTTGCCAGCATCTCCCGCACCTCCTTTTTCACCAGGTGACCCCTAGTTATTCAGAAGAAAACCTTTAAGCTGGTGGCAAAATGATAGCTACCTGCCAGCTTTGCATTAAACAAAAAAGCAAGTTTAGATTTTAGAGAAACAGCGCGGAAACAGTTCATTTGGCCAACAGTCCGTGCCAATCAGCAATTACACACACACCAACACTAATCCTACACACTACGGATAATTTTACAATTTTACCGAAGCCAATTAACCTACAAACCTAAGGGTGGTCTTTGGAGTATGGGAACAAACCAGAGCATCTGGAGAAAACCTACGTGGTCACAGGGACAAACTCCATACAGACAGCACCGTAGGTCAGGATTGAATCTGGGTTCTTGGAGTTGTAGGGTCTCCTCACAGGGATATTTCTGGCCCATGATTGTTCAAAGTGAAGGAGGAGCTTATAGGATGGTTTTGAGAACCTCAGGGCCATGCATGGTGAGCCCATGGGAACTGTGTAACCAGAGGAAGCAACGCCCCACCTCACAAACCCCTCACCGCTCCCTCATCAGACACCTCCTGCTCTATCTGATGCAGAGTCTGTGGTCCCCACATTGGCCTCCTCAGAACCCACTGAACCCGAGTGGGTCATCCTTGATCCAGAGGATCTGACGATCGAGGAAGAGGAGAAGACAGGAGACTGCCTCAGGCTCAAGTGCATCAAGCCTTCTTTAAACCAGCACAGAATACTCCAGTGTCACAGGAGCCCTGCAAAATGACACATTCTTTGAAGATGGCACCTCAAACCTCAAATCTCAGCATATTCCTCTTACTTTCCATCTCACCACCGAAAGTTAGACTCAATCCATCATTTCCTGGTTTAAGGTGCTCCTGTCAACCACCTTAAGTATCACTGGATTTCACAACAACGCAATCATTTTTGTTCAATAGAAGTTCCTCCCCACCTCTGGTCCTGTGTCACCACTTGGTCCAGGAATTCCAACAGGTCCAAATTCACCCTGACAAAAGAACCAAGTGAAGAGAAAGTACATCAACTTGATGGAAGTATCCGTGCCATGTTAAAATCAGTAAGTGAGCTCAATGCTTCGTTAAGAAATGTTTATGGTCATCAAACATCGTTGCTAAACCTAATGCAAGTCAGGTCAAGTAAAGTCAAGTTGGTTTATTGTCACAAAATGCTGGAGTAACTCAGTAGGTCAGGCAGCATCAATGGAGAAAACTAGATGCTACCTGGCCCGCTGAGTTACGCTAGCATTTTGTGTCTACCTTTGGTATAAACCAGCATCTGCAGTTCCTTCATAAACATTGAGTTAATTGTCATCTGCACAAGTACAGTGAGATAGAGGCACAATAGAAAACCTTGTTTGCAGCAGCATCTCAGGCACTTGGACTCAAGTCAGCACGCAACATCATAAATTATATATAAACTACATAAATTATACAAATTGTAAAGGAAAAAGACTATGCAAAAGACAAGATATTGTCAAAACAATGATATGTCAGTGCAAGTAGTGATCCACAGTGTTCCACTGCTGAGCTGGGATAATACAGTGGTGAAGCAAAACATTACAGAGGCTGAAATACAAAATATAACAGAATATTTGGGATCACAAGGCAGCACCTGTGAAAGTTATCCATGTTGGTTGATCAGTTTTCTATCTGAACTGACCAACTGCACTGAAATAACATCTGAAACACCAATTCGGTTGTCTCTCCACAGATGTTCTCTGACCTGCTGAGCATTTCCAGCGTTTGCTGCATTCAATCACGCTTCCAGTACCTGCAGCGTTCTGTTTTTGTATAAAACACTGCCGGTATTTACAGCATTGACCATTAAGTAGCAAGGAATTAGAATGGTTTCATTATCATTTGCCAAGAAACATTATTGTAGGATTACCTTTTCTCCTCGAGGGCCATCGTCTCCAGGTGTTCCAGGCCTCCCCATCTCACCCTGTAAAATGGATGTACACTGAAAGCCTTTTTGCTTATTATGCCAATAAGAGAGAGGTTCGACTCCCAGCCGAATAACCCATCCCACCCCTCCCTCCATCTTTCCATCAAGTTATTATCTTGCATATGTCAGGGTAATTCTTCTGCCACTTCCCTGCACTGACAGGTTCCGGAGGATGGTTATCAGCATATTTCTGGTATGTGAGAGGAATCTGAAGTCCTCAAAGGAAACACACATGGTCATGGGGAGAACATGCGAACTCCACACAGACAGGACCGGGGGTCTGGCTTCAACCAGGTCCCAGGAGTGGTGAGGCAGTGGCATTAACTGCTGGGCCCACAGTGCAATCCAGTGATATGTGTGAAACATCATCCTGCCCTAAATATTTGCAGTACATGTGAATATCTTCCATCCAAGCTTGAATGTGTGAAACAAGGCATGGACTGCACGATGGCGCACCAGTAGAGTTATTGCCTCAGATCACCAGAGACATGGGTTCAATCCTGACTACGGGTGCTGTCTGTACAGAGTTTGTACGTCCTCCCCGTGACCTGCGTGGGTTTTCCCCAGGAGCTCCGGTTTCCTCCCACACTCCAAAGACGTACAGGTTTGTAGGTTAATTTGCTTGGTAAAATTGTAAAAATTGTCCCTAGTGTATGTAGGATAGTGTTAATGTGCGGAGATCGTTGGTCGGTGCGGACTTGATGGGCCGAAGGGCCTGTTTCCGTGCTGCATGGCAAAACTAAGACTGAGTGGGCTGAAGGGGCTGCTTCTGTGCTGCATGATCGTAGGATGCTACAAGATGCCCGGTACTTACAGTTTGCCCACGCTCTCCGATTAGACCTGGAATGCCAATTAAACCGACAGCCCCCTGTTGAACAAGAACAGTGTCAATTAATCAAGTGACTGGGTCAGGTTTCAGCAGTGAGCAAATGGGAGTTGTGGGATCGGTGTTGTGAACTTTGGTCTATTGTATTTCACATTATCCTGACTTTCTGTAAATGTTAATGAGATACACAGAAATGGATTTCAGTTCTGAAATAGCCGAACCAGGATAAAGGATGACCAACTTTTAATTTTTAGATTAAAAAAAATTGAAGTTAAAGTAGGTGTAAGAGGATGAGATGTATTAATTAAGCTGTGGGATGGGAGATTGCAACCTTCACGTGGTCCGCCCTGTTTCGACGAATGCAGTCAACCCGGCGTGCACAATCAAATAAGGCCAAATAGAACAAGTTGTCCTACAACGTTAGGCCGTGCGCGCCATACGCAAGAAGAAGAATTAAGCTGTCTGCTAAAAGACATATCGGTTAGGTATTGAATGTTCTTTAATCTGACTTTACTTTGTACAAAAAATTATTCCCTTTATCCTGTATCTGTACACTGCGGATGGTTTGATTCTGATCGTGACCACTCTTTCTGCTGACTGGATGGCACACAACAAAAAAGCTTTTCGCTGTACCTCGGTACAAGTGACAATCAACCAAACTAATTGTGGGTAAGAAGCTCTGGGCAGACCAAGTCCTACAATGTCTCTGAGGTGGCAGCAGCAGAAGGATTCTCACCATCAGATTAGGTTCTCCCTTTTGTCCCTTCGACCCTGGTCTGCCTGCCTCTCCTGTAGCCCCAATGGACCCGAAAGTACCGGACGGGCCAATTGATCCAATGACTCCCTGAAAGATAGAACATGTACAGAAGGATGTCAGTAATACACACCGTCTTCCTCAAGGTAGAAATGCAGAATGTAATTCATTTTCAATACAATTGCTTCTCGTTTCAAATATTATACACTGCCAACAACCAACAACAAACACCGAAGGATTCCATGTTAATCATCATATTTTGAACAGCTTCATTGTCAAAATGGAATCATTAGAAATTAATACACCAGAGCAGGCCAATTTTAAATAAAAAGGGTTCCCACTCGAAATATCACCAATCCTTGTTATTCAGAGATGCTGCCTTCAGAGACCTGCTGAGTTACTCCAGCATTTTGTGTCTATTTTCAATTTTAAATGGATATATTTTAGGTCAATGGTATTTGAACGTAAACTAACAGCAACATGCATGAGGCCAATGTGAGTTACTATATTTTGCTGATTCCATTGTCCCCAACACCTTTTGTTCTGCTCAATTAATTTTACAAAATGCCCATATTAACTCCCACCTCTACAACCCTATTGCAGGAAGGATGTGGAGGCTTTATGGAGGATGCAGAAGTTCAACAGAGTGCTGCTTGGATGAGAGAGTTTTGGCTAGAAGGAGAGGCTGGACAAACTTGGATTGTTTTCTCTGAAGCTTTGGAGACTGAGTGGAGACCAGGTAAAAGAGCATACAACTATGAGAGATGGAGAGAATCTTTTTCCCCAGGGTGGAAATGTCAAATACCAAAATACCAGAGGGAATATCTTTAAAGTGGGATGGGGAAAGGTTTACTAGATTTACGAAGCAAGTTTTTTTTAATACAGGGAGTGGGAGGTGCTTGGAACCAACATCTTGTACAGTTACAATTGACGCCGTGAGTTTGTGCTCAATGTGCTGGCCGGTGAAGTCCAGCTGCCATATGCCACCTTCACCACTCTTACTATTTGTGTTCCTATTTTCAGGGAACTACAACTTGAAAATTGTGGTAATGGAAATAAAGAGGGTTCATATCTGAACTATTATAAGCTTTATTTAATTTTCACAGCGCATGTAGCAATGAAAAATTTACCTTATCTCCTGTTAGCCCAAGATCTCCTTCATCACCTTTGGACCCGACTTCTCCCTGTCAAACAGAAACATGCAAAAAACTATGTGTATTTCAGCACGACTTGCTTCTTTTGCACAGTCTTTTATCTTTACAATGTCTTGTAGAATTTGTGTGTAATTTATGTATAATGTATGTTGTGTGTTGTCTGAGTCTATGTGTCAGCGATTCGGCTGCAAGTAGGATTCTCATTGTACAGGTACCTGTACCTCACTGCACTTGTGCATGTGACAATAAACTCAACTTGACTTAATTTGACTTGTGGGTACAACCAGAACCAATTCTCACATTGGCTTAACTTAATTTGACCTGCTGGCTTTCCTGTACTATCTGAAGCAATTTTCACATGTAATATTCGCAGTTTGATTTGGCATTTAGAATTCTCAACATATTTAGGATCCAGTTAACATTTATTAACCATCTCAATTGTATCTGCTTTATAATCGAGCATGAAAAGGATCTGATGGGTTTTTCCTGTTCTGGTATTCTCATGATGGCATTCCCCCTCCCCTCAACTCCCCCCGCATTACCTGTATTCCTGGCTCGCCCCTCTCTCCTGGGGGTCCTGGTAATCCTTGTTCTCCTTGTTCTCCTTTAATTCCTTCAGGACCACGAATTCCCAGGTCTCCACGATCACCCTTTGAAAACAAATCGTTGTTCAATTCAGATTTCTAAAGTGATGTTACGAGCAATTAAAAGCTTATTAATGAGTTGAAAAGAACAGATTAGGTGACCTTTGCATTTTGTGATTTCGAGGGGAAAGGGAGCAGAGCTCAGCTGGGCTCAGGGTTTTGGTGAAATTTTTGTCACCAGACTGTCTTGATGAAGCATAACAGTGGATGAAGACAAAAGAGACTGCAGATGCTCTGGAATAAATCTAAAACAAAAACATTGGAAGAACTCAGTGTGTGAAACGGCATCAGTGGTGGTAAAAGGTGTGTGTGAATGTTTTAGACGTCTGGGGGATTTACTACACAAGCACTGTCTTTGTCAAGTGTGGTTTGATATTGAGGAGTGTAAAGAGTGTTTTATTGTCATGAAAGTCTTACTTGCAGCAGCACAACAGAATATGTAAACATTGTACACTGTAAATAATATAATAAATGAGAGCAAAAAAAAGTTCAGTGTGTGTATATACAGTATACACATACACACAAATACATGCACATACACATACAATAAACCAAAGAGTGCAATAATAACAATAATAGTCCATGTAGTTCAGAGCTTATTTGAGGTTGTAGTGTTTAATAGCTGAATGGCTGTAGGGATGAAGCTGTCCCTGAACCTGGACCTTACAGTTTTCAAGCTCCTGTACCTTCCTCCCAATGGCAGGGATGAAATGAGTGTGTGGCCAGGGTGGTGTGGGTCTCTGATTATGTTGGCTGCCTTTTTGAGGCAGTGATTCTAGTCAATCCCTTCGATGGTGGAGAGGTCAGAGCTGGTGTTCACAATTTTTTGCACTCGTCGTCACTCCTGGGCATTCAAGTTGCTGAACCAGGCCATGATGCAACCAGTCAATATGCTCTCTACTGACATATGATGAAAGAATGGATCGACTAGGCTTATATTCACTGGAATTTAGAATGATGAGAGGGGATCTTATAGAGACACGTAAAATTCTTAACGGATTGTACAGGCTAGATGCAGGAAAAATGTTGGGGGCATCCAGAACCAGGGGTCACAGTTTAAGAATAAGGAATAGGCCATTTAGGACTGAGATGAGGAAAAACTTTTTCACCCAGAGAGTTGTGAATCTGTGGAATTCTCTGCCACAAATGGATGTGGAGGCCAATTCACTGGATGTTTTCAAGAGAGAGTTGGATAGAGCTCTTAAAGCTAACAGAATCAAGCGATATGGGGTGACAGCAGGAACGGGGTACTGATTTTGGATGATAAGCCATGATCATATTGAATGGTGGTGCTGACTCAAAGGGCTGAATGGCCTACTCCTGCACCTATTATTCTATGTTTCTTTCTATGTTTCAACTGTACACCTGTACCGTTCACCTGAATAAGCGAGAATAGTGTCTGATCTCATCTGCAATATCATGCAGGTGCACAATTCCCTACGAAACATGAAGGCCGTAGAGTTTGAGTAACAAGCAGTCCCAGGGTCCACTCAGGGCTTGAGATGTCCCATCCACCATTTCAGCATCAAAGTGCAAGTTCTCAAATGCTGCTGGAGTCCAAAGCTCAGGTAATGCAGGTTTCTCCACAGCAGCAGCAAACTGAAAGCCTTCTGTGAGGTTGTTACCAACAACTGGTCTGGACCCTAACCATAAGACAATGCAGAAAGTGACTAGAAAGTTTAACCACACTGAATTGAAGCCCTCATCAGGAGTCAATGATTCTACTTATCCAACTAGAATGGCAAGACTAGAGTGGGAGGCAATGAAAATTTAGCTGAGTGAACGTCTGATGCTATGCATGTCTTTGGTGCCTTTGTCTGACACAGAATATTGGTTCCCATTCAGACACAAGTATGAAGTCACAACTAGAATGTGAAACACACATGAAATTAAAAGTTTCCTGCAAGTTACTTGGAATCCAGAATTTCAAATTTTGGAAAAATATTTTGTTCAAAGGGTCAAAAACCCACCGCTTAACTCAAATTAGTCAAAGCAAACATGATGTAATATGCAAAGGTAATCATATTCAGCATCGACGGAGAAGGAGTCTCCCTGCCTCTGTTGTAGGGCAGTTAAAGTTTACTCCAGTCCATGTTGGTAAGTAGGACCTAGTACTCACGCTCTGAGTGCCACTGACATCCAGCCGGAGAGAGTGCGAGTTGTGGGTGGGTTGTGGGAACATTAACACTCTTTGCCATGAAAGGTTCCTCACCCCATCGTAATAAGGATTACAGCTATGGAAGGAACGTTCATAACATGGTCTTGCAGACCAGCAGCCATCCTATGAATCCACACTACACACTCCATCACTGTGCACGGGAAGCAATAGAACATACAACCAACAATCACCACAGGCGTCAGCAGCAGAGGGCGATCAAGCCCATTGTTATCCGCATGAAGTACTGACCTGTGTCCCCTTTAATCCAACATGTCCTTCTTCACCCACACTTCCAGGTTCACCCTGTCAGAAGAGAAACTGTGACAGCAACTATAAAAAAATCCTCTGATAATGTAAGTTATACTTGGCACAGTGTCTGCAGATGTTAGAATGCACAACGAGAAACGTTTTAGCTCCTTCAATACTGTTGATTGCCCGGTGACACTGCATAACGTCACACAGCCGCGCGTGTCTACTGTGTCGGAAGGAACTGCAGATGCTGGTTTACACTGAAGGTAGACACAAAATGCTGGAGTAACTCAGTGGGACAGACAGCATCTCTGGATAGAAGAAATGGGTGACGTTTAGGGTCGAGACCTTTCTTCAGACCCTGGCTAGATCTGGAGCAGGGTAAAATATCTTCTACATTATTATTGAGCTAACTAAATGTGGGCATGTTATGAAAGCCCATCCTTCAGTCCCACTGAGGTGGATGATGAGAGGCAGCTCAGTCAAGGCAATGCTTCCTAAGGCTGACTTGGTGGCAGGTTCACACTGCTGTTTCATTGCCAGAAACTGGCAACCTGTAAATACTGAATTGCAATTACATCACTCAAGCATAAAAAGCAACAAATTTAATAGGAAAGGCAAAAACTCTTTTCAGTTCTGATCAGTTAACATAACTGATCAGTTATGTAATACATAACTTCTATCCTCACTGAAGCTGCCTGACCTGCTGGGTATTTCCAGCATTTTTTGTCTACTTCATTATTCCAGCATCTGAAAGTATTTGGCCTTAGGACAATAATAACTTTCAGTCAATTGGTACAAACACGGAAAAACGCTTTAAACTGTCAAATCTATAGATCAGTCACATTTCATACCCTGCACGATAGACATAGTGGCTTGATACAGTGACCAATACCAACGTAACGTGTGACAATATTGTTCACAAAGAAGTAAGAGGTCTTGTTGCTCAGTGCAAGGATGGTAAGAATTGTCATTTCTTAAACATGATCATGGGCCAGAAATATCCCAGTGAGGGGTGTTACAGTGGCGCTGGGGTAGAGCTGCTGCCTCACAGCGCCAGAGACCCAGGATCAATCCTGACTACGGGTGATGTCTGTGCGGAGTTAGTACGTTCTCCCTGTGGGATTTACCTGGGTCCTCCGGTTTCCTCCAACGCTCCAAAGACGTACAGCTTTGTAGGCTAATTTACTTTGTTAAAGATTGTAAATTGTCCCCCGTGTGTGTAGGATAGAACTAGTGTGCGGGGATCGCTGGTCGCCGTGGACCCGGTGGGCCCAAGGACCTATTTCTGCTCTGTATCGTTAAACAAAACTAAACTAGACTGTCACCAGCTCTCGTTACAAGCTCAAGGGGCCAGCAGCCACCGCTGAGGTTGCAACTAGAGAAGGAGAGGAGGACAGGTTCCAGACACAGCAGCGACGTAACACACCTGCCTGGACATAATGCTGCAATCACCCATTTTATGTTCTCCTTGCTGGGAGTACACTCTGAGCACCCAGCAAGGTGCTAGTGTAATTACTCATTCATGAAATCCAATTCTGGTTCCACCTCCAATGGCAAACAATCAAATTGAAAGCTGTAACTACCTGCTCGCCATCCAGCCCAGTGACACCAACACCGCCCAATGTACCCACTTCACCCTGTCAGAGAAGAAAAGCATTTCATTTAGTTTAGTTTAGAGATACAGCACAAAAACAAGCCCTTCGGACCATCGAGGCCGCACCAACCACATATTAACACTATCCAACACACACCAGGGACAATTTACACATACACCAAGCCAATTAACCTTCAAACCTGTACGTCTTTGGGGTGTGGGAGGAAACCAAAGATCTCGGAGAAATCCCATGCGGTCACGGGCAGAACGTACAAACTCCAACAGCCAGCACCCGTAGTCGGGATCGGACCCGGGTCTCCGGCGCTGAAAGTGCTGTCAGGCAGCAACTCCCCCCGCGATGCCGCCACAAACTGCTCATTCTTTAAAGGTGTTCTCACTGAAACATGCAAACGTGGTGCACGTCATAATGGGTGACTTGGTGGCGCAGGGGGAGATTGGCTGCCTTACAGCGCCAGAGACCCAGGTTCGATCCTGATCAGTGATGCTGTCTGTACAGAGTTTGTACGCTCTCCCTGTGACCACGTGGGTTTTCTCCGGGTGTTCCGGTTTCCTCCTCCAAAGCCATACAGGTTTTGTAGGTTAACTGGCTCCTGTGAAAAAAATTGTATATTGTCCCTAGTGTGTGTATGATGGTGCTAGTGGACGGGGGGGGGGGGGGGGATCGCTGATCGGCACGGACTCGGTGAGCCGAACGGCCTGTTTCAGTGCCGTAACTCTGAAGTCTGCGGAACCCAAACAAGGCACTGCTGCCGTATGACAACATACTTCCAGACACAATTCTCCCCGCCATGGTCTGTGCTTTACCTTTTCCCCCTTCTGTCCGGAGGGTCCATCAGGTCCAGCTGCTCCTTCCCGCCCCTGCAAAAGATCCCAATGCACAGTTAACGGAGATTACCCTCCAATGAACTTGAAGGTGAGAGGAGGAGGCATTGGGGAGATGGGAAAAAAACATTCCATGTCCGGGAACCAAATCTGAGGGTAGCCCAGGAAGGAGAACCCTTCTGACAGAAGGATCTTTGTATACGACTGAACGTGTATTTGGACAATCTCCTTGAATGATCTTCCAGGACAACACTGGAACCAAGAAGTCAAATGGAGTGAAGAATTCAGGAGACAAATCTGAAGATAGACACAAAAAGCTGGAGTAACTCAACGGGTCAGGCAGCGTCTCTGGAGGAAAGGATAGGTGGCGTTTCGGATTGAGAACCTTCTTCAGACAGAGTCAGGAGAGAGTGAACAGAGAGATATTAAAAGGTATATAGAACAAATTAATGAAAGATATGCCAAAAGACAGGTCAAAGCCACCAACAATGACCGAGGAAAGGTGGAGCCCACAATGGTCCATTGTTGGCTGTGGGGAAGGTGATAACGAGTAATACAAACAGTGAAACTCAGCAGGACGACAGTGAAACTACTACAATCTGATGGATCTGAGGGATCCAAAACTGAAACAGAAATGCTGGCGGACTCAGCTTTTGTTTCAGATTTGTTCACCAGGTAGGCAGGTTAATTAGTTGCCGTAGCTCTATATTCCATGGGTGAAGGTAAAATCTAGGGGGTGTTGAAGGGAATGTGGGGTGAGGAGAATGGGTTCGCGTAGAGTTTGCGTAAACGGCTGTTTGATGGTTGATGGGGAACTGGTGGGCCTGCTTTGGTACTGAATGCCATAATGACTCTGACAGATGGATGAGCTACCTTGAACAATGCAGACTTCACACATCTTGCTGTGCTGGGCATGACCAGAGGCCTTGCCTTTCACAAATCTTACATTTCTTTGTCTGCATTCTCACCATTTTCTAACTGCCTTCATTTCATGGCTTCGATGAACAAAGGACCATGTCTTGCATAGTTACAAAATTTTGAGATTTTAAAAATCAAGTCTGCAATTTATCCCATCAGATAAAGCATAAAAAGAAGTTTAATTTGACACCTAATTCACTTTCATATGTTCAGCATTAAAAAAGTTATGGCCATTTTCATACTCGGAAATTAGCATCTTGTTCCCTATTGCTTTTCCATTGACTTAACACAAAAGCTGTGATCAAGGACAGTCAAAAGCCCATAACTTTCTTAAAATTTAAGAGAACTGTAAGACATTTTCAATTATTATAGATTGAAGTATTCAGAAACAAATATGAAACGATCTTACTTGGATGACCTGAAATTAAAGCATATAATTAGTTAGTTACCCAATTGTAGCTAATTACAAAATTCAATTACTAGATCTAAACATCTATCCATTTCTTAAGAAAAGATTAACATTTTTAAATAGCCTAAGTGGCCAAATAACATTCACACAAGAATTCACAGTATAACATGATTTTTAAATCACATTGTCATGAATTTATAGGCCAAATGGAAGGAATTCAGTGTTTAATTCCCATAAATTAATGGCCATTTAAATCATCTTGCGAGTGGGATTTTGTGGAACGCGATCGTTTAGAATGTTGCGGTTGCGGTGAATTTAAGCCCCATATCGGCAGGACAAATACTGCCGGTTCCGTATGGGGCCTACGTCACCTTGTCGCAACGTAAAATTTGGATTAAAAGCATCCTAAGAAGCACGTTTATATGTAAAATAAACGGCTTTCCTTTACCTGTCCCGTACGTGAAATACCGTCCCCGTTGTCGGCGTTCACGCCATTAGAAGCTGATTTTTATTTTACTCCAGCGCTGAAATTGTCCAGCAATTAAAAAAAATAATTCACAGACCGGCAGTCGGAACAAATCTTTAGCAAAAGCTTGCATCCCGAGAAAATATATCCAGGACAGATAGGAGAAAAAACGCATTTTAACCCCCCCCCCCCCCCCCCCCCCCCCCCAAAGGCGCCAACCTCGAGCACACGGCCAGTGACAGAACTGCAGCGCAGCTGAAGGTAAGTTTTGTAACATACCTACCATGTCCCCCCTCATGAAGTGCAACCATTAACCCATTGGATCAGTTGACCATGTTTACACTTATCCTCAGTACAACACGAGCCTCACCCAGTCAGAAATATCCCCATTGATCTCTTCATCTCTTCCACAATCTCCACAAGGCTTTCTCTTAACTCATTTTCTCTCTTGTAGAAACAAGGAGCTGCAGATGCTAGTTTAAGAAAAATACATAAAGTGCTGTAGTAACTCAGCCGGACAGACACAATCTCTGGAGAATATGGATAGGTGTTGCTTCCGATCGGGACCCATCTTCAATGTTTTAAGTTACTGTGTTACTCCAGCATTTTGTGTCTCTTCATTTCTATTTCCCAGTTCTGACTATGGGTCTTTGATCTGAAACACTAAACCTGTTTTTCTCTCCCCGCAGATGCTGCCTAACCTACTGAGTGTTTTCAGCGTTTTCTGTTTATATTTCACATTTCATAGCAAATTGGTTGCTCGTTCAATGGCTACTTTTCTGCTTTCACACATAATGGAGACCCAGTTCTTTTCTGAAATATGGTTTGATATAACCATAAACTCTTGTGCTGAGTGGAATATAACAATGATTTTAGAAAATGTCAGAAGAAAAAAATTAAGCCAGGGTTATGAGTTTTGATAACCAACGAGTTCTTCCACTCAGCAATGGCTCAGTGGCTAATACACTGCCTGATGCTTTATCAAAAAACTACTATTGTGGTAGTAATGTTCATAGACACATTGGTGAAAATGAACAGACACTGGAGACTCTGTAACAGAGCACGCTGATGACTTAGTTCCAGAGGCAAGGAACAGTGCGCACATCATCATTGGGTCATTGAGTCAGACTGCAGAGAAACAGGCCCTTCGGCCCAACTCGTCCATGCTGACCAAGATGCCCCATCTGAGCTAGTCCTGTTTCCATGCACTTGACCCATATCCCGCTAAACTCTTCAGTTCAGTTTAGTTTGTTGCCACGTGTGCTGAGGTACCGTGAAAAGCTTTTGTTGCGTGCAAACCAGTCAGCAGAAAGACAATCCATGATTACAATCAAAGCATTTTACAGTGTATATATCCTATACAGTGTATGTGTCCTATCCATGTACCCGTCCAAATGTCTTGTGCAGTGGCACAGCAGAGAAAACCCACGCAGTCACAGGGAGAACATGCGAACTCCATACAGGCAGCACCCATAGTCAGGATCAAACGCGGCTCTCTAGCCCGATAAAGCAGCAACTCTACCGCCCTCATCAATGATTTCATGTGAATGAGGTTGTGGGAGCAGGAAGTAGGCCCAACATTCAGGGAGAGCCTGCTGAGGGCACAGGGAGAGAAATTAACGGAAGGTGTAAACTGGAAGGCAGGCTGGGGGAAAGCTTAGAACTTTCACCATAGTTTGGGGAAGGAAGGGAAGCTGTGGAGGCAACTTGGTGTGCAAACAACAACAGCCAGTGTAAATTGTACTATATAACCTATTTAAAATTATAATTAAGAAGATAGTAAATAAACAGGAGGCGATTACTCTAATCAAATGCAAATAATATAAATATTCTGAATAACTTTTCTTTTGAAAGCAATGTCACTTTGCTCTTCCATAACTTTAAATTATGGAGCTCTTCAATTGCAACTTAAGACTGTTAAAAATGATCCGTAAATTTACTGGAAAACATAAAATATAGTCATCGATTAGCATATTTATGTCATGTCTAGGCTATAATAGCCAATACATTAACACATGATTCTTAAATGAGGACCAGCTGCAATAAAGTGAATTTCAAACATTTACTATTTATATCAGTATTTTCCTGATGATTGGAAGAACCAGCAATTTTCTGTTAACACATACTTTATATCCAGGGGGTCCACTGATCCCTGCTGCTCCAAATGGTCCTTGATCCCCTGGGGGTCCCGTCTTGCCAACAACCCCATCAATGCCAGCATTTCCAGGTGGGCCCTGAGGATAAGATACATCACTGATTGTGTACAATACGGACTGGGCATTTGACAAGACAGCTCACTAACCAAAGAGAAAGTCAGCTAAGCCATTGGGGTCACCCTTCAACACACTCTCAGATTGTGGATGTAACTGGAATTGTGGATTGTGGATGTGGATGTTAGCGCTTACTGCACCTTCCTTGTTGCCCTGGCGATAGTTAACTATGCTGATGCAGGACTAGAATCACATAAGCCAAACTGGATCTGGTCAATAGGTTTCCATGGCAATGTAACTGCTTCATAACTTTACTTGTACCAGTGTAACTCCGGATGCTTGCAGACCTGAATGTATCAACTTGCCATGTTGGGACTTTAACACCACTGTCTGCACATTTAACGGAGAACTACCTCCCTCAGCTGATGATGTTTTGCAAAATGTCGCTGCAGACAGCTGAAGACTGCTGATGGTACAAAACTCCCCTTTAAACAACACAAGTTCCATGAAACTGCAAACAGCACAGTATTTAAAAACATCATATTCTTTGTGCTTTTACATCAGAAAATACTCACAGGAAGGCCACTTAATCCCTTGGTGCCTGGATTCCCTCTTCTGCCCTGGAAATGTAAAGTGTGAAGCTTTAAAGCAAAACACTTCCGTTATCGAAACAGAAATCCAATAACCCAAATCAAATTAACCTTGGGCATGCTTTTCCGTAATGTAAATTAAATAAACATCGCATGGGAGTGGGAAAGTAATCTATGGTCAAAATCTATTCCTATGTATTTTCCACTGGTGAGAAACGGCCTTTGCTTCTTGCCTTCTTGTGCTGATGATGAGACGACAGCTGACATATAAATATAGTTTGAAAGGTGTAAAATGATGGGGGTCGAATGTGGACTAATGGAGATAGCGTGGACAGTCGTCACATTCGGCATGGATACAGATAGATACATTTATATGTCACGTGTGCCAGTTGGCACAGTGATATGAAATCACCATACAGCCATAAGTAAAAAATAAAGAACACAACATGGAGTAGATAGAAATTCAACGTAAAACATCCCCACACAGCAGGATCAAAGTTTCCCACTGTGAGGGAAGGCACCAAAGTCAGTCTCTTCCCCTGATGTTCCCCACTGTTTACCCGTGGTCGGGGCCTCCCCGAGCCCTCCACAGTCGCCGCTACGGGCGGCCCGATGTTCGGGCCCCCTCGCCGGGGTGATGCAAGTCCGACGTCGGGGCTGGGGGACGTCCTCAGCGGCCTGGACCCCGAGTCGGCCCCCTCCTACCGGAGTCCGCGGCTCCCAAAGTCCGCAGGCCACGCCGGGTGGAGATGCAACGCTGGAGGCCCTCGGCAAAGGGCCCCAGGACTCCATGGAGTTCAGCGCCGCCCGCGTTGGAAGCTCTCCCAAACCAGAGCTCTGCGACGTTGGAGCAGCGGCCCAACGCTGCGGAGCTCCAAATGGCGACCCAGGTAGGCATCGCCCTCTCCGCGGAGACTCCAGCACCACCGCCGTTGCAGCTCTGGTCCGGTTCCCGGACGAGATGGGACAACCAGGCCTGTTTCTCGTTTCGATGATTCTATGAGTTCAGCGTTTAGGTGGCTGGACCAGACAATACATCGGCTGTAGCAATGCAAAAGATTATTTGTGCAATGGGTGGTCGTTTGTGTTTGTCAGGACCTCCATAACAAACACTGCAACTCATTAAAGTCGAATACTGTCTGAAGAAGGGTCCCGACCCAAAATGTCATCTATCCACGTCTCCAGAGAAGCTGCCTGACCCGCTGAGTTACTCCAGCACTTTGCGTCTTCCAAGATGAAACAGCATCTAGTCTAAGCATAAAAGGGTGCATCCTTTCAAACACTTCGTAACAATAGGCGTAACGTAACAATAGTGAAGACACGAGGCTGAGGGCTGCAGGACCTGGGACTTCATCGGAAAAATCATTTCCCCTGTAAACAGACGGTTAAATTCCCAGGGTAACACGGAAAGATATATTGGAAACATGTGGAATGTATTCAATGGTAATAGGAGAGTGTAGATTGGTTATTGCATAGTAGAATAGCATCACTGACCCCACCTTACTGTATGCTTTATACAAACACCCACTTCCTACACTGGTCAGTCTTGGAAGCGGTAACGATGAACTAACAACTAACAACCTGCTGTACTATGTGTACAGATTAAAGATGACTTTGAACTCCAGATTATGCAACTTGCTTATTTACAGAGAGCGTATTGCATTTCCGTACAACAAAATGAAAACAAATGCATTTTACATCAATAAAATCAATGGTCACCATTATTTCGGATGAGCATCTACTCACCGCTTGTCCAGGAGTTGCTCTCTCACCGGGCTTGCCCCCTGGACCCTGCAAAAGTTGCACTTGGGGAATTAGTTTCAAGCCATTTATATCTTGCTTGGAAAAATATTCCCAAACTTTCCTTTAGCTTCCTCAGGCCGGGCAAGTGGCAGGAAGGATGGGTGATGGCAACCCTCTTCACGCTCGACTGCTTTTGGTTCTCAGAGAGCCTGATCCTCCCAGTTTGACCTTTCTCTCCTTCCCTCACCGGGGGTCATCCAGCCTTGGCTGACTTTGAGCCTTTGCAGACTTCCTCAGCAACAGAGGCAAGGGCAGCAAGAATTGAATTGAATTGAATACTTGATTGTCACATGTGACAAGTCACAATTAAATTCTTTGCTTGCTTACCCAAGGTCAGTCTGAAGAAGGGTCTCAACACAAAATGTCACCCATTCGTTCTCTCCAGAGATGCTGCCTGTCCTGCTGAGTTACTCCAGCATTTTGTGTCTATCAAGGTATGCAATAGTCGCCACATGAAGGGCACTGACATACAGTTACAAAGTATCCCATGCAAGGTCCATCCTTGTCCGCCCCCCCCCCCCCCCCCCCCCACGGCGGTTCCCCACGCTGGGCCCTCCTTTGTTCTCCCTCCTCCTCCCCCTCCGCTCCACCAGGCCCACCTTTGTCGGGTCCTTGGTTACACTGAACCTGTGACCTCTCTCTGTGCCACTGGCCAAGGTTGCGCTTCTGTGCAAGAGATGCGACAGCGCATTGCTCCATGAACAGGACACCACAGAAAATCCCCGAGAAAGTCTTACGTCATTTATGGTAGCATCTTCTGCTTTTGATTAGCGTATGTGACGGAGGGTGAAGTGAAAGAACAGACTGATTTTTGTTAAGATAATAAGTTCACCGATAGTTTTTTCTGACAGTAACACTTCTGCACAAATGCCAGACTTACCTTCAGACCTTGTTTCCCAGCCTCTCCTGACACCCCCTTGTTTCCTGGTTCTCCCTAAAAATGAATGAACATGAACACAAATGTTACGATGCGTTGCTGAACAATGTCAATTGCAAGCACTAAACAATATCGAACACCGAGCTGTCTTTTACTCCACAAACACAAAGAATCTGGGTGCCATCATTCTCAGCTTGTCACAACACATTGTCATTATGCAAACAGAAAGCACTGCAAACGCTCAGCAGGTCGGGCAGCATCTGTGGTGGGGGGTGTAGTTTTCCATTAACCCACCAGCACAGTTCAGCTGAAATTTAACTTACTTTTCCATTGCCAGAAAGTAGAACAAGCAAAAACAAACATATTTATAATTCAATTTATAATTCAGTTTAACAAAAATATATATTTTCTTCCATTTTACTCAAGAAACTCATACAAACACAGCATAGTACACGGCACGTGTCTGGAGAAGGGTCCCAATCTAAACTTTGCCCGTCCATTTCCCTTCGCACATGCTGCCTGACCTGCTGAGTTCCTCCAGCAGTTTACTTGTTGCTCAAGATTCGAGCATCTGCAGACTCTCGAGTCCCCACTGTACATCGTAAATGACGATATACGGATTTCAAAGGATGTTGATGCTCGAGAGGAGTATATTGTTTTGATCAAAAAGTGCAGGTAAAAATCTTGCGATATTATTCTGAGTTTTTAAGTTTAGTTTAGTTTGGAGATACAGCGCGGAAACAAGCCCTTCAGCCCACCGAGTCCGCAACAACCAGCGATCCCCACACAATAACACTATCCTGTTATACACTACACACACACAAGGGTCAATTTACACAAATACCAAGCCAATTAACCTACATATCTGTACGTCTTTAGAGTGTGGGAGGAAACCAAAGATCTTGGAGAAAACCCACGCGGTCACGGAAAGAACGTACAGACAAACTCCGTACAGACAAGCACCCGTAGTCGGGATCGAACCTGGGTCTCCGGCGCTGCAAGTGCAGTAAGGCAGCAACTCTACCGCTGCGCCACTGTGGCAGCCCTTATATTATTTTATTTCCGCAACAACTGGCAACCATTTTTATCAGTCGCATAGAACGCAAACTCGGTGCAAGCACTAATGTCAAACATATTACGCTTCACTTGGCGCAAAAAGCAAACTACTGAAGGAACTCAGCGGGTCAGGCAGTATCCGTGAAGGGAAATGTGGAGTTACGTTTTTGGTTGAGACCCTTTTAGGCCTGTCCCACTTAGGAAATTTTTCAGGCGACTGCCGGTGACTGTCCTTCGCCAGCCCGTTATGCAGGCGGAGGACAGGGCAAGAAGGGGGAGCGCTGTCTGAGTGAAATTCACACGGTGCAAAGCCAATGTGATACAGACACACACCGCGATGAACAGGAAGGTTGGCGCTGTCATTAAGATGGCTAATGCACAGTGTACAGTAAGTCCTTTAAAAGGGGGGGGAGGGGAGAAGAGGGGAGAGAACTTTTAAGAAGCCAGAGATACACGGCTGTGAAGCTCGGCGAACATTTAACATTACCGGTCGGTTATCCTTGGTTCTGAAAACTACTGCTTTTTTCCCAATGAGCCAATGAAATTCACCAGTCAGCACCGGCTACAACCTACGATAACCTTCGACCTCCTGGCAACCCACCTACGGCACGGGAAATCTCGCTACTCTCCATGTTGAAACATTCGCAGCGACAATATTGAGGCCGCGACTAGTTCCCAGAATGCGGGAACTCCTCACGACCATGAAGGCGACTACCCGGCAACCACCTGCGAACATGTGGTGACCATGTGGCGACTGCATAGTCTCCTGCAGTCGGCTTAAAAGTCGCCTAAGTGGGACAGGGGCATTACACTTCACTGTCACAGTTTCGTAAAGGTTGAAAACTTTGTGTTTAAAATGAACTGTCACCATAGTTAAAACAAGTAATTCAGAAATAATATAAGATTCCTGGCTCTTATCGAATGCGTGGAGAGGTAATGAAATGAAAAATGTTGTGAAAATAAGTTTTAAATAGTTAAATATGTAATGGCCTATGTTATGCAGCTAATGTAACTTCCCAGCCTTCTGTGGGCGGGATGCTGGGTTTGTTCACTTGTAGATATTGTGCATCTTCCCCCAGATACCCTTGGTCAATCTGAAGGAATATTAGATTGCCATTGTGGCCATGTGTCTCAGACCTACGAGGTTGGAATGGAGAGCAGGGTGAAGAAAGGGAACGAGGGAAAACTGAAAGTAATAACACAGTAGTCAAAGGTCGGCACCACAAACGACTAAAAGACTCTGTAGACATTCACCATCACATTTCAAAAAGAAAAGTGTAACAGGTGGAACAGCTTAGCTTTGTGAGCACTTCGCCACTGAAAGCGATCAGTGACATCCTCCCACATTATCAGAAGGGCTCCGAATACCTTGGCACCTCTTGATCCTGGACTTCCTCGTTCTCCCAAAGATCCTGGAAACCCCTGTAGATAGCACACAACAACTTCAATCCCACCAAGTTTCCAACGTAATTGGGCATCAGGAAGGAGTAATAACATTTTATGACAATCAGCAAAGATTTACCCAGCAACAAAATCAAAGTTACAATTATAAGCAGAGGCCAAGATTATCCAGTAAAACCACCCATTCCCAGTTACGGAAAATAATGGACAAATTGGTTTATGAAGAGAACATCCTGAAATGTTAAGATACGTCACATTTATCTCTGAAATGGATTTTGTGGCATGAAAACACTACATTGTATATAACAGAAGTACATTTTCAGTTAATTGTCTTTGGTAAAAATTATTGTCCCTTGTGTTTACCAGAATTTAATTAATTATGTAATTTCTTAAGTACAGGGTTATAGTTTGCTTGAAACATATCTTGATATCTTCTACTCTGGAGTCGCAAGAGCTTCATTGGCTCGTCTCCAGCTTGTCCAAAATTCGCCTTTTGACCGGAGCTTTACGCCAATTTTGGCCTCCCTTCACTGGCTCCCAGTGCATTTTCGAGTTCACTTCAAAATTCTTTTGTTTGTTTTTAAATCGCTGAATGGGCTCGCCCCGTCTTATCTCTCTGATGCCAGCTGATTCTATCAGAGGGGATAGAACTCTGGAACACCTTGCCGCTGCACATCAGGAAAGCGGTTTTTAATTGTACAGCACTTTGTGGCAACTGGTTTTTCATGCCCGAGTATTAAAATTTTTCCCCAGCTATTTTAAAAGGAAATTGTATGAGAATCGTTCGGTTTTATTGTACAGTAAAACTCTGTACAGACAGCATCCATAGTCAGGAATGATCTTGAATCTCTGGCGCTGCAAGGCAGCCACTCGAACTGCTGCGTTTATTCTGTAACCTGAAAATGAAATAGGGAAAAGGCTCCCGATGTCCTTAATAGGTCGAATAAACGCCACAACAATGATTTTTCTACCACAAATTCTATACTTGTTCCAATCAATCCCACTATATCTACCCAAAAAGTTTAAAAAAAATTGTACTCAAATATTACAAATTTTATTTGGGAATACCACATACCATAAATAGACCCATAGAATACAAAGACCACACCTGAATAAACCCAAAGTAGTAGGGGGATTAGCACTCCCTAATTTTATGTATTATTATTGGTCGGTAAATATTAGAAACATGATTCAATTGTTGGATAATGCTCTTCATCAACCAGAATGGATCATTATGGAGAAAGAGGACTGCTCCCCCTTTAATATTGGTGCGATCCTTCTTTCACCAATGACGGTGAATAATACAAACTACAACAAAAACCCAATTATACATAGTACAATCAGAATTTGGAAACAAATAAAATACAATTAAAAATTAAGAAACTTATCTCTCCCATCTCCTATTGCTAAAAACCCTCTGTTTAAACCCGCGATTATAGACAAAGCATTCATACAATGGGAAAGAGCAGGAATTAAAACTTTGGGAGATTTGTATGATACGGGAAAACTATGATCATTTAAACAATTACAACTAAAATACAATCTGGGTAACAATCAGTATTTTAAATATTTCCAAATATGTGATTATTTGAAAAAAACATGCACATGAATTTCACAAAATGCCATTAGATTTACTAGATAAAGTAATGAATACAAAGGCAGAATCACCAAATTTAATTTCACATATATATATTATACTAAATGCAGTAATACCAACAACGGAAGGTATTAGAGGTGAGTGGGAAAACAAACTAAGCATAAAGATTTCCAATGAAAGGTAGAAAGAGTACTTATTAAATGTGTACAAATGCTCAATTAACATAAGACACACTTTAATACAATTTAAAATTATACATAGATTATACTACTCAAAAATTAAATTAAATACATTTTTCCCTAACGTTTTATCAATTTGTGATAAATGCCACTGTCAAGAAGCTACTATAGCGCACTCATTCATCTTTTGTACAAAAATTCAAAGGTTTTGGATTGAAATCTTTGAAATTTTCACAAGAGTGTTTAAAATAAAAATGACACCAAAGCCAGAATGGATTATTTTCGGAATGACAGAAGGTAGTCCGGAATTAAATACGTATCAAAAGAATTTATTTGATTACGGCTTAATAATAGGAAAAACACTAATCTTATAATTCTGGAAAAATGCTCCTATACCGACATTAAATATGTGGATTTCAACTATGTTTGAAACACTACATCTGGAAGATATGAGACTCCGCCTGGAAGGAAAATCAGAACGCTTCCTTCAGACGTGGTCAGCATTTATAGAATTGCTACAAAGATAGGGTGCAGGAGTACCTCGGGCCTTGGTGGGGGGGGATGAAAAACTATGGAGTTGGTGGATTTCTTTTGCGTGATTATATATAACGGAGTAACTGGCTTTTTTTTTCCTTTTCCTTTTTTTTAGGGTCTATCTCTTAACCCCCTTTCTCTAATTCTTTGACCAAGGGTTTCTTCTCCCTTTTGGCACGCTCTTTCACTATCACAACTCTTTTCACCTATTTCACTCACTTTCTTTCTATTCTTTTTCTTTAAAAGCCATAAAACTATGGGGTACAATGATTGTAACAAGATATATGTGAAGTACATTGATGTATTTACCTCTAATAAATAAAATATAAAAAAATAAAAAAAATGTTTTTTAGTTTTCGAGATACAGCGTGGAAACAGGCCCTTCAGCCCAACGAGTCCACAGCGACCAGCAATCCCCGTACACGATGGGCAGCATGGTGGCGCAGCAGTAGAGTGGCTGCCTTGCAGCGCCAGAGATTCAAGATCATTCCTGACCATGGGTGCTGTCTGTACAGAGTTTGTACATTCTCCCCGTAACCGTGTGGGTTTTCTCCGAGATCTTCGGTTTCCTCCCACACTCCAAAGACGTACAGGTTTTTAGGTTAATGCGCCTGGTATAAGTGTAAATTATCCCTAATGAGTGTAGGATAGTGTTAATGTGGTTGGTGCAGACTCGGTGGGCTGAAGGCCTGTTTCCGCGCTGTATCTCTAAACTAAAAAAAAACTAAACCAGTTCTGCAAATACTTGCCTGATATTCTAATGGTGAATAAATCAGTATTACAAAGCACCAAATATCTATAATTTGCAAAGCACTTTGGAAGTCCAAACTTAATGGTGTGATAAATATTTTAATTTACGCAACATGTACCAACGAGTAACAGTTGTGCTTCACACTTACATACATGCCTACAGGTCCCTGTGCTCCGGGAAATCCTGATTTACCAATGGGGCCCTGAAATTACAGAGCAGGCATAAAGTTAAGAAGCAATAAATCTTCCCATCATTATTTTCATTCTTTTTTTTCCCGGTTTAAATTCTTTTATTTTTTAAATTAAATCCCAAGTCATGGAACTGAAGCAAGACAAGCTTTCAACTCAAACCAATAATTCCTGCTGACATTCTATTATCAACAGGATGCACTCTGGAATTTTACACAACACTTGGTGAGAACGAAAAATAAAGTTTATAACAGTGGGCTTCAGATCATAAATGAAGCATGCAGTGATATGGAATACTGTTGTCACTCTGGAAAGCATCAGTTTTGTGGTACGCTATTCCTGCCAAACACATCGGCAGATCTGTCCATTAACTGTTTGAGAAGGGTCAAGGATAGAGCGTTCACGTCGTGGCCCTGTTTCCACCAATCTTTCCCCCACCACGCACAAGAAGCGACAGACACCATTGTGTGCAGATGCCGAGAAGTGTGTTCAGCTCTGGCTGAACAACTTCTAATCTTGTGTGTGGACTCGTTACGAAGAAGACTGTTTGAGAGATCGAACTTCAGGCACAAATTACTGTCCAGGACAATATGTCTAAGTCTTTGTATGTGGATTCCTTCGGCACAACTTGGCCAAGATGACTTGCAAGACTCGATTGGCCTATATTCCTGAAAACCTTTTCTATCCATGCAGCTGTCTAAATGTATTTCTAACATTGTAATTGTACCTGCCTCAAGAGCTTCCTCTGGCAACTCATTCCATATACCCACTGCCCTAATGTGTAATGTTGCTAATCAGGTTCCTTTTAAACCCTTCCCATCCCGTCTTAAACCTATGCCCATCATTTTAGTCTCCCCTACCTTGCTGAAAGGATTGTGCCCTTTCACCTTATCTGAGCCTCTATATGGTCATCCCTAAGTTTTCTATACTCCAAAGGAAATAAATCCCAGGCTGAGGCAGCATTGAATTGTCCATCACTAATTGCCCCTGAGATGGTGGAGGTGAGCAGCATTCTTGAACCACTGCAGAACATGAAGGTGTGGGCACACCCACAATCCCCATTACGGAGAGAATTCCTGGATTTTGACCCTGTGTGTGACAATGAAGGAAAGATGAAACATTTCCAAGTCACGGTGCTGTGTGGTTTGGACGGTAACTTCCAGCTGGTGGTATTCTCGATGCTTTTGCCGACATTGTCATTCTTTCTTTTTCAACAAGCATATAATATTGCCCGATTTACCATTTTATTAAAGTCTTGACCAAGCTTTTGGATGCCTGTGACACCGATTTTACTTGGCATTGCACAAAGTTTTACTCTATTAATATACTTTTAAATGCAAGTTGTGCTGTACAGTCATAAACCCTTTGCGAAGCAAAGATGAAAATATGTTTGAATTATCAATAATGCAAGCACTGGATTTTAACATTGCTCCCCTGGTTTGATGGTCTTGAAACGTTCCACATCTGATCAATGCATTTTCCCCAACTCTGTTACTATTGCCCAAAGAACACGAGCAGGTAATGAAGGGTCACATGGGAGGCATTTCATCACACCACATGTGTGCTGGCTCTCTGGGAGATCCAACCAATTAGTACCACTTCTCTTCCCAGAGCATGGCTACTCATTTCCCTCAAACATTTGTGACTTTGAACACCTCTTTCACATGGCCATTCTGCATTGGGGATAGATTTAGACTACGCTTTCTACTAACTACAGCTTAGAAGAATAAATGGTGAAATAAGACAGATAAAATACCCGATGATCATGACAGGATAGGTGCGGAGAGGAAGTTTCCGCCTGTATACGAATCCCCGGAGAAGGGCTACTCACAACCTGATAATAAGCGGTAGATCAGGTGTGGCTGAAACCTCCTCGCTCAACCTTTGGGATTCTCAACCTGGAGTTCTGTGGAAGTCCCATCATTGATCGCATTTAATACAGATATCAATGGATATGAGGGATGAAGGGAAGTGGGAACTGTGCTGTAAAATGGTGCTGAGGTGGATGGTCGACCATGATTAACTTGCATTTTGGGGCAGGCTCGAGGGGCTCTTGTTTCTTATTTGGGCTCAAAGCAAAATAGTCCCAGTATTCTTATCTCTGCATTCCTCGTGATCTGATGAAACGTGTGTGCAACTCTTTGTTCCCTTACTCTTTCTCCTGTCCGGCCAGGTATTCCATCAGCACTGGGACATCCTGTAGAGCCCTGTAAACAGCATGAAAAATACTTCCATAAACACCACTGCAGTCACTGAGAGCTTGCCATGTGCAATACTATAATGTGATGGGATAAGTTATAATGGAGAATAAGTAACTCCAGCATAATACAGGAAGAACAAGCACATCCTATCCATTTTCTCCCTATAACTAATGTCCTCCAATCCACACAATTGATGGTCTTGTCAGATATTTTGATTGGCAGTCTTGAGCAGGCACTGAGGGCAGACCATTGATAAAGTAACCATCAATAAAAATAACCCTGTAAAGTATGGCACAATGGGGAATCTGAGGGAGACAATGGACCTACAAAATCGAGATACTTGGAACTGCATATGCTGGTTTACATAAAAAAACACAAAGTGCGGGAGTAACTCAGCAGGTTAGGAGAACACGGATAGGTGACGTTTTGGGCTATTTCCTGTATAATAAATCTTTCGGGCATGCAATCAGATAGAATTGCTGCATTTAAGAGATATTTAGATGTACACGTGAGGTGCAAGGCATGGAAGGACAATGGCCCAATACTGGCGAGTGGCAATCAGTGCAGATGGCAGAACTGCTGGCATGGGTGTGGTGGGCCAAAGGACCTGGTCCTGTGCTGTAGAATGCAATGACTCTGAAGCAAAGTAACTTCAGCTTCATTTTTCAACTAGACCATGACTGATTCACATTGAGTTATTCACAATGACTGATCGCTCCACAATGAGTGCCTTTGGGAGAGGTAACCGAATGATTGTTGAAAGGAGCCACTCTGAGGGAGGAATCCCAGAGGTAAAGTATCACCTGAACACCGTCTGCCAGCACTAGCGTGATTGGCACTCAGTTTATAAGCTCAACATTTTAAACTACTTTGTCACTCAATCATCAATAAAATTCTGATCATCTGCTGACAAATTATTTGTGTCACTGCCTGTCTCACTGGATGGTGTTTCCTGTGCTCCATTTAAACTTGTCCAGGGCCTGTTTTCCATACTCCCTTTAAATTCACAGGGGCCTGATTCCTGCAATTCCTTCAAACTCACCTGGTTCATTTGAAAATGTATTCTACTATGGTGTTTTTCATTTAAAAAAGCAAATTAATAGTATATTGGAGTATTTACGAGGAACTGCATGCAATGATCTGGAATCTGCCAGTCCCACATCACCAAAATTCCCCCCACCCACAGTGTTGCTTATCCATTCCCTCCACAGATGCTGCCTGACCCCTTGAGTTACTCCGGCACTTTGTATTTAGCTCAAGATTCTAGCATCTGCATTTCTTCATGTCATCAACAAAGTGCTGAATGTGCTGAATTAGTGACGTTTTGGTCAGATGGAGGACAATAACGCAGGGTTAAATAACAAGTTCTAAGCAATTTCTTCACAGTGCGTGGTAGATTTCCTTACAGACAGTCCTGTAGCTCCATCTGCTCCTTGATCACCTCTCATTCCTCCAAAACCCTGAAAAGACAAAGACTTTTGAGTGAGGTGAAATACTTATTATATCACTTGCAATTAATGAAAAACGAAGCATGCATTTAAAAGCTCAGTTAACGTTCTTGAAGTGTAGAAATCCTGTTGTGTTAACAGCAGAACATTACAATGGGTGGCTGCAAACCCATATTTTGGCCGAGACAATCCTGACATTAACTTTCCTCAAAAGTGTTCAACAATGGTGGAAATTCTAAGACCAACTGATCACACAATGACCCCTAGTGAGGCACCATCTCTCAGTGCTGCCTTTAACCTTCTATCTCTTCTGGCAAGATTGACATTCGTCACTTTGGGGCACGGCTAGCTTTGTGGATGCACATACACCGAATATTTACAGCAAACTAACCGAGGCAAGCTCACCATTAGGTTAGCTCACGTCTGGAAGTGCCTGGTTAACTATCAGTGTGATGTGAAATGGCTCAGAAGTAGCTTGTAATTGGATTCAGAAAAATCAGACCTTCAAATTGCACAAATCTGGAAAAAGCCAGTTTGGAAAAAGCCCGCGGGTGATATGTGATTGAATTTGTTTGCAGAAATAACTTCACCTTTGTGACTATTCATTCCCATGCACAAGCACAGATCTGGCTGCTTATTCTCTGTGGCTTTTCTTTTTAAATAAGCAGAAACAATTTCAAGATCCTCACAGCAGTGATGGGATTTGAAATGGTTTTTGGCGTGCGAATCCATAGACCGGTGGGATGCAAGTGCCAAGGCGGCACGGTGGCGCAGTGGTAGAGTTGCTGCCTTACAGCGCTTGCAGCGCATGAGACTCGGATTCGATCCTCGACTACAGTTGCTGTCTGTATGGAGTTTGTACGTACTCCCCGTGTTTGCGTCGGTTTTCTCCGAGATCTTCGGTTTCCTCCCACACTCCAAAGACATACAGGTTTGTAGGTTAATGGGCTTGGTGTCATTGTAAATTGTCCCTAGTGTGTGTAGGATAGCGTTAATGTGCGGGGAACGCTGGTCGGTGCGGACTCGATGGGCCGAAGGGCCTGTTTCCGTGTTGCATCTCTAAACTAGACTAAACTAAAACTAAAGCTTGACGACTTGAATTGACTCCTCTTACTCTGTCTCAAGAGCATTGTCTGGCGTTTGGCATCAGGTAGCCCACCCATCTGACCAGTATTGCAGTAGGCTGCGATACCAGGGAGGGAAAATGGTGCAGACATTCTTAACCTTGGGAATTTCACAATTGGAATGAATGGTCATAAGGAATACGAGTAGAATTAGGCCATTCGGCCCATCAAGTCAACTCCACCATTGAATCATGGCTGAACTATCTCTCCCTCCTAACCCCATTCTCCTGCCTTCTCCCCAAAACCTCAGACAACTGTACACAATAACAATCTATCCATCTCTGCCTTAAAAATATCTACTGATGTGGCAAAGAATTCGACAGATTCACCAATACATTTCTCACCATCTCCTTCCTAAAAGAACGTCCTTTAATTCTGAGGCTTTGACCTGTCCTCCTAGACTCTCCCACTAGTGGAAACATCCTCTCTACATCCACCCTATTCAAGCCTTTCACTATTTCAATGAGGTCCCCCCTCGTTCTTCTAAACTTCGGCGAGTACAGGCCCAAGTGCCGTCAAATGCTCATCATAGATTAACCTACTCATTGCTGGGATCATTCTTGTAGACCTCCTCTGGACCCTCTCCAGAGCAGCACATCCTTCCTCAGATATGGTGCCCAAAATGGTTGTATGAATAAAGTACTCACCCGAGGCCCTCTACTCCCTGGTTCACCTGGAGTGCCAGACTCTCCCTGTGAGAAAAACAATACAAGAAGGGAACATTTATATTCATTTGCTTTGGTGCGATGGTGTAGTTATGAGTCTCCCACCACCACGCAACAACCTTTTCCCTGACATTAAGAGGTCATCTTAAGTACAAGCTGAGGACTCAAATACCGAAAACTGATTAACCTGTTCAGTGCCACCCCCCACCCACCCACACCCCCCCCCCCCCCACACCCACCCCCTTCCCCCACCACGAGGTTTACACAGGTCAGAGTATACAACTATACAAAAACTTTTTTGTCAGTGAACAGATTAAACCAACATTAAAATTATAAATCAATGTGAATCTTAATGGATTTTGAACAGGAGCAGCTTCAGATATTCTTTTTTTTTCATTTTTCAAGATGATCGGTTCAGTTCGTAATCACAATGTGACAGGGACTTTTGACCTTGCTGGCAAGAGCTCAAAGATTTGGAAACATTTCCACAAAAAGCTGAAGAACGTCAACTAGAACATTGTTTTGAAAGTAACTTTCAGAAAGAATTCAAAACCTTACAGGTCTATAAAAAACAGAATGAATGGGTGTGCTACATGAAAAGATGGCATAACCTAAGAGGCATTTGGCCTTCTCCTGTGCTGTAATGATTCTATAATATTTCTGGTCACTATAATATGAGCTGGGTCATAATTATACACTGTGTAGATGAAATGTTCATGTGCTCCAACTATGCATGATATATAGGAAATACCAAAAGAAAGGATCGTCCATAAGTTAGAGGTGAGGATGCCCCAACATCACGCCGACTGCCCTCGCTGTCTCACACAATAACCGTGCCACAGTGTAACGGTGATCTAGTGGCACCTCTGTCAGTGTGCTGGGAGCTGCGTGGGTGCAGAATTGTGATACTGCATTAGTCCCGTGAGGGCAGGACATAGGCTGGGAGCAACACAAGAGCCCACTGACTTCTGACACAGCTCCTTCAAATAATTATTTAATGCGACAGATGGGGTATCATCATCTAACGCTCATCTATCAGCAACAAAAGATTGCATATGATGCACCCTTACTTTGATTAAAACCCATTTCATGCAGGTTTGTTCTTGTAAGCCCTGTAGGGTGGAAACCCCCAAGCCTCCTTAACGTAAGGCACGGTGGCGCAGCGGTGGAGTTGCTGCCTCACAACGCTTGCAACGCCAGAGACCCGGGTTTGATCCCGACTACGGGTGCTGTCTGTACGTATTTAATATGTTCTCCGCGTGAGTTTTCTCCGAGGTCTTCGGTTTCCTCCCACACTCCAAAGACAAGTAGGTTTGTAGGTTAATCGGCTTGGGTATAAGTGCAAATTGTCCCTAGTGTGCAGGATACTGTTAATGTGTGGGGATCGCTGGTCAGTGGGGGACTCGTTGGGCCCAAGGGCTTGTTTCTGCTCTGAATCTCTAAACTAAAAAAACTAAACCAAGGCTTTGTTCTCCTGTGATAGACATGAAAGCAAACAGTTTACATAGGATATGAAATGGTTGTAATCTGTATTAAAAGTACAGAATGGGAACCTGTGTACCAGACTTTCCTTCAGGACCCTGTATTCCTTGCTGGCCTTTTAATCCCTGTGGAGATTGAAACACATTTTGAATCAAACTGTCTGCAAAACAATAACATTTGTGACAAACTTATAAGAACAGCTGGAAAACAACTTAAAAGCCATTAATGTAATATGAGATCGCCAATACAGTATAAAATGAAACACATTTGGCTTGAAAAACGAGTTGAAGCAACAATGAAATCCTGTGTGTTATAAAATGCACAGACCCAGAGAATTGCTTATAAATGAAACCCCAAACGGTTTCACAATATCCCACGGCTCATTTGCAAATGGTGAAAACTGCAGTTACTGGTCTCAGATGCAAGTCGCTGGAGTGTTTTATCAAGGTAATAAAAAAGATATAAATAACCTAACTCAAAAATAGAGTCTGTTTGGCTTACATATTTTCCCTCCCCAGGTTGCAAGAAAATCTTATAAGGTAATTATTTTCAGCATCCTGCATTGGTAATCTGCACCTTGTCATTGAACCGTGTCAGCCGTCTGGAGCCAGGGTTATGGACCCAAAACGTCGCCTGACCTGCTGAGTTACTCCAGCAATTTGTGATTTACTTAAGGATCGGAGACGAGATCAAGATGCAGTGGCCGCATGGGAACAAACGGCATCGAAAAGAGAGAACAAGAGGGTCTGCTGAAGGAAAGTTAGCTTTAAGGTGAGAGGAGGAAATCTTAAAGAGGTTCCATGGTAAGTTGTTGACACAGAGAGTGGTGGGTGCCTGAAACGTGCGGCTGGGATAGATAGGTGGTGGAAGCTGAGGTGATAGCTTGAATGTTTAAAAGGGATTTAGTCAGGCACATGAACAGACAGGAGTATGGAGAGTATGTACCCCGCGTGCAGGTACCATGTTTGCTCCAAGTGTTCCTGTCAGGATGCAGCAGGAGTAATGTAAATGGTGAGGGGGTGGTAGGGGGGGGGGGGGGGATATGTTTCAAGGGAGCCATGAAAGATAGGAATAAATCACTGTGTTAATGGCCAAATTTTAAATGTTTAAGAAGGAACTGCAGATGCTGGAAAATCGAAGGTAGACAGAAATGCTGGAGAAACTCAGTGGGTGAGGCAGCATCTATGGAGCGTAGGAAATAGGCAACGTTTCGGGTCAAAACATTGCCTATTTCCTTCGCTCCATAGATGCTGCTTCACCCGCTCTGTTTCTCCAGCATTTTTAACTACCGCCAAACTTTAAATAGTTGGCTGGTTTGTGCTCGTCTCTCGTATTTTTGTGGCCCGCTTTGTTTAAGTTGCAGTCCAGATCTCACTGCTGCTGCCGCCCCGGAAAGCCGCAACTAGGTCTCGGGTTGTACAACCTGAGCCCTGCTCCGGATACTCTGTACGTGTCCCACACACAAGCAAACAAGTCAATCCCCGCAAATTCACTTACTGCTGATCCAGGTAATCCCGCCAAACCACGCTGACCACCATGTCCCTGTTCAAAACAAAATGCAAGAGGACATTTTACACAGTTGATCAAAAGGAGTTTTGCTGACTGGTGCACATGGTAAAACCGATTCACTTAGCACCATATTCTCAAATGTGATACTCCTGTCAAAATACCAGGGGATGCAGGTAACCAAGGTTACTAAGTGAAGGAAGAAGGTGTCAGTGCAATAAAGGTTATTTTTACAAATTGAATCATTTGACAAAGGGAAAGTATGCCTCACTGAATCCAGCATTTTATGCTGCTGCTCTCGAGCAAACAAATCATTTTCTTAAAAAAGGATTACATTTTGTCCTGGATTTTTATTGTAATTCGATTAATGAGAAATGTAGAAAATCTGTGATGTGTATATTATTTAATCCAATGGGAACAACTCAGTTATGCAAAGTGTTGTGTGGGTCTTCAGTATGTGGAGCAGAGGGGAGTGGGTTCATCACTAACCAAGCTTCCAATTCCTTTGGCCTACAAGACTGCCAGGATTCTGAACCATCAGGCTTGGGAGACCCTCTCAAGGTTGGCTTGCATTTCCTATCTCTCACACAAATGTGACCTATGAAGATGCAACCATTAAACCACATTATATCGGGTCAATGTTGACGCTACAGGAACTATCATAAGTTCCAGGAGCAGAATAAGGCCATTCGGCCCATCAGGTCTACTCCGCCATTCAAACATGGCTGATCTATCTTTCCCACTCAACCCCATTCTCCTGCCTTTGCCCCATAACCCCTGACACGCTTACTAATCAAGAATCTGTCAATCTCTGCCTTAACAATATCCACTGGCAGCCTCCACAGCCGTCTGTGGCGATCAATTTCACAGATTCACCACCCTCTGACTGAAGAAATTCCTTTCTAAAGGTACTGTCAAGCCACTGTAGCACCATCCATTATCTTCCATTCATTCCAATACATTGGCTTCCTTCGAGAGTCATCGGGCCAAAGTGGACAAGATGGGGCCTACTGCCTGGACTCACTGCCCGTGCCCTTAGCCTGTTCAGGTGCAGAGAGCCCACAAAGCCAACACACAGCTAATGTCTGGCAAACCCTGTTGCATCTAGGTCTCGGTCAACTGAGTGTCTGCCTTCACATCCTCTGGGCAAGCTGGCAAGGCTTCTAGCAGTTGTTAAAAGCTTATTACATTTAAAGCTCCAAATAATTCAAACTAATTTGATTGAATTACTGTCATGCTTTTGGTTTACAGATACAGCGTGGAAACAGACCCAACCAGATACAGTGACCAGATACAGTGACCAGATACACCAGTGGCGACCAGAGACAGAGACGGCGACCAGAGTGACCAGAGACGGCGACTACAGTACGACCAGATACACCAGATGACCAGATACAGTGACCAGATAACCAGAGACGGTGACCAGTGACCAGATACAGTGACCAGATACAGTGACCAGATACAGTGACCAGATACAGTGACCAGATACGGTAACCAGATACGGTGACCAGATACAGTGAAAAATTATGTTTTTGTGTACAATCCAGGGCAAATCATACCATACACAAGTTCAACAGGTAAAACAAATGAGCAAATTAAACAGGGTGCAGAATGCAGTGCCACGGAGAAAATTTAGAAGGATGAGAGGGGATCTTATTGAAACATATAGGATTATTAAGGGTTTGAACATGCTTGAGGCAGGAAACATGTTTCTGATGTTGGGTGAGTCCAGAACCAGGGGCCACAGTTTAAGAATAAGGGGTAAGTCATTTAGAACGGAGATGAGGAAATATTTTTTCACACAGAGAGTTGTGAGTCTGTGGAATTCTCTGCCTCAGAGGGCGGTGGAGGCCGGCTCTCCGGATGCTTTCAAGAGAGAGTTAGCAGAGTCAAGGAATATGGGGAGAAGGCAGGAACCGCGTACTGATTGTGGATGATCAGCCATGATCACATTGAATGGCGGTCCTGGCTCAAAGGGTCGAATGGCCTACTTCTTTACCTGTTGTCTATTGTCAATTAAAATGCAGATTTTAAAAAATGTCAGGGCCGCAACAAGGTAGATTGGAGGATCGGGACTTTATCCTTAGCAATGAGCACAGAATATTGTGCTACAGGGAAAATGCAGATTGAAAAACGATGCACTGGGTGCAACAAAGTAGATTGGAAAGTCAAAAATTAATCCTTAGCAAATGAGCATAAATAAGCAGGTCTTTTCCACACATGTTAACTGAGGTTGTTCCTGTCCCTTCCAGAACCTTCCCTTGCAGAGACTCTTTCCCAACAAGTACTAACCTTATGTCCTCTGGCTCCACGGATTCCCTTGTGTCCATCGGCTCCCCTGTTACCCTGCCAAATTGTAAAACAAGGGGAAACAAAGCAAATAATGAAGACAAAATGTCAAGTGTAAAGGGCCTGTCCCGCGAGCATGCGACCTGCATGCGGCAAGCGCGACCAAACCGGAAGCGGGGGCCGCGCGGAGGTTGAGTGATCCCCGTACAGGGCCGGTCCCACCAGCATGCGCCTGCAAGCGGTGAGCGCGACCAAACCGGAAGCGGGGGCCGCGCAGAGGTCGGGTGAGTGGCGCGAAGTTGGAGCGAAGTCCGCGGAAATTTCGCAAGGACAGAGAGGGGCACGGAGGCACACAGAGAGGGACACACAGTGAGGGACACACGAGAGGGGACACACAGAGAGGGACACACACAGAGAGGGTAGAGAGGGAACACGGAGAGCACACACACAGAGAGGGTAACACGAGAGGCACACACACAGAGAGGGTCGGAGGCACAAGAGAGGGACATCACACAGAGAGGGTCACACACACAGAGAGGGACATGAGGCACACACACAGAGAGGGATGGACACAGGAGGGACACACACAGAGAGTGACACGGAGGCACACAGAGAGGGACAGAGAGTCACGGACACACAGAGAGGAGGACACGAGAGGCACACACAGAGAGGGTCACGAGAGGCACACAGAGAGGTCACGGAGGCGAGTGGAGGCGAGGTGAGGCACACAGAGAGGGTCACGTCGAGGCGGCACACACAGAGAGTGCGGAGCACAACAGGAGGCCGTTGCCGCGCGGAATTTTTGAACACGGTCAGTTTTTCGGAGCCCCACGCGATGTCGGGACCAGCTCCGCACAACTCCATACGGCTCCGGTGATCGAAGTGGGACCGGCCCCGCGAGGCCGGACGGCTCAAGCGACCACGTTAGGTCGCACTTGCCGCATGGAGTCGCATGCTGGTGGGACAGGCCCTTAATTGACAATCTCTTGCATCACAATACTCGTCAGAAATCTTATGGACATGTTCATTCAAATTCATCATCATGCAGTTTGTCTATTGGCGAGTTGGTAATCTCTCTCCATGAGTTGTGAGAGCGGTCAAGGTCAAGCTCAAGCTCGGTGGGAAGATGTGACCTAACTTACAGTGGAGTATCATGAAAGAATTTACCATGCAGGAAAATTGTCAGGTGCTCAAATAAGTGTTTTGCCGCCTAACCCCATCTCCCAGCACTGGGTCCATAACCTTGCAGGTCAGGGCTATTCAAGTGTGCATCCAAGTACTGTCTGAATGTAATGGGTGGAGAACTCTATCTTGTCAGGGAGCAGGTTCCAGCCTCCGAATTTCCTCACAGTAAAAATGTTTTATCTAACCTTCCCCCCCCTAATCTTATCCGTCCACACACCAGTTATTTTAATGCCCTGTGATTTTTGATGTGCCTGAGGGAAATAAGCCCTTAAAATGTTATACGCACCAATTAAACCCCCCCCCCCCCCCCTTCCCCCCAGTCTTCTCTGTTCCAAGGAAAACAAACCCAGTCTATTATTCGTTTAAACTCCAGTGGGACAGCATGCTTGCTAGTCACCTCTTCAGAATAGGAGGGAGAGACCACACAGGAATCCATTCCAATTACGTTATCCAACGAACAGTGAGGCTGAAAGCACTTTGAAGGCCAAAGCCTTCAGTGAAATCACAGATCACTTCCTGTTCATAATCATTTACAATAATTATGTTTCAGTTGATAGTCAGATTTATATTCAACTGAAACATAATCACTGTGATCAAATTTCAGGTTAGGAGCTCTCCAAAACTAACCTTGGATCCCGTCGGTCCTTGTAGCCCCTGAAGCCCCATGACTCCATCTTCACCCTGAAAGAAAGCAAACAAGCGGTGACTATCAAAGGGAAGATGGAAGTGGAGGTTTCCTCCGCAACGGGGGAAGGTCTCGACTGTGTGCAGGTATTGAGTATAAGAGTTGAAAATTCATATAGTAGCTGTATAAAACTTCAGTTTGGCCACATTTGGAAAATTGTGTGTAGTTCTGGTTGCCCCCATTAAGGGAAGGATATAGAGACTTTGGAACCCATGGAACTTGAATCTTGAATCTTGACTTTGTAAAAATTACACAAGAGGTTCACCAAGATATCGGCTGGATTGGAGAGAGTATTTGCTACAGGGAGAGAGGTTGGACAAACTTGGATTGTTTCCTCTGGAGCATCGGAGGCTGAGGGGAGACCTGATAGAAGTATATCAAATTATGTGAGGCACAGGTAGTATAGATAGTCAGAACCTTTTCTCCCCAGGGTAGAAATGTCAGATTGCATGGGTTTAAGGTGGGAGGGAGAAAAATTAATGTGAGACAATTTTTTTTATTACACAGAGAGTGGTGGGTACCTGAAATGCATTGCCAAGGGAAGTGTTGGAAGCGCATATAAAAGCAACATTTAATAGGCTTTTTGACATACATGTGAACATGTGGATGGTGGGATATAGATCATGTATAGGCAGATGGGATCAGTTTAATTTGATATCATTGTTGGCACAGTATCATGGGCCAGTTCCTGTGTCATACTATTTTGCAGACTTAATAATCTGGATAACTTTTATTTATATATTTTAAATGTTTTAAAGGGTATTATTTATTGATGATCCTGATATTATCATTGTACTGAACTCAGGGTTACCAATACTTGCTACTTTGATTCAGTACGTCCTCAAACCCATGGAACTGCTTACCGATGCCCCATACCCTGTCTGACAGAATATAAAACATGAGGATTTCTCAATAGTCTATGACATTTAGCAGCTCATAGAAACATCGAAAATAAATGCAATAGCAGGCCATTCGGCCCTTTGAGCCGGCACCGCCATTCAATATGATCATGACTGAGCACCCAAAATCATTACCCATTCCTGCTTTGCCCCATTTTCCCTTTCGCCCCATTCCGTTAGGCCCTAAGAGCTAAATCTAACTCTCTCTAGTACACATCCAGTGAATTGGCCTCCACTGCCTTCTGTGGCAGAGATTTCCACGGATTCACATCTCTCTGGGTCAGAAAGTGTTTCCTCATCTCAGTCCTAAATGGCCTACTCCTTATTCTTAAACTGTGACCCCTGGCTCTGGACTCCCCCAACATCAGGAACATTTTTCCTGCACATTTAACCCATTATATAAATCAAGCAGATAACAAAAAAATAGACTTGGGAGAGAGGTTAAAAACTCCAAAGATAGTGAAACTATTTAAAGTTTGAAAGAAAATGGCAAAATATGTAATAACACTTAAAAGAAACATTAACAAAAAATGCAACCCAAGAAGTTTGGATTTTATATGCGAGTTAAACAAGGAACAAAGGAATATTTGATGAAATAAGCAATTCCATAGGTTTGAGGATGTAATGAACCAAAGTAGCAAGTTTTGGTGACCCCGAGTTCAATAGAGTAATAATATTAGATCACAAGTAATAATATCCTTTAAAATATTTAAAATATGTAAATAAATGTCATCTGGATTATCAAGTCTGCAAAATAGTTAAAAACAAATTAGTTTTAATTCAAGGCATACTCACTTCAGGTCCCTCTGCTCCAAGCCGACCTCTGTGCCCAGATATTCCAGGGATTCCCGCTGCCCCCCTTGGTCCTGGAAGTCCTCTTTTTCTGATCGGTCCAGGAACACCCTAAAAAAAATACAAGAGGCACATTGCCCATCATTCATTGTGTTCTCTCCTCTTCAAAAAACACATTGAATATTGGGCTGAGGTTCCTGGTGCTTTTTTTGTTTTATACAATGAGTGAAATACAATGCTGGCCATTTCTGGCTGAGGTTGTGGCACTCTGTAAATATGACCTGACCTCTCCCAGTGGAATATAGACCATCGTATAGCATAGGAAGCGGCCCTTCAGCCCACCATGTCTGCATGACCATAATGCCAATCTAAACTGAACCCATTTGCCTGTCCAATGACCCATCTCCCTCAATTCCTGGACTGTTCCGGTGTCCGTCCAACCACCTCCTAAATATTACTGTTGTATCAGCTTTCACCACCTCCCTGTCACTGCCTTCCGGACATTTGCCACCACATGACGTAATCTTGCCTCACGCAAGCTCTTTAAACATTCCCCCTCGTACTTTAAATCTATGCTGTTTTGAATTGACATTTCTAGCCTTGGAATAAGACTATGTCTATCTTTGCTATTTCTCTCATTATTTTATAAACTTCTATCAGGTTGCACTTCAGCCTCCGATACTCCAGAGGGAACAATCCAAGTTTCCCCACACTCCCCTGCAGCTAATATTCTCCAATCCAGCTGACATCTTGATGAACCTCATCTGTACCCTCTCCAAATCGTTGACATCCTTCCTGCAATGAGGCGACTGGAATTGCACACAATAGGCCAAGTATGGAAGGATCCCGATCCAACACATCACCCATCCACGTTCTCCAGAGATGCTGCTCGATCCACTGAGTAACTCCAGCATGTTGTGCCGATTAAAGCTTTATACAGCTGCATTATATAACTTCCCAACTTTTATACTCCACGCCCCGATCGATGAAGGTACATCTTCTCTACCACATTATCCACTTGTGTTGCCACTTTCTGGAAGCTATGGACTTGCACCGCAAGATCCCTCTGGACATCAATGATCCAAACATCCTTGCCGTTTACATCCCCTATGCAATGCTCCTTTTGAAGCTGTGTCAGTGAACTCAGACCATATTGTCTCAGGGATGCACTACAATGGCTGCACTGCTGGCCAATTCTGCCTCATAGCTCCAGTAATCCAAGTACAATTCCGAGCACCAGTGTTGCTTGGTTGATGCTGCAGGCTCTCCCTGTGGGCGTCCCCCAGGTGCTCCGGTTTCCTCCCACACTCCAAAGGAGTGGTCGGGTTGGCAGGTTATTTGGCCACTGTAAATTGCCCCAGTTTGAGCGGCTGAGTGACAGAATTAATGGGAGTACGATGAGAATAAAATGGGATGAATGTACATGGGCGAACTGCTGGGCCAGAGGACCTAGCTCCGTGCAGTATGACTTACTCTGTGCCATACTGGAACTCCACCAAGTCCCACACTTGTTTCTATCCCATTAATGAATGATCCCTCTGCCAACAATGTCCATACCTAATAAATGAATAAATGAAATAAAATCCCCCACTGCATCAACATCACGTATTATATCTCCCATGGCAGCCGTAGGATTAAAGTATGGTGCCAGATAATTTTTGATACAATGTTCGCCATTTGAAATAAAAATGTTAATCACCTGTCTGAGTCCAAATAACATAATGTGTGCAGTTTCTCAGGTGAGGGATTAAACCGGTAATACATACACAGTCTCCTTTCTCCCCACGGTCTCCCTGTGCTCCATCAGCAGCTCTTGCACCCTGTCAGAGTGGTATAAACCAGTCATTCGTAATCAGGAACAAATCCCATTCAAGCAACAAATTCTTGTCAACGTTTTATTTTCAGATGGGACAAATATTCCAGGTGTGAAGACAAGTGATTCCCCCCATTCATGAAACATTAAACTTGGTTCAGCGAGATGGCCATTTCTCTGAATGTCCTGAAACAACATTCGAAGGGCTTATGCCTTCACCTGTGACAGGCTGGTCAGGCAGCACTTCAATATTTTTTGTGCAATAATGCTCTCATGAAGCTTTTGTGCAATAATACTCCCATATCACTAACTGGTACACTCAGTCACTTTTAATCTGCAAAACTATTTCTCCTGCATTACTTTTTCCTTCTTTGGGTTTTTACATTTGTAAGCCAGTACTGAGGTGAAAGACATTTGGGAAACTTACTGCTGGCCTTGTCTGTGACACTTTAAGGTACGAGGTGAAAGATTTAATAGGAACGTGAGGAGCAACTATTCACAGAGAGGGGGGTGGATTTATGAAACGAGCTGCCGGAGGAAGTGGTTGAGGCAGCTACAACAACATTTAGGGTCAAGGATAGGAAAGGTTCAGGGGAATATAAGACAAAGGCAGGGAAATGGGACTAGCTTGGATGGGGCATCTTGGTTGGCAGGGACAGGTTGAGCCAAGAGCCTATTCCAAAGCTGGATGATTCTATTGACTCGCTGCCTTAAAAAGACAGCGAGCATCATCGACTACACTTTGGTCACACTCTCATCTTCTGCCGTCGGGAAGGTGGCATAGGAGCCTGAAAATTGTAACGTCCAGGTTCAGGAGCAGCTTCTTCCCAACAATCATCAGGCTAGTAAACATTACAACCGCCAGATATGCTCCAAATTACATAGTAATTTGGGAGGGGGGGGGGGGTTATTTGGTTTTTGTCTTTGTAATATTTTTATTTGTCTGTTTTCCATGCTCCAAGCTTCTTTTTAAGCTGTCAATGTCAGTGAGCTCTTTAACTGCTGAAGACGTCGAGCAAGGGCCCAGTACCGCTCTTGCTTCCGTAATAAAATAACTTGTTATGTTTGGCTCTGTCAGAAATAGTTTCGATTTTTGCCATAGATGATGGGTCACAAGGATATAAGCCTGTCACCAACTTTGGGGAGGCTGCTTGTTAATAATATGAGCATGTTATTTTTGGAGGAATAGATGAAGTTGGAACCTTTTGTACACTTCCACATTCTGAAAGATTTACTATGTGGGAACCAGTTGAAGACATCCAGTAATTGTGGATCAGCAACCATAGTTAAACATGGAATAAGTAATAAAATGTGTCTCTCTTACTGGATCACCCGCTGGACCTCTGGTCCCCGGAACACCAGGCAATCCCTGAAAACAACAGAAAACCTGGTCAGGCGCAGCTGATCGCAAGAACTCAAACGTGCCAGTTCCTTATAATTAATGAAGCGGATGTTTAAAAGCTTTGATGCTGTCAGTTAGCGACTACGAGGCTTTGTGAGGCAAGGGGTCAATTTAACCCCACTTTTAACCCAGTTATAAATGATGTTATCCACTTTCAAAACAGCCCATTTCCAACTCATTCTGGAGCCACTGGTCTTCTATTGGCCAGCAGCCACCTTACAGCTAGCTCTTTGTAGTCCATTGCATTCATTGCTCAAGGGTTGATGGTCACAGAACAGTAATTCACCCGTGCCATGCCAATCCTCCCTCTGTAACCTGTATAGGTATTGCTTGTTCCTTCTCCATTGAATGCTCCAATTTTAGATAACCAACTAACCAGCAACTCCCCCCCCCCCACCCCTTTCTCCCTCCTCCCTTCCCTGCCTTACTTGGATGTGCACCCATTTCTTCCACCATCCTGCCTTCCTTTCTCCTTCAACCCGTCCCTTTCCACCTTAGCGGCCGTGGGACTTACCATCGCCCGCCGGGGGCTTTAATATCGGGAGAAGAAGAAAAGAACAGGGGAGAGACAAGACTTTGCCATCCATCACAGTGAGGAGGTGTTTGGAGATAGATGTTTATGTAAATTGTGTTAATTGTGTGTCTTGGTTTATTTATTTTTTCTTCTTGTATGACTGCAGAAACGTAATTTCGTTTAAACTTAGGTTCAAATGACAATAAACGTTATTCTAATTCTAATACTTCCCTTCCTCTGGCCTCACAATTCATGCCTCTCTTCTTATCTCTCTTTTGTCTCCTTTTCATCTCTGAACTCTGTCCACCCATCTGCCAATGAACACACCCCCCCCCCCCCCCCCCCCCCCCCCCCCCCCCCCCCCCCCCCCTCACCTGTATCCACCTATCCCTTGCCTGGATTTATCCTGCTCTCACCTCTCACTGGAAGAGCCCAGTATTAAAGTGATATTTTGAATTTGTAGGTAAATTGCTTGAGCCTGAAGCATGATGCTGTTCCGAACTCTGGAACTGCAACAGGTCTGAGGATCCAGTGAGAAAAGTAAGATAGCTGAGGCAAGCTAATATTACAATTTTTCAAAATGCAGCAGCCAGGATTTGAGCATTGCTGCTATGACCTAATTTATTGCCCCCTATAGTCCTTGTGAACTCGGTGGTGAGAAGTTTTCTTGAACTGCTAAAGAAATCCCCACAGTGCTGTTGACGAAGGAGTTCTAAGATTTAGCCTTTGTAACAATGAAGGAATAGTGATATAATTCCAAGTTAGGAGGGTATTTATCTTTGAGGGGAATCTGTAGGTGGTGGCATTGCTATGTGCTTGCGCTCCTTATCCTGAGAATATAGAAGATGGAACAGTGAATATAGACACAAAATGCTGGAGTAACTCAGTGGGACAGGCAGCGTCTCTGGATAGAAGGAATGGGTGAGATACTTCTTCAGACAGTGTAGCACAGGGAAAGGCCTATCAGCCCATCGTGTCTGACTGACTATTTTGCCAATTTAAACTTATCCCATCCTCCTGATTCATAAACCTCTATTCTCTGCCTGTTCAGGGGTGCATATTAAAATACCTTTTATATGTCACTATCATATCTACTTCCACCACCACCCTTGGCAGCATGTTCCTGGCACCCGTTACTCTCTGTGTAAATCACTTGCCTTGCAAATCTCCTTTAAAATCTCCCCCTCTGACCTTAAACCTACGCCTCTGGTATTTGACATTTCTACCCTGGAAAAAAAAAATCTCTGCTTATCTACCCTGTCTGTGCCTTTCATCATTTTATAAACTATTATCAAGTCCGTCCTCAGCCTTTGATGCTCCTGGAAAAACAATCCAAGTTAGTCCAAACTCTCCTTATAGTGAATCCTCTCCGATCCAGGCACCATCCTGGTGAATCTCCAAAAGACTTAACATCGTTCCTATAATGGGGCGACCTGACCAGACCAATAGTCCAAATGCATCCTCACCAACGTTTTATAAACTTGCAACATGACTCCCTAACTCATACTCAATGTTTTGTTTAATGAAGGCAACTCTTTACCACACCATCTACTTGTGTTGCCACTTTCAGGAAGTTACGTACTTGGACCTCAAGATTCCTCTGCACATTCCTCCCTGGCTGGACAGGTCAAAGGTCGAGGAGGTGCTAGACTAATAATGTAATTTCATAATCAATAATGAGTGATAACTGATGGTGAGTAGAACTGCTGCCTCACACTGCCAGTGTCTTGGGCTTAACCCTGACCCCAGATGTGAGGTGTGGTGTGGAATCTGCATGTTCCGTCTGTGACCATCTGCGTTTCCCTCAGATACTCCAGTTTCCTCTCACATTCCAAAGACAATTGCATTTTGCCCCAGGTATTTTGGTGAGTGGGAGAGTCTGAGGGCCATTGGTGGAAAATATCAGTGTCAGTGTAAATGGGCAGGTGATGGTTGGCATGGACTCGATGGGCCGAAGGGCCTGTTTCCACACTACGGGAATCTATGACTCTATGATTCAAACGCTTGCTTTTAAAAAAATATGTTAACAAATATATTTGTCAGGGAGGCACGGTGGCGCAGCGGTCGAGTCGCTGCCTTACAGCACTTGCAGCGCCGGAGACCCGGGTTCGATCCCAAGTGCAGGCGCTGTCTGTACTGAGTTCCTACGTTCTCTCTGTGACCGCGCGGGTTTTCTCCGAGTTCTTCGGTTTTCTCCCACACTCCAAAGATGTACAGGTTTGTAGGTTAATTGAGTTGGTGTATGTGTAAATTGTCCCTAGTGGGTGTAGGACAGAGTTAATGTGCGGGGATCACTGGTCGGTGCAGACTCGGTGGGTCGAAGGCCCTGTTTCCGTGCCGTATCTCTAAAACTAAATTTACATCCAACGATTGCAATTTCTTCAGACACAGAAATGGTTTAACACTCTGGCGGCCATTTTGTAGCTTTACCCTTTGTCCTTCTTGCCCGGGCTTCCCTCTTGGCCCGAGTCGCCCATCTTCACCCTAGAGAATACATTCATTAATTACAATCACATATCTCAAATCCTCTTACAACTCCAAAAATAGATTTTTTATTATTTTTATGATGATTAATTTTCTAATTTTCAATCATGCAACCAAAGTTGAAAGCCATAAAAACCTCAATTTTGGATAAAGAATAAAGACCCATGAAAAGAGAATGTATCCAGAGCAGAAAAAAACCCAGGCATGAATCCGACTGTGAGAATAAATGCAAAATGTAGTTAATTGTCACATAAGTCAATGATGAACCAGAAAAATTAAAATCATTATTGGGGGTGCTTAAATTATGTTGCTTCTTACTATTTTGGTGCTCTAATGTTAATCAAACTTGTCGTACCCTCAAAATACGGCTGCAGTGGAAAGCATCCAGTTCGTGATTAGTTTAGTTTAGAAATACAGTGCTGAAACAAGCCCTTCAGCCCGCGCCGACCAATAGTTCCATACACTAGCACTAACCCACACATCTAGGACAATTTATAATCTTTTACCAAAGCCAATTAACCTACAAACCTGTACATGTTTGGAGTGTGGGAGGAAACCAAAGCTCCCGGAGACAACCCACGCCGTCACGGGGAGAACGTACATAACCTCTACAGACAGCACCTGCAGTCAGGATCAAACTCAGGTCTCCGGTGCTGTAAGGCAGCAACTCTACCTCTGCACCACCATGCCTGATGTGTCAGTGATATACAGTGGCGATGAAATGAATGATACTAAAGAACAGTGGGATCAGGACGGGATGGGGAGATCCGACGTATAACAATACATCAGTATAACGGACGATTAATGCCATGTAGGCCATTTTGCAAAAAGCCCAAAACAAATTTGTACCTCAATTTATCCCATCCACATCACCACATTCATTATTCCATCCTGATGGTCATGAAACACTTTGGGATTTGGTATGCTTCAAGGTAGTTATGGAAAGTTGGTCCTCAAGTAAAGGTCTGATATTGGGAGAAGACTGATTTCAATTGTGTAACGGAGGACCTGATGAAACTAGATCGAGGGCAGATGTTCATGGACAATATGATGTCTGACAAACGATTGATTGATCAAGATAAAGGATATAATACGATAGAACTTTATTTATCCTAGGGAGGGAAATTGATAACTAAAGTTCTATCGTATCGTTTATCTTGATCAATCATTTAATATCTCTTGTCATCCAAGGTATCTTAATTATGTCATCCTTGTCTTTCACGCTTATCGCAGCTCCCTGGACCTGCACTAACTCCACTTCCAAGGAATCCCATTTGTCTCAAAAAAGGAAGCACATGGCAGATATAAAAACTTGGATCGAATGAAACCCTTGAGGAATACAAGGGAGTTGGAAACAACAGAGAGAAATTAGGAAGACAAATAAGGGCCATAAAACGTCATTTAGAGAGTTACAGCATGGAAATAGACCTCTTCCTGCACAGAAACACACCTTCACCAGCACCTATATGTTGTGCCCAATGCCATTATAAAAGTAGATACACTTTGTTCATGCAGAATAATAGGTTTTTTTTTGGGCAGTTTTACTTACAGTCTTTCCCCTTGGACCAGGAAGTCCGTCTAATCCAGGCCGGCCCTTGGGAGCGAACAGAAAATGTTTAAGTGAGGTCTCATATGCAACAATGGGCAGAGCAAAGCAAGAAATTAAACCCCGGAATTCAAAGGAGGAAGAATATGCTATCCATCTCCTCCCAGGAAATTGGCATCTGGGCATCTGGATATCGGGAAACCTCATACTCCCTGTTCCTTTGTTTCATTACTATTTGATCATGGGATGTTTATGTTGTGAACTATGCTGACATTTATTGTACATTCCCAATATCGCTAACCTGAAAAGTTCATTAAAAGTCAACCACATCAGGGGGTCAGGAGTGATGTACAAACAAGTGCGGATTTTCTTTGAGCGGAGCTTTTTATTGCAGACCACAGCAGATTTCCTTCCCTCATGACATTACTGAATTCATTGGATTTTTATTAACAGTCTGTTGGAGGAACCTAGCGGATCGAGCAGCATCTGTGGGACAGATGGAATTGTGGATATTTTGGATCCTCACCCGACAACAGGAATTCCTTCTGCCCTCCACCCCACAGATGCTGAGATCCCCCAGCAGATTATTGCTTCATACTCGGGAGCCTGTTACCTCTTGTGCCTGGGCTTCTACAACAGTTCATAAGTTCAAGGAGCAGTTAGGCCATTCGGCCCATCGAGTCTACTCCGCCATTCAATCACGGCTGACCTACCTTTCCCTCTCAACCCCAGTCTCCTGCCTTCTCCCTTTAACCCAGACACCCTTACTAATCAAGAATATGTAATTCTACGCCTTGACTTGGTCTCCACAGATGTCTGTGGCAGTTCAATGGTGATTGTTACTGGGACTAGATTTTACTTTTAACTCCAGACATGTTTAATGGCGTGAATTTTCAAGTCTTCAGCTACCAATTGTAACTCAAGTCTTTGGTTCAACGGTCCACATTTCAGACTTCTATCCACCGAGTATCAACAATACTGTCCGTACCTTGCTCTCTACTGCCACTCTCCAGCAGTGGAGAAACAAGCAGAGGTTTAGCTGCAAGCCGTGAATGAATCAAGTCTCAACGTACACAAGCAGCATCGGCGCGTGCAACGCCATTCTGACTTCTGCTGGACACCAGACCCACTTGGCATCTGGACCTGGTTTAACCTTTGTCACTGACATCCCTGGACCAGCCACTCAGTGAGAGCAATGGAAATGCCTTCAATGAACTGGCTCCACCACACCTCAGGCCCTCGGCAGCGAACATTTAGATGCCCATGTCAAGCTTGTAAAATTGATGCAGTGATGTCCTGTTTCCACTACAATATATCTATCATTAAATACGTCACAGATCAAAATCTTAATATGGATACACTTTCAACGCTCACGTGTTATTTATAAGGTATCTGTGTTCTTGGTTTGGCCCTCACCCTTCCATTTGGTTAACTTTCTGTTATCTACATTGATGCCGTTTCTTCTTGGCAGTGCGAGTTTAAAGAAACTTTTTGATGAAATATAATTTTATTAATTCATCAAATTAATTTTAAACTGCATACATTCCTCGGTATTATATGGGAAATTTCCTTCTAAATTGTGTGAAAACGTGTAATATTAAACCTTGACGATCTTTCAGTTCAAGCCTCATGAGGTTATGTAACAGACTTTGTCCGAAAGATTTGATGTTTGCGTTGTGCAGAAAGGTGGTGTTTAATGTCGCTGGTCCCAGATCAGTTTGCTGTGGAAGAATTTACGGAGATTTCCCTGCCTCCTCACTGATTCCTTATTCTTTCCCCAGCTTGTTTGTTCCTTTTTTCCCATCGATGTTTTCTCCTGCTTTTTGCTCTGTGTCACCAGTGCTTTGTTTGGAGACGAAGAAGTGCCAGTTTACATATCAATTAAAAATTAAGCAATGTTTATGAATAATCTTTTTCCAATGACGTGCCCAGCATTGGAGACCCTTTAACTTGCAATCTAAAAACTGAACTCTAATAAATATTCCAAATCATTCACTTACGTTATGCTTTAGCTGAGCACGATTACTTAACAAAGCATACATGTTACGCTGGAGGTGATTGTATGCTATTCTGGCTTGTGTCATCCCAAAGACTGTGTGTCACCATTCTGTAGCTCTGCAGACAACGAGCAGGGGAGCACCAGGCTGATTTGTAGGGTGAGGGATTTGTCCTGGCGCAAACAGCAACCAAAATTCAATCTCTTACTTTAAAATTAGAAGAATGAGAAGTGATTTTGTAGAAATAAGAGGACACTACAGAATGGATGTTGAAATGTTTCCAGAAGAAGGAGTACCTCAAAGGTAGGATTATACAAACTGTGGGGACAGTCACTTGAAACTGAAGTGTGACCACATTTAAGATTAAACTCATGAAACACTTTACTCTTTACTTATCATCAGCCAATCAATACCTGGTGACCTCTCTTTCCTTTAAATCCCTTTCTTCCATCCATACCATGAGGTCCCTGTAACAAAATCATACTGCATAGATTTAATTAACCCATTAAAAATATAAATAAACATAGCATTCTGTACTAAAATTCAGTTGGCGAGAAATTTCTGAAAATGTCAGGGTTTAGTTATTCTGATGTATTTTTGGAAGCAAATTAATAGTTGCTGGTTACTGTACCTGAGTGCCTCGAGGACCCGGTAACCCTGGTAACCCAATCCCGCCCTGTGGAAAATGGAAGGAAATAGAATAAATGCCTCCTCAAAGTGCAATCTGTTTGGGTTCAGCAGCATCCTGCAATCTACAGAATGATTGAGACACTTGAGATTATTAATCATTAATCATTAAGTAAAGGCAGACTAATCTTTGCAGGTCTGGCTAGGTTTACACATTTTTTATACGTTTCAGGCTATAAAGCCCCTGTCCCACTTAGGAGACCTAAACAGCAACCTCTGGTGATCTTGCCCAACACCCAAGGTTTCCATGAGGTCACCAGAGGTTTTGGTAACTCTCCCTAATGGTCAAAAGTGGTTTCCGCGGTGGTCGAGGCTTCATCTAGGTTGCTGCTATTTTTTCATCATGATTAAAACCGGCCTCGACTAAAAACTGGTGGAGGGGGAGGGGCGTCAGTCTACCCGATGACAGAAGGGGGAGGAATTGGACAGTTTGATAGCCACAAGGAAAAAAGGCTCTCCTGTGGCATTCAAAGAAGGATGAAGAAGGTCGAGGTGGAGGTGGAAATTGTGGGAGGGGGATGCAAAAAAAAACAAAATGGGAGGGGATGAGAGGGAACGATGGAGAAGGCGGGATGGGATGTGTTAGAGGTGTTGCGGGTAGTGTGCAAGAATAAGACTGGGGAGTAGAGGGAGACGAGAAATTAGATGGCAGAATGCAGGAGACAGGTGGAGATGGTGGAGTGTTGTAAAAGGGTGAAAGGATTGGCTGCAAGATGCACAGAACAGAGAATATTGAACAGTACAGCACTGGAACAGGCCCTTCAATCCACAATGTCTGTGTTACACATGATGCTTAGATAAACCAATCTCACTTGCCTGCATGTGATCCATATCCCTCCGTAACCTGCATATCCATGGGCCTGTCTAAATGTCCCTTAAGCCCCACTATCGTATCCGTCTCCGCCACTATCCCAGGCAGCCCGTTCCCGATACCCACCACTCTCCGTAAAAAAAGTTGCTCCACACATCGCTTTTAAATTTTATTCCTTTCACCTTAACGCTATGTCCTCCAGTCTTCAATAAACCTTAATATCATTTAATTTTAATTTTAAATGTATACGGTGTTTTACAAGTAGTAAATACCTTTACACATATATTAACAAATTTAAAGTAAATTCATTTAATGCCACATTTAATTTGTTTCAATATTAATATTAACTTACCAGAATGTTGCCAGGACTAGAGGGTATGAGCTACAAGGAGGGGTTGGACAAACTTGGGCTGTTTCGCTAGAGCATCAGAGGTAGAAGGGCGGCATGTTTTATGCACAGAGAGTGCTGGTGCCTGGGCGCACTGCCAGAGAGTGGTGGTGGAATGAAGAAACAATAGTGGCTTTTAAGAGGCACTTAGGTAGGCACATGGATACACAGGGAATGGAGGGAAATGGATAAGGGCAAGGGAGATCAGTTTAACTTGGCATTGTGTTAAGGACTGTTCCTGCGCCTCACTGTTCGAGGTTCTATGCGATGAACATATCATGGCCAACTACTTTGGCCACCGGGTGGCGCCGTCAGCGATGGCAGCCTTGCCAACAGTCTGTCTTATTTGTTATTTTTAGTGTGTTTTAAAAGTATGTGTTAATGTTCTCTGGTTTGTTATATGTGGGGGGTGGGGGAGGGGGGTCAGGGGAAACTTTTTCATCCAATCTCTTACCTTGCCGGAGATGCGATTGTTTTCCGGATGGTAGCTCCGGTCGCTCTGCAGCCTAACATCATGGAGCTGGCGGCCTTGCTCGAGACTGACTTTGAGCCCCACCACGGGGATGTGGATGTACCATCGGAGCCTGCGATCCCTCGCCTGGGATCGACGCTCCAATCGCGGCCTGCGGATTCCAACATCAAGGAGCTCACAGTCTCGGGTAGAGACTGATGTCGGGAAGCTCCAAGTCACAGAAGGTTTGACTAGCCCCGACCGGTGGTCCGATCGCCCGGCGCGGGGGAGCTGAGAATCCCCCTCCCCCGATGCGGGAGCTTGATCGCCCCGATGCGGAGGGCCCGACCGCCGGCTGCGGGAGCCAAGATCGCCCCGACAACGGAAGGTTCGAGCGCCCCGACCGCGGGAGGACAAAGAAGGGAAGAAGATTGAACTTTTTTTGCCTTGCACCACGGTGAGGAATGTGGGGGAGTCGCCGTGGTGGATGTTCATGTTAAACATTTATTCGGGTGTCTTGTTGCTCTTTATTGGTATGACTGTAAGGCAAATCAAATTCCTCGTATGTTGCAAGGCTCACTTGACTAATAAAGTACTATTATGATTATGATTATTATGATTATGGTTACTTTGGTGGGATAGCGACCTTATTCAGTGCATTCGGACATCACTGAGGCTCTTACTCACCTCAGGACCATTCACACCCGCCGCACCCTTGTGTCCCGAAGCTCCTTCCCCACCCTGCAAAATACAAGCACAGACACACGACAGTTGAAGCTGGAATGCCATATGTCCATCTGTGGTTATATGAATTACAGCTTTGTGAAACCAAATTAACAAGTCCATTGGTACTAGGTTATAAAACCCACACCAAATATATGTCTGATGTACTGATCCAACACTTAATACTCCACACTATTTAATCTCCTGCTACGTATAAAAGTTACACACCATAAGCCCCGGCAGTCCTGGTGCTCCGATTAATCCAAATTCCCCCTGCAAAACAAATGAAAATTAAACACACTTCACGAGGACTTATTATCACAGAAATATCCAAGGCAACTAAATGGTCAATAGGTTTTTATAATTATGTTTCCCCTTCATCAGAATCACACTCCTAATAAAGAAATCCATCTTAAATTGTCAAATGTAAGGAGGGGTTTATGGGGGAAAAAGCCAGTCCGATTAGAGGGTTTTTCTGAGAGTATCGAATATTAAAGAAATCTGTACTGCCCGTTAACTAATATAGATCAAATAACCCCCAGGGGAAAGAAGGTTTTTAAAGTTCCCAGAATATGGGGAGTGTATGGATAAGATCTTGCTGAGTTCGAGTATCTATTCACCAGTCCATCGTACTGTGGGCTAATAACAAAAAGCTGCAGATGCTGGAAATCTGAAACATAGGCATAAAATGGTAGAAGCACTCGGCAGGCCAGGCAGCTTCTGTGTAGAAAGAAATGTCTATGGAGAGAGAAGCAGTGTTAATGACTCAGGTGGAAGATCCATTCTGATCTAGAGTTGGTGTTAATGTGAGATAATTTCTCGCTGAGTATTTGCTTCCCTTCCAATGTTAGACCACAGAGGCGAGAAACGCCAAGAGGAAAGGAAGCTTGATGTTAAAGAAAACATTGGAAAGAGATAAAATGAGAAAGAAAAAGAGCATTAGAAAAAAAGAATGAGAAATTGTGAGAAAGAGAAAATGTAAGAAACATAGAAAGAGAAAGAGATGAGAAAGAAAGCGAGACAAAGGCTCATAACTTTACACACATTCAGGAAGTATAAGAAATTATTGATATACTTTTTCTGTTATCAGTTTATATACTTCTATATACCTCCCTGACTTGACTCCAAAACAAAATGATATCCTCAGGAACAAATGGATTCTGTGATCAAATTAGATGGAGGGTATTTTGAGTTATCGTGTCTCTGTGGGCATGTTGGAGAGACAAACCTGGAGCCAAAGAAGAGAAGGAACAGGCGACGTCCCGGGTCAAGCCCCTTCTCAGTCTGAAGAAGGGTCTCGACCCGAAACATCGCCTATTCCTTCTCTCCATAGACGCTGCCTCACCCGCTGAGTTTCTCCAGCATTTTTGTCTACCTTTGATTTGTCCAGCATCTGCAGTTCTTTCTTAAACAAGAGCCAAAGGATGTATGTGCACAAGGAGCTAGAGAGTAATGGACTCTAGAGGAGGCCAGAGGAGCTATAGAGGACTCAGGGTTATCTGAGGTGATTCATGTGGTTTCCCGAGACCAGGGTTTATGTGTTTTCCCGAGACCAACTCCCTCTGAAAAAGTCTCTTGCAAGAACTGTGAGTCTGCAGTAATGATTCATCAGTGAAAAGGTGGAGTTGGGTTCAAACAGGGCTCTGGTAACCTTTTGCTAAGTTATCCTTCCCTCTAATGTTCGGTCCTCGACTGCCTCATGCGCACGAACATCATACTACTGTCCTGGTCAATCTTGCTTCGCTGAAATGATGGGACTATCTTGGCTGGCACAATCTCCAACTGGCAGCATGGGGCTTCAACTTTGGGCCAAAGTTGGTGCAGAGACAGAGAAGTGTGCAGAAATGTTCTGCTGGAACAGTCACATTTAAAAGCGAAAATCAAATTTATGCTTTCAACATTGTAGGGCTTTCTAGGAGTGACAAGTGACTTCTGAGAGCTTGAATCCATTAAACATTAAAACAGTTGCTGACAGATTCAGAGATCGGAATAGATTTGTATTGGAGTAAATGCATTCTGAAGATTGAGCTTTACAAAATAATAACATATAGAATTTGAAATATAAAAGCATCAAACTTTAACCTAAAGATTAGGATATCTTATTACAGCCCATTCCACAAACTAGAACTGTTGTCAAAGCCACACAGCAAGACCTTTTCAAATCTAATCCATTGTTACTCAGATCCATGCAGCAACCTCCCGGTTTCTTTTTTTAAGCATTCATAGCAAATTCCACAGTCGGTATAATATTTCACCGTTTGATCATGGGATGTAAAATGGAACAAGATTACTTGGCTTTCATTCTGGATATCATTCATGTGCATGCATGCATTTAACTAATGCAAATAAATACTTTACCACCGAGGATAGCAAAAAACCTTCAGGCTTTCACTGCCTCTGACTGCTTTAATTTCAAATTACTCCTTTTGATCGGTGTTAACTTTTAAGGGCACGATAGTTTAAATAAAATAAGCACCGTAGATTTCAGGGTGTCATGACTATTGCATTGTCTGTGATTCCAACCTCTCCCGAAATGTTGCTTATCTATATCCTCCAGAGATGGTGCCTGAGCTGCTGAGTTTTAGTTTAATTAGATTTAACTAAATTTAGATTTAGAGATGCAGCATGGAGACAGACCCTTCCATCCACCCAATACGCACTGACCATTAATCAGTCATTCACACTAGCTCCATGTTATCCAAGTTTCTGATCCACTCCCCACAAGAGGGGCAATCTTACTGAGGTAATTAACCTACAAACCAGTAGTTACTCCAGCATTTTGTGCTCTACGCAGTTCCTTGCTTCTCCATTTTACTGCACAATCCTCTCAAAGTGTGTCTACCATGATGAAGTTTTCCTCCTCTGTCCAACAGAATTGCTGTGAGTGAGACCCTCTCTCACTACCACCCCGCTGTGATTTCTGCTGTTTATGTCCCGCCCCCACCTCTTTTCCAGCTTTCTCCCCCGTACTGCAATCAGTCTGAAGAAGGTCCCGACCCAAAACGTCATCTATCCATGTCCTCCAGAGATGCTGTCTGACCCACTCAGTTGTTCTACGCAAGATTCCACCATCTGCAGTTCATTGCGTCTCGACTGCAACACAATCATTTGCTTTGGACCCTGCACTATTGCCCACTGCATGTCCCTGGCCTGGCCAAAGGTCCCATTCTCTTCCAGGTCCCCAGGCCTCTCACCATTCCCACACCTGGCCATGACAAGCCATTCCCAGCAGACCTGGAGGTGATGGAGAAGGTGGCTGCGTGCGGATGCGGGGGTCGGAAGATCCAGGTCGCAATGGTGAGTCGAGGCACGTGCAGGTTGTCAGAAGATCGGTGGCTCAGCAATGGTGAAGGCCTCCAGTGTTCGGATCCACCGACCTTCATACCAACAGTGACGGCAAGGGTGGGCGTTACAGCAGAACTGCCTACACATGGGTTGGAGAAACTGACCCGCGGTCAACGGCAGCCACAAGATGCACGAGAGAACCCTCTCACTGATTGCGTTGGAAGGATAAGCTGTATCCAGGGCTGCCCTGCACATCTTTAATAACGCCACAGGTTTGTGCTTTAACATTTCTCCTAATGGCAGCAGCTTCCGCACAATGACACTGATAAGATTTTGTGCTCTAATCTCTGGAGGGAATCTTTGATCAACAACAAAGCGATTCAGAGTTAAGACGAAACCAAGCTTCAAATGTACATTTAAATCTGTAAAATATTCCTCCCTCCGAGGAATGGCCATTGTGTAATGAAGTCCCATAATAACCTGAAACATGTTGAAGAACCTGAAATAAAATAAATTATTACCATGACAATGTCTTCCCTTCCTTTTTACTTGCGAGCCTATGGATTTACCTGTTTAAACAGAGGGTCTACACGGCAGCCCAGAAGAGGTTCGCGACGACGTCACATAAATGAATTACATACATTGTTTTAGTACCCTTATTTACAATGTTGGAATGGTTTTAGTACCCTTATTACAATGTTGCACATGTGGCCTGTGGGAGATACGACCCCTCACTAGATGACTCGGGCAATATGAATCTACTTCAGTCGTATCTTCAATATTCTATTATTATTACCATGACAATGTCTAAGCTTATTAAAGAGGACTACACAAGCCCAAAATACGCCCTTCAGACCCTGAAATCAACACAATTTGCAGTGGTCAATGTTCAGAGCAGATACAGGTCACGGGGCTAATGTAGCCAACTACAATCAAGACCCATGCTGCCAGGTCTTCTTCAGGCGGAGAAGGGTCTCGACCCGAAACGTCAGCATCTATTCATTCACACACAATACACAAAGCACACTTTGAGTGTTACAGCCCACGCCATTATTTCATGTGTGATAAGCAGCAGTACTCATTAATGTTAATGCACTGAAGAGTGATTGTGATGGGTGGGCCACAGATACTCAATCGGTACTGGGATGGTAGCTACGAGGAGGAAGATCTGGCAGTGCTGATCTATGTGGGATAAACATTGTACAGTCACTGTAATGTCAAGGCAGCGGAGAACGACACGGAATCCACTGTAGCGAGACACAAACAGGACACAAAGTGCTGGAGTAACTCAGCAGGTCAGGCCGCATCTCTGGAGAACATTGCAACGGGGATGTTTCAGATTGAGACCCTTCTTCAGACTGATTATAGAAAGCTGGAAAATGGGAGGGGCCAGTCAAAGCGTGGAAGGTAAAAGGTTGACACAGGTGAGGAGGGGGGTGGGGCTTGATAGGCAGATGGATGGAACATACCTTTCCACCGACGCTCCCTGACCTGCTGAATATTTATACTTTTTTTCTCTGTTTTTATTTTGAATATCCAGCATCTGTAATTTGTTGTTATTTTTTCAGATATAAATATATTCCAGCAACTAAAAGATGAATAAATTTGGCAGCTTTAACAGTTGGCATTTACTGTTTCCCTTTTCTACAGATGCTGCCCGACCTGCTGAACATTTCTTGCCCTTTATTTTCGATTCATGCCTCCCTGGTATAGTTTTATACATAGATATGAAAGGAGTTTCTCCGTAACGTCATCATTTTTAATTATGTCTATCACACTTATTCTAAGTTTTAAGCAGAATAAAAGGTTCCCATCTTCACAACCCGTCAATTCTGGGACCATGTATGGAGCGAGGGAATAGGTGGTGTTTCGGGATGAGACCCTTCTTCAGACTGATGTGGGGGTGGGGGGGACGGGAAGAAGAAAGGAAGAGGCTGAGAGTGTCTCCACCTCTTCCTTTCTTCTTCCCACCCCCCCCCCCCCCACTACCACATCAGTCTGAAGAAAGGTGTTGACCCGAAACGTCACCTATTCCTTCGCTCCATAGATGCTGCCTCACCCGCTGAGTTTCTCCAGCACTTTTGTCTACCTTCAATTTTTCCAGCAACTGTAGTTCTTTCTTAAACATACTGGACCATACAGTGAATCTCTGCTGCACATTAATCCACTGCTTTGACCTCTATTTTATACACAGTACACTTGCTGGACTCAGTATAATTGAGCCAGATTTACATTTGGTTTTGCTTCTCTTTCTATAGCTCTGTTAATTTATCATTTTTATGGTTTGTTTTTATTCAATCGGGGTTGCTGCTTTAAATGTTTAATTGAGAAACCATACTCCAAATATTGTAAAAATGATCACCGAGAGGGGATTGCAAAATAGGAAATAAGAGCATTCTGTGCCTCCTATTAAAGCAACATTTTTCACAAGTCTCAGCATTAAGCTTAATTTATCACTTTAGGCTCCCACTTTGCAAGCCAGTTAACAGCTCGCTGTACTATGAGGAATGCCTCAGAGGACATGAACCGTGATGTCCCTCAAAACTTGGTTTTCTGCAAATTTTAGCATCTTACCTCAATAATGTATAGAACCCATAAGATGTGTTAACAATGTGCAAGCCAATATATATCTTTTCAGAAGGACAGCCATTGCTAAACTTCACTGGTTACAGAGCAAGGAAACTGGCCCTTCAGCCCAACTCGTCCATACCAACCAAGATGCCCGGCCAAGCTAGTCTCATTTAGCTCAGCCAGGGCTCCTGCAATTTCTTCTCTAGCTTTCCACAGTGTTCTTGCATATAACTGATCAGGTCCGGGTGATTTAATCACTATCATATTTGTTTTACGACATCCAGCACCTCCCCGACTATAATATGAACTGTCCTCAAGACAAAGCCAACAACATTTCCAAGTTTCCTAGTTTACATATCTTTCTCTGCAGTAAAAAACAGAAGGGAAATATTTATTGAGGAACTTGTCCATCTCCTGCAGCTCCATACATAGTCGACCACTGTGTTTCTGAGGGGCTCGATTCTCTCTCTCATTGCCCTGGATAGAGGACCCAGAAGGCAAATCATGGACATTGTGATCCACTTGCTAATTCATCAATTTTGACTGAGGTGACTCCCTAAAAAAAGTGGCATATTGTACCATAACCAATATGATGATTATGCAAAAAGCAAATATTTAAAAAAATCTCTGCAATGAATTGAATTTTGAGCTCTAAATCATTTAACATTAATTGTGCTCTCTGGATGGATGGACGGTTAGTATATTTGTGGCATAGCAGGAGGCATTCACGTAGCCTCTCTGATAGATTAATTTAATTTCTAGGCCCGTCTTCAGTAAATTTCCATCACTTTCCACTGTGTATAACAGTGAATAAATAATGAATGAGGTGACCAATGGATTAAGCTGACGTCTAATGTCTGGTATTCTCCGCACTAATGGGTAGAGCTTCTTTCTCTCTGTCACCTGTCACACACTGAATAGAACACAAATGTGACTGGTTTCAATTCAGTTCTTAAAGGGCAAAGTCTGAGCGCACACACCCAGAGAATGATGGCTCTTCTAGAGGGGAATGCAACAGAAAATACAAGAAGGGAAATGTACATGGATAGTCATAGAGTCATAGAGTGAAACAGCGTGGAAACAGGCCCTTAGGCCCAACTTGCCCACACTGGCCAACATATCCCAGCAACTCTAGTCCCACCTGCCTCTATTTGAGCTGTATCCCTCCAAACCTGTCCTATCCATGTACCTGTCTAACTGTTTCTTGATAGTCCCTGCCTCAACTACCTCCTCTGGCAGCTTGAACCATACTCCCACCACCCTTTGTGTGAAAAAGGTACCCCTCAGATACCTATTATATCTTTTCCCCTTCACCTTAAACCTGTGTACTCTTGACACGATTCCCCATACTCTGGACAAGAGACTTTGTGCATCTACCCGATCTATTCCTCTCATGATTTTATACACCACTATAAGATCACCCCTCATCCTCCTGCACTCCAAGGAATAGAGTCTCAGTCTACTCAACCTCTCCCTATAGCTCACAGCCTCTAGTCCTGGCAACACCCGCATAAATCTTCTCTGGACCCTTTCCAGCTTGTCAACATTTTTCCAAAACATGGTGCCCAGAACTGAACACAATACTCTAAATGCGGCCTCACCAACATCTTATACAACTGCACCATGACCTCCCAACATTTATACTCAATACTCGGACCGATGAAGGCCAAAGTGCCAAATGCATTTTTGACCACCCTATCTACCCCGACTCCACCTTCAAGGAACGAGACTCCACCTTCATCTGTCCCACTTGCTCACCACATGCCCACATACAAAAAAACGTCCGCAACAATTAGCACGATGGAAGAAGAAACATAACATTTATCTTTGAACATCAAGACCACATCCATCCCCATCTTGACCCCTTTTGTATAATGAAAAATCCTCAAACAGGGAATACTAATTAAAAAAATTATTTCATCGGAGAAATTCGATCATTGGGAAAAATGTTCATAAATGTGGAAAGAGATCAGGTGTGAGTCTAGTCTGGAGAATCCTTCAACCACATAGTCGCTCACGACACAATACATCTTCACCACTGTTGGATCCCATTATACCTGAAATATTGCCTTTTCCTCATGAAGAAACAGCATAAAATAACAACATCACATGATTTGTTCTATGATTACTGTTCTTACAACAATGCTCTTGAAACCAAATAGTCAAGAAAGTTTTCTTTAGACATCTTCAGTATCTGAAGAATGGTCTTGACCCAAAACATCACCTATTCTTTCTTTCCAGAGATGCTGCCTGTCCCGCTGAGTTACTCCAGCACTTTATGTCTATCTTTGGTGTAAACCAGCATCTGCAGTTCCTTCCTACACGACAATTTTAACTTTCTTCATTTTACTTGAATTAAAATTACATAGAAGGCTGTATTATTTTTGGTTTATTTCCATTGATAATAAATGTAATATTCTTTAAACATTTGCTTTTTTAAAATTGTTTCCCAAGACTGTAATTCATTCATTATACATGTATTAATATCTGGCTAAAAGGTACGTTTGATCTGCACCTAGTACTCACGATTTAACCATTCAAAAACAATAAAGGACATATTAATATTCCTTTCCGCTCGCTCTAATGTTCAGGAATCATTAGCATGAATTATACCAGGAGGTGCCAAGCAAGGAATGTGTCACATAAATCAAAGTGAACTTTATTTATAATGAATCTCTGCAGTTTTATCTGCATTAATAAGTGTACAGTGTGTTACTGGGAAGGGTTATTAATTCTAGATGACCAATGTTCCTGACAGCTGAGCACTCAATAAGATTAAGTGGTTTTAAATAGGCCGGAACAGAAAGAATTCAATTCATTTAGCAATGCCAAAATGAAAATGAATTTGTTTAGATTAATTTAGTTCAGAGATACGGCATAGAAACAGGCCCTTTGGCCCAACATATCCATGCTGAACATCGATCACCCGCTCAAACTAGTTCTATGTTATCCCGCTTTCTCCTCCACTTTCTATACACTAGAGGGGCAATTTTTAAGAAGCCAGTTGACCAACAAACCCGCATGTCTTTGGGATGTGTGAAGGAACCGGAACACCAGAGGAAAGCCATGCAGTCAAAGGGACAGACAGCAGCCCAGGTCAGGATAAAACCCCAGTCTACGGCTCTATGAGCTATACGTATCATTCGTGGAGACGGGTGGAGTTTGGGGACTTGCAGTATGAAGCGGCGCCATCATGTGGTGAGTCTCTGGAACTCTCTGCCACAGAAGGTAGTTGAGGCCAGTTCATTGGCTATATTTAAGAGGGAGTTAGATGTGGCCCTTGTGGCTAAAGGGATCAGGGGGTATGGAGAGAAGGCAGGTACAGGTTACTGAGTTGGATGATCAGCCATGATCATATTGAATGGCGGTGCAGGCTCGAAGGGCCGAATGGCCTACTCCTGCACCTATTTTCTATGTTTCTATGCTATTTTCTATGTTTACAGGAAAACTGGTGGGGAAATCGAGTGCTGTGCCCTTTGCACACCTGCCATAGTGGTCAACCATACATAGGCAATTCGCCAGCTTTGAGAAACAAGCTCGTTGTCATGGATCATTCCCACAGCTTTCAGCACCAGTGGTTCAGTGGTAGAGTTGCTGCCTTATAGCGTCAGAGGCCCGGGTTCCATCCTTACCACGGGTGCTGTCTATGTGGAGTTTGTACGATCTCCCCGTGACCACGTGAGTTTGCTCTGGGTGCTTCAGTTTCCTCCCATGCCCCAAATACGTACAGGTTTGTAGGTTAATTGGCTTTGGTAAAAATTGTCAGTTGTCTGTAGTGTGAAAGGACATGCGCGGAGATCGCTGGTCGGCGTTGACTCGATGGGCTGAAGGGCCTGTTTCCAGGCTGTATCTCTAAACTAAACTAAGCTGCTGATACATCACTCTGACAGTTTTTGTCGGTAGAGTGGAGGAAAATGGAGAAAAACATCGGTAAACATCATAACTCTGATTGACAATGGACCAATGTACGTTTTGTGTCTAGAACTTCTATTGCTGCATGATATTGCACACAAGGTCCAACGTGCCATGCCATGTTAGAACCAGCCTTGCACAACTAAGCATGCACAGAGGTCCCTGCCCCACCACTACTGGAGCTGCAGATGATTGGGGCATTTGATGAAATTCCACTGTGCTCCCCTTTGTGCCCCCGGTGGGAGGGATCTCATGCTTTAACCCTGTAGGTCTCCATTTGAAAGTCGAGGCAGACATTGAAATAAGTATCGGGAGTGCTTTTTGTGATGAATTAAACATAAAGGGCATGAATTACGAGCAGATGGGGAGAAAGGTCAGGACAATAAAGAGTTTTCATTAGTTTCCAAGTGCAACACGTGACACCATCTCTACCGCTGCACGCTGACAGAAACAAGTGGATCAGAATACTTACAGGAACGCCGATCGGTCCAGGAAACCCAGTCTCACCTCGGTTACCCTATCACAGAAAGTTAAAATGAATAACCCATGTACCCAATGACAGTCCAGGAGGTACTAATGCCCAGATTGTTCTCTCTTCACAGAATACATCGGGAGGTGAAATTTCACATTGGGTATCATTGTGGTCCACAACTACTAAAAGTAAAATTTAATGCAACAGACCATAAGATCACAGTTGTATGTGATGTTGGCGGCACAATGGCGCAGCGGTAGAGTTGCTGCCTCACAGCGCCAGAGACCCGGGTTCAATCCTGTCCACTGGTGCTGTCTGTGTGGAGTTTTTACCTTCTCTCTGTGATGGTGTGTGTTTTTCTCTGGGTGTTCCAGTTTCCTCCCACATCCCAAAGATGTGCAGGCTTGTAGGTTGATTGGCATCCGTAAATTGTTGCGAGTATAGCGGATAGAACTAGTGCACGGGTGAGCGCTGGCTGGCACAGACTCGGTGGGCCGAAGGGCCTGTTTCCACACTGACTCACAGTCAAAAGTGGCAGAACGCAGTTGGTAAAAAAAAAATCATGCATCGCCTTCTATAATTAAAGATTTGTTTTCATTTCCACAAAATTAAGTTTAAAAAACTTGTTTCCAACAGGATTTGCCCTCAAATGTTTAAAACTTTTACATTTTTCATCAGTGAGTTTCTGTTGTTAATATGTGGCAAATCTATTTAAACCATCTGTTGGCGTGAACACAAAGGAAAATATTGACATTGGAGCTTAAACTCCAATTTAAAAAATCTACATCAGATGCTTTAGCAGCAAGTATAATACAGCTCCTTGTGAGCAGCTGAAAGCCCAAATTGCCATTGGTGTGAATGCCTGAAGCAGGCAGGACCGAGATAAGGAGAGTAAATCAAGATGAAATAGGGTGAGCCACCACATAAACTCAGCAGAGAAGTGGAGTGCCTTAAGCACCAGGCAGAGTTCATGGATAACTCAGCCATTAAATGGCCATGGCCACAATAGGTTAATCACATATTAAGACATAAATCACCCAGTAGAATTTATCAATTTAGCAGATGCATGTTGTTATCTCTGACACACACACACTAGATTGCTGTGAAATATGGTGCATGTTTCTGTGATCTAGTCCTAGCCTAAAGCCACTTTGAGGTTGGAACAGATGTTGGGGTCTCCATTACAGAGGCTGAACTCAAACTTTCTCTTCTTTACATTTATGAATCGGTTGTAACAGTGTCTACAGGAGGGCTTTGGATTTCAATTAGTCACTGACCGATTCTATTCTACTGAACCATCCTGTCAACAACTAGAGAGCGGTTGTGGGCTTCTATCTACCCCACTGGAGACCCTCAGACTGTCTTTAATCAGAGTTTACTGGATATTATCTTGCACTAAACATTATTCCTTGTATCATGTTTCTGTACACTGTGCATGGCTCGATTGGAATCATGTACGGTCTTTCCACAGACTGGTTAACGTGCAACAAAAGCTTTTCATGGTACCTCGGTACACGTGACAATAAACTAAACAAAATAAAACTAAACTGAAGTTAAGACAGAAAAAGCCGGAGTAATTCAGCGGGACAGGCAGCATCTCTGAAGAGAAGGAATGGGTGATGTTTTGGGTCGAGACCCTTCTTCAGACTGGTTAACTCCCTAATTAGTCTGAAGAAGAATGTCACCCATTCCTTCTTTCCAGAGATGCAACTGAATTACTGTCCCACTGAATTACTCCTGCTGTTTGTGTCTTTATACCAGCATCTGCAGTTCCTTCCTGCACATTAGACTAAACTATTTTGGCCCACTTACTGAGGGTCATCAAATGGAAATCCCATCCCATCACCAAAGCCAGAGTGAGCAGCTGAGCACAGGGAAGACTCCAACAAAGGGAATGAGACAAAAGCAAACATGTCCGCTTGAGTCATGCTGTGCGTGGAAAGGAATTTTGTCAGTCTGATGATCTCACTTAATGCATTTACTCAATTATAGACCTATTAGTTTGACGTCAGTGGTGGGCAAATTAATGGAAAGGATACTTAGAGATAATATATATAAGCATCTGGATAAACAGGGTCTGATCAGGAACAGTCAACATGGATTTGTGCCTGGAAGGTCATGTTTGACAAACCTTCTTGAATTTTTTGAAGCGGTAACTAGGGAAATTGATGAGGGTAAAGCAGTGGATGTTGTCTATACGGATTTCAGTAAGGCCTTTGACAAGGTTCCCCATGGAAGGTTGGTTAAGAAGGTTCAATCTTTGGGTGTTAATGGCGGAGTAGCAAGATGGATTCAACAGTGGCTGAATGGGAGATGTCAGAGAGTAATGGTGGATGGCTGTTTGTCAGGTTGGAAGCGGGTGACCAGTGCGGTGCCTCAGGGATCTGTGTTGGGTCCACTGTTGTTTGTCATGTACATCAATGATCTGGATGATGGGGTGGAAAATTGGATAAGTAAGTATGCAGATGATACTAAGATAGGTGGTGTTGTGGATAATGAAGTAGATTTTCAAAGTCTACAGAGAGATTTGGGCCATTTGGAAAAGTGGGCTGAAAGATGGCAGATGGAGTTTAATGCTGATAAGTGTGAAGTGCTACAAATCTTGGCAGGACAAATCAAAATAGGACGTACATGGTCAATGGTAGGGAATTGAGGAATGCTGTGGAACAGAGGGATCTAGGAATAACTGTGCATAGTTCCCTGAAGGTGGAATCGCATGTAGATAGGGTGGTAAAGAAAGCCTTTGGTGTGCTGGCCTTTATAAATCAGAGCATTGAATATAGGAGTAGGGAAGTAATGTTAAAATTGTACAAGGCATTGGTAAGACCAATTCTGGAGTATGGTGTACAATTTTGGTCGCCTAGTTATAGGAAGGATGTCAACAAAATAGAGAGAGTACAGAGGAGATTTACTAGAATGTTGCCAGGGTTCCAGCAACTATGTTACAGAGAAAGGTTGAACAAGTTAGGTCTTTATTCTTTGGAGCGCAGAAGGTTAAGGGGGGGACTTGATTGAGGTCTTTAAAATGATGAAAGGGATAGACAGAGTTGACGTGGATACGTTTTTTTCCATTGAGGGTAGGGAAGATTCAAACAAGAGGCATGACATGAGAATTAAGGGACAGAGGTTTCGGGGTAACGTGAGGGGGAACTTCTTTACTCAGAGGGTGGTGGCTGTGTGGAATGAGCTTCCAGCAGAAGTGGTGGAGGCAGGATCGATTTTAACATTTAAGAGTAAAGTGGATAGGTATATGGACGTGAAGGGAATGGAGGGGGATGGTCTGAGTGCAGGTAGATGGGACTAGGGGAAACAAATGGTCGGCACGGACTGGAAGGGCCGAGAGGGCCTGTTTCCGTGCTGTAATTGTTATATATGGTTATATGGTTAATGCCTCGAACATTGAGACAAGGTCATTCTGACCACTGAGCCTGAGGGAACCTTCAAGCACCCATTTACATTAATTCCATCCGATACCCATCTAGCACTCACCCACCACACACTAGGAAGCCAACCCGCATGTCCTTGGGACGTGGGAGAAACCAGAGCATTCAGAGGAAACCCATGTGGCGGAATGTATAAACGCTTCACAGACAGCACCAGTGGATCAGGTTCTCACCCGGGTCGCTGTAGCTGCGAGGCAGTGCCTCTACTAGTTGTGCCACTTTGCTGCCCAGAAGGTTTTCAAAGGTCTACCTGCTGAATTGCTTGCTATCCCAGCGTGTGAGCTTCCAGGGATTCTTGCACAAGGACACTCAGTCCCTCCGAGTACAAACATCTTTCAGACTCTGTATTTATTTATTCATCTCCTAGTTTACATGGATACCTCCGAAGCCCTCTGAGCATTTATCTCGCCAGCCCCTATCGCACTAGTTCTGTTATCCTTCCCACTTTCCCACCCTTTCCCTGCACATTAGGGGCAATTTACAGAGGCCAATGAGTCTACAAACCCGCACTTTTTTGGGATGTTGGAGGAAACCAAAGCACCTGGACGAAACCCATGCACTCACAGGAAGCACGTGCAGACTCCACACAAAAAGCACCCGTAGTCAGGATCAAACCCGGGTGTCTGGAGCTGTGAGGAAGCAACTCTAAATGATCACAGCTAATGTTAATTTGGAAACATACTTCTGCCGTTCCAATGATTATCCTTCTACGGACGTAAAATGATACTTTGGGCGCGACAGTAAAATGCAGGATTTTACAAAAGGCCATACGATACCTTGGCTCCTTTCTCTCCCTTGTCACCAGGTGATCCCGGCCATCCCCTGAAGCCCTAAAATAAATCACATTTGCAGATGTTTGCATAAATAGACAGAAAGTTGACCCCAACAATGAAAGTGCACAGTTTGGACTCAGCAATATGCTCCGATGAGTTCAACAAATAACTAAGGGGCAGGCACTAATAGGGACAGAGGGCAGGTAGATGCCAGCTTTAAACTCCAAGTATGCAATGAGTTTAGGCTTTAAGGCTACAGCGTGGAAACAGGACCATCGGCCCACGCCGACCAACGATCACCCTGTACACTCGCACTATCCGACACACTGGGGACTATTTACAATATTACCAAAGCCAATTTACCTACAAACCTGTAGGTCTTTAGAGTGTGGGAGGAAACCAGAGCACCCGGAAAAAACCCAAATGGTCACAGGGCGAATGTGGAAACTCCGTGCAGACAGCACCCGCAGTCAGGATTGAACCCGGGTCTCTGGCGCTGTAAGGCAGCTAGCCTACCGTCACCCTGAATTAGTGGAGCTCAGGTCACAAACTAAAAGTCAGTTTCAGAGCTGTTCACGGGACCATGAGGGAAGGTTTGTCTGGGTGGGGCACCAGTTGCAGGCAACTCTGTGACAGGGTTTACAGAAGGTAAGTCTGACAATTGAGCCTGATGAGACCATCCAGTCGGTTAGTCCACTGATATTCACTAGCCACAGCTCGCCTGCGGATATCCTTGGAAGCAACATGTAGAAAGAAAAGAGGAAGCTAACACGCCATTGCTTTCCATTTTGAGACAATTCTTCCTCAGATGAAGAGTTGGTTTTGCTGGCGAGAGGAAGGAACTCTCGTTTCTAACCAACCATTGGTTCCATCCAACCTAGTCAACTACCGTTAAACATGTTGAAAACTTCACAAAGCTAAAGACAAGAACTCGAACATCGTGGGAAATGGTTCCCTTCGTGTACAGAGTGACCTTCGGCCTCATAGGGAAGACACAAGGACCATGGCAGAGAGCAGAAAATTAGGAAGCTTTGGCTGAGGTGAAGAACAAGCAGAAACGTTTTCCCAAATGTTAAAGCAGACGGGATTCACTGTGCAGCCGTCATGTTCTATAGGAGGCGCCCCCCTCGGGATACAAAGATGGACAGGTCAGGAGAGGAGAGGGACGACGGTTCGCGGGAACTGCTCCAATACATTGTGCGCACGGGCCGACCGAACATCGGACTATGAATAATGGCGCCAATAAGGGCGGCGCCTGCATGTATAACAGATGCATTTCTCTGTGCAGTTGCATATTTGACAAATATTGACCATTGAACTAATGAGAACAAACTATCTATCGTTGATTAGATCAATACTCACCTGCTCCCCTTTCTCTCCGCAAATTCCCTTCTCTCCCACATCCCCCTGAGGTCCCTGTTGAAAAGAAGGGAACGTGAGAACAGGGACGTTACCAGGTCACTGCCCCATCTACATTGTCACACTAACTACACCTCAAACTGGAGTTCATTGGCGATGAATGACCTTTATCTTTAAACCAAAAATAGATTTATTTAAGTATTTACAATGGTATTGACAATACAAAACTATTCAAAACAAACCCACCATAAACAAAGCAAGTAAAACAAATGTTCCTGAAACAACTATTTTCCCAACGCTATTAAGGATGCATTCCACCCCCCGCGGAGCCCAGCCTCGGAGTCCCGGAAATCCCCCAAGGCGCCCGTGCACAGCGTGTAGTCCCTCTCCAATATCACCCGGGCCCGGACGTAACCCCTGAAAAGGAGCAGACAGCCGGCTCGGGCAGAGTCCTCTTCCGACTCATGGATGGCCAGCTTGGCCAGGCCCAGGAGCAACCCAACCAGGACATCTTCAGCCCTACCCTCTCCCCTACGCACAGGGTGTCCAAAGATGAGGATGGTGGGTGTGAAATGTAGCCAGGAGGCAAGGGGCAGCCCCTTTAGGTATCGGAACGGGGGCTGCAACGATGATTAACCTAGGTGCACGTGGACTGGGTGGTGGATGCTTGAAACGCAAGATCTTGCTTTCTTCAGTTCTTGCCAAGATATATTTACCATTTGCTGAAGTGTCACAATGTAGGAGGCGCCCGGCTAAACACGGTAATGAGACGATGATCAGTTAATCTGTTTTGATGATGTTGAGGGAGGGACAACTATCTGCTGACAAACTCCCCTGCTCTTCCTTGTAAAGGGCCGACTGACTGCATAGTTCCTTGTGGAGAGAGCGTCAATGTAACATTCTGTCCAAAGGATGACACATCAGACATGCACCACACTCGCAGCGCTGCAATGGGGCATCCACCTGGACTGAGAGTTCAAACCCCTGGAGTGCTCAAAGCAGAATACTTAACCAGGTCAAAGTGTCTCCTCAAATTTGAAGCATCATTTTAGTGACCAACAACATATTCTGCCAGTTTGCCAATTGTAAATAAGATGCATTGTCAGAAACGATGGATTTCCGACATTAGGAAGTTTGATATCAAACCCGGCATATGTTCAAGAAGGAACTGCAGATGCTGGAAAATCGAAGGTAGACAAAAATGCTGGAGAAACTCAGCGGGTAAGGCAGCTATGGAACGACGGGAATAGGCAACGTTTCGGGCCGAAACCCTTTTTAGATAAGCATATATTGTTCAATTGAGCAAAGAAGTTCATACACTTAAACGTGGATTGAAAAACATCATCTGAGTAAGTTATTTTATCAGCGGTGGTAGTTGGATCTTTTGTGATGCTGTAAAATTGGCCATAGACTTTAGACTTAAGAGATATAGCATTGAAACAGGCCCTTCAGTCCCCCACAAATCCACTCCGACCAGCAATCTAGCACCCTAGCACTATCCTACACACAAGGGACAATTTACAATTTGCAAAAGCTATCCCACAAGTTTGTACATCTTTGGAGCGTGGGAGAAAACTGGAACACCTGGAGAAAACCCATGTGGTCACAGGGAGAGTGTACAAATTCTGTACAGACAGCATCCGTAGTCGGGATCGAACCCTGGTCTCTAGCGTTATAAGGCAGTCACTGTTCCACTGCGCCAACATGCTACATAGAACATAAAACAGTAGTGTAGGAAAGAACTGCAGATGCTGGTTTGAATCCAAGATAGACACAAAATGCCGGAGTAACGGCCGCTCCAACTGCATTCTACCTCTGTACCGCCCACTCCCCTGACATCGGTCTGAAGAAGGGTCTCGACCCGAAAAGTCATGCATTCCTTCTCTCCAGAGATGCTGCCTGTGCCGCTGAGTTACTCCAGCAGTGTCTATAAAACAGTACAGCACAGGAACAGGCTCTTCAGCCCACAATGTCCGTGCTGAAGATGATGTCAAGATAAACTAACCTAATCTGGCTGCATTTGACTCATACCCTCTGTCCCATGCATATCCAAATGCTTATTGAAAAGCTTCTTAAATGCCACTATCTTATCGGCCTCAACCACCACTTCTGGCAGCACAATCCACACCCACCACCCTCTGAATAAAAAACAACAGCTCTGCACATCTCTTTTAATCTATGCCCTACTCACATTGAAGCTATGCCCTCTAGTCCTTGATATTTCCATCCTGGGAGAAAAGTTCTGACCGTCTCCCCTGTCTACTCCTCTCATATAGTTGACCTGCTGCATATGAAGCCATGCTGACTGTCCCTAATTAGCTCGTTATCTTCCAAATAGGAGGAATTCCTTTCCCAAAGAAAGCCCTCCAACAAATTTCCTGCCACTCACTGGCTTATAATTCCCTGCACACTTTCTACTTTGAATTCTATTTGGCTCAGGTAGATTTTTTTTTAATGAAGGAGGGCAAAAAAAACTAGTTGAAGTTGAATCTGCATTATACATTGGTTAGGCCTCAGATTGAGTTTTGCATTCAGAAAAGGTCACTGAACCTTGGGAGGGAAGCGAAGGAACGAGAGAGGTTGTAGGAGATTTGAGCTAGAATAGTTCCAGGGAAGAATTGTTTCAGCCACAAGGAGAGACTGAAAAAGACGTTAGATCTTCGAGCAAGGAAGGCTGAGAGGAGATACGACAGAGGTGACTGGCTTAGTTAGAATAAACAGAAGGAAGTTGATCACAGACACACGGTTCAAATACCTGAAGACACGGTTTGAACATCACTGACAAAGGATAAAAAGCAAATGTGAGGAAGAACTTCCTTCACGCAGAGAGTGCCTACAATCTGGAATTCAGCCTGTCGGGGAGGTTATCAGGTTTCACAAATCGGAATTGAAACGATAATAACCTGATGGGTTACGAGGGGAAAACAGGGAAAGGTGTTTAATTGGACCATTCTGCAGAGGGCCAGCAAAATAAAAGGGCTGAATGGCATCCTTTCCTGTAACAGCTCTACAATTCAGTTAATGAACATCGGGAGTCAATTTTTAAAAAAGGGTTGATTTTCAATTGGACATCTTAAGTTAATGATCTCAGATGTGGATGGTTCAAAAGCTCTATGCAAAATGGAATATAGCTAATATAACTGCACCGCCCTGAATTCCTAACCCCCCCCCCCCCCCTCTCCTCTTCACCTTACATATTATTCTGCCAAGATTTAATAATTGGACAATCACGCTGTTGGGTCTCACCCCCAGGTAGCTGGAGATTTACAGACAGATTTAAAACATTGCAGTAACCCGTTGAGCCAGAAGGAGCCTCCAGCCTTCTCAGCTCTTATCGTTCAGATTTTACTGCAGCCGCTCAGGGCTCCAGCAAAAGTGCTCATTAGCACCGCACAGCAGGTGACTGAACCATTACATGCTCACCACTGAGATGACTCAATGCACAATAATGCAGCTCAGACAATCAGTCCACCCCCTCCATTAATCCCCAATATTACACACATTTTGCACACACACAAGACTATTGCGCAAAGTAGATATTTTCACCATTCTCCTCACTGATGGCAAAACAATGACAGCACTAACGTTGACTGAAATTTGGAAATCAATTAATCAAATATTTTCCCTTGCTTGAAACAAAATCATTTTGAATCTTAGCTAAACCATGAATGGTTCAGTCAATGTTAAATAATGATGCAACAACAACCTGCACGTAATATTTTCCCTTCTTCATGGATAAGCTACACGGAACCTGATTTGAAATTTCTCCTGAAGATAGACGCAAAAAGCTGTAGTAACTCAGCGGGACAGGCAACATCTCTGGAAAGAAGGAATGGGTGACGTTTTGGGTCAAGACCCATCTTCAGTGGTCAGGGATAATGGAAACGAGAGATTATAGACGGTGATGTGGAGAGATAAAGAACAATGAATGAAAGATATGCAAAAAAAAGTAACAATGATAAAGGAAACAGGCCATTGTAAGCAGTTTGTAGTGTGAAAATGGGAAGCTAGTGCGACTTGGGTGGGGGAGGAATAGAGGGAGAGGGAATTACGGGGCTACCTGAAGTGAGAGAAATCAATATTCATATCACTGGGCTGTAAGCTGCCCAAGCGAAATATGAGATGATGTTCCTCCAATTTACGTTTAGCCTCACTCTGACAATGGAGGAGACCAAGGACAGAAAGGTCTGTGTAGGAATAGGAAGGAGACTGGGAGCCGGGAGATCAGGTTGGTTCACGCGGGCTGAGCGAAGATGTTCCGCGAAACCATCGCCCAGTCTACGCTTGGCCTCGCCGATGTATAAGAGTCCACATCTTGAACAACGGATACAGTAGATGAGGTTGGAGGAGGTGCAAGTGAACCTCTGCCTAACCTGAAAGCACTGTCGGTGTCCCTGGACAGAGTCGAGGGAGGAGGTGTAGCGACAGGTGTTGCATCTTCTGCGGTTGCAGGGGAAGGTACCAGGGGAGGGGGTGGTTTGGGTGGGAAGGGATGAGCTAACCAGGGAGTTGCGGAGGGAGTGGTCTCTGCGGAAGGCGGAAAGGGCTGGAGGTGGGAAAATGTGGCTAGTGGTGGGATCCCGTTTCTTCTTTCAGGTTTAAATTACAAATTGTGTAGAAGGATAACTGCCCATCATTGGGAAATAGTTTCACCGGAGTGGAGTGTGTGTCGTACTTTCTTGCATTATGCCAACCCACTGAGCTGAGCGTTGGCGTAATGCAAGAAAGTACGTCACATAGAGTCAGGGTTATGCAGCACAAAACAGATCCTTCAACCCAGCCCAACCAAGCTAGTCCCACAGTCTGCACTGGGCACATATCCCTCCGATCCATGCACCTGTCAGAGTATTATTTAAATGCTTTAATTGTGCCTGTCTGTGTCACTTCGACTGGCAGCTTGTTCCATGTACCCAACACCTTCTGTGTGAATAAGGTGCTCCTCAGGTCCCTTTTATGACTTTCCCCTCTCACCTCAAACCTTTGCTCTCGAGTCTTCGACACTCAAACACTATTCCTCTACCAGTCACCCCCTCAGCCTCCAACTCTCCAGGGAGTAAAGAGCCATCCGATCCAGCCTCTTTTTATTACTCAAACCTACCACTTTCTGCAACATCTTCATGAATCTTTTTTGCACCCTTTCCAGTTTAATGAAATCCTTTTCAATCAGAACTGTACACAGTATTCCAAATGCACTCTGCGCCAAACCACCAATTGTAGCTTCATCTTCACACATGTATATCTTTCATTCATTGTTCTTTATCTCTCTACATCATCGCCGATATCTCTTGTTTCCCTTATCCCTAACCAGTCTGAAGAAGGGTCTAGACCCAAAACATCACTCGTTCCTTCTCTCCAGAGATGCTGCCTGTCCCGCAGTTACTCCAGCTTTTTGTGTGTATCTTTGGTTTAAACCAGCATCTGCAGTTCCTTCCTGCATCATGCCATCTATATTCATGTTGAAGTTGTTATTAGAAATAAAGAACGCTGGGAGGACTCAGCGGGGGGGGGGGGGGGGGGGGGGGGGGGGGGGGGGGGGGGGGGGGGGGGGGGGGGGGGGGGGGGGGGGGGGGGGGGGGGGGAGGGGGGGAGGGAAGCGCTGCCAGAGAACGGAGGGGGACCAGGCAGTGAGGCTGCCTATGGGCCTCGATCGCCACTGTGAGCAAAAGATAAAACTGCTCGATGAACTTATTGTAATTTTGTTGGCACCAGAAACGTGGCGACTCTTGCGTACTGCTTGGGTGCTGTTTGATTTTGCTCTGTTGTGTACACGACAAAGTATTTCACTGTACATAGGTACATCCTGTTAATAAGGTATCATCGAATCATTGAACGACTGTGAACCCAGCACCGATCCCTGTGGCACATCATGTTTTACAGGTCTCCAGTCTGAAAAACAAACCTCCACCAACATCCTCTGACTCCCATCTTGAAAAGTCAAACGTCTCATATAAATCAATCTCAAAGTCGGAGCTGTGGCCTGATTTAGTGCAGCATCTGGATTGAAGGAGAGATTCTCTTTACTCCACATGGAAACCAGTATAGATCATTGCATTCGACTAAAGGGCCTGTCCCACTTGGGAGTTATTTGCACGTCATTTACGCGACGTCATTTACGCGTCACGACGTATGGAGCGCGTGTCGTGACGCGTGCATGGCGCGCATTAAGCGCACGTGGCGCGTGGTGAGACGTGGTGGCGTAGGCAGTGATGAGCGGTCGCGCGCGGCGCCCCAGGATTTTGGGATTCACAAAATCTTCGCATGCCACCTGCGTGACGTGCAAATGTCGCCCAAGTGGGACAGGCCCTTTACGTGCCATCAGATTAGAATTGGTGCAAAACACTCACCGGTTTCCACGGAACATCTAAACACCTTAAATTTCCACAGCCAAAATGATTCACTGCACACTGACAGCTTTTATTGTGTGAATGCAAACTACACTACATTATTAAGGTGTAAATCCTGTCAACGCCCTCACTGATACGTTTCACTAATAATGAAAACAGCTTTATTACAATCACTGCAGCACCTTACTGTGAAATGCTCTGGTTTCCTGTTGAACCATTCAATTGAATGTAGATGCACAAAGATTGTGGGAAATGAGATGAAAAGGCTTGGTGAGCAGCTGCCTGTTGAAGGATCATTTCAATGAGTTTTACAGCTGGGAAGGGGCAAACCTAGTCCATTACCTGGAAACAAGGAACTGCAGAGGCCTGTTTATACAAATAGGCACAAAGTGCTGGAGTAATTCAGCCGGTCAGGTACGATCATTGGAGAACATGGAAAGGTGACGTTTCAGGTTGGGATCCAGTCCGAAGAAGGGTCCCGACCCGAAACGTCATCTATTCATTTTCTGCAGCGATACTGCCTGCTCCGTTGAGATACTCCAACACTGTGTCCTCTTGTCCATTACCTGTTCGCCATGAACCCCAGGTGGGCCGCGAGGACCTGCTTCACCAGCGATGCCACTCGATCCTCTCTCACCTGGTGGGCCTGGGAATCCTCTCGGTCCTTGTAGCCCCTGAAAGGAATGAAAATAAACAGTGACTGAGGCAGAGACCCAAGGAACTGCAGGTGCTGGAACCTTGAGCAAGAAACAAACCGCTGGAGGAACTCAGCAGGTCAGGCAGCATCTGTGGGTGGAATGGACACATGACGTTTCAGGTCGGGACACTTCTTCAGATTCTGAGAACTTTTTAAAAAGTTGTCATGTTTTGAAGAGATTTCACAGTTAAGGGCCTGTCCCACTTTCCCGAGTTAGTCACGACTTCTCCCGAGTTTGAAAACTCGCAGAATATTTGTAACGAGTCCGTGGGAGGCCGTGGATATATCGTAACGGCTCGTTATACCAGCCGTAGGTACTGGGGGCTTTCATTTTACTCGTGGACATTTTTCAACATGCTGAAAAAAACATCCCGACTTACCTAATGCCCCGAGTATGTACGGCTGGCGTAACGAGCCGCTACTATATATCCACGGGCTCCTACTGCCTCCTACAGACTTCTTACGAACATTCTGCGAGTTTGAAAACTCGGTAGAATTCGTGAATAACTCGGGAAAGTGGGGCAGACCCTTAAGGTAGAGACTCAAGAAGATGCTGGAATCTTGAGCAAAAATCAAACAGCTGGTCAGGCAGCATCTGTGGAGGCATTGGACAGATGACGTTTTGGGTCGGGATGCTTCTTCAGACCTGAAACTGAGCTGTTTCGTGCTTTGCGTGTTTTTGGGGCATTGGATTTCAGCGAGGAGAGATGGGATGATATTTAAAAACAGAAGTACTTCAAGCTCCGTACTGCCTTCTGCGCAAATGCCCATTAATGGATGGTGACTGCTGCCGTCTCTGCCACCAATGAACGAGAACATTGTCAGACTCGGTGTACTGAAGGTCTTTGCCAGTGCAGTGCAGTTAATGAGGGGAACTTGTACTGATCACTGGCCCATTCCAAGTCTGACTTTGTTCTAGGCACAGATGCAGCCTTCTATCCAGCCGCGAAAAAGAGAACAAAAGTGCTAACAGCTGCTTCATAAAAACCTCTGCCAACCCACCAGTCTGATCCTCATTAGATAACTACTTTCAGCAAGCTCATTGACTACTGAATGCACTAATTAAGCATTGAAGAAGGAGAAGGTATGGGTTTATTGTGGTTTTTAACATACGCTGGAATTTCTTTATGAGATACTATCATGGAACAGGGCAGTTAGCAAATGGTTACATAGGAGACAAAAAAAGTCTCCAGACACTGGAATCTTGGGCAAAAAGCAAACTGCTGGAGGAACTCACTCGACACAGCAGCATCTGTGGAGGGAATGGACAGATGACGTTTTGGGTTGACATTTTAGGTTGAGATTCTTCCAGACTGAACATTTTCACCAATATTCATCACTTCCACCAAGTTATCACTTGTCGCAGAATTGGATGGTTATCACTTGTCCCAGAATAGGACAGAAGAGGTTGGTTCCTCACTGGTTACAGCTTATAACAATAGAAGCAGAATCTATCTGGCTGATGTGTGCAGATTGGGATCGATTAAGCTGGTTTCCAAATGTTCGATGTGTAGCTGTTATGCGTTGTCATGCTGCAGAGTGAAGCAAAGTCTCTTGAATGAGTATGGCATGTTAACTAATGTACAGGAACTCCATCCAGCAATGCAGGGGAGCAAGTGCCGAGGAGAGGAAAGACAAAAAACTCTGTAATAATCTGGAAATAATAAAACACAGCATAACATGCAGAGCAGTTAACTGGACACAGGGTAATCAGTAACGTAGGACTCGCTGCCATTTAACAGGTGTTTGAACCAGGACAAAAGCAGCTTCGAGCTTTTGTAAGTGCTTTTTTTCAGCCTGTCCATTGTATCTCAAAGCATCACTGAGAGAATTAGAGTCATTGAGTCATGTTTTGAGATACAGTGGACAAAAGTGCTGGAGAAACTCAGCGGGTGCAGCAGCATCTATGGAGCGAAAGAAATAGGCAACGTTTCGGGCCAAAACCCTTCTTCAGACTGATGTTGGGTGTGGGGGGGGGGGGGGGGTTGGGGGTGGGGGGGGGGAAATGGGGCGAAGAAAGGAAAAGTATGACTATAGCAAATGATAGTGTGGAAATAGGCCCTTCGGCCCAACTTGCCCACACTGGCCGCCATGTCCCAGTCACACTAGTCCCACTTGCCAGCATTTGGTCCATATCCCTCCAAAGCTGTCCTATCCATGTACCTGTCTAACTGCTTCTTAAATGTTGGGATAGTCCCTGCCTCAACTACCTATTGCAAAAATTGCAAAGATTTGTAAATTACATTGTACATTAAACTACATTTCACGGTCAAAATGTAACAAATTTAGGGCAGGTCATGAGAGAGGAATGGCCAAGTAACAGGGCAGCAAACGCTGTGACAATGCCCATAAAGACAGTGGATACCACATCATACACTCAACGCAGTAAGTAGTTCCAGGAATTTACCATTTGGTGGCAATGCAGCACCAGAGAATGGATATCTCACGAAGGAGTGAATCTCACAAAGCATGCACTGTCCACGATTTTTAAATATTTGCTAGACCGTATAAATTCTCTGATAAATTGTGCACATCCATCTGCTTAGCAAACACTGGCTAAGATTCAGAGAATGCACTTAAACTCTGCAGTTGGTCAGCAGGCCTGGATGTGAGCTCTTCCGCCTGCTAGCTGCCAGTGTCCAGAATGAGAGCCCCCTCCACTGGTTCACTATCTCACGCAGAGAATGAATCAGACCTCTGCACATACACCGAAACAGGCCCCTGAAAGCCGGGGCCGTCATCTCACCTGGATTCCAGGTCCAGTTTTGGACGGGGAGTCTGAAGAAGGGTCTCCACCCAAAAAGTCACCAATCCATGTTCTCCAAAGAAACTGCCTGACCCACCGAGACCCTTCAGCTCTTTGTGTTCTTCTGCGTATTGACCAGCAACTGCAGTTGTTTGTTTGCACGACTTCTATAATGATAATCCTTTACTCGGTTACAGCGGACAATAATGGACACCATTCCTCCTGCTATGGTCCATTATAATGAGGGTTTACTGTATTTCTAATTGTTTTGTTCAGTGAGGCGAGTTATTTTTAATTGAATCTTTAACATGCAGTAACCATGATATTAGTAATTGAGCTGGGATCAATGAACGATTGGGCTCGGAAACAATGAATAACATCCCTCACTCCTCAAACACTGGTCCAGGTGCTCATCACTTCCGTCAGATACCATTGAACAGGTAATGTTTGACAAAAGAATTCCACTCAGCATGCATCTTCAAACATGGTCTTCAGCTGCCAACATCCTCAAGCTGTTATTTCTGACATTGTGAAGGCCATATTTGCCAGACTTTATCTACCAGGTGGTATGGATAGAGTTAAGAAAGTTTGATTTACGCTCTCTGTGTGGGTGGACAGCCAAAACTGCATCGCTGGTGGACTTGGGACATCTATGTGGAGGTGGCATCCCTTAGCACTTCACCACAATGTCAACGGGAGCCCACAAACATATGGCGGCAAGAAAGAACATTTCACATGGAGCTGAGCAAGTGAGTCCGTACTTCCAGAAACTTCCACAACGGTACAGTCTTGCAGCAAGAAGTGCTGAGAAACTATCATTTCCAGAATTCTTGCCATTTTCTCCGTTTTAGTTTTGTTTGAAGTGAACTGTATTGAATACTTTATTGTCACATGTGACAAGTCACAGTGATATTCTTTGCTTGCATACCCAAGGTAATACAGTTTAGAGACACAGTGCAGAAACAGGCCCTTCGACCCACTGAGTCCGCGCCGACCAGCGATCCCCGCACACGACTACTGTCCTACACGCACTAGGGACAATTTACAATTATACCAAGCCAATTAACCTACAAACCTGTATTTCTGTGGAGTGTGGGAAGAAAACTGGAGCTCCCGGATAAAACCCACGCAGGTCACGGGGAGAACGTACAAACTCCGTACAGACAGCACCCGCAGTCTCTGGCGCTAAAGGGCAGTAACTCCACCGCTACACCACCGTGCTGCCCTTCTTCAGTCCCGAGATAAGAATGCCAGCCCAGAGTCACACATCACATCTCTACCCAGCTATTCACTGATCAAAACCTTAAAGCATTTTGCAATATCACTTTTCACAACACAAAGAACAAAATTAATTTGCATTCCAAATATGAGAGAAAGCAATGGATTATTTTTGTTGGGTTAGTTAGTTTTCCGAGTTATTGAGGTAATACTCACCTCATCGCCCTGCTTGCCCAGTGGACCTGGGTATCCTGGAACGCCAGGGGGACCCTACAAAAATTCACAGTCAATGGTCAATCATAGTTTAATGAAGCAAAGAGCAATAGCAACACTTAAAAGCAGATTCAAGTTTTCTTTTCATTAAAAGGGTTCAAACGACCAGAAAGGTTAACTGGGAATGATTTTACTGCTTATATCACCGTCTTCACAAACTCATTCTAACTCATTATGACTGTCAAGTCATAAGATCATGTGATCGGAGGAGAATTAGGCCAATCGGCCCATCAAGGACATTATTGCCATAGAGGGAGTGCTGAGAAGGTTCACCAGACTGATTCCTGGGATGTCAGGACTGTCTTATGAAGAAAGACTGGATAGACTCGGTTTATACTCTCTGGAATTTAGGAGATTAAGAGGGGATCTTATAGAAACGTACAAAATTCTTAAGGGGTTGGACAGGCTAGATGCAGGAAGATTGTTCCCGATGTTGGGGAAGTCCAGGACAAGGGGTCACAGCTTAAGGATAAGGGGGAAATCCTTTAAGACCGAGATGAGAAAGACTTTTTTCACACAGAGAGTGGTGAGTCTCTGGAACTCTCTGCCACAGAGGGTAGTTGAGGCCAGTTCATTGGCTATATTTAAGAGTGAGTTGGATGTGGCCCTTGTGGCTAAGGGGATCAGAGGGTATGGAGAGAAGGCAGGTACGGGATACTGAGTTGGATGATCAGCCATGATCATATTGAATGGCGGTGCAGGCTCGAAGGGCTGAATGGCCTACTCCTGCACCTAATTTCTATGTTTCTATGTTTCTAAGTCTACTACGCCATACAATCATGGTTGATCTATCTCTCCCTCCTATCTCTCCATTCTCCTGCCTTCTCCCCATAACCTCTGACACCCCTACTAATTAAGAATCAAGTCTTGGCCCATTTTAACACCTCAGGCCTGTCTAAAAGTGACCGTCTGGTTCCTTTTAAAACATTGGTCTGAAATGTGGTGAGCTCCACATCACTGAAGATGAAAGGGAGCAGTCCTAAATGAGATAAATGTGAGGGTGGAATGGCAATGGTTGGCTGTTGGGAGGGCTGTGGCAGGATTCGGCCTGGGCAGAAGGAGGAAAGGAGGCGAAAGAATTTCAAGACCAGGACTCAGCTATGAGGAATCTGAGGAAAATGTATCAATAGATAAAACTTTCTGCAGTTTTTCTACTGTATAGCTAGTGAGTTCCACACCACAAACTCATCCTAATCCCACCAATTAAAACTGAGACGTCGAATTTAGACTTTCGAAATACAGCGTGGAAACAGGCCCTTCGGCCCAACTGGACTGTGCTGACCAGTGATCACCCCATACATTAACCTAAAAAAACTAGGGACAATACAAAGCTGCATGACTATGGAGTGTGGGAGGGAACCGGAGCAAATAGGGAAAACCCACGCAGTCGCAGGGAGATTGTACAAACTTCGTACAGGCAGCACCTGTAGTCAAGATCAAACCCGGGTCTCTGGCGATGAAAGACAGCGATGTGGTGTGGAAAAGTTGAACCGAGTGGCCCGTTTTTATGCTGTGCGATTCTATAATTCAATGGCATTATTATTTGATAGTCAATCATGTTATATTAGGGAAACTAAAATATCACTTAACCTATGATGAGCGTTTGTCGGCACTGGGCCTGTATTCGCTGGAGTTTAGACGAATGAGGGGAGACATTGTAACATAGAGAATGGAGAAAGGCTTGGATCGAGTGGATGTGGAGAGGATGTTTCCACTAGTGGGAGAGTCTAAGACTAGAGGTCATTGCCTCAGAAGTAAAGGATATTCTTGATTAGTACAGGTGTCAGAGGTTAACCTACAACCCTGTACGTCTTTGGAGTGTGGGAGTAAACCGAAGATATCGGAGATAACCCACGCAGGTCACGGGGAGAACGTACAAACTCCGCACAGACAGCACCTGTAGTCGGGATCAAACCCGGGTCTCCAGCACTGCATTCGCTGTAAGGCAGCAACTCTACCGATGTGCCACTTATCCCTTATGACCTTATGACAACATATCACTGTGAAGCAACTGGAAGGAAAATGCGATTCCACCACCCAATCTGATAACAATGACAAGCAACCATTGCAGGTACAATGTAAAACGCAGTTTCAAAAAGTCACAGGCAGTTTAGTTTAGTTTATTGTCACGTATATCGAGGTCCAGTGAAAAGCTTTTGTTGCATGCTAACCAATCAAACCAAGTCAAAAACATCCATGGGGGTATCTCAAAACAAGCGCCTACAATCATCACTCATATCAAGCTGCAGCGTCCAAAGGCTTTCAGGACAACACCTGCACTGCTCCCCATTCACACGCTGCTTTGCTTGCTGTTGGCAAGGAAATACGATTAGCCACTGACACTAGTTTCTGATTTAAATGCCAGATTATGCCTAGATTTTATTTCCTAATCTAGTATTATCCTTTGGCTTGAATCGCTACTGCAATGTACTGAATGAGGTTTCATTAAATTAGTTTGCAGTTTTCATACAACAATCCCACACCTGAGCAGCAGAAAACAGGAGTGCTAAGCATCAGAAATTACAAAGGGTAATGATATCTTGGGCATTTTATTACAGAACAAATGACAGATGATGAGGATATTTATAGGCCACGACATATGCTGTATGTACAGGCGACTATTCCCTTGCGTACGTTTGGTGCATGTACAGATGTGGTGAAGATGTCGCTGTTTAGAGCATACTGCACACCACTCTATACTGCGCACCTGTGGTCGAACTACGGAAAGACAAGTTTGCAGAGACTCAAGGTGGCTTATAATGATGCCATGAGAGCACTGCTAAGGAAATGGCGTAGTGCTAGTAACATGTTTGTGGCTGCAGGAGTCAGTACTTTAGAAGCTATCCTAAGAAATCATGAGTGTAAATTCATTTGCAGGATAAATGACTCTAAAAATGTAATTATCGTGGCTTTGTCAAACATAAGGTTCAGTACCACACGCACCGAATCCCAGTTGTGGAGACACTGGTATCACTGTCTTGTTGTAGGACACTGATCTTTCTTTTTTAATCTGTATTTTAAATCATGTATTGTGTTTTTTTTTAATATACATAATTTATGATGCTTTTATAAGTGATATACTAAGATTTTATATGTATTTTATGGTGTTTTTATATGCAATGTATTTTTATGTAACGTTGTCCCTTGTCTGGACCTTGAGTCCGAAATAAAGTTTATTTTTTATTATTATTATTATTATTATAATGATACAGTTAATCAAGATGGCAGTCTCCTGCTTTTATGGCTTCACTGCCAAGGAACAGTGAGGTCTTTGGGATCTTCATCCTAGGATCTGGTTCCAACCTTTGTACCAGATTGGAGCTGGTTCAATAGGTATGCACCATTCCTGCTGCTCTCATCTTAACTTTGTACGGCACAGTGGCGTAGCGGTAGTGTTGTGGCCTCACACTGCCAAGAGTCCTGGGATCGATCCCAACTACGGGTGCTGTTTGTACGGAGTTTACACGTTTTCGCCGTGACCTGCGTGGGTTTTCTCTGGATGCTCCGGTTTCCTCCCACACTCCAAAGGTGTGCAGGTTTGTAGGTTAATTGGCTTGGTATAATTGTAAATGATCCCTAGTGTGTGTAGGATAGTGTCGGTGTGCGGGGATCGATGTTCAGCCCGGATTTGGTGGGCTGAATGGCCTGTTTCTGCTCTAAACTAAACTAAAGACTTGGTCTGGGTGGCGGTGGCGAGTTTACAGTCAGAACAAGAGGCGCAATTGTGTACGGGCCATCATGGAGCAGGTATTTTCTGAATGCAACTGGAGGTATAACTGGACATCTGTGCTTCAGTTTACGAGTGCCAGTATTGTATGCTTCCTGGTCAAGATCACAGCAGCTTCTCAAACACCTCGAATCTTCCGTTCTGGTTCCGATTATGAAAACTTTAACACATTACATTATTGCTCAACTGACCTGGCAGCTGCACCTTTATTCTGAGAGGTCATTTGAACTATTTTTGCTTTCTGTTGCATCTATTTTGGTTTTGACTTACAGGAGGGCCTGATTTTCCTGGGAGTCCAGAAGGTCCCGAAACTCCGTGCTGGATCTAAAAGTGGCACAGAACGGAGACAGCATCAACACATCTAAAACAGCACAAATCAGAGAGTTTAAAATGCAACGTAATAATTCTTATATTCCTGTCATGGGCAGCCGAAGAGGTACCTGTGGAATAACAACTGATATTTTATGCTTCTCGTTCACTTTAATGCTTCTTCAATAAACTATAATGTTATACTTCCATAAGCTATAATGTTAAGCTTCTTCCAACAGAAGTTCAGGAAAGTTTATTTGAGAGACTTTTGGATAGGCACATGAATCTGCAAGAAATGGAGGGATATGGATAACTCGAAGGCAGTTAAGAGTTGATCTTGGCAAAATGTTCGGCACCGACAGTTTGGGCCGAAGGGCCTGTTCCTGTGCTGTACTGTTCTATGGTGCCATGCCGTTGTTTCATTTTGCGACTATAAAGATACAGCGCGGAAACAGGCCTTCCGGCCCACCGATCACCCAGTGCACTAGCAACTATCCTACACACAATACACCCAGTGCACTAGCACTATCCTACACAAAAGGGACAATTTTACAATTTTTTACTGAAGAAAATGAAGCTACAAATCTGAGCGTCTTTGGAGTGTGGGTGGAAAACGGAGCAATTGTGTACGGGCCAATTGTGTAGTTATCCTACACACAATACACCCAGTGCACTAGCACTATCCTACACAAAAAGGACAATTTTACAATTTTTTACTCAAGAAAATGAAGCTACAAATAAATCTGAGCGTCTTTGGAGTGTGGGTGGAAAACGGAGCGGCCGGAGAAAACCCACGCGGTCATGGGGAGAACGTACAGACAGCACCCGTGATCAGGATCGAACCCGGGCCTCTGGTGCTCTAAGGCAGCAACTCTACCGCTGCGCCACTGTGCTGCCCTTTTTTAAGCAGCATTTGAACATTTGGGTATCTGGAATTGTACCCTGGCGGAATAAAGTAACGCTCCAATGCGTGAAACCAAGACAGACAGTTAGCATCCTGCAGCGGTCGTACCTTGTATTGGCAAATTCTTGACCCAGACAGTATCGTCTGCGGAGAGGCGCAAACAGGAAACCCAGGTGTTTCTCCTCAGGCATCGAAATAAAAATTGGGGAAAAGTCATCGCAGGTCAATGGTTCCGAGAGCTTCTCACCATGTTAGGGGCAGGGAGCAGGTTCACTGCCCTCCCTAACAGCCATGGGATGATGCGTGGATCAAATGGCCTCAAATGTTAGGAGAATATAAATTTTACAAACTTATCAATGGTTACCTCTTTGGGATAGAAACAAAATGCTGGAGTAACTCACCGGGTCAGGCAGCATCTCTGGAGAGAAGAAATGGGTGATGTTTCTGGTCGAGACCCTTCTTCAGTCTGAAGAAGGTTCTCGACCCGAAACGTCACCCATTCCTTCTCTCCAGAGATGCTGCCTGACCCGCTGAGTTACTCCAGCATTTTGTTTCTACCTTCGATTTAAACCAGCATCTGCAGTTATTTCCCATTCCTCTTTGGGATTCCAGTTTGGCTGCAGATAATTCTGCCTTTGGGTACTGGCAGCAAGACATGCAATTTTTCCATAAAATATTTATGAAACATTAAAGTTTAACACTAACTTATACTTGTCATGAGCGATGTTTCGTACTTACCGGCCAGCCAGCCAACAATATTTGATAGGTTTGTGTTTGCTGTTGGAAAACATAAAAGAAAATTAGTAGATTAAAGCTTAAATTGTGTTTTGCGAATTTAAAATTGTTCTGCTCAGAGCTAAAATATTTTTTTTTTCCATCAGTGCAATAGCACTGTGCAATCCACCTATGGTAGTCACAAAATGCTGGAGTAACTCAGCGGGACAAGCAGCATCTCTGGAGAGAAGGAATGGGCGACGTTTCAGCTCGAGACCCTTCTTCAATCCAGCTATATTGTTAATAGACTTTTATCGTTACTTTCTTCTGCAATTTAATCAGTTATTCTACACACACACACACACACACACACACACACACACATAAGCGGTAAAAATGACCTAATGCACAAAACATTGGGTTCTTACTTCTGTATTTCCACCACACAGTAGTCCGCCAAATCATTTTTCTGGTGTATACAATAGGAGTAAAGGTTAGGAGGTTGGGAGGTGACATGACAGAGGTAAATAAAACTATGAGAGTCACAGATAGCCGTAATCTGTTTGCCATGTCAAGTTTGGATAGGCGAGTGTGAAGGGGTTTAAAGGTGATCACCGTGGGAAGCTTTTCCAGCGTAAGAGCAGTTAGCAACAGGAATGCGCTGCCAGAGAAAGTAATGGAGGCAGGAACTGTAACAACATTGAAGAGACATTTGAACAGGCACCTGAATAGCAGCGTCTAGAATTAGTGCATGTAAGTGGGATTAGTATTGATGAGCATGTGGGTTGGAATATAGGTGGTGGGCAGAAGAGGCTGTTTCTATGCCGTAGAACTCTATTACAATAGCCGAGCAATGCAGTGCCCTGTATGATTGTTGAACAATATGACGACAACCCTTGCAGTCTGGTCCTGCTGCTGCTGCTGAACCTCAGTAGCCCACAGGGATTAAAGCTTTGGAGTGCTCTGAAAGCGTTGCCACACTCCTTCCATTGCACCCTGCAGAGCATCGCACGCACGATATGCCATTTGGGACCAAGGTAAGATCAAGAGGATTTGGGAACTGAGCTGAGGTGGTGGTCTAGCTGTTGGATGTCAAGTAGGGAGGCAGAATGATTCAGTTAATTGTTTGCGAATTAGGGGCTTAGTGAGAACAATCAAGATAAGATGCTTTGGATCTGGTATGGGGATGGGGGGGGGGGGGGGGGGGGGGGGGGGGGGGGTTGGGGAGAGAAAGGAGAAAGGAAAAGAAATCCTAAATCATTGCGGACATTCCCGACAGAGCTTGATCCATGGAGCAACATGACCTCGTGTTTCCTCTAAAACTTCAAAACCAGCAGTGCCCAAGAACACACAAACACAAGAAATAAGAAATACAATAGGCCAGGGGTTCCCAACCTTTTTCTTCCCCTTTTCCCCCAGGCAACTTTAATAGCTCATAACAATGTTATTTCACTTATTTATGAACAACTAATGATGAACAGATACCAGAACCAAACACAGTCAGTCAATGAGAAAAAATATGTACATATCCAGAATCAACAAATATTCCCCCTGGGTAGGCAAAATTTACCCCAGGTTGGGAATCCTTGCAATAGGCCAATCAATAGCTAGAACAAAATCATGGTTGACCTTCCATCTCAACTTCAGTTTCCTGCCCCATCTTCAAAGTCCATAATCCCTCTATTTCCAAAAGATCCATCAAACACAGTTTTGAACACAATTAGCTACTGAGCTTCCACATCCTCCATGGTGAGAGTTCCACAGATCCATCCCTCTCCGTCTCCCCATTTCATGGTCTGAGCTTTTAACTTGGATTGACATCACTTGACATGGAGCTATGGACATTTTGAGATCCCAGCAGATGAGCAAGAACTCACACTTGGAAACGCCAAATCAAATTATCTGAGCGATGCAAACTGACCAGGAAATGGATATTGTGTTTCGCTTCAGCAAAACAGCCTCGACAGAAAGTGCCACTTGATGTTTCGGCCAATCCCTTCACACTACCAATGGAATTTGCTTTTCCTTTTTGGAGAAAAGGACTCAAGCATCTACTTCACTCTCAGTAAGATTCTTGAGTGTGTCAAAGAGTCACACAGCACACAAACAAGCCCTTTGGCCCACAGTGTCTATACTGACCATTATCCCATTTACCAGCAGTTGGTCTTTGGCTGCCATTGACAAGTCCTCATTCTGAGAATACCTGCCTCCACCACCTAAACTAGTCCGACAGGATCTCCCATCAACAAATCCATACTGATCAACCCTTGCCTCAAAGTTTTGAGCAAAAGTTGCCCTGCCACAGATATTAGACGATCTAACCTGTAACTGGACACAAGGAACTGCAGATATTGGTTTACAAAAAAAGACACAAAGTGCTGGAGTAATTCAGCAGGTCAGGCAGCATCTCTGGAGAACTCAAATAAGGGGCTGCACATGAAACGGTACATATGCATGTTCTGCAGACATGCTGCCAGACCCACTGAGTATCTCCAACACTGTGTGTGTATTTTACCCAATAATTACCTGTTTTATCCCTGCAGCAGTTCTTGAACTAAGGTACCACATTTGCTGTTGTGAGATAAATGTATATATTTTTAATCAAAAAAGGCATGCGTCCCTTCTCCTTCTGCAATTGACTCTTTGTTGCACTAGAGAGAAAAGAATATTTGAAATTCCAGGGTAATCATGCGTTCCTAAAATTGGCAAGGCAAATGTTTTCTTTGTAGTTGGATAAAATTCAATTAAATTTAGATAAAAGCGTGGTGAGTACATGGAACGAACTGCCAGACAAAGTAGTTGAGGCAGACACAATAACAGCATTTAAAAGGCGTTTGGACAAGTTCATGAATAGGAAAGGTTTAAAGGGATACGAGCCAAACGTGGGCAAATGGGACTAACTAAGATGGGACATTGTGGTCGGCATGGGTGAGTCAAGCTGAAGGGCTGGTTTCTGTGACTCTTGACACAGAGGGCAATGGCCACATTTACTGGTGATGTTATGGGGCTGTCCCACTGTATGCGCTAATTCAAGAGTTCTCCCGAGTTTCCCCTGATTTGAACTCGGAGAATTACGGTAATAGCCGCTCGTGGGTACTCGGGGCTCTCGTGGACATTTTTCAACGCGTCTTCACGAGCTTACTGCGTTTCCCGAGTACCTGCCGTTAACGTTACGAGCTGCTAAGAGACGCCCCGAACTCCGACGTACCCGCTACGTACATTCTACGTGCTTACCACGAGTTCGATTTTTATTTAAACTCGGGAGAGCTCTTGAATTACCTCGTACAGTGGGTCAGCCCCTTTACATTACTGGAAATAACACAAGGAAATTGCCAACAAAGTTTCCAAATTTCGCTGGATATCCAAACGCTTCACTTGGCTCTTTTTGGGATTTCTTTGCCTTCCCAATGGAACAGGAAATGGGAATGTAAAGGTAGTTTAAGCAGAGAGTGGTTGATATCTGGAATGCGCTGCCAGAGAAGTTGGTATAATCAGACAATCAGTACATTTAAGAAGCATTAGTCTACATGAGCGGATAGATCAGTATGGATTCAGTGGGCTGAAGTGCTGTACAACTCCGAGTTCCCTAATCTCTCTATCAACTTAGGTTTCAATTCAGCAGCCAGTACAAATAGTTCATCCAATGGGGCTGTCCCACTGTACGAGCTAATTCAAGAGTTCTCCCGAGTTTCCCCGGTTTCAAACTCGGAGAATTACGGTAATAGCCACTCGGAGGTACTCGGGGCTCTCGTGGACATTTTTCAACACGTTGAAAAATCTTCAAGAGTCTTCCCCAGCTTACCGCGTTTCCCGAGTACTTGCCGTTAGCGTTACGACCCGCTAAGAGACGTCCCGAGCTCCGACGTACCTGCTCCGTACATTCTACGTGCTTACCACAAGTTTGATGGGGTTTTTTTTAACTCGGGAGAGCTCTTGAATTAGCTCCTACAGTGGGACAGCCCCTTAAGTTTGCATACAAATTCAGCCCTGATTGTGAGCATTACCCTTGGAATCAATGTATAACATGTTGATGGAATAATATTAGTCAGTAACCAGTAGATGGAAGCTATCGCGAACAAGCCAATCTCTCTGGCTCCCAACTGAACGAACACTGACTGTTACTGTGGCCACTCAATTATACGCGATATACGGCTTTTAATTAGTCTATATTTTACACGATAAATGAAGGTGGTAAAATAGGCAGACACAAACTGAATCTAAAGAAAACCTCTCATGACACAAGCATGTTAGCAAAGACTCTTAAGTAAATTGCTTGTTCTTTGATTCAGGACCTCTATTTATATCTGGGTCAATGGTTCCAGTAAGTATCGCCCATTGCTGATTGCTGTGTGAAAACACACTGCTGAATATTTATCAGGAGCAAATTACCCGTGAAATTTGAGGGCATATACAGAGCACATTTACAGGGAGAAACATTGGAAATTAGTTACCAATTTAAATCCATTTGAAAGGTGCTAAAAATGGTGACAAAATAAACAAATAAAGTTTAAATCTGTATGGAAGAGAAAGAAATAAAACGTTTGAGAAAGAGCACAAGATAAAAATAAAGAGAGAGAGAGAAATGTGAGAGTGAAAGAGGGATGAGAGAAAAGGAGAGAGAAGCCTAGGGAGAGAAGAGAGGGAGGGATAGGGAAAAATAAGCAGAATGAGAGTGAGGAGAAGGTAAAGAGGAGGAAATAGGGACAAAAGGAGAGGGAAAGGAAGAAGGGGAGACTTAGAGAAAGCGGGGAGACAGAGAGAAAGGGGGAGAGAGAGAAAGGGGGAGACAGAGAGAAAGGGGGAGACAGAGAGAAAGGGGGAGACAGAGAGAAAGGGGGAGACAGAGAGAAAGGGGGAGACAGAGGGGGGACAGAGAGAGGGGGGACAGAGAAAGAGGAGAGAGAGAGAGAGAGAGAGAGAGGAGGGCAGAGAGAGAGAGGGGGCAGAAAGAGAGGGAGACAGAGAGAGGGAAGCAAAGAGAGGGGAGTCAGAGAGAGGGGGAGAGAGATCACATTGTGAGCTTGTTGGATTTTTTCTGGGGAGTCTGGAAACTGTTTCCCAAAGTTTTTAATCCTTAATAAGCTACAGATTTCCTTGGAGATTGCAGGGTTGAACTGGAAGCCAAATGCGACTGCATCTGAACGAAGAAAACTTGGAGAACAGTATCTATTCCTACTTTGCAGTTGCAACTACATGTTGTCAGTTGTCAAACACTGCTCAGATATTACTGAAAGTACCAAATAAATGCAAATCTCTGCGTTACTTTTTCCATAGATAGTTTTAGGATGAAACACAATACAATAGGACTTTATTTATCCCAGGAGGGAAATTGGTCTGCCAACAGTCATGAAGCACAAAACAAGGCACATGAAACATGAAATTAAATTGACGAGTAGAAGGTCCAGGATTGGGGATGTGGGAGGCTTTGGGAGGGGTTGGGGGGAGTCAGTCTACCTTTGGACCACCCCACGACAGAAGGGGGATGAGTTGTACAGTTGCGACATTGTATTTAGAAGAGACTTACGGAGAAAGCCGACCAGTCTTCATTTGTATTTCTCCACAGGTAAATGGTCGGCAGGCCAGAAGGACCAGGAAGTCCAGGGGCACCTGTTTGCCCCTCACGCCCCCTGACCCCCGGATCACCCTGAAATAAACACAACAACATCCATCACCGCCGAAACACTTTGACAGCAATTTTCACCGGATCTTGAATCTGGGGTTGACCTCTCCCGAAAGTAGGCAATAGATATGACCAAAAAAAACATTGGAATTCAGATGAAAAACATCTACATTTTGGCAGTAGTTTAAAATATTCAATAAGCCACGTTAAATCAACATGAAGGCAATAAATAATTGGGCTTCAAATAAATCGTGTGCATTTTCAGCTGATCAGCAACTTCAGAATAATCAATAGACAATAGGTGCAGGAGTAGGCCATTCCCTTCGAGCCAGCACCGCCATTCACTGTGATCATGGCTGATCATCCACAATCTGTACCCCGTTCCTGCCTTCTCCCCATATCCCATGACTCCATTATCTTTAAGAGTTCTATCTAACTCTCTCTTGAAAGCATGCAGAGAATCGGCCTCCATTGCCTTCTGAGGCAGAGAATTCCACAGATTCACAACTCTCTGAGTGAAAAAGCTTTTCCTCATCTCCATTGTAAATGGCCTACCCCTTATTCCTAAACTGTGGCCCCTGGTTCTGGACTCCCCCAACATCGGGAACATGCTTTCTGCCTCTAGCATGTCCAGTACCTTAATTATCTTATCTGTTTCAATAAGATCCCCTCTCATCCTTCTAAATTTCAGTGTATACAAGCTCCATTCTTTCAACATATGACAGTCCCACCATCCTGGGAATTAACCTCATGGACCTAAGCTGCACTCCCTCAATAGCAAGAATGTCCTTCCTCAAATTTGGAGACCAAAACTGCACAGAATGCTCCAGGTGTGGTCTCACCAGGGCCCTGTACAATTGCAGAAGGACCTCTTTGCTCCTATACTCAAATCCTCTTGTAATGAAGGCCTGCTGTACCTGCATGCTTACTTTCAGTGACTGATGTACAAGGACCCCCAGATTTCATTATATTTCCCCTTTTCCTAATTTGACACCATTCAGATAATAATCTGCCTTCCTGTTCTTGCCACCAAAGTGGATAACGTCACATTTATCCACATTAAACTGCATCTACCATGCATCTGCCCACTCACCCAACCTGTCCAAGTCACCCTGCATCCTCATAGCATCATCCTCACAGTTCACACTGCCACCCAACTTTGTGTCATCTGCAAATTTGCTAATGTTACATTTAATCCCTTCATCTAAATCATTAATGTATATTGTAAATAGCTGTGCTCCCAGCACCAAGCCTTGCGGCACCCCATTAGTCACTGCCTGCCATTCCGAAAGGGACTCGTTAATCCCTACTCTTTGTTTCCTATCTGCCAATCCCCAATACCATGTGCTCTAATTTTGCCCACTAATCTCATATGTGGGACCTTATCAAAGGCAGTCTGAAAGTCCAGGTACACTACATCCACTGGCTCTCCCTTGTCCATTTTCCTAGTTACATCCTCAAAAAATTCCAGATTAGTCAAGCATGATTTCCCCTTTGTAAATCTATGCTGACTCGGACTGATCCTGTTACTGCTATCCAAATGTGCCGCTATTTCACCTTTTATAATTGACTCCAGCATCTTCCCCACCATCGATGTCAGGCTAACTGGTCTATAATTCCCTGTTTTCTCTCTCCCTCTCTTAAAAAGTGGTATAATATTAGCTACCCTCCAATCCACAGGAACTGATTCTGAATCTATAGAACATTGGAAAATGTTCACCAATGCATCCACGATTTCTAGAGCCACCTCCTTAAGTAACCTGAGATGCACACCATCAGGCCCTGGGGATTTATCAGCATCGGTCCCATCAGTCTACCTATCATCATTTCCTGCACAGTGTGAATTTCCTTCAGTTCCTAGGTCCTCTGGCCACTAGTACATCTGAGAGATTGTTTGTGACTTCCTTCGTGAAGACAGATCCAAAGTACATGTTAAAGTAAAGATTAAATTAAAGATGTTGTTGGTGCTTCCTTTGCAAAGACTATTCTTTCTTACCCTGAATATCAGCAATGGGGGAAATTAAGATGAATTTCAGTGCAGAGAATTATCTACTGTTAGGTCTATTCAGTTGAAGATCGACACAAAAAGCTGGAGTAACTCAGCGGGACAGGCAGCATCTCTGGAGAGAAGGAAAGGGTGATGTTTCGGGTCGAGACCCTTCTTCAGTCGTTAGGGATAAGGGAAACGATACATATAGATGGTGATGTGAGGAGGTAAGGAACAATGAATGAAATTATGCAAAAAAGTAACGATGATAGAGGAAACGGTCCATTTTAATCTGCTTGTCGGGTGAAAATGAGAAGCAAGTGCGACTTGGGTGGGGGAGGGATAGATAGAGAGGGAATGCCGGGCTACCTGAAGTGAGAGAAATCGATATTCATACACTGGGCTGTAAGCTGCCCAAGCAAAATATGAGATGCTGTTCCTCCAATTTATGTTTAGCCTCACTTTGACAATGGAGGACCCATTGAACCATTTATGGAATAAATAGGGTAAATGTTAGTGGGGGCAGGGAAGGAGGTGGCAGGGGAACTGGAGGAGAAAATGAAGGCCTGAATTGCCAGAGAAACATATAAGATTGTTAAGGGGTTGGACACGCTAAAGACAGGAAACAGTTTAAGAATAAGGAGTAAGCCATTTAGAACAGAGACGAGGAAACACTTTTTCTCACAGAGAGTGGTGAGTCTGTGGAATTCTCTGCCTCAGAGGGCAGTGGAGGTGGGTTCTCTGGATGTTTTCAAGAGAGAGCTAGATAGGGCTCTTAAAAATAGCTGAGTCAGGGGATTTGGGGAGAAGGCAGGAACGGGGTACTGATTGGGGATGATCAGCCATGATCACATTGAATGGCAATGCTGGCTCGAAGGGCCGAACGGCCTACTCCTGCACTTATTGTCTATTGTCTAAATGATATATGTATATGCTTGGACATGTACATGCATAGAAAAGGTTTAGAGGGATGTGGGTCAAAAGCGGGAGAATGGGATTAGCTTAGAAGGGGACATTTTGGTTGGCATGGACAAGTTGGAAGGAAGGGCCTGCTTCCATGCTGTATGACTATGGCAGATGTTCGGCATGGGACTGCCTTCAGTTCCCTGTGAAGGTGCCAGCAGGTTGAAGGATCGTCCAAGGAATGTATAAACGTGGAAGACCCCAAGAAATAACCAATGACACGTATATGGAGAGAGAGGAGAGGAGCAGCTGCAGTGGACAAAGGTAAGATAGAATTTGTTACCTTTGGCAAGATGCAATTCATTACATTCCATGAACAGAACATGGGTCGGAACAGTGCAGGTAGCAGCGCACCAACCCGCAATATCTGATCTAACATGATACCAAATTAAACTAATCACTGCTCCTGCACATGATCCATATCCGCACACTCCCTGCATATTTGTGTGTCTATCCAGACACCACTGTTGTATCTATTTCCACCACCACCATCCCTGGCAGTGTGTTCCAGGCACCTACCACTCTCTGTGCAAAATGCACGCTCTAGGCATCTCCGTTAAACCTCCCCCCTCTTATCTTAAAGCAATGCCTTCCAGTATTTTACATTTCACAACTGGTAAATAGATTCTGACTGTCCACCCTTTTTATTTTCCTCTCATCATTTTATAAACATTTATTGGGTCTCCCTCAACCTCCGACTTTTCCAAAGTGAACAATCCAAATTTGTCCAATCTCCCCTTATTCTGATATCTTCTAATCCACACAGCATCCTGAAAACCTCTGCTGCGCCCTGTTCAAAGCCTTCACAGACCTCCTGTAACAAAACAGTTAGAAATGCACATAATACTACATAATAAAAATGCACGTGACATCTGGACTATTGTCCTCAATGTCCCAATTAATAGAAACATAGAAACATAGAAACATAGAAATTAGGTGCAGGAGTAGGCCATTCAGCCTTCGAGCCTGCACCGCCATTCAATATGATCATGGCTGATCATCCAACTCAGTATCCCGTACCTGCCTTCTCTCCATACCCTCTGATCCCCTTAGCCACAAGGGCCACATCCAACTCACTCTTAAATATAGCCAATGAACTGGCCTCAACTACCCTCTGTGGCAGAGAGTTCCAGAGACTCACCACTCTCTGTGTGAAAAAAAGTCTTTCTCATCTCGGTCTTAAAGGATTTCCCCCTTATCCTTAAGCTGTGACCCTTGTCCTGGACTTCCCCAACATCGGGAACAATCTTCCTGCATCTAGCCTGTCCAACCCCTTAAGAATTTTGTAAGTTTCTATAAGATCCCCTCTCAATCTCCTAAATTCCAGAGAGTATAAACCGAGTCTATCCAGTCTTTCTTCATAAGACAGTCCTGACATCCCAGGAATCAGTTGGTGAACCTTCTCTGCACTCCCTCTATGGCAATAATGTCCTTCCTCAGATTTGGAGACAAACTGTACGCAATACTCCAGGTGTGGTCTCACCAAGACCCTGTACAACTGAAGTAGAACCTCCCTGCTCCTGTACTCAAATCCTTTTGCTATGAAAGCTAACATACCATTCGCTTTTTTCACTGCCTGCTGCACCTGCATGCCTACTTTCAATGACTGGTGTACCATGACACCCAGGTCTCGCTGCATCTCCCCTTTTCCTAATCGGCCACCATTTAAATAATAGTCTGCTTTCCTGTTTTTGCCACCAAAGTGGATAACCTCACATTTATCCACATTATACTGCATCTGCCAAACATTTGCCCACTCACCCAGCCTATCCAAGTCACCTTGCAGTCTCCTAGCATCCTCCTCACAGCGAACACTGCCCCCAGCTTAGTGTCATCCGCAAACTTGGAGATATTGCCTTCAATTCCCTCATCCAGATCATTAATATATATTGTAAATAGCTGGGGTCCAGCACTGAGCACTGCGGTACCCCACTAGTTACTGCCTGCCATTGTGAAAAGGACCCGTTTACTCCTACTCTTTGCTTCCTGTTTGCCAGCCAGTTCTCTATCCACCTCAATACTGAACCCCTAATACCGTATGCTTTAAGTTTGTATACTAATCTCTTATGTGGGACCTTGACGAAAGCCTTCTGGAAGTCCAGATATACCACATCCACTGGTTCTCCCTTATCCACGCTACTAGTTACATCCTCGAAAAATTCCACAAGATTCGTCAGACATGATTTACCTTTTGTAAATCCATGCTGACTTTGTCCAATGATTTCACCACTTTCCAAATGTGCTGCTATCCCATCTTTAATAACTGACTCTAGCAGTTTCCCCACTACCGATGTTAGACTAACTGGTCTGTAATTCCCCGTTTTCTCTCTCCCTCCCTTCTTAAAAAGAGGGGTTACATTTGCTACCCGCCAATCCTCAGGAAACTACTCCAGAATCTAAAGAGTTTTTGAAAGATTATCACTAATGCATCCACTATTTCCTGAGCTACTTCCTTAAGTACTCTGGGATGCAGCCTATCTGGCCCTGGGGATTTTATCGGCCTTTAGTCTATTCAATTTACCCAACACCACTTCCCGACTGACCTGGATTTCACTCAATTCCTCCTTTGACCCACAGTCCCTGCTATTTCAGGCAGATTATTTATGTCTTCCTTAGTGAAGACGGAAACCAAATTAGTTATTCAATTGGTCCGCCATATCCTTGTTCCCCATGATCAACTCACTGTTTCTGACTGCAAGGGACCTACATCTGTTTTAACTAACCCCTTTCTCTTCACATATATAAAAACTTTTGCAGTCAGTTTTTATGTTCCTGCCAGTTTTCTTTCATAATCTATTTTTCCTTTCCTAATTAAGCCCTTTGTCCTCCTCTGCTGGTCTCTGAATTTCTCCCAGTCCTCTGGTATGCTGCTTTTTCTGGCTACTTTGTACGCATCATCCTTTGCTTTGATACTATCCCTGATTTCCCTTGTTATCCACGGATGCACTACCTTCCCCGATTTATTCTTTTGCCAAAACTGGGATGAACAATTTTTGTAGTTCATCCATGCAGTCTTTAAATGTCTTCCATTGTATATCCACCGTCAACCCTTTTAGAATTAATTGCTAGTCAATCTTGGCCAATTCACGTCTCATACCCTCAAAGTTACCTTTCTTTAAGTTCAGAACCATTGTTTCTGAATTAACAATGTCACTCTCCATCCTAATGAAGAAACTCAAACCATATTATGGTCACTCTTGCCCAAGGGGGCACGTACAACAAGACGGCTAATTACCCCTTCCTCATTACTCAAAAACCCAGTCTAAAATAGCCTGCTCTCTCGTTGGTTCCTCTACATGTTGATTTAGATAACTATCCCGCATACATTCCAAAAATCCTCTTCCTCAGCACCCCTGCCAATTTGATTTAACCCAATCTATATGTAGATTGAAGTCACCCATTATAACTGTTTTGCCTTTGTCGCACGCATTTCTAATTTCCTGTTTGAACCATCCCCAACTTCTCTGCTACTGTTAGGTGGCCTGTACACAAACACACACCAGCGTTTTCTGCCCCTTAGTGTTTTGTAGCTCTACCCATACCGATTCCACATCCTCCAAGCTAATGTCCTTCCTTTCCATTGCGTTAATCTCCTCTCTAACCAGCAACGCTACCCCACCTCCTTTTCCTTTCTCTCTATCCCTCCTGAATATTGAATATCCCTGGATGTTCAGCTCCCAGCCTACGTCACCCTGGAGCCATGTCTCCGTGATCCCAACTATATCATAATCATTAATATCTATCTGCACGTTCAACTCGTCCACCTTATTACGAATACTCCTTGCATTGAGACACAAAGCCTTCAGGCTTGTCTTTACAACGCACTTACCCCTAATACAATTTTGCTGAAAAGTGGCCCTTTTTGATTTTTGCCCTGGTTTTGTCTGCCTGCCACTTTTACTTTTCACCTTGCTACCTAATGCTTCTACCCTCATTTTACACCCTCCTGCCTCTCTGCTCGTACCCATCCCCCTGCCACATTAGTTTAAATCCTCCCCGACAGCACTAGCAAACACTCCCCCAAGAACATTGGTTCCATTCCAATCCAGGTGCAAACCGTCCTGTTTGTACCGGTCCCACCTCCCCCAGAACTGGTCCCAGTGCCCTAAAAATTTGAATCCTCCCCCTTGCACCACTTTTCAAGCCACGTATTCATTTGCATTATCCTCCTATTTCTACTCTGACTGGCCCGTGGTACTGGTAGTAATCCGGAGATTACTACCTTTGAGGTCCTACTTTTAAGTTTATCTCCTAGCTCCCTAAATTCACCTTGTAGGACCTCATCCCTTTTTTACCTATATCGTTGGTGCCAACATGCACCACGACAACTGGCTGTTCACCCTCCCCCTCCAGAATGTTCTGCAGCCGTTTAGTGACATCCCTGACCTTTGCACCAGGGAGGCAACATACCATCCTGGAGTCTCGTTTGCGGCCGCAGAAACGCCTATCTATTCCCCTGACAATTGAATCCCCTATTACTATTGCCCTTCCCCTCTTTTTTCCCCCCCTCATGTGCTGCAGAGCCACCCATGGTGCCATGAACCTGGCTGCTGCTGCATTCCCCTGATGAGCCATCTCCCTCAACAGTATCCAAAATGGTATACCTGTTTAGGAGGGAGATGACCGCAGGGGACTCCTGCACTACCTGCCTACTGCTTTGCTGGCTATTGGCCACCCGTTCCCTTCTTGTCCTCTTACCATTTGCCTGCGGTGTGACCAACTCACTGTACGTGCTATCCACGACTTTCTCCGCATCGTGGATGCTCCAGTATGAATCCAGCCGCAGTTCCAATCGTTCAATGCGGTCTGCCAGGAGCTGCAGCTGGACACACTTCCTGCAAACGTAGTCACCAGGGACACTGACCATCTCCCTGATCTCCCACATGTTGCAGGCTGAACAAACCACGGGGCCAATCTCTATTGCCATAACCTTACTCCCAAATTACACTGTATTAAATATTACAAAAAACACAAAAACTTATCCTTTAAACTTTACTACTAAATACTGAAGGTAAGCATTCCATTTACACCATCTTTAGTATTCTATCTACCTGTACTGCCACTTTCAGGGGGCTATGGACTTCTGTACATCAACCATGTCAACAATTCTGCCATTAACTGAACACCTTTCCCTTACAATTGACTGCCTAAAATGCAACACCTCACACCTGCCTGCATTAAACTCTATCTGCCATTTCTCCTCCCCTATCTGTAACTGATATATATCCTGTTGTATATCTTTATAGTTTTTAGCTTAGAGATGCAGCGTAGAAACAGGCCCTTCTGTTCTTTTTATGCCGTATTGCGTAGAAACAGGCCCTTTGGCCTAACTTGCCCGCACCGACCAATGTGTCCCATCTACACTAGTCCCACTTGCCCGCATTTGGCCCACATCCCTCAAAACCTGTCCTATCCATGTACCTGTCTAATTGCTCCTTAAACGTGGTGATAGTCCCTGCCTCAACTACCTCCTCCGGCAGCTCGTTCCATACACCCACCGATCCCTAGCCACAGCTGTGTTGATGATAGGCTCTGTAGCCAAACTGGCATCAATAAAAGGTTTTACTTTCTTTTATCTATTTTAATTTCAACAAAGATACCTATAGGAAGGGACACTTTGCTTCAAAAAACGGGAAAGACGTGTTGTGAGGTGGACAGGATGAATTTACAGCCAAACTGCACCACATGTCTTTATACATTGTGGACATTTCAAATGCTTAATTTAGATCCCACGAGTGATTTCATGTAACACATAATCAGTGTTATAAACTCCCTTTATGATTTGTTTTCCTTAAGGTTACAACTCACTTTATCTCCTTTAGGTCCTGGTTGTCCAGGGTCACCCTGATTTTGGGAAGAAAAAGAAAGGCAATGTGAAACCCAATAAACGCAAACCCCTTCAATAAACTCCGAATTTTCATTTGATATTAAAACATCGGAATGAAGTTTGAAGCCAACTCGAGCACATTATTTTCTTGCAGGCACAATTTTCACAGTCTGTGGTCCTTTTAATGTGGTGGCTGTCTGTTCAGGTGGCATTTGTGTAAGCAGCCGCAATTAAAGTGAACCACAGCCTCCAGATGACATTCATGCTGACCAGCTACCAAGATGTTATTAGTTCCAGACTTCACAACAGAAATGACTGGATTCTGCATTATTCTCAATTTGCATCACCTTGCAGCAGCTTAGATATTTAAAGTGCAAATCTTTGATGAATTTCTCAATGTGGCAGGAGCATGAAACTTTCAACAGATCGATGATCCTATAATCACCTGCATCACCTGCAAGGCTGTGCTCAAGGATTTTAAACCGTTGCGTGCCTTAGAAACTTTAAAATCATGAAGCAGCAATTCAGCAATAATCGTTTATGATCCTGGGTGCTTTCGTCTAGATTCACCATGAGCAACAATAAACAGTCTGTACATACAGCAGTTTAAACATCGCGGATAGATATTAATGTTAACGATGTAAATGTTAACAGTAAAAACTTATTCTAATAGTCACAATGAAGCAATGAGGAAAGAGAACAAGATTACACTAACATCATCTGAGAAGGCCCTTACTTGCGTAAAAAAATAATTATTGTATTCATAAAGTCACTTTATATCGAGCAGTAGAGCATAACAAAGGGCCCTTCGGTCTGCAATGCTTGTGCTGAACATGATGCCCAGTTCATCTGATCCCATCTGCGTGTCCATCAGCCATATCCCTCTATTCCCTGGTAGACAACTCAGCGGGCGCAGCAGCATCTATGGAGCGAAGGAAATAGGCGACGTTTCGGGCCAAAACCCTTCTTCAGACATAGATGCTGCTGCACCCGCTGAGTTTCTCCAGCACTTTTGTCTACCTTTGATTTTCCAGCATCTGCAGTTCCTTCTTACACACTCCCTCTATTCCCTGCACTTCCATGTGTCTATATCAAAGCCTCTTAAACGCCAATATCGTAACAGCCTCCACCACCACCCCTGGCAATGTGTTTCAAGGCCCCACCACTCTCTGTGTAACATGAAGACATCTCCATTAAACATTCCCCCTCTCATCTTCTAGCTCCGGCCTCTAGTGTTGGATGTTTCCACCCTAGGAATAAAGGGTGTAACTGTCTACCTTATCAATGCCTCTCATAACTTTAAATATTCCTATCAAGTCCCCTCTTGATATGCTTGCATGTATGAATTTTTATATGGCTTTTGATAAAATACTGAGAGGGGATTTGTCAATGTAACAAATTATTCAGAAGTTAAAGATAACGTAACATGGATGAAAAGGCAAGTAAATTTAATTTATAGCAGAAACAGCAACTTCAAAATACTTCACGGATTGTAACATGTAATATAGGGATAGGGTGCAACCAGAGGCTGTGAAAGATGTCACAGACACAGTTTGTCGATGCATGAATGATCAAATTCCCCTCCTTCTGTGAGGTAAAATTCTATAAAATACACCTTGTCGCTTGCATGAAAGGGAAGCCAATATTGATTTTAGCAATGACTGAGTGATAACCTCAAAATTGCAGGTGCAATTTGTATTTTATTTCATTTAACAATATTACTATAACAACATTTAAAAGAAAGACACAAAGTGCTGGGGTAACACAGTGGGTCGGGCAGCCTCTCTGGAGAAAAGGGATGGGTGATGTTTTCAGGTTGGGACCTTTCTTCAGACACGACCCAAAATCTCACCCGTGCTTATGTTACCTGACCCGCTGAGTTACCACATCACTTTGTGTCTATCTTTGCTATAAACCGCCATTGGCAGTTCTTTGTTTTTAACATTTTAAAGACATTTTGACAGGTACATGGATGGCAAAGGTTTAGAGGGATTATGGGTTAGACGCAGGCAGGTGGGACTAGCCCAGTAGATGGGACATCTTGGTCGGTGGGGGGCAAATGGGGCTGAAGGGCTTGTTTCTGTGCAGTATGACTCTATGAAAATAGATGTTTGCCATAAACATGTAATTTATTCCATCAAAACAAGTAGTAAACTTCAATGCCTGTCTGATATAATGAGTAAAGCTGCAAGTTTAGACCTTGTCACATTCCACCAGCCACCTTTATTGAAGCCAACAATTTGCTGGAGTACATTGCTGGCTTAGTTAAAATGCAGATAAAAAGAATTTCAAATAAAGACGCTAATGAATCTATTCATAGCGTTGCGCAGCAAGTGTGTAAAACACCTCAGAGCCTTTCTCTTTGAGATAATTGCAGTAAATGTCAAATCAAAAGAGAATTGGGATGGAAGATGGGCGTGGACGTGAGCTCTTCACAAACCCACCCAGTTTCATGTCGTAACGTAACACTTAAGGAGCAACTTTGAAAGACTTAGATCTCAAATTCAAGAGAAAGAATTTGCATCTGAGTCAATGTCATAGTATATAATAGAACATCTTCATTTTGCTCTTGCTTGTTCTGAAATAAATTGTTAAAACCCAGATCTGTTGTAGTACGTTACTAGTGAGGAAACAGCTTATTTACACTGCAGAGTTTGCTGTGTAGAGTGAATGTAGGTTACGTTAAAGTGGTTTAAATCAGTTTAGCTAATAAATAGAACCATCATTGCACCAACACACAGGAATGACATAAAACAAGTTTGATTTGCAACGCTAAAGTTGTGCATTTTGATCTGTAAACCATTAAGATGATGAAAATCAGTTTTATCCCATTATTTCTCCTTGCGAGTAAAAGCCTGGTTGCCATATTTCTATGGCATTAAGGACTTGCCTATCGCAGTCACTTCATCTTGAACCCTGCACAAACGTTGTCAGGATGAATGATTCCCTCTCTTTATGAGTTAATATTAAGGACTGGTGCTCTCACCATTGATTTTGACCTGATCACATCATAAAATGCTGAAGACATAAATCAGGCACAGAGGTACTTTGAATGTTAAACTTTTCAATGAGGTTATTTGATGAAATTGGATTTTGAAAAGAGAAGTTTCAAATTCTAAAGTAACTGTAGCCATATGATAATCTCAGACTTCATAAAACACACGATGCAATAACTGCTACGACATTTGGAATAATCAAAAGATACATTGAACTCAAATGTAAATTAGCTTTATGAAGCGTGGAGCCATTTTCTTTATGGAATTGCTTTTTCTTCTGTATCATTTGAACTTTATCAATTTCCTGTCTCATTTATTGATAATCCCATTTTTGTTATTTAACTGAAAATAACAGGTAGCATTCAGAAAGAAAGGCTTAAAGGAGAATTAGTTCAAAGGAGCATTACCCCGAGTCTTTCATTGCACAGTGTTTGGATCACATGGCACTCACTTGCAGCTACAAAAATATCCACGTTTGAATAATTGGAATGTTTGCAATTATTTCACCTCAAATTTTTATAGCTCAGGTTGCCTTTTTGTTGACTGGTGATTCCCCTCAATGTCACTCCCCCTCAATGCCCCCTCCCACTCCAACACGGGTAATTCACTCCAATCTTCTCCTCTGTGTGAGATACATCCTTGGATGTTCAGGGAAACTTTTCTTTGGTCAATATCTGGACTTGCAATATGCATGTATTGTGGAATCTAGCTTAAACGCTGCATGTTGGAGATGTGACTGTACAACACTCACTCATTTTCTCGGCATGGTGAAGTGTAAACTCGCATTTGCTCATCAGTGAAGTGGAATTCATTGCCACAGAAGGCTGTGGAGGCCAGGTTAATGGATATTTTTAAGGCGGAGATTGATAGATTCTTGATTAGTACGGGTGTCAGGGTTTATGGGGCGAAGGCAAGAGAGTGGGGTTAAGAGGGAGAGATAGATCAACCGTGATTGAACGGCGGAGTAGACTTGATGGGCCGAATGCCCTAATTCTACTCCTATCACTTATGATTCTGAAGTGCATCCCAGACCAGCAAATGGAGAAACAAAGCAAGGATGTGCCATGTGGACAGACCTCAGCTCACTATGGCCATTAAACCATTTGCACCGACAACCATCTTGCATAGACTGTGAAGTCCTTGGCGGACTATCAATGCGACCTTGCAGTCCCTCTTGTCACGGTCTGCTGGCAGCTCACTTACCCTTGGGCCAAGTGGCCCTGGTGATCCGGTTGGCCCAGGCGCTCCGACCCTTTCATGTACTTGCTCTTTGTGACGCGGATGGATCCCTGCTTGGGACGAACTGCTCCGTGACGTTCCCTGAAGTTTGTCACTTTCCCACTGTGCAGTCCCTTCTGTGGCCTCCCTCTGCAAGATCTCTTTGACAGAAGTAATTTCTCCTTTGGCCTTCTCAGCCGGGTAATGATCACAGTTTAGATCAATAACCACTTCTTTCAGTCTCTTGGAATCTGCAGCTCTTCCACTGACAAGATCGATTGTCAATATGTCGTTACCCTGCTGTGGGTCAGTGCCCTTCTGCACCAGCAGGTTGCCTCCAGGCTTGTGAACATGGGATGGGTTAGGTGGAATGTCTATGTCAATTATTGAAGTGGGTGACGTCACTGTGGGATTATCGGAAGCAACCAACCTACTGTCCAGTTTTGGCTGGTGGAGTGTAAAATCTCTCCGATCTTCAACTGATAAGTAGAACTCCTCATCAATTAATTCATTAAGTGCACTGGAAGTCCTTATATCAGACCTAGCGTCATTCTCTTCATTAATTTCATTGCGTTTAACAATAGGAGTCTGGGCAAAGGCATTTGAAACCCCCGTAGGACTGTGTGGGAGGGAGGTCTCGCTGAGGATTGTGCCAGGCCTGCCTGGACCTGTATCTGTGAGTTCATTGTAGGGGAGATTCAGCAGTTCATTGCTCCCAAAATGATCGGATTCAAGGGGGCGCCTTGACCAAGAGCCTCCATGCACTGTGTTCGCTCGAGTTTTACTTGCCGCTCCTTTGATCTCAGTCAAGGTTGGTCTTGTATCCATTCCGCTGGTTATGTCCGCAGAGCCCTGGAGGAGATCAAAGCCAGTCCATGAGAAACCACATCCACAAATCACAAAAAGTCCAGTTTGGAATTATCAATGTCCAGAATGCAACTGCTATCACAGAGTGAAGACCAGCATTTCTTGAAATCCTGTTAAATAAGTGAAATTATGCATGCTTTTACCATCAGCCTAAACAAAAAGCACTGGAGGAGCTCGGCAGATCAGGCAACATCTGTGGAGGATCCGTCCATTCCACTTCACAGCAAATAATTAGACTGCTAATCATTGAGCGACTGCTCAACCTAAAGCAACTAACCAATATCATAATGTTATATGTAGTCATTTGCTGGTTGATTAACTTCAAGATGTCCTGCAGTTGGGCCGAATCAATGAGATCAAATGATTTTGGTGCAAACCGTGATGAAAAACAGATTGCTTTCGTTATTCACATTTAAAATGTAAATATTTAATACTTGCAGGAATTCATCATATTTCAGCAAATAAGACTCAACATCAGTTTTCAACTAAATCCAGGTGTCAAATTCTTACTCCCATTTGCAGGACAGTGCAAAGCTGGATAACTTTATCTTAAGAGACAATCCCATTTTACTTTGTGTTAACTTTTATATAGCTGATGAAAGTAGAAAATAAAATTGGCCTTGTTTTTCTTTAGCTCATTTAAGTTTGCATTGGCAGCTTCCTCTGCCAAAGTTATGAAGAAACTGATTATAAAGGGAAGCTTCACCTTGGTGCTGCGAGACTGAATCAGCACATCAAAGCTGATTGAAACGTACAGAATGGCGCAACTGCACAACACTTTTAGCGATGGTCACTTTCAAGCCCTCACTTTACAATGTTCTTGAGGTAATGTTCTAATGAATTAAATCCATTAATGAAGATCCAGCAACGATTTGGAAAGTTTCAAATAAAAGCTATTTTTAAATGTTCCTGAAAATATTTCATAATTCCGTGCGTGGAAAGTTGAATTTGGGGCCAATTCCCGCCACTGCACCGCAAAGATTAAACATAGAAACACAGAAAATAGGTGCAGGAGTAGGCCATTCGGCCCTTCGAGCCAGCACAACCATTCAATATGATCATGGCCGATCATCCAAAATCAGTACCCCGTTCCTGCTTTCTCCCCACATCCCTTGATTCATTTAGCCCTAAGAGCTAAATCTAACTCTCGCTGGAATACATCAACTGGGATGTCACTTATTCTGTCATCTTAAAGGCCGACCCCAAGAGTCTGCCTAGGTTTCTCAATGACCAAAGATAAAATCCTTATTATGAGTGTTAATGTCCCTGCATTTGAAGGATAGCTGGCAGTCGCCACAAAAGTTGCCCGAAACCAAATATGTGGCTTTTTCAAAGATGCAATTTTAAGGCAGCAGAAACTCCAGTTGCTGTACTTCAGACTTTTGCGATCCAGTAAACCCAACTGTCGATCTCTGTTTGGCTAATAAAAAGCATTTATGGGGAAGTTAACTACTCAAGTCATGGAAAAGGAATCATTTTCAACACAGTCGCTTGATGCTACACAAAGAAGTGCCAATTCTCTCTGTGGCAGCTACAGTACGATGAACATATTACCCAGGGGCGGGGGGAAGGGGGGGAGGGAGAGATTTATTAAGAACCTGAGGGGCAACTTTTTTTTATACAATGTGTGTATGGTATGAGCTGCCAGAGGAGGTAGTTGAGGCAGATACTATCACAACATTGAAGAAACATTTGGACATTTACATGGATAGGGTAGATTTAGATAGATATGGGTCAAATGCAGGCAGGTGGGAGTAGCGTAGATGGGGCATGTTGGTTGGCATGGGCAAGTTGGGTCGAAGGGCCTATTTTCCCGCTGTTATGACTGTGACCCTGTGCTTTGTACAGGATGTTGAGCCCTGGCCTAAAATCAACTAAGTGCTCCCTCTATATATTGTCAGTGCAATGCTGACTTCAATTAAGGAGATGAAAACATAGCTGACCTGACTCAGTTTTAAATATTTCATTTTATTATTGTCTGTAGAAGCAGCTACTAACAAAATGATGATGTATCGTCTGGAATAATCGTTACTCTGTAGTGTTTGACACAAATGGACTTTGGTAATCTCTTTTTAAAAATTTCCGTCGCATTTTGGAAAACATAAGTGTATTTCCTTGAAAACATTTGTTCATTCTGTGATGTGTAATTGCTTCCAGATTTGGTGAGACATCCTTAAGCACAGAAGAAACTTGTTATGCACCTACGTTTACAAGTTATACATATGTTCCCACTTATGAATGTTTCCATGTTTGTTAATCCTGAGCATAGACATTGGCATCACCAAACTCAACTTCCAGTTACTGAAGCCATATATTTTGGGCTTTATCAAAGTCACTGATGACATCCTTTGTCGTGAAGGAATTTGGGAGATTTACCACTTTTCACTAGTCACAACCTGTCTGGAGCCTTTGAATCAGTGAACCACATCATCTACCTTCAATAGCTGTCCAACAGTATGCAGTTGGGCAGGATTTTATTTCCTTCTTCGATCCCAACTGAGTCAGTCATGGGCAAGTGATCACCTTTATTACCTTCCACCACAGTGAGGAATGTTGATTCCACTGTGGGGATGTTTATGTTAAATTTATTGTGTATTGTGTTCTTTTTTTACTTGTATGGTAACTCAAATATCACAGGACCTTAATTGGTGCATGTGACAATAAATGTGAACTTGAACTTTAACCTACTGTTGCTTCTCCCACACAATGAGACAGGAAGCACTGTCTCACTAAGGCAGCACAGAGGTGGAGTTGCTGCCTTTCAGCGCCGGAGACCCGGGTTCGAACCTGACTACGGGCATTTGGCTGAATGGAGTTTCTACGGTCTCCCCGTGACGTGCGTGGTTTTTCTCCGAGACCTTCGGTTTCCTCCCACACTCCAAACACGTACATGTTTGTAAGTTAATTGGGGGCTTGGTATAAATGTATAAATGTAAATTGCCTCTAGTGTGGAATAGTGTTAGCGTGCCGGGATCGCTGGTCGGGGCGTCTCGGTGGGCCGAAGGGCCTGATTCCGCACTGTATCTCTAAACTAAACAATTTCACCCGCAACCTCCCATATATTTGTTGGTATAAAATCTCCTCTGTATCCATCCTTATCTCCCTCATAGTTCCCATCTGCAAATTGTCCAGTGCCAATTGCCACGTGCATTCTGCCAACATCCATCTTTTTTTTTGTATCAAAAATAATATATTTAATTACTATCACGATACAAGACAAAACCGTGGTGACACAACCACCACCATATTACAAAATCACCAGATTATACAGACACTAAATTTCCAAATAACTATGTTACAATCCTTACAAATATACTAAATAACTACTATACATATATGTCCCTCTCTAACACCACCCGGGCATGGACATAACCCCGGTAAAGGGGCAAGCATCTGGCTCGGGCAAAGCCCTCTTCCGTGACTCGCAGATGGCCAGCTTGGCCTGGCCTCCAACATCCATCTTGGGCGCCCACATATCAAAACATCTCTGATGGAATGTCCAGGAATGAAGAAGGTGCAGAAAATGGTGGCCATTGCCTGGTCCAAAAGAAGTATTGACCAGCACACCATCAAAGGCATCTGCAGGAAACACTGTCTCACGAAGGCTGCTAATATCCTGACGGTAGACGTTGGCGGTAGACTTGCTGCCTTCCAGCGCCAAAGACCCAGATTTCGACCCTGACTATGGGTGCTGCCTGTATGGAGTTTGTACATTCTTCCCGTGACCACGGGGTTTTCTCAAGGTGATCTGATTTCCTCCCACACTCCAAAGACCTGCAGGTTTGTAGGTTAATTGGCTTCTGTAAATTGTCCCTAATGTGTAGGATAGAACTAGTGTTTGGGGAGCGCTGGTCGGTGCAGATTCAGTGGGCCAAAGGACCTGTTTCTATGCTGTATCACTAAGCTAACAAAAACTAACCTAAACAAGTTCATGAGATTCACGTGAAACAGAAAAGTCAAAATGCTGCCTATTCCTACTTGCCCCATGACTTATTCTAGTACTCACCCATTGGTAGTAAACAGGAATTCAAGATTATCGGCCTAATAACAACAAAAATTGCAATATTTCTCCAAGTAAATATGGTCTAGAACAGGGGTGGGGAAGCTTTTCATGTTGGAAGGCTGCATTAAGTTAGCTGTAATCTAATAAGGCCGCATCGATGAAACTTCAATTAGATTTACTTCAAAATATACATTATTTTGTAAAAATCAAACTACTATGTACTAACTTCAAGACAATGAAAAAATGTTCTGAATTCTGAAGTTAACTAACCTTTTAATGACTTTGTTGCGCCTGCTTTCTAGAGTCTAGAGTAGCATTAGAACTAAATCATGAGTGTTAACAGGTGTTAAAATAGCCCTCATGACTTACTAATGTTTTACTTGTGGCCGTCAGTCGAGGAGGGTTATTTTGTTGAATCTTCTTTTACTCTTTGGTATTTAAAATCCGTTCATTTTAAGATTAAAATAAAAAATAATAAAAGACAAATAAAAAACATATTAAAAAAAATAAAAGGATTTGTTCTACAAAATTTGGATTCATTCAAAAGGCCGCACTTAATGGCCTAGAAGGCTGCGTGCGGCCTTAAGGCCGCAAGTTCCCCACCCCTGGTCTAGAATACCATCTCCTGCAGGAGATACTGCGGCGTTTGAAGAATAAAAACAGAACATGCTGGAAACACTCAGAAGGTCAGGCAGCATCTGTGGAAAATGGAGATGATGTTTCAGGCCAAAGACTATTTGTGAGAAAATTCACATAAAATCAAGCTTCTTTGGATGAGGATGGACAAACAACTGGACCTCTGTGCACCAAAGGCTCAAGGATCAAGTGGGCATCCTTGGAAGGTCTCATGATCTTTCTTGGTTGACCACTGTTAAGATCTTTGAATTACTGCTCATCTTACCCTGGTTATAGATAGAGAATGGGACTGAACTCATCACACATGAGACCAGGCTATTTCCTATTGGTCCAGCAATATACCACACGAGAAGGTCTACCAGCTCAGTCTCTAGCTCACCACTCCGATTCACCAACATTGTCAACTAATACAATATACCTTTCGTGTCTCCCAGATATGTCACATACTGGATCACCTCAGGTCATTAAAAACATAAGTGATCGGAGCAGAATTTGGCCATTCGGCCCATCAAGTCTACTGTTAATCAGTAAAGTTTTATTAAGTTTAATGCTTTAGATCTATCCATGTTCGCAAAGAACGGGTAGCATTGTTCTTCTGAAGCAAATATTTATTATATCAGAAAACATTTTACATAGTCAACCACCGATGACTAAATATCTAATAATTTCCGAGAAAACTCACATAAAATAAAGCATTTCATCTCAGTAATTGAAAGCAAAAGCCAAATACTCATGGGATTTATATTATTGATATGATTTACCATTTTTGTTTTGAAGTGCGGGCTGGTTATTTGATTCCCAAGATTGGAACTATTTCAAGTGATACTGGACATTTGTTAAATAACAATGAAAAAAGAAAGAATGCACATATAATGTTTCTTGTTGAACATCGGAAGTTGAGGGGAAACCAGATAGAAGCAGATCAAATGACAAGAGCCACAGATAGGGTACACCATCAGAATCTTTTTCCCAGGGTGGGAATGTGGAAATGTCAAAGACTGGAGCACATGGGATTAACATTTGGTGGTGGGGGGGGGGGGGGAGTTATTTAACGGAGATGTGCGGAGCAAGTTTTTTTGTACAGATGTTGGTGGGTGCCTGAAACGTACTACTAGGACTGGTGGTGGAGGAAGATACGATAATGTCACTTGAGCGATGTTTAGATAGGCTCATGGATATGCAGGGAATGGAGGGATATGGATCACGGATCACATGCAAGCATGTGTCAAGAGTGTTTTATTGTCAGATATCCCAGATAGAACAATGACATTCTTACTTGCTACAGCACAATGGAATATGTAAGCATAGTACACTGTAAACAATATAATAAACGAGAGAAAAAAAAATCAGTATGTGTATACATACACATACATGTGTATACATATACATACACATACTCACAAGAACACACATATATTTCACATTCAAATTCCTTGTATGTGAATACTTGGCCAATAAAAATTATTCATATATATACACACACACATACACACATGCACGACACACACACACATAGTGCAATAATAACAATAAAAGTCTATTGTAGTTTTGAGCTTATTTGAGGTTGTAGTGTTTAATAGCCTGATAGCTGTAGGGAAGAAGCTGTTCCTGAACCTGGACGATACCTTCTCATAATCCTTAATCATTAATTCTGAAGAAGGATTCCAGCCCAAAATGTCACCCATCCTTTATCTCAGGAGCTGCTGTCTGACCCGCTGAGTGACCCCAGCACTTTGTGTCCATCATAATCTGTGACATTCATGCACGAGGGGGAATGTCCATTGGGATTTTACAAACAGGAACCACAGTGGTGCCCATGTGTGTGGTGCACAACATACACACCTCTCAAGCTGTCCAGTTCCCCACAAACATCTTCCCACCGCTGTTAAAGTAGGAGCCATTGTGAAAACAAATGCACTGCCCATTTATGTTGGATGAGGCGAGTGCGACAGATGAACAGCCAAGACCTGAATAAAGAAGTTATCTGTCACGATAAATGCTCCATTAATAAATAAACTGCTGAGAACAAAATATAGATCGATGACACTGATGCCAAGAGTATCCAGATGGAATGCACATCTTGGATTTTGGAAACATTAACACATTATTTTCACTGAATTTAAGCCTTTACCTCTGATTGTGCCGAGATAAAATTGTTGCCTTCATGGAAGTCATGGCCAGGGAAGGCAGGCTCATCTTCAGAAGTCACCTTGCAAGTTTGATTGTACCTTGTGCAATGCTCCTTGGCCATAGTTGGCTCTCCCATAACAAATAGCAGTTGTTGAATTTGTCCCTAAAGGGAAATAATTTTTTGCACATTATGGCCAGTGTAATATTTATATGTCCAAGCTGCACTTCTCATCATGAGTGTAATTTAAAAAAAAACTGTTAATACTTCCATTGACTTGTGATGTGACACTGAAGACACGAGTAGGATGAAGAGAAGAAATCTCATCCTAATGGGCCTGTCCCACTTACTCAACCTTTTTGGAGACTGCCGTCGTAGGTTGCAGAAAATGTTCAACATGTTTAAAATTCAGCGGCGACCAGCAAGATGCTACGACTCTTGGGGTGACTGAGGAGACGACTCACGACCATACAGGTGACACCCTGGCGACATGTCGCGGGGTGAAGCCTGTACGGTCGTGAGCAGTCGCCCAGAGAGTCGTACCTTGTTCTGGTCACCGCTGGATTTTCAACATGTTGAACATTTTCGGAGACCTGCTGCGACTATGACGGGTTGCCGAAAAATGTGCATAAGTGGAACAGGCCCTTTACCAACTCAACACAATTAGACAAGGTTAATCTTAGTGAGTGTTCTCTCCACATTAGAAATGTGCGAGGCCTGTGTTTTTGCAAAAAAAGGCTTGAACTCCTCATTCATGATGTAAAAGTTTACAGTCCAGGGTCAACTACACCTGGCAACACAATAACAAAACAGCTTTCAATGCATCTGAATTATGGACATTTCAGGGCGCTCTAGACTTCCACCAGAAGAGCGTTTCTAGAGATTGTTAGATGTGGGGAGGATGTTTCCACTGGTGGGAGAGTCTAGGACTGGAGGTCATAGTCTCAGAATTAAAGTATGTTCTTTAGGAAGGAGATGAGGAGAAATTTCTTTCCTCATAGGGTGGTGAATCTGTGGAATTCTTTGCCACAGAAGGCTGCAGAGGCTGTGAGTGGAAATTTTTAAGGCAGAGATAGATAGATTCTTGATTAGTACAGGTGTCAGAGGTTATGGGGAGAAGGCAGAGGAATGGGGTTAGGAGGGAGATATAGATCAGCCATGATTGAATGGCGGAGTAAACTTGATGGGCCAAATGGCCTAATTCTACTCCTATTCTTTATGACATGCAAGTTTTTTCTTACACAGTGCCTTGCTGCCAGATGAACATCTTGCACCAGTGGTTGGCTCTCAGTAGTTTTTTTTTTAGATAGATTTGAACGGATGGTTTGCTGCCATCTGCTGAAGACTTTAGAGATACAGAGTGGAAATAGGCCCTTCAGTCCATCTAGTCAGCACCGACAGCGATCACCCCGTACACTAGCACAATCCTACACACTGCGGACAATTTACAGAAGCCAATTAACCTACAAAACTGTGCTTCTTTGGAGTGTGGGAGGAAACTGGAGCACCCGGAGAAAAACCCACGCAGACACAGTGAGAGCGTACAAACTCCACACAGTCGGCACCCGTAGTCAGGTTCAAACCCGGGTCTCTGGCACTGTGAGGGTGCAGTTCTTCCACCGCGCTAGTGTGCTGCCGAACATTAAAGTGTCGAACAAACAGCACACTCCTCATGGAGAAGAAATTAGAGTCCCAGCACCCAGCACCCAGCACCCTTCATTCCACGATGCCCATGCCCAACATGAAGGCGCCATCTTCACTGAGCTCATTTACCAACGTCTGAAAATGGTAGGGGTGGTGAAGAAGTCACCTGACATGCGTGTCATCGTAGGTCTGTGCACAAAGTATTAGGCAAATACTTATGTAAAGTTACATTTTGTTGCAACTTTGCAAAACGTCACTCATTTAGCTCGCCAGGGGTACAGTACATGGTTCTGGACGTCACACTACAGTATATGGTTCTGGACACCACACTATAGGACATAAGTGGTTGTGCTGGAGAGAGTACAGAGGACTATAATTATGGGGAGAAAGTGTGATATCAGCGCTCGTTTACCCTGAAGGATGGAGGCTGAGTGGTGACATGACAGAATTCTATATATGATTAATTATTGCATGCAGTTCTCGTTGTTCCCATTACAGGAAAGGTGTGGAGGCTTTGGAGAGGGTGCAGAAGAGGTTTACCCGAATGCTGCCTGGATTAGGAAGTATTAAGAGAGAAAACACAGAGACATAGAAAATAGGTGCAGGAGGAGGCCATTCAGCCCTTCGAGCCAGCACCACCATTCATTGTGATCATGGCTGATCGTCCCCAATCAATAACTCGTGCCTGCTTTCTCCCCATATCCCTTGACTCCACCAGCCCCTAGAGCTCTATCTAACTCTCTCTTAAATCCACCCAGTGACTTGGCCTCCACTGCCCTCTGTGGCAGGGAATTCCACAAATTAGCTATAAGAGGTTGGATTTGTGATGTGATCCAGACTTGGATTTTTTTTACCCTTACGTGTCATCGGTTGAGAGGAGACCTGATTGAAGTATGTAGATTTATGCAAGGCATAGATATGGTTGACAGTCAGAACATTTTACCCAGGATGGAAATGGGAAAGACTTGATTGCATGGCTTTAAGGTGAGATGGGCAAAGTTCAAAGGAGATGTGCAAGGAAAGTCACTTTTTTTTGTTTGAGGATGGTGGTGGGAGCCTGGAACGTGCTGCTGGGGGTGGTGTTGAGGCAGAGAAGAGAACGACATTTAAGAGGCTTTTTAAATAGGCGTGTGAAAATGCAGGGAATGTAGTGATATGGTTCAGGCTGATGACATTAGTTTATTTTGGCATCATGTTCAACACAGTCATAGTGGGCTGAAGGACCCGTTCCTGTACTGTACTGTTCTAGAACATAGAAAAGTACAGCATAGGAATGGACCCTTTGGCCCACAATGTTTGTCCTGAACATGATGCCAAGATTAACTAATCTCATCTGCTGCACAGTTTAAGAATAAGGGGTAAGCCATTTAGAACGGAGACGAGGAAACACTTTTTCTCACAGAGAGTTGCGAGTGTGTGGAATTCTCTGCCTCAGAGGGCGGTGGAGGCGGGTTCTCTGGATGCTTTCAAGAGCGAGCTGGATAGGGCTCTTACAGATAGCGGAGTCAGGGAATATGGGGAAAAGGCAGGAACGGGGTACAGATTGGGGATGAATGGGGGTGCTGGCTCGAAGGGCCGAATGGCCTACTCCTGCACCTATTGTCTACTGTCTATTGTACATGATCCATATCCCTCTATTCCTTGCACATGCAGTCTAAAAGTCTCTTAAATGCCATTCGCTTATCTGCCTCAACCACCACCCCTAGCAACATGTTCCTGGCACACACCACCCTCTGTAAACAAAGACTTGCCCCACATGTCTCCTTTAAACTTTCCCCCTCTCACCTTATAGGTGTGCCCTCTAGAGTTGTACATTTCCACCCCGGGAAAAAAAGTTCTGACTGCCTACCTTATCTATGCCTCTCATAATTTTAAATACTTCTATCATGTTATATACTTCAATTCAATTCAGTTTAGTTTATTGTTACGTGTACAGTGAAAAGCTTTTTTGCAGCTTGCTAACCAGTCAGGAGATAGACAATACATGGTTACAATCGATCCATTTACAGTGTGTAGACACTTGTATCATGTTGTACTTCTATCAAGATTCTGTTTCTACATTTCTACGATCATGCTTTCTATCTCATTTTAGGCCAAGTTCTGATCTTTGTCTGCTTTCTTCCCAACACCAGAAACACACTGAAAGTACAGTGGTACAGTCCCACAGGTGTGCTTTGCTCTAGAGTGACTCATGCACATTGATTCTCCCTGACATCCCTGCAACGCTCCAAATGCAATTCTGCAACAGTATTCACATAGATCATTTTGATAAAGCAGCCACAATAAATGCACTAAATAATAAATGAACAGTTACAAATGCCAACCCCAGCTTGAATACTAATGGAACGTTAATGTATTTTCTTTACATGTTAAATCCTGTCTCCTTAATGCTTGCCCACGGCAAGTCCCAAAACATCAATATATCTGGAAACAAAGAACTGCAGATGCTGGTTTATACCAAAGATAGACACAAAGTGTCGGAGTAACTCAGTGGGTCAGGCGGCATCTCTGGAGAAAAAGGATGGATAACGTTTCAGGTTGGGACCCTTCTTCAGACTGAAGAGATATCCCAACCCAGAACGTCACCTATTCCCTGCCCCTGGAAAGATAATATTTTATTTGAAACTCAGCAGGTGAGACAGCATCTATGGAGAGAAGGAATAGGCGACGTTTCGGGTCTCGACCAGAAACGTCACCTATTCCTTCTCTCTATAGATGCTGCCTCACCTGCTGAGTTTCTCCAGCATTTAATCAACCTTCGATTTTTCCAGCATCTGCAGTTCTTTCTTAAATATTTTATTTGAAAATCCTTTATTAATAATGCAAATCCCACTGCACTGGAAATGATTTCCACCTCAAGAATTCACAATGCTTTTTTGAAAGGACTAGCAAACCAACTTGTGGACGAACTATAGTGTGTGGCGCGATAGGCTTTTTGCATTGGAGCATTGGAGGAGGGTGAGCGGTGACCTTTGTTAAAATACTAAATCAAGAGTGGCATGGATGTGAACACACAACCTTTTTCCTGGGAGTTGATGATTAAAAAAAAAAATAGAGGGCATAGACTTCAGGTGAAGAGGGGAGAGATTTAAGAGGGATCTCAGAACTCACTGGTCCATATGTGGAAGAAAACAATCGGAGGTAGTTATAGAAGCGGGTACGATTAAAACATTTTCCAAAGATGAATCATAGAGATTCGTAGAGTTATGCAGCACAGAAACAAGCCCTGCCGACCAAGGTGTCTCATCCATACTAGTCCTACCTGCCTGCATTTGGCCATATTTCTCTGAACCTTTCCTCCTCATGTACCTGTCCAAAGGCCTGTCAAATGTTGTTGTAGCACCTGGATGGATGTTTAATGGATATGGGACAAATGATGGCAAATGGGACTTGCCCAGAATGCCAGCTTGGTCGGCATGGAGAAGATGGCATTCTATGCCGTACAGCTCTATGACACTATGTGACATCTGTGCCCTCTCCTCGAAAAGGGCGAGGAAAAAAAAATCTTGGCAACCCAAAGTGGATCAAGCTGGACGCATTAGTTTGCCAGTTCAGGTTGTAGCTTTACATCCAATTGACAATCCAATCTCACATTTTGTTTTTACACTGATGAATAAACCTTCCTTCAAGGTAGCAGTTGCCTTTTCAAATAACCTAAAGTGTGGCAGCATTAAAGGTGAGCTAAATAGTTCCACAACCACACCAAATGTAACACCATTTCACTAACTCCTTCTGAGGTCTCAATAATTATAAGGTTTGTTTAAAGAAAAACCCTGGCTTTACATTCTGATGATTCATGCATTTCAACAGCTCCTGTAATTATATATCAATTGAAGTGTACCAATTACCTCCAATTATTGGAAATAAACAAGCTAAATAATTAATTTGAATGCATTTCATAATAACAGTTGCATGTGGGTGCAATAATGATTGAAATCAAGATGGAACAAATGAACACAACATATCCAAATGACTAAAGCAGCCTGGAATGTCAATTTCTCCTGAAGGGCTAAATACAAAGAAACACAAATAGGTCTTCACATTCTGTCTGGGTTCCTAAGACAAATATATACTTTTTAATTATTATTGTCACTTGCTTTACCACAAAGGAAGTGGAATTGGATGGAAACTTAACGATAATAAAAACCCGTCTGCTTGGGGAATTTGAGATTCAGAAATTTGTGTACAAAGTGCTCTTTAAATTCAGCGGCCGTGATCTTTTCACTTATTGGTCAAGTACTAATTAAGCAGTAGTTTGGTCAAGACATCCATCCAGCGAAGGTTAATGGAGACCAGGGAAAGTTAATGGAAATATCTTGAGGACAGTCCGTATTACAGTTGTGGATGTGCTGGATGTTCTCAGATGTATGGAATTAGATACATCTTCTGGGCCTGATCAGCTATATCTGAGGACACTGTGGGAAGCTAGAAAATAAATTCAAGAGCCCTGGCTGAGATATATGAACCATTGTTAGACATGGGTGAAGTGCCGGAAAACTGGAGGATGGCTATTTAAGAAGGGCTGCATGGAAAAACCTGGGAACATCAGACCAATGAACCTATAGAGCAAGGGTTCCCAACCTGGGGTAAATTTACCCCCAAGGGGGTACATTTCGCCTACCTAGGGGGTAAATTTGTTGATTCTGGATTTGTACACAATTTTTCTCATTGACTGACTGAGTTTGGTTCTGGTATATCTGTTCATCATTAGTTGTTCATGATTAAGTGAAATAACATTATTATGTACTATTAAAGTTGCCAGGATGAAAAAGGTTGGGAACCCCTGCGATGGAGCGTGGTTTTGTGCTTGGGAGCTGGTGCCTCCCAAATTTGGTTGGGTTTTTTGAAGAAGCAACCAAGGAGGTTGGTGAGGGCTGGTCCGTAAACGTAGTCTATACGGACTTCATCAAGATCTTCGATAAAGATCTTTGATAAAAAACACACTGTTGGTTGCTCTGAAGGCCAAAAGTGGGGAATGTGAAATGGGTTTGGGTAGGAGTGGTGTGAGGTGGTGTTTGATGGCCAGCACAAAACTCAGTGGACTCAAGGGTATTTTTCCATGCGATATCTTTCCATGACTTTACAACTCTATGGGCAACACAGTGGGGTGCAGCTGGCGGAGCTGGTGCCTCTCGAGCCAGGGGCCCGGATTCGATCTTGACCTCAGGTACTGTCTGTCTGGAGTTTGCATGTTCTCCCTATAACCACATGTAATGCTCTCGTTCTCATCCAGTACAGTTCACAAAGCGAAAAATAAATAACACAAAAACAAAATGGGGCTGCAAAAAAACACATTGCCACAAAGCCCATCGTTCAATGGGACTTCAGTTTTCATTCATGTTAATGGAATTAATGGTACAGTTCATAAGATTTTAATCTTTACCTCAAAAGGTGTCTCGAAGGCCTCGATTAGCCCTCCTATCATGATCAGGCCTTCCGTAGTCACTTCCATTCCAAAGTAGTTCCTCCACGCGACACTTTCGACAAACTTGCAGTCAGCGTACAGTTCAATTTTATCCCACGAAACACTAACTGCAACGTTATGCCACCTGCCATCCGAGAGGAAGGGAATGGGAAACCTGTGAGAAGAGGAGAACACCTTCAATGATCCACTGAGAAAAGGCTGAGGAACGTGCACATTTATTCACCACGGGAATTCACAGCACTTTGTGTGTGTCAAAGGGCGGGAAACAGTCAGGACCCAGGTCTTAACTCGGCCTGGTACAGAAAACTAAAAAGGAATTCCTGGATAACCAGTCTAAGTGGTGCAAACACCTTGCATTACTGAAAACATTAACAGTAGTTGAGACACTCCACCTTACAGCACAGACTAATATTGAACAAGAAGATAGACACAAAACGCTGGAGTAACTCAGCGGGTCAGACAGCATCTCTGGAGAAAAGGAATAGGTGACATTTCGGGTCGAGACCCTTCTTCTATTCCTTTTCTGCAGCTGTCTGACCCGCTGAGTTGCTCCAGCTTTTTGTGTCTATCTCCAGTTTAAACCAGAATCTACAGTTCTTTCTTACAAATTAATATTGAACAACTTGTGTAAAGTGCATGTTCAAAAGTTTTTTTTAACTTATTGACAGTTGGGTACAAGCAATATCATTCATCCTTCCAAAAATCTGCATGAAGTTTATTCTCAGGTCCGATTTGTTGGAATAACTCTTGCTTCATCAAACAAAGACTGCAATTCAAGGGAGCCCAAATCGACACAGATATCTTGCAACTGAATCTCATCTGAGCAGTGAAGAGCTTTGGTCGGAGGTATTTAAGAGGTCACAAATGGCTTAAGTACAAGGGTAGGGTTATGTACTGAAACCAAGTTTTGATGTTAACAGAAAGATCCAACTGTATTTTGAAACACAATCTTATTTTCACATCTGTCGCTCCGACAACCTCACAAAGAGGGTTGGTTGGTCCATGAATTTGTTGTGAGGTGCTACAGATTGTCACAATGGAAAGAGAATTCTTAATGCATTTTTATCACTTTCATATCTCGGTGCTAAAATCTCTTTTATAAACCACATTTTGATGATGAATAAAAGAATAACCCGTGGGATTCCAAAACAACAAGAAGGTAGACAAAAGTGCTGGAGAAACTCAGGGGGTGAGGCAGCCTCTATGGAGCGAAGGAAATAGGCAACGTTTCGGGTCGAGATCCTTCCATTGACGACCCAAAACGTTGCCTATTTCCTTCGCTCCATAGGTGCTGCCTCACCCGCTAAGTTTCTCCAGCATCTTTGTCTACCTTCGATTTTCCGGCATCTGCAGTTCCTTCTTAAATATTCTTTGGAACGATGGTAACTTTTGCTGAAAGACTGGAAAACAAATTGGTTTCACAGGAAAAAAACACTGGTAGGCTTTCAAACCCACAATGTTTCAGTGATAAAGAGTGCAGTTATATCTTCTTGTGATACCAGGATGTCCAACTAATTACACATGGGAGCCACAAGGGACCGAAGAAGGGTCTCAACCCAAAACGTCACCTATCCATTACCCTCCATAAATGCTGCCTGATCTGCTGAGTTACTCCGGAACAATTTGTTTTGCTCAATTTAAATTCTGCAGCTAAGCCACTTCCTTACCAGATACAGAAAGCACTCTGGAAATGTGCACGATATATTTTAAACGTAAAGAGAGCCCAGCCCTCTACACTCAAAATTTGATAATAGCGGCATTTCTACTGATGTCATTAATTATTATCATACAAAACTAATGGGCTACTTACTGTATATTTTGTATGACCTTTTACGAACAGTCACAATGTGCTGGCCTTCAAGAAAGCTATCAACGGATAAAGTGAAACCTTAAACCTGGCCACAAATCTGGGATGCTCAAATTCCATGATGCTCCCGTGTTGCTCTTACAATGGAAGGCCTGGTCAGTGATTAACTATTGATGCTCCTCAAATGTTACTCCCGTTCCCCACAACAGAATCAAAACGAGGGTGCCACAACCAGTGGTCTGTCAGACAGGTTAATGTGAATGACCCCCAAACCCAAAATTTGAGGCAGCTACAATGGCTGAGCTCAGAAAGGGGTCTCTGCTTGATGCACAAACCCTGGGATCTTCTGAACCCGTTTCAAATGTTTGCAAACATTTATCGTTCGATTACTAACCAACCTTGTACCGAACAAGCAAGGATATCGATTAATTATTGAAGATAGACACAAAATGTTGGAGTAACTCAGCGGGACAGGCAGCATCCCTGGGGAGAGGAAATGGGGTGACGTTTTGGGTCGAAACCCTTCTTCAGACTGAGAGTCAGGGGAGAGGGGGACTAGAGATATGGAAGGATAAGGTGTGAAAATGACAGATCAAAACAGACGATGATTAATTATTGCACCTGTTTTATTTTCCTTATCTATAAGTCAGCAGACCTGACTCAGACGATCCAATACACAGCGAGGGAGTTTTTAAACACGTCAATGAGAGCTTGCTATAATGAGCTGGCATGTGCTTGCAGGGTAATGGCTGCTCCAGTGCCACTATAGTTCAACGGGGTAGTACGGTGGCGCTGTGATCGGAGTTCGCAGCGCCAGAGACCCGGTTTCGATCCTGACCACCCAGGTGCTGTCTGTACAGAGTTTGCATATTCTCCCCGTGACCTGCGTGGGTTTTCTCCGGGATCTCCCGTTTCCTCCAACATTCCAAAGACATACAGGTTTGTACGCTAATTGGCTTGGTAAAATTGTAAATTGTCCCTAGTGTGTAAATTGTTCCTTAGTGTGCGGGGATCGCTGGTTAGCGTGGACTAGGTGGGCCGAAGGGTCTGTTTACGCACTGTATCTCTAAACTAAACTAAACATCAGATATAATGTTCCGTTTCTCCTTTATAAAGGAAGGAAACATTCTTTTCTTCTCAGCATCAATGGCTTCACTTTTCAGCACATGTAACGAGGTCATTAATCACTTCTCCCTGAGCATGAGGTCATCGATGAGGTGGGATCGATCATTGACGCTACTCCTTTGAAAATCTCCCACCACACTTATGATGCTCATCGGTTATGAAAACAGAAAGCGCTGGAAACACTCAGCAGGTCGGGCAACATCTGCGGAAAAGGAAGGAGCTAGTGTTTCACAGCACGACCCATTGTCTCTGAATGCTTCCAGCAGTTTATTTTAACTGCAGATTTTTTTGATTTTCGCTTAACTAAAAGGTTATTTCATGGAGTGACAGAGAAATGGAGCACAGAATCGGGTCCTTGACCCACTGTCCGTGCGACCCAACAAGCACCCGTTTTCACCCAACCCATTTTATAGCCTCTACATCCTACGGCCAATTTGCAGCAGCCTAACATTCAGCTCGTTCTTGGGATGTGGGAAGAAATCAGAGCACCTGGGGGAAAACTCACAGGGAGAACGTGCAAACTCCATGCGGACAGTGCCCGAGGCCATAACTGAATGCCGCGCCACTCAATTGACCCTGGCCTTGAATTCTTTTACAATCTTATAAATCGAAAGGTTGTGTAGTAAAAATATGAATGGTAGCTCAAACATGTGAACTTTATATGCGTAGGATAATTTCACAAAAGCTTCTGGAAGTGCTTAATCGCACACTCTCAAAGCTCAAAATTTGCCACAGGTTTAAATAGGCAGGTCCTCGGAAAATACTAGTGTGCAGAGAACAAAGTAAAGAATAGGTTTCCCATTCAGCGTGCAGCTGATGTGTACTCTCCTCGGCAGGTTTAGAAATTAGTGGGGAACCTACAGATCAAAGGGAAGATAGGTGCATGGATAGGAAACATTTCAGGGATATGAACCAGGCACAGACAAATGGGACCAGCTTGGATGGGGCATCTTGGTTGACATGGACGAGTTGGGCTGAAGGGCCGAATTCCCTGCTGCTTGACTCTATGATTATGGCTGAGCACAGGGCAATTACTATTAGGATGGTCTATTGCACATCCAACATTAAGTAGCAGGCTCCAACCCTGTAAATTAAATGTTTGCCCTGCCGTGCAGAAATAATAGGTTTTAATGTTAGAGGCGATCGTGTCAGTTTTGTTATAGCTCTTGGCTATCCAAATTGCATGGCAGTATTACCAACAGTGTGTATTCGAGTTCAAGCAGCCATGATCTTCAAGGGGTTTCACATGAGAAATCCCAGGAATTCCCAATGTTTATTGTGCTTCCTGGAAAATGAATATCTCCATTTTCCAACACCTAAGACTCATCTTTATGTAAAGCAAGATTACACATAATAAGAGTGAGTAAAACCACAGGACATCCCAGACACATAATCATCCCACCTCTTTAGTGCTGCCTTGCACCTTATTAAAGTCTTTGACCACTTTGTGGATAACAAAGGATCAGAAAACTGGATCAGCTGCTACTGGAAGGATTGTCATTCAGTAAATATTTGGCTTATCTTTCACCTTAGGTCCTCATTGGTTCCTGATCGGTTCCTGATCACCTTCTCTGCTAAGTTGCGGGGTGTCCAAAAGTTCATTGATCCTAGGCATCAAGTATACTCATGATGAGCATCCATAACTCTTTGCAGCAGATAATTCCAAAGATTCACAACCCTTTATTATAGAGTCATACAGCACATAAACAGGTCCTTCAGCCCAGCTTGCCCATGCCAACCAAGGTTCCCATCTATGCTAGTCACACCTGCTCACATTTAAGCTGAGCTTGAGTTTGAGTTTAGTTTATTGTCACCTGTACCGAGGTATAGTTTGGCCCAGATCCCTCTAAAACTTTCTTATCCGTGTAACTGTCCAAATGTCTTTTAAATGCTGTCAGCATCTCTGCCTCAATTACCTCCCCCAGCACTTCATTCCATACACCCACCTCCCTCTGTGTGAAAAAGTTGCCCCTCAGGTTCCTATCAAATCTTTCCCCCCTCACCTTAAACCTATGTCCTCTGGTTCTCTATTACAGGTTCCTGCTTTCTTTAAAACTATCTTAAACCTATAGAAACATAGAAAATAGGCGCAGGATCTGTAGGTTCCCCACTAATTTCTAAACCTGCCGAGGAGAGTACACATCATCTGCCCTTCAAGCCAGTACCGCCATTCATTGCAATCATGGCTGAACGTCCCCAATCAATAACCCGTGCCTGCCTTCTCCCCATATCCCTTGATTCCACTAGCCCCTAGAGCTCTATCTAACTATCTCTTAAATCCATCTAGTGATTTGGCCTCTACTGCCCTCTGTGGCAGGGAATTCCACAAATTCACAACTCTCTGCGTGAAAACGTTTTATCTCACCTCAGTTTTAAATGGCCTCCCCTTTATTCTAAGACTGTGGCCCCTGGTTCTGGACTCGCCCAACATTGGAAACATTTTTCCTGCATCTAGCTTGTTCAGTCCTTTTATTAGTTTCTGTAAGATCCCCCCTCATCCTTCTAAACTCCAGTGTATACAAGCCTAGTCTTTTCAATCTTTCCTCATATGACAGTCCCGCCATCCCAGGGATCAATCTTGTGAACCTACGCTGCTCCGCCTCAATCACAAGGATGTCCTTCCTCAAATTAGGAGACCAAAACTGTACACAATAATCCAGCTGTGGATCTCTGCAGCTCCTCCAGAGTTACCATGGGCCTCTTGGCTGCTTCTCTGATCAATGCTCTCCTTGCCCGGCCTGTCAATTTAGGTGGACGGCCATGTCTTGGTAGGTTTGCAGTGGTGCCATTACTCTTTCCATTTTCGGATGAAGGATTGAACAGTGCTCCATGAGATGTTCAAAGCTTGGGATATTTTTTTATAACCTAATCCTGCTTTAAACTTCTCTACAACTTTATCCCTGACCTGTCTGCTGTGTTCCTTGGGCTTCATGATGCTGTTTGTTCACTAATGTTCTCTAACAAACCTCTGAGGCCTTCACAGAACAGCTGTATTTGTACTGAGATTAGATTACACACAAGTGGACTCTATTTACTAATTAGGTGACTTCTGAAGGCAATTGGTTGCACTGGATTTTATTTAGGGGTATCAAAGGGGGCTGAATACTTTTGCACGCCACACTTTTCAGTTTTTTTATTTGTAATAAAATTTGAAAACCATGTATCATTTTCCTTCCACTTCACAATTATGCACCACTTTGTGTTGGTCTATCACATAAAATTCCAATAAAATACATTTACATTTGTCATTGTAACGTGACAAAATGTGGAAAAGTTCAAGGGGTATGAAAACATTTGCAAGCCACTGTATACTTATGATTTGTTTGAAACACACATCACGTAGTTAGAAGACCAGCGGGCGGAGGTTTGTTATATCTTAATTGAATTTACTGCCAGGTCTACACACTGCGGGGAGACGGGAGATGAAATCTTTGAATGTGGACAGATGTCTCCACGCCTGCTCGTTCTAAGCGGAGTATATTTTTAGTTGCCTTTCAAGCTGGGCTTTGGTTTTATTCCTTGTTTTTGTTTATTTGCACACACTTTTCGTGTGTGAGAGGTCCATGCCAGTTGCACATCAGATTGTTGGGAGACGGAGCTCAGGGTTCGCTTCCTGAGCTGCTTTGGTGCCCAGGCGTGAGTTGAGGTGGAGGGAGTTTTTGGGGGGGGGGGGGCGTCATTAATCTGTCTGGGGTGACAAGGCTCTTGGGTTGTCCCCTTGAGTGGTGTGCGAGGGAGGGTTAATTCTCTCCGATCTCCCTCAAGCCCCGGACAAGAACAAAGGAAACCTCTCTTGCCACCGCGTACAAGCCCTTTGTATTTATATTTGCTGCTGATGCGCACATGCACTCTCTCTCCCTCTGCTCTCTCTCACTGCAGCTCAGAGCCCCACCTCGCCATCCAATAGTGGTAACATTCACATCGGGTCCCCTCCACCCCCCCCCCCCCCCCCCCACCCCGCACAAGACAACAGGCAGCGTGAGAGACAGAGAGTTTGTAGCGTGTTGGTTTCGTATAAGGTTTTCTTTTTAAATTATTATCCAAGGTCGCATTTACTTATTTTAAACAAAGTTTGGCGTGCTTGACAATACTTTTTTTTTCTCTTTGTGCTCGTTTTCAGAAGGGTTCAGACCGCGCCCCGCTTGGCTCGTTGCCCCCTTTGAACCAAGCCCTGCGAGAGGGAGGGAGGGAGGGAGGGAGTGAGGGAACAAGAGTGCCAAGGAGCGGAGGGAAATAGGGGGGGGGGGAGGAGAAATAGGGAAGAAGTTAGTTGTTCAGATCAGAAGCCTGTAGGCTGGGAGCCATGATGGTGAAGAGCTCACCCAGTTCTTCTGAGGAGTGCATAAGAGACATCGATCGGAAACAATGTTCCTCTAGAACTACAACTGAAACCGTGTCCACATCTCCTAAAAAATGCTTAAACCACACACACACACACACACACACACACACACACACACACACACACAAAATCAACCAAGACTGTTCGTGCAGAAGGCAGCAAGAAAGGAATAAAGTGTAGGAAAGGAACTGCCTGCAGATGCTGGTTTAAACCGAAGATAGACACAAAAAGCTGGAGTTAACTCAACTGGACGGGCAGCATCTCTGGAGAGACGGACTGGGTGACGTTTCAGGTCAAGACCCTTCTTCGGACTGGTTAGGGATAAGGGGAATGAGAGATATAAACAGTGATGTCGAGAGATACAGAACAATTAATAAAACAGACGCAAAATAAGTAACGATGATAAACAGGAATAAAGTCAGGGCAGTGCGTCTGGAAGCATTTGTTTCACATCTGAAGGGCATCGCCGCAATAACCGAGTGCTGCCTTTGTTTAAAGTAATCGCAGCAAGAGATAAGAACAATGAGTGTGCAGACACAAAACGCTGGAGTAACTCAGCGGGACAGGCAGCATCTCTGGAGAGGAAGGCATAGGTGACGTTTCAGGTCGAGACCCTTCTTCAGACCCTGTCCCGCTGAGATACTCCAGCATTTTTTGGTGTAAACCAGCATCTGCAGTTCCTTCTGACACCATGCACATAGCGCGTTAGTTGACCCTGATCAACGCCCTCTTCTTCAATCTTCAGTGAAATTTCCAGAGCTGCTGCCTGGCCCGCTGAGTTATTCAGTGAAAGTCCAACTGAAGACACTAAAGAGAGACGCAGAGTGCTGGAGTAACTCGGGCAGAGTCTGGCAGCATCTCTGGAGAAGAAGGAATAGGTGACGCTTCGGGTCGAGACCCTTCTTCAGACACTGTTGGCCATGATTCGTGTAACCGGAACATGGCACATCATGAAGGTAAGGTAGGGAGAAAACCTCACGTCAAGCAAAGTAAAAGCCCGACAGTTTATAACAACTTGGTGTTTACATAGCTTCCTTCCTGTCGTAAAACAACAACAAAAACGCCTCATGGTGCCTCAACTAACCGAAGATCTGGTGAGGAGATATTAGAGCATTTGGCCAAAAGCTTGGCCGTGAATGTGGGACTATGAGAACAACATTGAAAAGACGGCGAGACAAAGTGCTGGAGCGACTAGCTCAGCGGCCAGGCAGCAGCCCTGGGAAATATGGATAACAGGTACAAGTGGAGGAGAGGTGTACTGACTGTGTGGGCAGACACTTTGGTAGTGATTGCCCACCAGTCTCAAAAGCCGCTGTGTCTCCCTGTCCCTGGGATAGCAGGGGGCGATCAAACAGCACAATACCCCACTATGTCATCCCGTCACCAATTCCTTCTCTCCAGAGATGCTGCCTGCCCGCTGAGTTCCCACGGTAGACTCACGAGTCACTAAGGTAAACGCACGGGCCACTACGTTATTACAACGAGTTTAAATGTTTCCATTTTTTACTTGAACAGTAAATTTGACTCGTGGAAAAAATCAAACATGTTTGATTTTTTTCACGAGTTAACAAGTTTCACAGGTACCTGCCGTTAGCGCCACGAGTCGCTAAGTTGCTCGCGCGAGTTCCGACGTTCCCACTACGTTAATTGTACGTGATTACCGCGAGTGAAAACCCGGGGTCACTCGTGGGTCAACTCGCACCGTGAGACAGGGGTTTAACCGCCTTAAGAAGGGTCTCGACCCGAAACGTCACCCATTCCTTCTCTCCAGATATGCTGCCTGCCAAGCTAAGTTGCTCCAGCATTTTGTGTCTGTCTTCGGTTTAAACCAGCATTTGCAGTTCCTTCCGACACAGATCTGTAACCTTGGCCGGCTGTAGACACAGGAGGCCTGCAGATCGCCCACATGGGTCACATGCAGGCAAAACAGACCAGGACAGGGGATTCAGGACGTTGAGCTGAAGTCAGGTTTCCATGCAGTTACATACATGTATATGCATCATGTATAATCGTGTGTAGTCTTTCTGCTGAGGATAGACACAAAATCCTGGAGTCACTCAGCGGGACAGGCGGCATCTCTGGAGAGAAGGAATGGGTGACGTTTCGGGTCGAGACCCTTCTTCAGACTGGTTAGCACGCAGCAAAAAGCTTTTCACTGTACCTTGGTACAGCAACAATAAACCAAACTATAGTAAACGTGGATGATCACCTCCATTCCAATTCCAGGTAAGTGCGATGGCACAGGCCCCATGAGTGGCTCTCAGGTCTACTGTGTGTACAGGTGTCAGGGGTTACTGGGAGAAGGCCGGAAAATGGGGTCAAAAGGAAGAGATAGATCAGCCATGATTGAATGGCGGAGTAGACCTGATGGGCTGAATTACCTAATTCTACCCCAATTCTTATGACACACAGGCTGCTTACAACGCCGTCTGAAAGAGGCTCCTAGTCTGGTCTCCAAATGCTAAATTTCAAAGCCTCTTCTGCTCTATGACCGTGCTCCATTATAGACATAGACAAGAGACAATAGGTGCAGGAGTAGGCCATTCGGCCCTCTGAGCCAACACTGCCATTCACTGTGATCATGGCTGATCATCCACAATCAGTACCCTGTTCCTGTGACAATAACAGCAAAGTCCCTTCAAAAGCCTGAGCTAAATCTATTCCTTTCAGGAAGGTGCCGCATCAATACATTGTACACAGCCAAAATAGTATTGCTGGAGTCAGACAAAGGGGGTTTTGAAGAGAGAGGGGTGAATGGGGGAAGCACTACCCTAAAGTAAAGTAAAATAAAATATCCTTTATTGTCATTCAGACCTTTCGGTCTGAACGAAATTTCGTTACCTTGGAGTAATACATATAATAAAAAACAAAACACACAATAAACACATATTTAACATCCACCACAGTGAGTTCGCCAGGCACCTCCTCACTGTGGTGGAAGGCAAAAGTCTTAAAGTCTTTGTCTTCTTCCCCCCTTGTTCTCCCTCTGCGCTGAGGCGATCCAGGCCTCCGATGTTGCCGTCCACCAGGCCCGCGGCCGAGCCTCCGAAGCCGGGTTGCCGCCATCGCCGTCGCCAGAACGCTGGAACACCGCCACAGCTCTGAAGCCGGGTCCGCTGCTGGAACGCTGGAACGCCGCACCCACAGCTCTGAAGCCGGGTCGCTGTTGGAACACCACAGCTGGAACGCCGCTGGAACACCACAGCTCTGAAGCCGGGTCCGCTGCCGCTGGAACGCTGCCACAGCTCCGAGGCCACCAGGTCGGCCATTAGGCCTCAGCACAGACGGAGACGGTGACGGGGGACACGACAAGAAAAGTCGCACCCCCCCCGAAGGGAGCGACTAAAACCCTGTTTCTTCCACCCCTCCCCCCCACACACCTCCACAGCCTAATAAACTAAAATGTAACTGAAACAGACACAAGAAAACAAAAAGAAAAGAAAAAACAGATGGACTGCAGGCGAGCCGCAGCTGCCAGGAAAGGTTTTAAATGCTTCCCGTTTTTTGTGATAATACGGGCGTACTGGCACCTCTACGAACCAGATTGTACAGTGACCCAGGGCGTCTCATGAAATGTTATGTGCACCGGCACATTTTAGTCTCCAATAGAAGCACTGAAACACACCATTACCACAGGTGCTACATCTTCATAATAATCCATTCTCTGCAAAGATTGCAGATCCTCCGTCGGCGATCCTACAGAAACAACATCTGGGAACAAAACTGGCAAAGACCTGGCATGAGAAAGAGAACTGGAACTTTTCAATAGTAGAGCCGATTTAAAAGATGACAGGCTAAAATGAAAGCAGTTGTATAAACAACACATTACGTAATATATGGCCAACAATGTGAATTGGTTTCAAAAAGGTCCGCCACAAAGCTTTGAGGTTGAGGCACGCTTGCACACCAATCGGTTAGATCTCTTTACCCTGCAAACCGGCAGACACGCGACCCAGCTTAAACGTGATCATCTGTCTCCGTTGTATTATTAAACAGGTACCAAGTCTTTGTAATGGAGACGTGGGAGGTGCTTCAGAGGAGGTGAGGAAGTCTGGCCAGCAGCCAGCAATCAACTCCACAGATGCAGCTCAGATGCAAACGAAAGATTAAGAGAAGTTAAAGAATGAAAGAAACTAAACTCTGGCCCGAGGAAGCTGAGTCTGAATGCCAAGATTCACAGACGTAAAGTTGTTGCACATGTTACAGCTGAAGCCACGATAATAGTCTTGGTGCTGGGGCCGAAACAGGCAATTAACAAGCTACACATCTGCTGTTTCCAATTAGATGCATTTACACAATGTCTGTATTACTGTCAGGGCAGCACACAATGGCGCAGAAGCCACAAATATCATTTTGTTTCCCTTTTATGCCATTTCAAAAACATTCAAGATACTGAGGGGAGATGGTCAAGGATTGAAAAGGTGATGTGGGGAGAAACCTTAATACTTTGAACCTGTACCAGAATGAAGACCAATGAAGGACTAAAGCCTGGGATAGCTTAAGGGTGGCACAGTGGTGTAGCTGGTAGACCCACCGCCTCACAGCGCCAGAGACCCGGGTTCGATCCTGATCTCCGGTGCTGTCTGTGTGCAGCATGCACGTTCTCCCTGTGACTGCGTGGGTTTCTTCCGGGTGTTCCTGTTTTCTCCCACATCCCAGAGACCTGCTGGTTTGTTTGCTGATTGGCCCTCTGTAGATTGTCCCTAGTGTGCGGGGACTGGATGGAAAAGTGCAAAACATAGAACTAGTGTCAAGGAGTGATCTCTGGTCGGCATGGACGCGGTGAGCCGTAGGGTCTGTTTTCTTGCTGGATTCTTCAATCAATCAACCGACGTCTGAAGAGCTGAATACATTTTTCATACGCACTTACGGAAGCTGAGATTTTTGCAACTGGACTCGGACATTTGGTCAGTCAAAAAGGGGAAAATTAGGCTGATCCTACTCCAGACCTGAAACGTCACTTATCCATGTTCTCCAGGGATGCTGCCTGACCTGTGGAGTTACTTTCCTTGATAAATCAGCATCTGCAGTTCCTCGTTTCTACACCTAACCATTTATCCTGCAACCCCTCATCTTGCTGGCATTCTCCCAAGGCATCACCTCCCCATCTCTGAGCTCAACTGCGTGTCTCTTTGCTTTTCGTTCATCCGACCAGCTCACTGCCATCCTCCTGCTGCCCGCGTCTCTAATCCCTGCCATTAGCCATGTTCGGTATTCTCTGCACGTTTCGAGAGTTCTGCGGGATCACTTGCGAGCAGCCGAGTCCCACGCTCCACCCTGCGGCTGTGACTGCAGCGCCCACAGCTGTAGCCTGCAGCATCACAGGTGGAACACAAGAATCCTCTGAGGGTTTGGGCAACCTCACCGCTCTGGCCCATTGCTGCCCATTTGAAAAGGTCACTACCTTAATTACTGAACAACGAAATTCAATGCATGTTCACAGTGGAAGTCTTGTACAACGTTAACAAAGCTAGCCCGTGTAACTTCCGACAGTCTAACGGATTGAGTGCAAGTTGAGACAGGGCACTCGAACAAGATGCATGAAAAAGATTTTTAAAAATGTCAAGGACAAGCAGATAATGATCGAAGCAATGGAGGACTTGTTCAGCAGAAATGCTGTTTGACAAGCTAGGCCATTAACACACTCGGAGAAAGTGAATTGATTTAAACGGCATTTCGGTTCAAGGACTTGAGTAGATTCCAATTTAAAATTGGAGCAAAGGGATCTCCCATGGGTTGAAATGTTCAAGGTTTTTAAACAAGAATAACCAGACAGTCGTTCACTGGAACCCACCTCCTGCCCCCAGACTTGATCATTTTTGCTTGGGGAGAAACAATCCTATTTTGAGACCACAGCTCAGACTTAAAACAACAAAGTGTCTGCCTCGCGCAGGGAGGTTTGTGAGGCATTGTGAGACCAGAAATAATCAAGGAATCACACAGCATGGGAAACAGGCCCTTCAGCCCAACTCGCCTGTGCTTACCAACGTGCCCATCGTAGCTAGTCCCATTTGTCCGTGTTTGTCTCTTATCCCCCAAACCATTCCTATCCATGTAACCATCTTTTAAATCTTGTTATTGTACCTGCCTCCGGTTCTTGCCTTGTATTATTGATACTGTTTTTTTAATTTCATATTTATTCAACTTCAACCAATGGAGGAATGTATGTCTCCGGCCCAGTGGTCCAGAGCTCTGGATAACCACAGAGCAACCAAATACATTCAAGTATCTTGTGTAGGAAGGAACTGCGGATGCTGGTTTACACCAGAAATAGACACAAAATGCTGGAGTAACTCAGCGGATCAGGCGAAATCTCTGGAGAAAAGGAATACGTGACATTTCAGGTCGAGGCCCTTCTTAAGACCCCTGAAGAAGGGTCTCATGCCGAAACGTCACCTATTCCTTTCCTCCAGAGACGCTGCCGTGACCCGCTCAGCTACTCCAGCGTTTTGTGTCTATCTACATGCAAGTGTCTTATTCAATTGTGTATTTATAAAGAGAACCCAGTGATCCAAAGACCCAGAAAAAACATCAGCAGAACCAGTTGTCTCATCCTAAACTGGGTTTTCTTAGGATTCTTCCAGACACAGCATTATCCCTGCCTTGACTCGTGTAGCCCTGAATAAAGTGAACACTTGCAAAATGACTCACGTCTTGCAACAGCAGGTGCATAGCCTAAGGTGCACGCACACACACTGATTGCTTTTCATTTAAGAATCCACTGAACAAAACGGAGGGATTTTTCTCAGTACGTTGTTATTAATTGTCAAGGTTAAGTGAATAAAGAACACAGATTACATTGCCGACTCAGTAGACTGCAGATGCTGAATTGCTGCACGGAATATAAACTGTTGCATTATCTCAGTGGGTCAGGCAGCATCCGTGTAGGGGAGATGAACAGACATTGCTTTGCTGTGACGTTATTTGATACAACTCAACATTTTGCTGCAAAGGTTTGTGAACATTTGCTAGTGTTCCCAACTTACTCATAGTGGCGCTGCCTGGTGGTCACGAAGCCAAAGGCGTGGGGACTGAGCTGGACTTGCAGCAAGATGTGGCTCTGCGAGCCCAGGATAGTGAACAGGGTGGTGTCCTCCCTCATGCTGTAGCGGAGTTTGATCAGTAGGCTGAACTCATCTGCAAAACTAACAAGTCAGTAAGTGAGCAGAGTCACAGATACAGTCATACAGTGATACAGTGTGGAAACAGGCCCCTTCAGCCAACTTATCCCATCTACACTAGTCCCACCTGCCTGTGTTTGGCCCATATCCCTGCAAACCTGTCCTATCCATGTACCCGTGTAACTGTTTGTTAAACGTTGGGATAGTCCCAGCCTCAACTACCTCCTCTGGCAGCTCGTTCCACACACCCACTACCCTTTATGTGAAAAAGTTACCCCTGAGATTCCTATTAAAAAATTTCCCATCACCTTAAACCCATGTCCTCTCGTCCTCGATTCACCTATTCTGGGCAAGAGACTCTGTGCATCTACCCAATCTATTCTTTTCATGATTTTATATGGATCACCCCTCATCCTCCTGCGCCCCAAGGTTTTTCCTCCTCAGGCTAGCCTACTCCAGCTGACTAGGCTCGAGCCCCAGCCTACTCAGCCTCTCCCTATAGATCAGAATCCTGACAACATCCTCGTAATGTGGTAATTTTGCAATTCCACAGGTAGAATCTGCAATGGCATCAAGTTAATTAGACAGCAGCTATTTCTGGTGCACTGGCACCCTTTGGGAAGGGTATTAACATGGTTTATAAGCATGAACGAGCGGCAGACAGGACAGGCACAACTCCTGGCTGGACCACACCCGGTTAATGCAGCTCCCGCAGGGCTCCAGCGCATGCACAACCCACACAGGCAGAGTCCACGTGGACGTGATGTTGCGGCCGTCATGAAAGACACGGTGGCAGTGGCGCGGAGGCGGACAGTTCCCGTGCCCACCCAAAGGGTGGTGCAAGACTTGCCCGCTGAGATCCATGCCGGAAGGAAGCTGCTTGGCATCTCAGGGGCCAGGACACCCAGCAAAAGAGCCTGGTATGGAATGCTTCAGGAAACCCCCTGTGCTGCAGAACAATGCAGACGGACATCTACTGATCGAGCTGCAGCAGGATGATCGGGTCAGTGCTGAGATGTTGTAGCATGGCAGCAGAGTGGTATTTATGGAGTCTCATTGTGTGGAAACAGGCCTTTTGGCCCAACTTGTCCACACTGGCCAACATGCCCTATCTATACTAGTCCCACTTGCCTGCGTTTGTCCATATCCCTCCGAACCTTTCCTATCCATGTACAGTGCCTGTCTAACTATTTCTAAAATGATGGGATAGTCCTAGGTTTTTCTAGAAGGTTGCAATAATCCCTGCCTCAACTACCTCCTCCGGCAGCTTGTTCTGTACATATTCATTGATATGTTAAAGTAAGGGCAGGATCTGCAGGCGGCCTCATCCATTTATTGGAGCACTGCATCGCTGTTGAGGACTTTACTGCGCAGCTGGTCACTTGGTTTGTTTTGGAGAATGTTATTTTGCACGTTCCTTTTGGATACCGTTTCTGCTGGGGAGTTTCTTGTATTCTGTGAAGCCAGTGGCCAAACCTTCCACTCAGGTAAGAGACCAGGACAACACTGTTCTGGTTCTTGCCTTCTTTCTCCTGCTTCTACTCTGGCCTCACCTGGTCAGTGAGGTCTCCTCCTAGCTCCTCTGACATAAGCTGTTAGCTCGATGTACAGCAGGAACTGAATGATGATGGATTCCCTCTCAGCAACCACTTGGTCACCCCAACTTGGTCACTCTAACTTAGTAACCACCCACCTCCCCTCACAATCCTCCCCCCCCCCCCCCCCCCCCACTCCCTCCCCCCCCCACCCCCCACACAACTGTTGCAGATGACAGAATCTATTGACCCAATACCACCATAGATATATGTGGTCCCCAGGATCCACCCTGCCTGGCAGAATTGACCACCAGAAACATCCAACACCGCGGGTGACGGAGTCTCGTGTGGTTCCATTTGCACACCCAGTGTGTAGAACATTTTTCATTTCATTAAAAGGCCCAGGTTCATCAAATGCTTGGAATAATTGTGTTAAGGAAGATGAGAGTCAACATCTTCCTTGACCTCCATGGAAGGAGTAGTCCCATTTCGAGTGCATGCTTGAAGGGCCTCCTGCGAATGTCACGATGAAGGCCGCCTGGGAAACACAGGAAGTACAGTTGGATTCTGGCGTCTATGAAGACTCTCTGGACATGGGCTCTTCACTGATGGCCATTCCCTTGCCTCCTAGCATGAGGTCCGTGACCAGCCATCGTCATAGCTGCACAGAAAGGGGATGGGGTGTAGCTCGCAGTGTCACGAGTGAGGATCCAAGGAATGAGTATCCCAGCAGCTCATTGCTGAAAGAAACACTCCCTCTTAGATTCAACACTTGCTGTGGACATTGGAAGGAGATGAGCAGCCCGCTGTCATTGTTGAAGATGGTTCTTCAGATTTCCCAGTGTGTCGAAAAGTATTCCTTTAAACAGTGAAAAAAAAAAACCTTGCACAACTTGCAAAAAAAAAAAAAAAAAATTGCCCTTCAACAACCATGGAAGAGTGGAATTTTGAGTTACAAATAAAGATAAGAGCGGAAATGGGAGTTAGATTATTTGGTGTGTGTTGATTGATATATGCACAGAAGCATCTGGGGCCAAGATCACAGATAACATGATTACATGATCTCACCTGAAAATGACATCCAGCACTACTTAAACTAAACAAAGTTGACATCGGATTGTGCAGCATGTAAAAAGTTGCCGTGGGCTCCAATGTCTAAGCTTGTGCATTCGCCAAAAACTTTAGCGGTTGTCAGTCGAATAGGAATGTTTTCCGCTTGGGTTCCCAATTCTAAGCTATAATGTTGCAATATTTGTATTATTGTTCGGGTCGCACACAGACATTGCAATATTTTTGGCTCCGAGACAAAAATCTATCAGAACGTAAGAAACAACATGTACAAGATTGTTTTAATAAGGACTCGGGTGCTGAGCTATAGAAACATGAAGCCAGAGAGGTTAGGCTGCATTTATTGACCTCCTTTGCTGACGTGATCTCCCCACATACCAACATTAAGCTTCCTACATAAAAAGCAGCTGAACAAACCCAAAATACCAAATCATCAATATATCACCCACAATATTCCCACAACCAGGACTATTTTGCGCAGAAAATACTTCTGGGAAAAAAATGTAGAAAATTTGTCCAAACTTGAAGCCTGGTTAAATTGATCATATCTGCCTGTACATGATCCATATCCCTCTGTTCCCTGCACTTCCATGTATCTAAAAGCCTCTCAAACGTCACTATCGTACCTGCCTTCAGCACCATCCTTGGCAATGTGTTCCAGACACCCACCGCTCTCTGTGTAAAAAAAAACCCTGCCCCGCACACCTCCATTAAACTTTCCACCCTCTCGTCTTAATGCCCCTTCCCCACCTGAACGGAAACCTCTGGAGACTTTGCGCCCCACCCAAGGTTTCCGTGCGGCTCCCGGAGGTTTTTGTCAGTCTCCCTAATGGTCGAAAGTGGTTTCCGTTTTAAAAATCGGTAATTTTTTAGTCGAAGACGGTTGTGATGCTAGTTGAAGGTGGTTGCCGGAGGACAAAAACCTCTGGGAACCTCCGGGAACCGCACGGAAACCTTGGGTGGGGCGCAAAGTCGCCAGAGGTTTCCGTTGAGGTTTCCTAAGTGGGACAGGGGCATAATGTTATGCCCTCTAGTGTTGGGCATTTCCACCCTGGGAGAAAAAGCTGTTGTATTCCATCCGAACACATCTGATGTCTGCTAGTGATTGAGGGGCCAGTATACGCCTCCTTTGGGCAAGGTCTAGTTATCGTACCCACATCACTCTGTTGCTCTTGATCCCACGGTTTCCTCTAATTGGCAGGAAGTCAAGCGTTTAAGCATAAGGAATGGGAATGCAGGAACTCAAACTGACATCCGCTGTGAAAACCTTACAAGACATATTTTCACGATTGCGACAAGAAAAATATACTTCTTGCCTCCTACCCAAATGTTGGTGGGAAAGTATTCTGACAATGCCTGTGACAAGCTGGTATACTGTATATAGAAATGTATATATACACACACACACACACGGTGTCACGTGTGAGGATCCAAGGAAAGAGTCCCTCGGGAGCTCAGTGCTAAAAGAAACTTTCACTCTCAGATTCAACAATTTCTGTGGACTTTGGAAGGAGTTGCAAAGTCTGCTGTCTTTGCTGAAGATGCTTCTTCAGGTTTCCCAGTGTAGAAAAGTGTTCCTTTAAATAGTGAAAAAAGCAACAAAAAAAACTTGCACAAGATTGCACGATATATATAGCAGTTTGAAATGTGGCATTGAACGACATGCTGGTTTTGAATTCATTACCAATAGCGAACAGCAATTCAAACATTGCACTTTCCATTTATACTTCCCACGTTATGTGAACTGACGTGTTAATCCCAGAATGTTTGCAACTTGTCTGGACCACCTACCCATCTCTGAAACGCAGCATAATGTAAATACTTCTGAGCTGAAGGAGCCTGTTGGGGTCTGAATATTTGGAAGGAATAGATTTTGGGCAGCTTGAGAATGGTACGAAGTTGGCAGTGATGCCTGTGAAGCCCACGAGATCCAATCGAACAAATATAATGGCCTGGATAGAGTGGATGTGGACAGGATGTTTCCACTAGTGGGAGAGTGTGGGACCAGTGGGCACAGCCTCAGAATAAAAGGACATACCTTTAGAAAGGAGATGAGCAGGAACTTCTTTAGTCAGAGGGTGGTGAATCTGTGGAATTCATCGCCACAGACTACTGTGGAGACCAAGACATTGGATATTTTTAAAGCAGAGTCAAGTAAATTCCTCCCGATTTAAGTGCCCGGATCACAGCACCCACCCGTAGATCCAAGGAAAATTGAGTCCCGAACTGAACCTTTTCATCAGTGAGAAGGCCAATCAGAACCGCCAATGCCCACCTCTGAGAGGGCTAATTATAAGTGGGGAAACTGTTAGTTGCCCCCTCGAGAACAGTTCTCCCTGTTGCCAAGGCTAGTGCTACCTGCTCCATTGTGGCAGAGTGCACTTACACCAGCAACCTGGTGTAGGGTTACTGGTGGGTATTGAAAGAATGAATGAATAAGTTTATTGACCAAGTATTCACACACAAGGACAACATGCCATACAGTGACAGTTAAGGATGATACATAAAACATTAAACATTAATAATACAACATTATTGATTAAACATGTGAATTAAATAAAATACCAGAGCAAAAGGAGGCTACAGATTTTTGGTTATTGAGTAGAGCTACTACTCCTGAAAAAAAAGCTGTTTTTATGTCTGGCTGTGGCAGATTTGACAGTCCAGAGTCGCCTTCCAGAGGGAAGTGATTCAAAGAGTTTGTGGCCAGGGTGAGAGGGGTCAGAGATGATCTTACCCGCTCGTTTCCTGGCCCTTGCAGTGTTCAGTTCGTCATTGGAGGGAAGGTTGCAGCCAATAATCTTCTCTGCTGATCAGACGATTCGCTGCAGCCTCCAGGTGTCGTGCTTGGTGGCTGAGCCAAACCAGACCATGATGGGGAAGGTGAGGACAGACTCTACGATGGCCGTATAGAATTGGACCATCATTGCCTGTGGCAGATTGTGCTTCCTCAGCTGCCACAGGAAGTACATCCTCTGTTGTGCCTTTTTGACTGTGGAGTCGATGGTAGCCCCTCCACTTAAGATGATGGTTCCCAGGAACTTAAAAAACTCCATAGATGTGACTGTGATGTTGTTGATGGTGAGTGGGGTGAGGGGAGGGGGAGCTCTCCTAAAGTCTACAATCAATTCCACTGTCTTAAGAGCATTGAGCTCCAGGTTGTTGCGATGGCACCAGGACACCAGCTGTGACACTTCCTGTCTGTAGGCAGATTCCTCCCCATCCTGGATCAGTCCAATCAGGGTTGTGTCATCCGCAAACTTGAGAAGCTTGACAGAGGAGTCAGTGGAGATGCAGTCATTGGTGTAGAGAGAGCAGAGGAGAGGGGAGAGTACGCAGCCTTGCGATGCTCCAATGCTGAGCGTTTGCGGGTCCAAGATGTGCTTTCCCAGCCTCACATGCTGCTTCCTGTCCATCAGGAAGCTGCTGATCCACCGACAGAGGGGTTCAGGCACAGTCAACTTGGAAAGTTTGGAGTGTAGTAGCTCTGGCACAATGGTGTTGAATGCAGAGCTAAAATTAAATAACAAAATTCTCACATAGGTCCCCTGCTGGTCTAGGTGCTGGAGGATGAAGTGCAGGCCCAAGTTGCCTGCGTCATCCACAGGTCTATTGCCACACTATGCAAAGTGCAGAGGATCCAGCAGGGGGTTTGTGATATTTTTCAGCTTGGCCAGCACAAGCCTTTCAAGGGTCTTCATGACTACAGAGGTCAGTGTGACAGGCCTGTAGTCATTAAGACCAGTAATCCTTGCCTTTTTGGGTACAGGGACAATAGTGGAGACTTTGAGGCAGGCAGGGACAGTACAGGTTTGCAGGGACTGGTTGAAAATATCTGTGGAGACCGGTGCCAGTTGTTTAGCACAGAGCTTGAGAGTAGAGGGGGAAACATTGTCCGGTCCTGGAGATTTCTGGCTTTTTTGTCCTCTGAAAAGCCTCTCCACCTCTTCTGTTTTTACTGTTGATGATTGAGAAGTGATGTTGTACAGCATGGAGGGTGTGGGTAATAGGGTGTGAAGTGGTGATTGGACAGGGGTGTGTGGGAAAAGGTCCAGTCTTTTCAGACTGGAGTCTTGCTTTAAGTATGTATGAAGTGGTGAATGGGGAGGAGTGGGTGTAGAAGGGTCCATTCTTTGTAGACTGGGGTGTAGCTGTGTTTGTTGGGGAGAGGAGGAGGGGGTACCAGGGTTAAGTTTCTGTTTATCGAACCTGCAGTAGAACTCATTCAGGTCATTGGTCAGCTGGCGATTGTCCAAAGAGCGGGGGGCTTTCCTCTTGTAGCTGGTGATTTCCTGCAAGCCCTTCCAAACTGAAGAAGAGTTACTAGCTGAGAACCTGATCCTCAACTTTCCTTGGCAGCTCTGATTCCTCTTCTCAGCTTGTACTTGGCCTGCCTGTAGAAGTCTGCATCCCCACTCCTGTAGGCCTCCTCTTTAGACTGTCGGAGCTGTCTGAGTTCTGCAGTAAACCAGGGCTTGTTGTTGTTGAACCAGGTTCGGGTCTTAGTTGGAATGTAACTGTCCTCACAAAAGCTGACATATGATGATACAGTGTCGGTATACTCATCGAGGCTTGTGGTTGCTTACCTGAACACATTCCAATCCGTGCAGTCAAAGCAGGATTGTAGGTTCTCAATGCCCTCGCTTGTCCACCTTTTCGTTGTTTGGACCACAGGCTCAGCAGATTTTAGTTTTGCCTGTAGGTCGGAATAAGGTGATCTAGACAATGATCAGAGAGACCCAGACCCGCCCGGGGACCAGAGCGATATGCGTTCTTGATTGATGTGTAACGGTGGTCAAGTGTTCTCTCCCCTCTGGTGGGGCAGGTAACCTGGAGTCTGTGCTTTGGATGTGATGTATTGTGATGTGAGCAGACCCAAGTCCCTCTCACCAACTGTTTTTTAAACTCCTCATTGGGTCACAGAAGATTTCTGTGTACAATGACGGCATTGAACTATGCTGCGCTAACCAACAGTCTTGGTGAGTGTAGTTGGAACGAGTCTTTCTCAATAATGGTGGAGTTGCGGTTTCTGCTTCCCCTGATGTAAATGTAAATACTGGTTCTGTTCTGTTGTTTTGCACAATCCCGCAGGCATTGACACTTTCATTTCACTGTACATCTTGTATGTGTAGGTGACAAATAAAGTTGACTTGACTTGATCTTGGAGGATTGTTTCAGCAGCTCATCAAACCAAGCCTGATTTACTTAGTATTTAATAATGGACTAGATAGCTGTTATACTTTGGGAAGCCTTGACCAGGGGAACAATTTTACTGTGTACTATGCAAAGAAAAATCATCTCGCAGCATTTGAATGGTTGTGTGTGACACTCAAAACTATGAATCTTTTTGCATCTCACTGAATCTAGAAACATGCCTTAAAATAAAGCAATGGGTCATACCTGCTCCCAAACACTTTTCTGGTGGGTGTGCTGAGCGTGGAGTATTGCCCAATTTCATAGACTGTACAGTTCTCTTCATCAGTGGAGATCGACACGTTGGTGAGATCAGAAGACGAGGAAACAAGCTTATCCACGAGGTCTACTTCATCTGGAAAGTGAAGAAATATTCAGCCATTGAAGTTCAGTCAACGGCTCAATGTACATGTCATTCAGATGTATACAGTATACAATTCAGAGAAAAGAAACAAAAATAGATGACTTAGTTGGTTTGACACAGTCCTTTTATTCCTTTTAGTCTAAATTCCAGCCACCAATGTGGGAATTCACGTGACACTTCTCTACGAAGGCCTAATGCAAAAAGAGATTGGGAATCTCAACCCAATTCCCAGCCGTAATGCGATATTGCACGGGAACATTACTAGACCATCAGAACTGCTACATTTACTTGAAAATTGAATATTACTCCTACGGTGTGCACTCAGTACATTGAGTATTCAATCAGGCGTTCAGACTGTTGATCTGTAACCATGATTGAAGATATCAGATTTCTGAAGTACAGAATCCCAGGTCTTGGAATCCTGTGCTTCAAACTAGTTTTCCCATCCAAGCTGAGTAATATTCTATCTTCTCTTAAGCATATCCTTCCACTCGTGCCCATTGTCTCAATTTGCCACAACTGGCCATTAACTGGCCAAAGATGCAAAGTGCTGGTGTTACTCAGCGGGTCAGGCAACATCTCTGGAGAACATGGAGAGATGTCGCTTTGGTTCAGGACCTTTCTTCAGACTGACGTTACACTCGTTTGTTCCATATAGGCTCTGAGTGGTAATATTAAGTGGGCCAATGCTAAATAGAGCTCTTTAATTGTTTATTTTTGGTATCTAACCTCTTTAACCCAGAGATCATCCATTGTAAATTGAGGACGAATATTGAAACAAAAAGTGGCAAATAGGCTTTTACTTAATACAGACACAGTTTTATTCAAGAGATGCTATGCTTCATTCTGTATGAATTATCTGAATCCACCCTGTATCACAACCTTTCAGTTCTGAATTCATGTTACTAGTCCGGGCAAATCTCACTCCACCTCAAATCATCTACAAGGTAACGGATATTTTAAGAATGGCTTCATGTCGTTGAATCGTTTTGAACTGTCTGTCCCAATCGCTCTTTTGAAAGAGAATTTAGCTTGCATGCAAAGTTAATGGGCACCTTTTCACAGTAGTTTACTAACAAGCTCTGCTAACAAGGCCAGGCAGATGTCCTAGCTTCTGATGCAATTTTATTAGCCTTCAAGCAACATCAACAAATTAAAACAATCATCCATTGATATAATTCCAGTTTGAGGCATCTCACTGCTTGCAACAAGCACCTTGGGATACATTATGACTGTCAATTCTGCCATCCATAGTCACCAAGCTAAACCAACAACACTTTGATCATCAGGTCTACAGCTTCAGTACTGGTCATGAGGTGAAGGAATGGTTGTAAAAGTGAAGAAGATTTGCAGCACCATCTGAATATTCATAAACCCATACACTGAGGGGAAACATTTTAACTGTGAGATTTGTAGTTTGATAAACACATTGATTTGTGTGATCATCTAAAAATTCAAACAAAATATTTCAATGGTTTTGATTTGCAACAGAATATTGCAGAAAGCATAGGACATAGGTTAACCACTGTTAAGATGTGGGAAACATTCCAAGACTGCATGGGCCGGACAATGAAGATTGCATTTTAAGTTGAATTTGAATCTTGTACATATTCTGGAGTCAGGATCAAACCCGAGTCTCTGGCTGTAAGGTAGCAACTCTACCTATATGCCATTGAACCATTATTATTATATGAATACAACCACTTGCTTTCTCTCCTCATCAGAGTTTAAATGTCAGGACACATTGACATTAATCTAATTATCGTTTAAAAGTAACCTACAAAATCTATTTCAAGCCATATTTCGGTCACCTCCAACATTATCATTCAGTGTTCTTTAGCATTATAAAGTACAAGATATTAGTATGAGGCACCTTATACAAGAGTTCTCATCCTTTACCTGAAAGGAGGATTAATCAGGATTCATCGATTCTATACACACAATGGCTCAATTGTAATCAGTTATTGTCTTTCCGCTGACTGGCTAGCCTGCAGCAAAAGCTTTACACTGTATCTTGGCACACGTGACAAACTAAACTGAACTGATCTTGGTTTAACTTTTTGTTCATTTTATTATAATTTGATTTGAATTGACTCTACTCAAACTGGGACGGACAATTATTTTGCATCATGTTTTGCTTCCTATAAAAATGCTGGGAATTTATTTGAAGCAAAAGAAGGCAATTTCCTAAACTGACCCAAGCAGTGGGTGAGGTGACTTGTTAGTACTCACGGATACTGCTGAATCGCAATCACATTCGTTAGTATTGGGGAAACAATACCTGCTGCGGGCAGGTCGACAAAAGTGCTGGAGAAACTCAGCGGGTGCAGCAGCATCAATGGAGCGAAGGAAATAGGCAAGGTTTCGGGCCAAAACCCTTCTTCAGGTTTCGGCCCGAAACGTTGCCTATTTCCTTTGCTCCATAGATGCTACCTTTGACTTTCCAGCATCTGCAGTTCCTTCTTAAACTGCTGTTGCTGGCACCAGTCTTGCTTTCTGACTGGATTATTGCATTATGGCTGAAATTCATTGTAGCAGCTAAACAAATAAGACCAAGTTATTCTTCTCTTCCCAGTGAAACTTAGAAAAATATTTTCAAACCTCAACATCATTCAAATCTCACCATGTTTATGAATCACTTCCTTGGGGTGAGCAAATATTAGTTCTCAAAGATATCTAACTTTTGACAGGGAGTGATGTGGAAAATACGGTTATTAATTATTGGAAAAATAATTCCCACTGCTCACCTTGTTCACTGTGGCAAAAAGACCCATTATAAATTACCTAAGTAACTGTGTCTGACAACCCAAGACTCATCCAAATTAATCCAAGCAGAACATTTTGTGCTTGCCTTTGCACACAAATTGGTCATCTGATTTAATTAAAGTTGTTGGTTCCATCATAAACTGTGCTGCGAATGTTTTATTGAAATTCTCACACAGCTGCTGACTTCCTGTGTAACATTCCTGCACATTAATGGCAACGCAGCGTGTCAGATTATGTCGAATGTGCAATAAACACTAGAGGTGTGTTTATGAGTGTCACGCATGGAGGAAGTGCCCATAAGGGCCCATCGATCTCACCCCTCAGCAAAAACATAGAAACATAGAAAATAGGTGCAGGAGGAGGCCATTCAGGCCCTTGGAGCCAGCACCGCCATTCATTGTGATCATGGCTGATCGTCCTCAATCAATAACCCGTGCCTGCCTTCTCCCCATATCCCTTGATTCCACTAGCCCCTAGAGCTCTATCTAACTCTCTCCTAAATCCATCCAGTGATTTGGCCTCCACTGCCCTCTGTGGCAGGGAATTCCACAAATTCACAACTGTCTGGGTGAAAATGTTTTTTTCTCACCTCAGTCTTAAATGGCCTCCCCTTTACTCTAAGACTGTGGCCCCTGGTTCTGGACTCGCCCAACATTGGGACCATTTTTCCTGCATCCAGCTTGTCCAGTCCTTTTATAATTTTATATGTGTCTATAAGATCCCCCCTCATCCTAAACTCCAGTGAATACAAGCTTAGTCTTTTCAATCTTTCCTCATATGACAGTCCCGCCATCCCAGGGATCAATCTCGTGAACCTCCACTGCACTGCCTCAATCACAATGATGTTCTTCCTCAAATTATGAGACCAAAACTGTACACAATACTCCAGATGTGGTCTTACCAGAGTCCTATACAGCTGCAGAAGAACCTCGTTACTCCTATACTGAAATCCTCTTGTTATGAAGGCCAACATTCCATTAGCTTTCTTCACTGCCTGCTGTACCTGTACGCTAACTTTCAGTGACCGGTGTACAAGGACACCCAGGTCTCGCTGCACCTCCCCCTTACCTAACCTAGTCCCATTGAGATAATAAACTGCCCCCTTGTTTTTACCACCAAAGTGGATAACCTCACGTTTATCTATATTATACTGTATCTGCCACGCATCTGCCCACTCACTCAACCTGTCCAGGTCACCCTGCAACCTCCTAACATCCTCTTCACAGTTCACACTGCCACCCAGCTTTGTGTCATCTGCAAACCTGTAGTGATGCTCCTAATTCCTTCTTCCAAATCATTAATATATGGTAAACAGTTGCGGCCCCAACACCGAGCCTTGCGGCACTCCACTCGCCACTGCCTGCCATTCTGAAAAGTACCCGTTCACTCCTACTCTTTGCTTCCTGTCTGCCAACCAATTTTCTATCCATGTCAACACCCTACCCCCAATACCATGTGCTCTAATTTTAGTCACCAGTCTCTCATGCGGGACATTATCAAAGGCTTTCTGAAAGTCTAGATACACTACATCCACTGGCTCCCCTTCACCCATTTTACTTGTCACATCCTCAAAAAATTCCAGAAGATTAGTCAAGTAGGATTTCCCTTTCATAAATCCATGTTGACATGGACTAATCCTTTTTACTACTATCCAAATGCTCCATTATTACCTCTTTAATAATTGACTCCAGCATCTTTCCCACCACTGAAGTCAGGCTAACTGTTATGTAATTCCCTGTTTTCTCTCTCGCTCCATTCTTGAAAAGTAGGATAACATTAGCTATCCTCCAATCCACTGGAACTGATCCTGAATCTATTGAACATTGGAAAATAATCACCAATGCGTCCACTATTTCTAGAGCCACCTCCCTGAGGACCCTGGGATGGAGACCATCAGGCCCAGGGGATTTATCATCCTTCAGTCCCATTAGCCTACCCAATACTACTTCTCGCCTAATGAAATTTTATTTCGTAGAAACATAGAAATTAGGTGCAGGAGCAGGCCATTCGGCCCTTCGAGCCTGCACCGCCATTCAATATGATCATGGCTGATCATCCAACTCAGTATCCTGTACCTGCCTTCTCTCCATACCCCCTGATCCCTTCAGCCACAAGGGCCATATCCAACTCCCTCTTAAATATGGCCAACAAACTGGCCTCAACTACCTTCTGTGGCAGAGAATTCCACAGATTCACCACTCTCTGTGTGAAAAACGATTTTCTCATCTCAGTCCTAAAAGACTTCCCCCTTATCCTTAAACTGTGACCCCTTGTCCTGGACTTCCCCAACATCGGGAACAATCTTCCTGCATCTAGCCTGTCTAACTCCTTAAGAATTTTGTAAGTCTCTATGAGATCACCCCTCAATCTTCTAAATTTCAGCGAGTACAAGCCAAGTCTATCCAGTCTTTCTTCATATGGAAGTCGTGCCATCCCAGGAATCAGTCTGGTGAACCTTCTCTGTACTCCCTCTATGGCAAGAATGTCTTTCCTCAGTTTAGGAGACCAAAACTGTACGCAATACTCCAGGTGTGGCCTCACCAAGACCCTGTACAACTGCAGTAGAACCTCCCTGCTCTTGTCCTTTTGCTATGAATGCCAACATTCATAGCAAATACTATTATTCATACTATTCGCTTTCTTCACAGCCTGCTGCACCTGCATGCCTACTTTCAATGACTGGTGTACCATGACACCCAGGTCTTGCTGCATCTCCCCTTTTCCTAATCGATCACCATTCAAATAATAGTCTACCTTCCTGTTTTTGCCACCAAAGTGGATAACCTCACATTTATCCACATTATACTGCATCTGCCATGCATTTGCCCACTCACCCAGCCTATCCAAGTCATCCTGCAGCCTCCTAGCATCCTCCTGACAGCTAACACTGCCCCCCAGCTTCGTGTCATCCGCAAACTTTGAAATGTTGCATTTAATTCCCTCGTCCAAATCATTAATGTATATTGTAAATAGCTGGGGTCCCAGCACTGAGCCTTGCGGCACCCCACTAGTCACTGTCTGCCATCCTGAAAAGGACCCGTTCACTCCTACTCTTTGCTTCCTGTCTGCCAGCCAGTTCTCTATCCACATCAATACTGAACCACCAATACCGTGTGCTTTAAGTTTGTATACCAATCTCTTGTGTGGGACCTTGTCGAAAGAGTTCCTCTACCCCCTTCAGTTCCTCTACCCCCTTAGATCTTCAGTCCTCCAGTACATCTGGGAGATTGTTTGTGTCCTCCTTAGTGAAGACAGATCCAAAGTACCTATTCAACTCTTCTGCCATTTCCTTGTTGCCCATAATAATTTCACCCGTGTCTGCCTTCAAGGGACCCACGTTTGACTTTGCTACTCTTTTTCCCTTAACATATCTAAAGAAGCTTTTACTGCACTCTTACATGGCCCTCACCATGTCGAGGTGGCATTCCACGCAAGTGAAGACATAAAGTGCTGCAGTAAACCAGCGGGACAGGCAGCGTCTCTGGAGAACGTGGATAGGTGACGTTACGGGGTCGGGACATTCAGAATGGGGACCCAACCTCACTGCCACTGCCACGTGCATTTCCTTGCTGCTTTCGTGCACCACCATCTTGTGCCACATGGACAGGCCACATGGGAGCTGGAGAACGCGCCCCTGGGAGCAAAGGAGGACCCGGCATGGGGGAACCACTGTGAGGGAGGGTGGGGGGGGGGGAGAACAAAGAAGGACCTGGCGTGGGATACTTTGTAACTTTGTCGGTGCCCTTTGTGTGGTGACTCTTTGCATACCTTGGGTAGGCAAAACAAAGAATGTCACTGTGGCTTATCACATGTGACAATAGAGTATTCATTCGTTCATCTATTAATTCCAGCTTCGTTTCCAGGCCTCCTAGTTCAGGCAATCCAGGATCTCAGGTACCGGGTCTGAAGAAGGGTTCAAACCTGAAATGTCACCCGTGTTCTCCAAGATGTGGTGAAGAAGGGCCCCAACCCGAAACATCACTATCCATGTTCTTCAGACACTATTATTGAATTTGCAACCTTGATCATCTGAATGACTTCCCTCCACTGTTTAGAGACTAGCGAGTCCACGCTTGCTATGTTTACTGAGCCAGTAGGTTCACCGTATATCCATTCTATTTTTAGCTGAGAAGCACCTGACTCATTGAATGCAGATCAGATGTGGTTTAAAAGACCTGCATTTTTATGGCTTCTTTCACATCTTGTTCTGAGCATCTCCGAATGCAGGTGCTGCATTCACCTGCAGTGCGTAGCCTCTTCTGTGGAGGGACAAACTGGATTTGGTGTCAGATTCCATGGATAGGAAGGAACTGCAAAAGCTGGTTTACACCAAAGACAGACACAAAAATCTGGAGTAACTCAGCGGGTCAGGCAGCATCTCTGGAGACTAGGAATAGGTGATGTTTCCGTTCGAGACCCTTCTTCAGGCGGAGAGCATTCCTCGTCAGATTCCCTGACTAGGAGTGTGCACTGAAGAAATGATATTGATCTTCACACCACAGAACGATATCAAGTGGACCTTATACCCTGAGTTTCCAGCACTCCTTGCTTTAAAGCCAAATTTGACAAGCAGATGAGAGCCTCACCCTACAAAGTTATCGATGAGCCTTACTCGCAATTAGCTTCATCCTTTTTTTTTTTAATCTTGACTCAGATAAGAGTTCAAATCATAAAATCTATGAACACACACAACAGTAATGCACACTGATGTACACTCCACAATGTACAATCCAAAACCACAGAGTGGGAGTTGAGGACGAGCCAAGTCCGTAACACAAACTGACCTGCCCCACCCCCCACCTTACACTAGGTGTTGTACTTACGTATAGTGTGATCTGCCTGGATTGCCTCAAATGAACGTTTATCACTGTATCTCTGTACAAATGACAATAGCAACCCAATACCAATTCATTCCTGAAAACATGACTACTGCCAAGTGTGTATGGAGGAACTGCAGTTGCTGGTTTACACTGAAGGCAGACACGAGATGCTGGAGTAACTCAGCGGGACAGGCAGCATCTCTGGAGAAAACGAATAGGTGACATTTCAGGTTTAGACCCTTCTTCAGGCCTCAGCAAAAGAAAGCGAGACCAGAGATGCTGCCTGACCCGCTGAGTTACTCCAGCGTTTTGTGCCTATTATTAGTTATGCTAATCCTAGTTTAATCACACACACACACTTCAGACAGCTAATGGAGAGTCTAATTTATGCGGGCAATTTTTTAAGAAAGTTATATGATAGGTCCGTTAAAACTTGGAAGTTTGTCAAAGATCACTTTCTGCAGTTTTTAGAACATAATGGTTAGATAAATAGAGAACAAATGATTTATTTTTATAGTTTGATATTTATTTCTTCACATCCTTTTTAATCTCTGCTCTCCGTAAATTTGCACTTTAGTTTTGTTCCTGAGCCAAATGAAATAGTGGAGCCCATGTCCCTCTGCGACACTGCAGCAGGATTGCGTAGTAAATTTATATGAAGTACCTTACTTCACTATTTCAGCAACGCATTAATCAATCTACACTGCTTCTCTTCATCTTGCGTAGGGCGTGCACAGCCTAAAGTTGTAGGACAACATGTCCTATTTGATCTTATTTGATTGTGCACGCCGGGTTGATTGCTTTCGTCGAAACAGAGCCGACAGACCACGTGAAGGTTGCAATCTCCCACCCCATCTACACTGCTAAGGACAGCACTTATTGTCTCTCGATGATAGACACAAAAAGCTGGACTAACTCAGTGGGACAGGCAGCATCTCTGGAGAGAAGGAATGCGTGACGTTTTGGGTCAAGACCCTTCTTCAGTCTGAAGGGTCTGAAGAAGGGCCTCGACCCGAAACGTCACCCATTCCTTCTCTCCAGAGATGCTGCCTGTCCCACTGAGTTACTCCAGCTTTTTGTGTCTAACTTCGGTTTAAACCAGCAACTGCAATTCCTTCCTACCTATTATCTCTCTCTCATTGACCTCTTATGTGGAGGTGAAACACTTGAGCTGCTGCAGTCCTTTTGGTAAAGGTATCTCCCAAGTTGGGAGTTCTGAGAGTGAGAGCTGATGATGTTGAAAGAAAAGCAACACATCTCCAAGTTGGGGGAAGCTGCAGGTGGTGGTGGTCACATGCCTGGAACCCTTTGTGGTGGGAAAGGATAGCTGGTTTGAAAAGTGCCAGCAGAGTAGTCTCGGTGGGTTACTGCAATGTGCTTTGCAGATGACACATACTTGGCCAACTGTGCATGTACAGAGAAGGAGAAATGGGTGAGTTGATATACAAGGTAGAAATCAAGTGGGTATGCTTCACTATGGAGCTGCTTGAGAGTTATTGGAGTTGCATTCATTCAGGCAGATGGAAAGCATCTATACTTCACAATGCCTTGGCATAGCTGCAACATAATCAAAGACCAAGGGGATACAAAAGCTTGAAAGTACATACCACCAGATTCAGGAATAACTTCTTCCCTGCAGGTATCAGACTGCTGGGAAGAAGTTATCTTCCAACTTACCTAATTGCGAACCTTGCACTTTTTCTCTGCAACTGTGATGCTATAATACTATTCTACACTCTGGCAATTTTCTCTTTGCATTACCTGCTGTACTTGTGTTGGCTTGATAGTAGTCTTGTATGGCATGATTTGACTGGGTAGCATGCAAGGTTTTTCCACTGTTTCTTGTTACATTTGACCAGGAAAACTGCATGGGTGTTTTCTATATGAGCCATCTCCAAACCCCTGTACAAACTCAGTGAGACTTTCTTATTTTTCTACCCCAAATCCCTTTCAATAACAGCTTGCATACATACACCTTGCCTTCCTGATTATAATAACCTGCCTGTCTCAGGAGCCAGCACACCGACCTTTTCTGGCATCAAATGCATTTGAGTTGTTAATTTACATTACACTTAAGCATAATCAAACACAAATTTAAGGTTTGTACGGTCAGGTATAGATGATTTTTCATTTGTATGACGCATCAAAATAGTCAATCTCTGCCATTGTGAATTTAACTTTAGACTGTTGGAGTATCACGTCTGCACAACTTCATGCTTTTTGAAATTGTTTCTCCATCTTTTCCCTTTTTCTCTTCGATTCCCAGTTTCCAATCCCTTCATTATTTTTGATTTCTGAACATGCTTTAAATCTCATTTTCATTTTCCTGCGTTGGACTCTTGCAAGTTGCAGTGAGAACCACTCACTCGGTCTCATCGGTGGAAGAGGCACAACGTTGTATGTCTAACGACACTTCATACCCTTTGGATTAAAGCCCCAAATAAACAAAGACTGTGTTTATATCCTGCCCTTCATATCCTGTTCAAAAACCAATCCAAGAGTGCATATGAAACTGATTTTCAAAGTGATTTGTGAGGTTGGAAATGTGGCACCAATATTTCGTCAGCAAGTTCCCACAAACTGCAAAGTGCTAATGATCAAATATGGAACATTGACAAAGCCATTAGTGATAACAAGTAATTACTGACCTGGATGCAATTACTTGCAGCAAGGTGGCGTAGCGATAGAGTTACTGCCTTACAGTGCCAGAGACCCGGGTTCAATTCTGACCATGGGTGCTTGTCTGTTAGGAAGTTCTCCCCGTGACCTGTGTGGGTTTTCTCAGAGATCTTCGGTTTCCTCCCACACTCCAAAGACGTCCAGGTCTTTGAATAAATGTAAAATTGTCCCAAGTATGTGTAGGGTAGTGTTAACGTGCGGGAATCACTGGTCGGTGTGGATTTGATGGGCCTGCTTCCACGCTGTATCTCGAAACTAAACTGTGCATTTTCAAATTTTTGCAGGTTTTCCATCTCCATCTCAGTGGGCAGATTGCACAACACTCTCCTGCAACTGCGCTGGAGTGTCTGCGTACAAGCAGAGGATAGGTTTCCTTCCCCTTGATCCCCTTGAATCTGTGACAATATGTTGTAGATGCGATACCGCCATCAGTTTTGAATAAGTTAATTGCTGGGCTAATTGCAGGCAAAACATGAATTCAAAAATGGTGTGTTCAAACAGAGTGGGCTAGTGTTCAGAACACTGTGCCCTTTGCCTGCCTTCATTGGGTGTAGAAGGGGAAGGGGAAGATTCTTTTGAGGAGACCGATTTATTGGTTCAATAGGTCATGCAATTTTAGACAGTAACCAAAAGAGTGAGTTCAAAAATAAACTGCAATGCTGGGATATGTGTGTTAAAGAAGGAACTGCAGATGCTGGAGGAATCGAGGGTACACAAAAGGCTGGAGAAACTCAGCGGGTGCAGCAGCATCTAAGGAGCGAAGGAGATAGGAGACGTTTCGGGTCGAGACGACTTAAAGAATATTTAGGACTCGGGTGCTGTCTGTGTGGAGTTTATTTATTCTCCCTGTGTCCGCGTGGGTTTCCTCTGTGTGCCCCAGTTTCCTCCTACACCCCAAAGATGTGCGGGTGTGTAGATTAAGCGGCCTCTGTAAATTACTCCTCGTGTATCGGGAATGGATAAGAAAGTGGGATAACATGGAACTAATGTGAACGGGTGCTCAATGGTTGGCATGGACTTTTGGGCCAAAGGGCCCATTTTCACGCTGTTTCTCTAAACGAACCATAACCAAATTTAGCTGGTTTCATATCGGCTGGCTCAACTTCTAACACTACTTTCACTGCACAAAGTCCCATTCCTTCCTCATGCGATCCATGTCTTGACCTGTGCCAGTGCATTGATACATCGGATTCATGGATGCATGCAAGTAGCTCAGCTCGGATGCCCCATCCTCTCACTCCAGGTCTATCTTTGATCTGCATCAGATTCAATCAGTACACATGGGAAACATCTGATTCTAACCCACCACCACACACTGTAGCTCAACTCATCACTTACATTAATATGGTGAGCACTTTCCTCCCCATTTCTTGTTGACGTTTCCAATGATCGTTTTGTTCGTACTATCATCGCTTCATGTAATTAGTGTTCCATGGGAAAGAAAAGGGCTAGAATTCCTATTTCCGAAAAGGATTTTGGCTTTAAAATGAAACTACGGCAATTATCCAGGGCCAAGCAACCTCTTTCTGAAAGAAACATTACTCGACCCTTGATCTATAAGTGACAGGTACGCTACTGAAATGGAGATACGATACTTCTAAAGCAAAAGTCTTTTTTAATGAAATCCATGTGTCAACGGCAAAATAGGGGTTGATCAGGTCAACTGCAAATGCTGCAATCAAAAGAATAAATTTCCAATTTAGTTCTGAGCTGTTTTGTTGCCGGGGTTGCTGCGTATAATATTGCATTAGCTGCACTTAGAATATCCTCAAGTAAGGATCCTAATTTGACCCAACTTCGATTTTGCTTTTTAGAAATAGACAGAAGAACACAGCAAAAAAAAAATGTTTCCAAGAATATGAAGGAAAGAATGTGTTGCAGAATCCAAGACACGGTCCTGACTAATGTTAAGAAATCATGTGAAGAAATGCATGGATAAAAATGCAGATGTGTGGGGATAATCGTTACATTATGGAAGTTGGACTGCATGTCAATTTTTAGCTGTGGATAGAAGGGAACTGGTTGATGCCTGGATCTTAAATTTAAAATTTTAAAAACAGCCTCATAATATTTTAGGTAAAAAATACCTTAAGTAAAAAATACAGTGCATGTGAATTCTCCCAACATATATGGACCAGTCGAGCAAACTCCAGCACAGTTCACCATATAGAAAGTCAGGAGCAACAGGAAATTAACACAGCTGCTTAAATATGCCAGCGTTACCCAAACTAAAGTGTTCAAGAATTGATTACCCTCTCTAAACAGTTTCATGTTTTTTTTTTGCTGCTCTCCAAGTATTGGGATATAGGATTAAGATGAGGAGGGGGCAATATTTAATAGGAAACTGGTCCATATGTGTTGGGAGAATTCATGTGCACTGTATTTTTTAACTTAAGGTATTTTTTACCTAAAATATTATGAGGCTGTTGTAAAAATGTTTTTTACACAAAGGTTGGTAGGCATATGAGCTGGCAGAGGAGGTAGTTGAGGCAGGTACTATCACAACATTTAAAATACATTTGAGCATGTACATGGATAGGACATGTTTAGAAGGATATGGGCCAAAAGCAGACTGGTGGGACTAGTGTGGATGGGATAAGTTGGTCGGTATGGGCAAGTTGTGCTGAAGGCCTGTTTCCACGGTGTATGACTTTGTGACCCTATTAAACTAAAATCACTACACAAGAATATGGAGAAGTAATCTTTGAGATGCTGTTAATAATGTATTACTTCCAAATTTAGCACAAATCATTTGCAATCGCAATGCAATATTTCGCCCGTGCGTATCAACAAAGTTCCTCTTATTGGAGAGGAAGTGTCAACCTTCATCAAATGAACTGGTTTTAATGACTTCGCTGAAGCAGCGGACAAGGGAATTCCAGACCAGGACTGCATGGGTTCAGGCCACAGGAGTCAAAGAGACTCAGACTGATAAGGTGGGAACTCCAGTCGCATTCCAGCGCATTTGTCCGAGCAAGAGATTGCGACTGGGAAGGTGGACCTTTCATGGAGATGGATGTGCTGATTGCCGAAAATTGGCGGGAAGTTTTCTTTGCTGTTTCACCAATGCAATACGTCAGGATTGTTCATATTTCACTGGCAGCAGCAGCAGGCAATATTGATTTCAAACCTCCTTGGCCTTCTCCTGTGCTCCATCAAAGTAAAGTGCACGCTAAACTTTAATCACCTGGTGTCAAATAATTCACTGACGTGTATTGTTTGTTTAACTTACTTCATGTACATAATGTGTTGTCTAAAATTATAAAGGCACAGAAACCTTTGCTGGCATTGGAATAGAGCAAGGAATATTATATAAATTCACCTCATCAGCCACCAAATGTACCCCATTTTACAGTGTAAAGGGCCTGTCCCACTTACGTGTCCTTGGCACGCAAATTACACGACCTCATGGTCGCGTTGAGTCGAGAAGGTCACGCTCGATTTCATTCGACTGCACAGCCATCTGGAGCGCGTGATGTCATTTGAAGATGGACACAAAATGCCAGAGTAACTCAGCAGGACCGGCAGCATCTCTGGAGAGAAGAAATGGGTGATGTTTCGTGTTGAGACGCTTCTTCAGGGTTTTGAAAGAAGCGTCTTGACCCGAAACGTCACCCATTGCTTCTCTCCAGAGATGCTGCCGGTCCCGCTGAGTTACTCCAGCATTTTGTGTCTATCTTCAATTTTCTTGGCCCCGCTCTGGGAGTAAAAGTGGGGGCGGATCCGGACCGCAACGGCCGTGAGCCCCAGGCCGAGTTTGGCGATCGTTTGCCTGCTTCTGCTGCTGTTGCAGGTGAGACGTCGCGCCAGGGTCTTGGGCCCGTCCCACTTTGGCCGTCAGTTACGCGCGAAGATTTCGTTCGCTACAAAAATCTTGGAGCCCCGCGCGATGTCGCGCACAAATACATACCCCTCCGTGGGACCGGCCCCGCGCGGCCACACGATGCCCGTGTGCCTCAACGCGACCACGAGGTCGCTTAATTTGCGTGCCAAGGACACGTAAGTGGGACAGGCCCTTAAGTAGCTTGGAGAGCGCCACAGATCTGGTCTCAATAAATACTCTGGGATGGAACAGTGGTTAGAGTTGCTGCCTCACAGCGCCAGAGACCCGGGTTCGACCCCGACTATGGGTGCTGTGTGTACGGAGTTTGTACCTTCTTCCCGTGACCGCATGGGTTTCCTCCAACACTCCAAAGATGTACAGGTTTGTAGGTTAATTGGCTTCAGTAAGAATTGTAAATTGTCTCTCGTGTGTAGGATAATGTTCGTGTACAGGGCTTGCGGGTCTGCGCAGACTTGGTGGGCCGAAGGGCCTGTTTCCTCATCCATATCTCTAAATGAAACAAAAAAACATTCTGTGCATGTTGGTCCTGTCACAACGTTCAGAGCTGCTTAGTTTGCTAAAACATTGCAATTAAAAGCAGGCAGGAGCAATAGGTCGATGTGTTGTGCTGTCCTCAGCTTTCAACAAATCAATGCACTACAGAATATGGGTTTGAAATAATGGATCTTTTGCCTAATGACCGTGTCTGCAAGGTTGTCGGGCCATGCTTCCCTTGGGGATTTGGCATGGAGTGGACGATTGAGCATTTAATAATTATTCTCAAGGCTCCTGGAATCAGTTTCTTTTCTACGGGTAAATCTTCATTAAGATGCAAATAAAGGAAGAAACCTGGCAATTATGAATCACACGGTTAGGCGCAGAAATAAATCCATACGGAACAGTTGACTGCGGCAGTGATGCAGCAGCCAGTGCCACTGGTTCACAGCTTCGGGAAGGACCCCCTGCGCACGAATATCAGCTTGTTCTTCGTACTAATCGTGTTTTGTACTATGTTTTGTGGCCTTTTATCTTTTGACTGATTTGCAGAATTTTGTGCGCAGTTTACGTTCTTGTGTGTTGGTCTGAGCCGAGTGCAAGCAACGCACTCAATGAACCTGTACCTCACCGCACTTGTGCATATAACCTGACTTGCTGCTTGCTCCTGGCTCGGATACGATCTGCGAAGTTAGTTTATGCCCCCTGTGCAAGACCATGTGCATAGTCCAGTTAACTCTCACATCCTCAGTGGCTGCTGCAAATATTCCCAATGACAGCGAACAGCAAAGAAGCAATATCATCACAAGGGAGTTATTGGAGATTGGAGATCAAATAGGTGCAGAGTTGCAGGCGACGGGGGGGGGGGGGGGGGGGGGGGGGGGGGGGGGGGGGGGGGGGGGGGGGGGGGGGGGGGGGGGGGGGGGGGGGGGGGGGGGGGGGGGGGGGGGGGAGAGTGGGATTTAAGGATTGCTCTTCTGAGGGCTGGCATGAACAGAGTGGACAGAATGGCCTACTTCTGTGACAAGGTCAGTTAAAATCAAAAATTAAGATCGTAAAGTATAGTGCAAGGCCCTTTGTCTAACCGATTGTGCCAACTATCAAAGCTAATCTAACTAATCCCCGTCTGACTGCACATGGTCCTTATCCCTCAATCCCGTGCCTGTTCATGTGCCTGTCTAAGTTTCTCTCATATTTGTTTTCACCACCTCTCCTCTTTCAGCATCTTTCAGGCACCCATCATTCTCTGTATAATAAAACATGCCTCGCAAATCTCGTTTATACATTCCCCCTCTCACCTCAAATGAATGACCTCGAATACTTGACATTTTTCACCCTGTTTTTTGATGCTATTATCTTTTCATCATGCAAAGGGTTGATGGGGTGAACTATAACTTATGCGCACCCCACACTAACAAAAGGCCAGGGCTTCCATCAGTAAGGGGGTTTCTGAAAGTGTCAGGAATATTGGGCCTGGGCTTAATCAAGATGAAAACATCGCACTCCCAAAAAGTGCAAGTGAAGAAACAAAATAAAAGCAAGTACAGCAAAAATGGTAGGAACTGGTTGAGTGGCAGGACACAGCAGGCAAATGATAGCAAAGGCGGTGAAAGACAAGATGTTTAGCAGACTTAAGGTCCCAACTCCTCAAATCAGGCAGTTATCGGGTGACTTGTATGCATTGCAGGCAAAGAATGCATAAGATTCAGCCCATATTGTAAGCAAACATTTACTATCGACCGGGAACAGAACCGAAACGGAGAACAGCAACAAAAGCGTTTCACAATACTTCGGCACATGTGACAATACAACAAACTGAAGATAGACACAAAAAGTTCGCGTAAATCTGCGGGTCAGGCAGCATCTCTGGAGAAAAGGAATAGGTGACATTTCGGGCCGCGACCTCCTCCAGAGATGCTGCCTGACCTGCTGAGTTACTCCAGCATTTTGTATCTACCTTTGGTGTAAACCAGCATCTGCAGTTCCTTCCTAAACTAAATATCTGGTCTGCAGCACTATGGTGGTTAAATGTGATTCGGTGTAAACTGGTACAGATTTTCATCCAGATACTGCTCAATATACCATTGTAAATGTGTCAAATATTTGGGGGAAGAATCACCACATTCAACTTTTTGGACTTGTTCAGAAACAGACAATATGTTGTCCGCAAACTAAATAATGATCACAATACTATTTTAATCTGTGGACACATTGTATGGATACTCCCAGCACCAAGTTCAGGTGTAATTACTCCAGCAGTATTGAAGACTGCCGCAAGCTGCAGTCATTTGGCAGATTTTCTGCAGCCTTCTGGCTATTAAACTTTAAAGGTTCCTATTACAGGAAAATAACAGAGAATTAGGAGCAGGAACAGGCTATACAACCCCTTGACCCTGCCCTCCCTACGAGTCGGGTCATAACTGATCTGATCTTTGACCTGAGCTCTACTTTCTTGCCCAAGGTTGTGGGAGAGCATAAACTGGAGCAAGGAGATGCCCCCAATAAACATTTAAAGTTGAAGTGTTGATGACAATTAACATTTTGCAGATGTGGCACCTTTAAAAACGTGCACATTTACATTCTTAGACATGCCGTCGTTCTGCCAGAGGCCTTTAGTATTATTTACATGATACCCAGTTGTACCAACTAGGGCAGCACAGTGGCGCAGTGGTAGAGTTGCTGCCTTACAACATCAGAGACCAGGGTTTGATCCTGACTGTGGGTGCTGCCTGTACGGAGTTTGCATGTTCTGCCTCTGACTGCGTGAATCTTCTCCGGGTGCTCAGGTTCATTGGTCCTTTATTGTGGCGTGTACGCGGTTATGGGGTAAGTACAGTGAAATTTGATTTGCCATGCAGTCATACATTAAAAAAAAGCAACAAGACACATAACGACATAAAGATTAAACATAGACCTAAACAGCCACTACTGCGACGTGTTAGAATCCCCAGGGCACCCACAGCAGAGACCCACAGCCATCAGTTCAATGTCCGGGCCACACACACACACACGCTCCTTCACTGTGATGTGACCAGGGTTGTACTGACCGCTGTCACTCTCTCTGCAGTCCCTGTCCGCCCGCACAGTCAGAAAGCCGTCCACACTCGCACCAGACTCCGGAATATCCTCATGGAGCGATGTCCCCGCAAACACTGAGATCACTGCACTCACGACACTCACTTGCCATCGGGGGGGGAGTCCTCACCAGTGCAGGCAGCAGCACGTTCCATCTTGTTTTTCAGCAACCTCACATTCCCAACTGCGATGGAAGGCAAACAACTTGCACTTTCTTTCCCCATTTTCTCCCTCGGTCGGACAATCGAAACATCCGCAGTCGGGGTGATCGATGCTCCCGCAGTTGGTGATCAAAGCCTCCACATCTGGGCGATCGAGGCTCCCGCTATTATGGTTGGAGCTCCCAAAGTCGATCCCTAACAAAGGGACCGCCAACTACACAATGTTAAGGCCGCAGTGCGGTTGGAGATACGATACAGAAAATCTCTCATCTCCGTCGAGGGGTGAGATAAAAAGGTTTCCCCCAGCCACGCCCCCCCCCCCCCACATGAAACAAAATCTAAAGAAACACTAAAACATACAAGTAAAAACAGACTAAAACAACAAAAGGAGAAAGGGACGAGACAGGCTGTTGGCGAGGCTGCCATGTACGGCACCACCCTACCACATTACTCCCACATTCCAAAGATATGCCAGTCTAAATGTTAATTGACCTCTGTAAATTGCCCTGAGTGTGAGGATACAAAAATGGGATAACATAGTATAATGTGATCGGATGATCATTGGTCGATGGGCCAAAGGGCCTCCTGCCATGCCACATCTCTAAACTAAACTGATGTGAATCTAATCTCACATAATTATATTTCGAGTCTGGTTACCTCGCAAAACTCATAATTAATTGCATTATTGTTTACTGTTTATTTATTGTGTTGCTGCCTTAATGTGCTTGTAAAGGGGCTGTCCCACTTGGGCGACCTAATTGGCGAGTTTAGAAGAGTTTGAAAAAAATGTCATGTTGAAGACCTCCTTCGACTATGTTGAAGACCAGCTTCGACTAGCTACGAGTAGCTATGACTACCTTCGAGAAAATTGGACACCGAATAGTGGAGAGTAAAGACGATCTCCTTCGACCTCCCTTCAACTACGATGAAGACTATCTACGACTACCTTTGACTACCCTCGATTAACATGCCGACCCACTACGACCTACTAGGACTAAACCTACAAGTAAAAAAAAGTATCGATTTTTTTCCATGGCGACCTGTTTTTTACTCGCGGGCATTTTTTTAACAAATTGATAAAGACGACGTGACCTAGCTGAGGCCTCGAGTACGGGGAGATCACTCTCGAGCATGAAGGGGAGTTACAAAGACCTCCTTGCAACCTCGTGTCGACTATGCTGTGAGTATGAGTCGAGGGCAAACTCGCCAGAACTGGCGGATTTGGTCGCCCAAGTGGGACAGGCCCTTTAAGCTGCAGTAAGTAAGAATTTAATTGTTCTAATCTCGGTGCATATGACTGGTAAACATTCTTAAGGATGGCTATCCTTGTGTTGGCCTGATCAGAAAAGATTCACCAATCGATTACTGGAATAAAGGGGCAGTGTAATGAAGAATGATCCAGCACATTGAGGCTACATCATTGGAGTTGAGATGATTTTATTGAAACATACGATTCTGAAGCTGCCTGAAGGGTGAATGTTGAGACAATGAATCTGTGGAATTCATTACCGGAGAAGGCTGAGGAAGCCAAGTCAATTATATTTTTAAGGCAGAGATAGATAGATTCTTGATTAGTGCAGGTGTCAAGGGTTATGGGGAGAAGTCAGGAGAATGGGGTTAAAGGGGAAAGATAGATCAGCCTTGAATGAAAGGCAGAGTATACTTGATGGGCCGAATGGTCTAATTCTGCTCCTATCCCTGATGAATGATGATGTTTTCACTCATGGGAAATTTGGAATTTGGAGTTTTGTTTCAGAGTATGCAGTTTACCTTTTTAAGGAAACGGGTAAATCTCCCTCTCAGAGTTTTTGTAAACCTTTGGGATCACCTACTACTGTGCAGTGGCACAGCAACACGACAGCAGAATTTCTGCCTTACAGCACAAAAGACCAGAGTTCGATCCTGACTATGGATGCCGTCTGAGTGGAGTTTGTCCAACTCCCTGTGACTGCGTGGGTTTTCTCCAGGCGCTCCAGTTTCATTTCACGTTCCAAAGACATGCATCTTTGCAGGTTAATTGGCTTCTGTAAATGACCCCTAATATCTAGAGTAGGGGGTGATCACTGGTCGGCATGGACTCTGAGTCCATTTCCACGCTGTATCTCAAACTACAACACAGGCATTAAACACAGTCAAAACTGCCAGAGGCACACGCATTACTATAGTGGAACCAAAGGTCACAAATGAAGTGACATAGAAAGAGGATAAGGCCAAGATAAGATCAGCTATGGTGGAGCAGGCAGGCCGCAAGGGGCAGAATGGCCTGATCCTGCTGCAATTCCTTATTACCCCAGGGACAGAGAGGGTCCTGGGACATGTCTTCCATCCCTCCGCTCTTGCCGAATGCTTAAATGCTTAAATACCAAAGGCCTTGGTATCATATTACATGACGGGAAAGATCCAGAGGTACACAAAAAGCTGGAGAAACTCAGCGGGTGCAGCAGCATCTAAGGAGCGAAGGAGATAGGCGACGTTTCGGGTCGAGACCCTTCTTCAGACCGATCCAGAGGTATTCAGTCGCGATCTTCCCAATCAGGATTCTTAATTAGGACGGGTGCCAGAGGTTATGGGGAGAAGGCAGGAGAATGGGGTTAGGAGGGAGAGATAGATCAGCCATGATTGAATGGCGGAGTAGACTTGACGGGCCGAATGGCCTAATTCTGCTTCTATCACTTATGACCTTCTATACTTTAAGTGTCAGTCCCCGCTCTTCTGCCACTGCGACAATCAAACTACTGCAGCACTGCAAGAATATCGTGGCCAAACAGCCTCCAATTCCATTTGGGGACAGAAATGCAACAGGTACCCTGCCCAACAAATACGGATCCATATGGCTGGAACACTGTGTATCCAAGGATTCTATGGAGGTCAATGGGGGAGATTACTGGAGACCTGACCGAAATGTTTAAAGCTTTGCTGTCCATGCGTGAGGTGCCAGAGGATTGGTAGACTGCACATGTCATAATTTTATTCAAGCTTTATTCTTTATTCATAAAGAACCTTAATTCACACAAGGAAAAGCCTGGTAAGTACAGGCCAATGAGTCTGCACTTACCATCAGTGGTAATATTTTGAAAAAAAAAATTCTGAGGAACGAGATTGATCTACACTTGGAAAGCCAGGGGTTGATCAGGGATAGTCGGCACAGATTTGTCGGTGAGAGATCCCAACTGTCTAATTCAGTTGATTTTCTTGAAGAGGTCATTAAATAAATTGGAGAGGCAGCATGGCTGGTGTGTTTTACATGGATCGGGGAAGCACTTGATGAAGGTCCACACAGAAGGCTGGTTGAACAGGTTGGAGACCACGGGGTCCAAAGCAAGTTGGCAGATTGACTTGGTAACAGGGGATGGAGGTGGCTTTTGTATTTGGGAGTCTGTAACCAGCTATATACCACAGCACTCACTGCTCTGCACTATATACATTAACCACATACCTGAAGGAAGAAGAGCAATGGGTAGATTTGCAGATAACATGAAAATCGGTGGCAAGGAAGGTAGTTTTTGGCCGTAGAATGATATTGATCAGCTAATACATTGTGCAGGACAATGCCAGTTGGAATTTTATCACACAGTATATTAGATAATCCATAAATCATAAAAACATGCCACTCAAAAGAAACATATTCAGCCCATCATTTCAATGCCAGTGATAGACACAAATAGCCGGAGGAACTCAGCGGGACTGGCAGCATCTCTAGAGAAAAGGAATAGGTGAATGGGTTTTTCAGATCGAAGAAGGGTCTCGACCTGAAACGACACCCATTCCTTCTCTCCAAAGATGCTGCCTTTCCCGCTGAGTTACTCCAGCTTTTTGGGTCTATCTTTGGTTTAAACCAGCAACTGCAGTTCCTTCCTACACATTTCAATTCCAGTGTATCATTTCTAAGACATAACTCAACTACAAGAGTATCGTTCATTCAAACGCATCATCAGGGATGAACTGATTTAGATGACATAATAAAAAGTGCAACACTCCATTCAAACAGAGCTGATTCCAGTAGAAATGCATGGAAAAATGCCAGTGGGCACATTAGTTCATTCAATGAACACACTTGACTGACCTAGCACACATTTCTCAGCCCACTACTGAATCAATTAATCAAATCAATTATTTGTTTTTGTCACTGATTCACTGAGGCAGTTATAAGCACACTAGATGGCATTGTACTCTAACCTGACAATTAAATGTGAATGATTTGTTAGAAAATTGTTGGCTTTATTTTGTTCATATTTGTTCGAACTGGCTTTTACCAAGTCTTGCAGGATATCTGTATCCATTATATATGCATTCCTTTCAATTATCAGGTACCTTGATTTTACAATGAGGAGGTAAACCAGACTGTTCAAAACAAGTGAACAGTACAGGTGCCAGGGGTTATGGAGAGAAGGCAGGAGAATGGGGTTGAGAGGGAAAGATCGATCAGCTATGATTGAATTGCGAAGTAGACTTGATGGGCCGAATGGCCTAATTCTGCTCCTGTAACCTATGAATGGATGGGCAATTTTCCACTGTAGTTCGAAAGCTTAAGGTTTGCTCCACTGCATATCATTCCAAACGACAAAAGACATTTGGCAATTGCTAAAAGTGTTCAGAGGTTGAGGTTTGTAGAGACATGACATGCTTCTAATAGGAACCAGTTTACTTATCTGGTTGACGTTGTGAGCTCACCTCTCATGGCATTCATGTTACTTTGCAGGTGCAACACTCCAATATGAAACAAGGTCAACGTATGTTTCCCATTTACCACTCTTCCACAGATGTTTGAACGATTGGATGAATCTCATAAGACCAATCAACTCCATTTATACTTTTCACACCAGAAATCTGATGGAAACAATTCCCTTCATAAAAACCCACACCTGTGCCATTTTACGTGCGTGCAGGAATTTATGTTGAAGCCGATTGTTTGACCTGCTATGAATTGTTTTAAGTATCTTCTATCTGACACAGCACAATGAACTCGAAGCTGGTGTTCCTAGCTGTTGCCAAAAACCTTGCTGTTAGTGGGTCCTCATGATCATCTCAAGTTAAAGCCAAGACTGGCTAGCTCATCCGATTCACTCAATTTCCAATTCAACTAAGCAACCCGAGGAAGGGTCCCAACCAAAAATTTCACCTATTCACGTTCTCCAGGGATGCAGTTTGATCCGCTTAGTTACTTTGTGCCTTCCCCCCCCCCCTCCCCCCCCCCCCCCCCCCCCCCCCCCCAATTTAAATAAACTGTTTTTCTGAGGCAGCATCGCTGGAGAAAAGAAACAGGTGGCGTTTCAGGTCGAGACCCTTCATCACACAAAACGTCACCTATTCTTTTTCTCCAGAGATACTGCCTGACCTGCTGAGTTACTCCAGCATGTCGTGTTTATTTCCGGTGTAAACCAGCATCTGCAGTTCCTTCTTGCATAAAACTATTTTTCAAATTCAGTAGAGGCAGCAGTGCAGGAAAATAGCGAGAACCTTGGGCCAGGATTCACTGACCTCCCCCATCTCCTTCACTGTGGCAAGGGTCGATTAGTTTATCACACTGTAGGCTGGGATCATCCTCTGCAAACATGGCTACTTTTCTTCATCTTCTTGCGTGTGGCATGCACAGCCTAAAGTTGTTGGACAACTTGTTCTATTTGATCTTATTTGATTGTGCACAGGTTGATTGCATTCGTTGAAACAGGGCAGACCACGTGAAGGTTGCAATCTCCCACCCCATGGCTACTTTTAATCTATCCTGAACTAAGTCCTCGCTTTCTCTCCCTGGCCCATATTGATCCCCCTCTTTCGGAATAATGCAAGTTTTATATTTGAGTTCTTGCTTTTAATTTTTTTTTCCAACCACACTCCCTCTTAAATATGAGGTCTCCAGAACTATACATTTTGAAAGCTAATTGTTTCTGTAGCTCAGGTATGCAGGATATGAAACACCTCGAATGGATAGGTTATTAAACTGAAATGATTGGGCTTCTTTGCAACAGCACGAGTATTAATGTAGGTAAGTAATTGTAAATCAATGGAGGAGTTGGCATGGTCGGATGCTGGCTACACAATCTGGTCTCCATAGATGGTGGATTTACTATCAGACATGAAAACGAGCAAATAAGAAAACCTTGTAACACACGAGCTGAATTTATTATGAGAGGGAATTGAGTGGAGGCATTTAAAATTACGAAAAAATAAAACACAGTTTAGTTTAGAGATACAGCGTGGAAACAGGCCCTACGGTCTGCGCTGATCAGCGATCACCCGTACACTAGTTCTATCCTACACACGAGGGACAATTTACAGAAGGCAAGTATGTACGACCCTGCACCTGTTTGGAGTGCTGGAGGAAACCACAGCACCCAAAGAAAACCCACACAGCCACAGGGAGAACGTGCAAACTCCATACAGAGAACACCGGCAGTGAGGATCGAACCCGGGTCTCTACACGGTAAAATACAGGAAGAGTGGTGCTTGGTTCAGGAGTATCACGGAAGTGTGCAGAGAGTTTTGTTTATATTCCTGGAGCTGGATGTCCCTGGCCTGGCCACCATTTATGACCCCATCGCTAAATGCCCTTGAGATGAGTGTGGTGATAGCACACGGTCATGCGGCACTTAGCCGCTTTGATGGGCTTGGCTTCACCAAGTTAGAGCAAAGTAAAGATGGTGGATTATTTTCCTGAAGGACATCAGTTAACCAGATGTGTCTTCACAACGCTATGAGGACAGCACACCCCAGGTTCAATCCTGACCTCGGGTGCTGTCTGCATGGAGTTTGTGCGCTCTCCCTGTGACCGCGTGGGTTTCCTCCGGGTGCTCCAGATTCCTCCCACATCCCAACGACGTGCATGCTTGTAGGTTAATTGGCCTCTGTAAATTGGTCCTAGCTGAAGTTGCCAATCTCAAATTAAACATTAAGTGCAAAGCCCGCACTTGGTCAAGCAGTATGTTTAAAAGTACCTCACTGAAGCAAGGAGTGTGGAACACCCTGTGAAAGGCACTGCACAAATGCAGATCCTTTGTAATTAATATTTGATTATACAAGCATGCAAGGAATGATGGTGTCCTGACCTACCATCTACCTCATTGGTGGCCCTCGGACTGTCTTTAATCGGACTCTACTGGACTTGTACAAAACTAAACACTGTTTTCTTCTTCATGTATATGTACACCATGGATCACTCGATTGTAACATGTATAGTCTTTCTGCTGACTAGTTAACACGCAACAAAAGCTTTTCACTGCACCTCGGTACACATGACAATAAGCCTAACTAAAGTTGGCAACTATCTAATGTGAGGAGCCACAACTGGGAAACTCAATGAACACAGCTGGTGTGTAGGAGGTGAACTCTTGTCTGTCCCTCTAGACTGGAGGATGGAGCAGGGTTGTGTGACTTGCTTGCAGGCCCCTTGACTGAATTCGCCGACGGCCCTCCATGGCATCTGCACCTCTTGGTTTCTCCAGCCTGGAGTCTGAAGGCAGGGTCCTCCCACAAGGATGGATTGTCACACTAGTGCACATTGCTGTATTAGCATCTGAATGTAGGAACCTATCTGCTGACAAGCATTAGGTTAATTCCCCTGACAGCACAAAGACTATGAAGAGCGAGGAGATCAGCAATAACATTTCTGTAACGTTTCTCTATTGTCCCTTTGCAAATGAAGACACTAGTGATTCCACAGATGTTGCAGCACTCAGAATGCCGTGTTGCTGCTCAAGTGATTGGTGATGGGGCAACGGAACAGGCAATTGGTTCTCACTCACCGGCCGCCAAGCAGGATCCATTGGATGGTGATCAGTAATGCTGGCTGACATTTCCCTTAGCTAGTGCAGGGCCACAAGTAACATTGAATCGCAGCAGGACCTAAACACACGTTGCCTAGTTCATCCATCTGGAAAGCCTTTAGGTTTAAGTTCTGTCACTTTTCCCCATTCTCAGTTACCATCTGCGAGGTCAACGCACTTTTGACAAGAGGCTGGCTTCTTGCTGGCAGATTCGGAACGCTCTTCAGATGCAAGTATCTGCTTCCTCCAACAAGTGGGCAACCACCTGTGGGTGGCCAACGTGGCGCAGCGGTGGAGTTGCTACATTACAATGCTTGCAGCTCCGGAGATCCAGGTTCGATCCCGACTATGGGTGCTGTCTGAACAAAGTTTGTACATTCTCCCCAGGACCACGCGGGTTTTCTCAAGAGATCTTCGGTTTCCTCCCACACACCAAAAACATACAGGTTTGTAGGTTAATTGGTTAGGTGTATGTGTAAATTTTCCCTAGTGCGTGTAGGATAGTGTTAGTGGTCGCTGTTAAGTGTGGACTCGGGCCGAAGAGTCTGTTTCTGCGCTGTATCTCCAAACTGAACTAAACCTGAAGCAGTTCTACACGGATGTGAAGGATATCGAGAGACGGTGAACATACTGATCAGTGCTCAGTTGCAGCAGCACTCACACCCTAAGTATCTTGCTTCCAGGGATTTTCTGTTCTCCCTGGGATTTTAGCTCATAATAGAAGCAGTCTCAAAGTCCTGATTGTGGAAAGAGGTTCCTTGTTATCCGAGATACAGCTTCCCAATCTTCTTGCTCCTAACATTCTTAGAAAAGGTTTTGGGATTCTCCTTAATCCTGACTCTTTAATGCTGATGCTTAAAGCCATTCATATCCTCATTCGCCCTACTAATTTATTTCATTCTATAGCCCCTGTACATTTCATCCCCTATAAATGTTGTTCCTAATTGCCTACATCTGACAACTTTGTTGGCATGGATGAGTTGGGTCAAAAGGACCAGCTTCTGTGTTGTATGACTCTATGAACTATGAAGTTCTCCTGCTTACACTGGGCTCCTTATTCATACATTCATCTACAGTGTACTAGCTATCTGTTTCCACTGGAGCATGGTAGTCATTCTGTGATCACTCTCCATATAACAATTACATCATACCCACGTATGGAGTGTTTAGTTTAGAGATACTGACCCTTCAGTCCAACGATTCCACACCAACCAGCAATCCTGGCACACTAACACACTGGTGACAATTTACATTTATACCAAGCCAATTCAAGCCAAGACTGAGAAAGGGTTTCGACCTAAACCGTCACCCAATCTTTCTCTCCAGAGATGCTGCCTGTCCCGCTGAGTTACTTCAGCATTTTGTGTCTTATCTTCGATGTAAACCAGCATCTGCAGTTCTTTCCCACACAACCTACAAACCTGTACGTCTCTGGAGTGTGGGAGAAAAACATAGATCTTGGAGAAAACCCGCGCAATTCACAGGGAGAACGTACAAACTCCGTACAGTCAAACGCCTGTAGTTAGGATCGAACCCGGATCTCTGGCGCTGTTTGCGCTATACAGCAGCAACTCTACCACTGCGCCACTGTGTAATCACCGGGCGTGTTTAATTAATTTATCCCATATGATTGATGTCATTGACATCCAATGTTTCATTATTCATTATCCATTATTTCAGAGACAAGGTGGATATTTTTTTTTATTACAAGACCACACACTGCCCTCAAACGACGAAGGGGAAATGTCAGGCATTGCAAATCATTTTGATCTAATGCTGAAGCCTCAGAGCCACAGATCGAAGTTCCCGTGTCCAACAGAGAAACGAGAATTACTACAGTAAATCCCCAACTTTGATTCATTTTATTTTTCATAAAATGTTTGATTGCATAGGGCACCCCATTAGTTTGATAGCATTAATGTTAAATAGAATTGAACGTGCCCCCTCAACATACCACGTTTAACTTTCTTCCATTATAAGAATAACCAATGATAACCTAGTCATTTAATGTAATAACAATGAACTGCAGATGCCGGTTTACCAAAGTAAGACACAAAGTGCTGGAGTAACGCGGCAGGTCTGGCAGCATCTCTGGAGAACATGGATTGGTAATGTTTCAGGACTTGAGCCTACTTTACACTGCAGAAGGGTCCTGAACTGAAACGTCTACTATCCACATTCTCCAGAGGAGCTGCATGACCTACTGTGTTAATCCAGCACTTTGTGACTACACCATTTTCCTCATTATTACCTCCAGTCCATTATTTCAACCATTAGGCAGAAATATTGTTCCAGGCCATTGTTCAACATGATAAAAGATATGGAATAAAGTAACGATGATAAAGGAAACAGGCCATTGTTAGCTACTTGTTGAGTGAAAATGAGAAGCTGGTGTGACTTGGGTGGGGGAGGGAGAGAGATATCATTGTTACTTTTTTGCATATCTTTTATTCATTGTTCTTTATCTCTCCACATCATCGTCTATATCTCTCGTTTCCCTTATCCCTAACCGGTCTGAAGAAGGGACTCGACACAAAACATCATCCATTCCTTCTCGCCAGAGATACTGCCTGTCCCGCTGAGTTACTCCAGCTTTTTGTGTCTATCTTCGGTTTAAACCAGCGTCTGCAGTTCCTTCCTAACAATTCATAAGACTTGATATGACAATCGAGAATAGCTTGGGGCAGCAGATTCAATTTAACGTGAGTAGTCATCGCACTCACAACGAAGAACACACGTTTTGGCTGCATCCGCCACAGAATTTTTCCCAACTCCTATTTTAAGCTCAGCGACTGGACTGATCGCAATAAACGCCGGCCTCTGGGAACCTGTGGACTTTAAGCCACATTAATAAGCCTCCAGACCACAACTTGGAGAGTTGCCCAGATAAACCCGTTCTAGTTCTCTGGGACCACAGCTGGTTAATTACACCGGGAATAATAAACACAATGTTTAGTAATACGGCAAAGAAATTCATAATCCTATAATCCCAGGAAATTCCCTGATCCATAGCCGCACTATTACATTGCACGCAGTGTAGTTTTACGGAGTCAGGTTGCCACGCAGGTCTGCAAGCAATAAAACGGATAAATTAAAGCAGATGACATATGATCCACCTGGGAATGGAATGGCAGCATTGTAGGAATTAGTAAGTCCAGGGATCCATTCCTATCACATACAGCGACTGCCTACTGGCCTTTCTGTACAAGAGTAAATGCCGAAGGGAAACTTTGCAAATTACATAATTTTATTAATGCATCAAATCCTCGGGCGGTTGAGTTGCTGCCTTACAGCACCGGTGACCCGGGTTCGATCCTGTCTATCGGTGCTGTCAGCACGAGGTTTGTACCTTCTCCATTGCATCGTGGGCTTTCACCAAATGCTCCGGTTCCCTCAAGCATTTCAAAGATATACAGGTTTGTAGGTTAATTGGCCTCTGTAAATTGTTCCCAGTGTGTAGGATAGAACAAGTGTGAATTGGTGACCACTGGTCGGGGTAGGCTTGGTGGGCCGACGGGCCTGTTTCCATGCTGCATCTCTAAACTAAAACCCCTGCTGCATCAGGTCCGTAATGGCATTTGTGTCTCAGAAAAACAAGAACCAACATTTCGATTCAAGGTCTACCCGATCTTAGAATAAAGGGGAGGCCATTTAAGACTGAAGTGAGAAAAAACTTTTTCACCCAGAGAGTTGTGAATTTGTGGAATTCCCTGCCACAGAGGGCAGTGGAGGCCAAATCACTGGATGGATTTAAGAGAGAGTTAGATAGAGCTCTCGGGGCTAGTGGAATCAAGGGATATTGGGAGAAGGCAGGCACGGGTTATTGATTGGGGATGATCAGCCATGTCACAATGAATGGCGGTGCTGGCTTGAAGGGCCGAATGGCCTCCTCCTGCACCTATTTTCTATGTTTCGATGACGCGATAGACCCGTTTTGCTCGGAATTCATAATTTGAAAGATCATGTGCCTTGTGCTTACTTTTCAGTACCTAAACTACAGCAATCTACACTGTTCATTGTTTTAGACATAGACTGCAGAGATGTGAGACATAAATGCTGCCCTGAAACAAAAATTCAGCAAGGATTAAGTTCAGGTTCCATGTTTGAGCAAATTGGAAGGAAGGGAGTCCCCGGCTTCCTAAACACCACAGAATAAAATATGAATGGAACTGCCAATATTTCTCAGGATAGTTTGAGCTGCTCCATTTGGTCAATTGGTTCCTCATAATTTCCAGGCGAGACAGTAAATGTTGGTTCATAAAGCAGCAAAATAAATCTCCCATCATCTTTTATTAAACGGATCCTACTAAAAAACTGAAGCATACCCAATAACCGGGCTAACACGTAGGAATACACAGAGAACAGTACAGTAGAGGCCCTTTGGCCCATAATGTCCGTGCTGAACACCATGCCGGTGGTACTCCAGGTACAATGAGGTCCCACGAGCTGTGGAGACAGGCACACCCACTGGATCCAGAGACATGCAGGGATGCCACCAAGTTCACTGGGGTCGTGGGCTTGGCTCACCCTCATCCATTGGACTTTAGAGGTACAATGCAGAAACAGGGCCCTCAGCCCACACCGATCAGCGACCCCCATATACTTGCACTATCCAACACAGTAGGGATCAGTCATCCTTTTTTATACGCTAATGAATTGTATATTTGAAGCATTCAAGTTGGAACATGAATATGTTGCATGTTTGAAAAATTCTTGTTGTATGAACCTCACATTTCTCTGTATTAAATTCCATCAACCATTCCTCAGCCCACCTGGCCAATCGATCAAGATCCTGCTGCAATTTTTCACTACCTGCAAAACCACCTACTTTTGTATCATCTGCAAACTTGTAATATAAGATATATGATGGATTGCCTGCTTTTTTCATTGTAACATTGCCAATATCAGTCTCCCAGGCCCAGCACATAACATATGAAAAGTTTATGTGTTGGAAGGACTGACCCAGTCTGAGGAAGGGTCTCGACCCAAAACACCACCCATTCCTTCTCTCCAGAGATGCTGCCTGTCCCGCTGAGTTGCTCCAGCATTTTGTGTCTATCTTCAATATGAACAGTTTGGGTGTGCTCCTTTACAAATAGACCATTACACATTGTGCCATGTCTCCATCCAAAGACATTATGCGGTCAACTTTTCCCAAAACAACCAGCAAATAGAAGCTTTATGTAATTAAAGTGTCCTGCACATGTCTAAACATTATCTTTCCACTAGAGAGTTAGCTGGCAAGGGCAAGCACAGACCAGTGCTGTGGATGTTTAAGACAGAATTATTGAGAACAAAGGTGTTTAGAACGTGACATGAGAGAGGATGTCTCTCTTCAGGAATGCTTGGACAACCATTTACTCCTCTCCAATTGCCCTGAAACGGTTTTCAAAGTGTGTATCAGTTTTTTTTTAAAACATTACTTCAGTGTCCGTCCCTGTGTTATTGACTACGCTTATGGCTACCTGTTAATTTATTTCACTGGTTGTGGTTACAGTTACCATGGGACAACTGCATGAGTGGGTGTAATAAATAGCAGCAGCTGTTCCCCTTTCTTATGTTTATTACTGCAAGCTCATAATTTTTATTTTACAGCCCAGCTTGATCAAGCCTCAACTCCACGAGCGGGTGAATTATGGTTTATTGTGTTGAGCCCAATAGATGTAAAAACCTGAGGTGCAATGTTCCCACTTCACTGCTGGGTTCAGGACCAACATCTTAAATGTTTTCCATTATTAAGATGGGGGCATACCAGGAAACAGCGAGAATCCAAAATGATTACTCTAAGCAAAGCATTGAGGTTTTAGACAAAATGGGAATTAAATGTTGGTGCCTGGAAACACATGTTGAATGGACATAGCATGATGGGGCAAGTAATATTAGTCTCAGAAGGCGGAGTCAACCATTTGAGACTGAGGAATGTCTTCACTTAGGAGGTGTTGAAGTTATGAATTCCTGTCTTGGATGTCCCGTGGAGTTCCGAATCATCATGGAATTAATTCAAAACAATGATTCAAGGGATCTGGGGATAATGCAAGAGAGTGGTGTTGGATGGAAGGATGTATAGCAGAAAAGGCTCAAAAGACCAAATGGTCTGCTCCTGCCCCTACTTCGTACGTCCATATCTTCGATGTTCCATAGAGTAAAGCAGGTCGGTGGAGGCTGTGGGTGGAAGAGTGGTTGAGGTGGTTGGAGGGTCAGACCTATAAAGGGCCTGTCCCACTTGGGAGACCTAATCCACGAGTTCTGGCGAGTTTGCTCTCGACTCATACTCGCAGCATGGTCGACACGAGGTCGTAGGTCTTCGTAACTTTCCTTCATGCTCGAGAGTGGTCTCCGCGTACTCGAGGCCTCAGCGGGGTGGAAGATTGCAACCTTCACGTGGTCCGCCCTGTTTCGACTAATGCAATCAACTCGACATGCACAAACAGAAGATCAAATAGAACAAGCTGTCCGACAACTTTAGGCTGTGCACGCCACACGAAAAAAGAGGTCGAAGAAGAAGAGGCCTCAGCTAGATCGCGGCGGTTTTTTCAATACGTTAAAAAATGCCCGCGAGTAAAAAAAGGTCGCCATGGAAAAAAATTGATACTTTTTTTACTCGTAGGTTTAGTCGTAGTAGGTCGGCACGTTAGTCGTAGGTAATCGAGGGTAGTCGAAGGTAGTCTTCATCATGGTCGAAGGGAGGTCGAAGGAGGTCGTCTTCACTCTCCACTATTCGGTGCCCAATTTTCCTGAAGTTAGTCGTAGCTAGTCGAAGCTAGTCTTCAACATAGTCGAAGGAGGTCTTCTACATAGTCGAAGGAGGTCTTCAACATGCAATTTTTTCAAACTCTTCTAAACTCGCCAATTAGGTTGCACAAGTGGGACAGCCCCTTAACAGACAAAGGATTCCCAATGCTGGACCATGGTCTGCTTTGGTTGATCCTAGGTCACCAAAAGGCAACCTCAAGAACTGTTCACATGCAGGTGTGACAGGTGCTGGAGCATGCCTTGCACACGGATTTCACTGCATGGGTTTGGGCACTTTGCACGTCTCTGCATCCACATGCAAAAATTGCATGGAAGGGGGAAGGGCTCGCTTTGTGTTCATAACTTAAAAGACAAGTCGTCACAATCCACCTGGTAGCTCCACATGGATTGTTCTTTGGAAGTTTATTCCCAACAAACAACTGGGACAGAATCTTGTAGGCTAGCATATTGACCTATGATGACTACAAAAAATATTACTTTTAAAAGTTTAAAATTGTCTGCTGATGTTGCAATTAAAAGAGTGGCTTTGCCGATTCAGCCATTATAGGCTTTGTGGAAATGTTTCTGCTCATGTAAACCAATTTAAGAAAACGACAAATGACCCGAATCCAGCAGCGGGAAATTGTTGCACAAGCGAGCTCTCTAATGGTTCTGGCATGTTCAAGTGTCACCACTTCCTTTGGAAGATTATAAAATTAATGGTCTGTTTCTCATTATAACTTCACAGGAATAAAAATAAATATATTACTTCTCATTATAACTTCACAGGAATAAAAATCAATATATTACTCCAGCAGCAACTTAATTTTAGCTGTGCAACTTCAGAAATGGAAACCAACCAACCTGGAAAGTCGAGCCTTTCCAGTGATCACCATAGAATGGTACAAGACATAAAATAGAATTCTGCAAATGTGAATAACAATATCCTTCATGCAAGCAAATTGTTTGTGGACTGGTTCTTCTCAAGTCTGCAGATGCCCAATGGAACTAGGTTCATTGCTGTGTTAAATCCTTGGTCCACTTTGGTTGCTTCAGGGTCCACAAAATGAGTTTAGAGTTTAAAGAGATACAGAATGCAAACAGCCCTCTGGCCCAGCGAGTCCACACTATCGATCACCCGTTCACATTAGTCCTGTGTTATCCCATTTTCTCATTCGCTCCCTATACACTGGGGACAAGTTACAGAGGCCAATTAGCCAACACCTCTTTGGGATGTGCGAGGAAACTGGAGCACCTGGAGGAAGCCCATGTGGTCACAGGGAGAACTTGCAAACTCCAGACAGACAGCACCCGAAGTCAGGATCGAAAGAGGATTAACTTTGACCCAAGACGAGATGTGAACACCTGTCTGGCCATTGAAATTTGGAGAGACAGATAAACACAACAAACTGCAGACGCTGGACTCCTGAACAAAACACAAAGTGCTGGAGGAACTCAGCGGGTCAGACAGCATCTGGGGAGGGAATGGACAGATGACGTTACTTCTCGGGCCCTTCAGTGAAGTGAAGCTGCGATACATCAACTTGAAATATTCCAAACATTTTGAAGAGCTGGACAAGAACAGAAGATGATATCAGGCATCTTTGCACCTGCAACCAGTTGCATCCATCTCATACTGATCCATCAACGTTTAACCTGAACCCTAAACAAACGGATCTACGATCGCTGTGCGAAGTCCACCTCAATCATTCCCATTTAATTATCATTGTCTGGATTATCTCAAGCAGTTTGTCTTGGTATAGTTCAGCAATTCTAGCTGTAAATATCAGGGAATTCAGGATCCCCACAAAAGTGCTTGCCCAAGTCCTGAACTTTCCAGCAGTTCCTTGTTAGTGAAATCCCACTGAGCTCCAATGCTAGGATTCGCTCGGGGCAAGAGGCAACTGCATGCCATTTCTCAGCACGGGTGTCGGGGAATCGGCCTCCTCTCTCATGAAGGCAGAGAAATTCAAGATAAATTTGCATTATTTAATTTAACTGATTTAGACAGAAAATTAAAAAAAATGTAGTTTCTGGTGTTCAAGTAGTTTAGATATTATTTGATCAAAGACGGTAATTTTTTTAATTCATAGGGGTGTTATAAATGTCAAGAAACATCACAAACTTTTAATTCTGACAATTTGGACGGCCTGTGGGCATAATGTGGCTTCATGCCAAAGCATTTCTGTCTATAGGCATTAGGCTCGGTTAACACAAGGCATCACCACCCTATATAGCCCCCTATTTCCATGTCCATCAGCATTTCATGAATATTGTGTCCCACGCTCATTCTACAACAGACTATTATGGTAAGAATTAAAATTTGCCAGCTCAATTTAACCCATTTATATACCACAACCCAGAATGGTAATTCTGCAGTCTTTCCATCGTAGATCCTCCTCACCAAACATTTCTGTTCCTCGGGGATGGTCTGTCTGGTCAATAGAGTTTACAAGAATTATCCCAGGAATGAGTAGGTTAACCTATGATGAACGTTTGTCGGCACTGGGCCTGTACTCGCTGGAGTTTAGAAGAATGAGAGAGGGGAGGGGGGGGAGGGGACACTTCATTGAAACAGACAGAAGAGTGAAAGGATGATTGGATGTGGAAAGGATTTTTCCACTCGTGGGAGAGTCTAGGACTAGAGGTCATCGCCGCAGAATGAAATGACCTTCTTTTAGGAAGGAGACGAAGAGAAATGTATTTAGTCAGAAAGTGGTGAATCTGTGGAATTCTTTGCCACAGAAGGCTGTGGAGGCCAAGTCAGTGGATATTTTTAAGGCAGAGATAGATTCTTGATTAGTACAGGTGTCAGCGGTTATGGGGAGGAGGCATGAGAATGGGGTTTGGAGGGAGAGATAGATCTGCCATGACTGAATGGCGGAGTAATCATGTGATAGGCCGAATGGCCTAATTCTACTCCTATACCTTATGACCTTGGTTCACACTGGGATGAGCAAGAAAGACGAGCAGCCAATACTCCCAGGCACACCGAGCTCTAATCCTCTGAAGGTGATTATTTTCCTCACAAAATCTACATAAAAGGATCAGAAACCAAGTCAGATGGTGAAAGACAGCTGCAACATATGGGCTCTGGTGCACAGCACGACTGATCTCCCACTCGCTCTCTCCTGGGGCACCTTTAGGAATGCTTGGCTGCGATATTATTGAATCCTACACTGCTCATTAGGCCTGCTCGAGCTCTTTGACAGATTCTAGTTCAGTTTAGTTCACAGCAGATGTTGCACCACCACTCCATCCCATGTTTACATTCTCCCATCGATACGGTTTAGTGAAACGTGTTACTCCGTGCAGAGAGTAAGTCAGAAGATCTCCCTGGGAGATCAGTGCAGACATTTCGAGACTTCTCCAGTCCTTGCCTCCTGTGCACGGTGAATTACCCAGCTTCAGGCAAAGCACGGGAATGTTCTCCGCTATCCTGATCAACATTTATATCCGAAACAGTACCAAGCCTCATTGTTTATTCTTCTGACTGTTATGGGATCACACTATACACTATTCTTTAGTCAAAACAAAGTGCTGGAGGAACTCTGCAGCCCATCCTACATAGACCTGTGGTCAGTCTACACAAAGCAACTGTGAACACTAAATAACTACACAAACTGAATTGGCTGTGAAGAGTTAGGACTTGTGAAGGCACTTTCTAAGATGTGAAATGGAGGTTGAGTTTTCCCCACATTGTTTGAGCCAGCTGCAATGTTATTTTTTGTAACCATTTCTACAGCACAGTGGGTGCTCATTACTGCAAATCCTACACCACCAAATCTGCTCACCAGTGGCTTTTCAAATGAAAATATTTCAAACCATCTGCTATTTGAAGTGCCAACAGTTGAAGTCCAATGTACATTGAAAACTTCAAGATTCTTTCTGCCGAATCCTCCAATAAATAGTGGGACTGTTGACATCAACAGGCACACAGCGTATCCCACACCGCATGGAAGGACCTGTTCCAATGACTCCACGTGAAATCAATGTGAGGTGGAGAATGGGGAGTGGAAGGAAGAAGGTAGGAGACAACGATATCAAAACTTCTTTTTTAAGTTAAGATTGACAGATTCTTGGTTAGTAAGGGAGTCAAGGGTTACGGGGAGAAAGCAGGAGAATGGGATTAAGAGGGAAAGAAAGATCAGCCCTGATTGAATAGCGGAGTAGACTCGATGGGCCGAATGGCCTAATTCTGCATTGACTTTAATCAAATGCGTGAAAAAAAAAGAATCACAAGAGTCTGTCATAAATAGCAAGTGAATCCGGTTCTATCCTAACCTTGGATGTTGCCTGTGTGGAGTTTGCACGTTTTTCTCGTGAATGACTTGGGTTTCGCAGAGACTTGCAGGTAGCAGAGATGGCAGATGGAATTTAATCTGGACAAGTACGATGTCATCTACTTTGGGAGTTCAAAGTCAAGAGGAAAGTATACAGTAAATGGCAAGAGCATTGATGTACCCAGAGATTTTATGGTGCAAGTCCAGAACTACCTGAAAGTTGCAACACAAGTGTAGCGAGTGGTAAAGAAAGCAAATGACATGTTAAGGGCCTGTCCCACTTGGCCATCATTTGCGCCTCATTTACGCGTCATATGCAAAATAGGTCAACGCGTCGTGACGTGTGGGGAGCGCGTGGGTGACGCACGCATTGCGCATGGTGAGGCGTGAAATCGCATGCGGTGGCGCGCGGTATCGCGAGGGGCTCCAGGATTTCGTAGTGTAACGGAATCTCCGCGTGCCACCTGCGTGACGTATCGCGTACGCACACCGACATCGCACGCTGGGGTCCCAACATCTCACGTGTATCGCGTGGTGACGCATGGTTACGTCACCGTGCATCGACGTCGGTAACCATGCGTCGCCGTGTGCCGCAGGGTATTCCAATGACGTCACGCACACCAGACGGCTGTGCTGACGTGTGATTTGCGCGTGAAGTCGCACATCACGACGCGTCGACGTATTTTACATACGACGTGTACATGAGGCGCAAATGACGGCCAAGTGGGACAGGCCCTTTAACCTTCATTGATTGGGAAATGGAGTAAAAAACTTGGCAAATTATGTTGCACCTTTATTCAACTTTGGCTCACCACAGTTGGGGTTCAGTGCAGAGTTGTGGTCACCCCCATTATGGGAAGGATGTAGACACTTCGTAGTGGGTGCAAAAGAAGTTCACTAGGTTATTGCTTGGATTGGAGGCACCACTATCAGAAGTTGGACAAACTTGGACTGTTTTGACTGGAGCGTCGGCGGCGGAGATAAAAATAAATAAAGTGGTTTGGGAACAGCTCTGTCCAAGACGGCAAGAAATTGCAGCATTCTGGATGTAGCCCAGACCATGCAAACCAACCTCCCTTCCATTGACTGGATCTACCCTTCATGCTGTGTCGGCGAGGCCACCAACATAATCAAGGATCAATCTCACCCCGGTCACTCCCTCTTCTCCTCTCTCCCATCAGGCAAGAGGTACAGAAGTTTGAAAAATCAGATTCAGGGACAGTTTCATCGCCGCTGTTATCAGGCAACTGAACCATCCTCCCACCAACTAGAGAAGGTGGTCCTGACCTCCCATCTATCTCATTGGAGATCTTCAAACTATCTTTAATCGGAATTTATCTTGCACTAAACATTATATCCTTCATCCTATACCTGTAGACATGTGGACAGCTTGATCGTAACCACATATAGTCTTTTTACTGATTGGATAGCACACAATATAAAAAAAGCTTTTCACTGTACCTCGGGACATGTGACAATAATAAACTAAACTGGACACTAAACTAGAATGAGTGCTGAAATGATTTATGAGGATTTTGCCAGGACTTTAAGGGCCTGGGCTATTGGGAGAGATTGACTAGGTCAGGACTTTTTTCCTTGAAGCGCAGGTAGCAGATATTACAGAGGCTATAAAATCATGAGGGAAATGGATAATGTAGACTGTCTTTTACCCAGAGTTGGGGAATCAAGAACTAGAGGGCACAGTTTTAAGATGAAAGGGGAAATATTTAATAGAAACCCAAGGGACATATCTTTCCACAGAGGGTGGCGGGTATATGGAATGAGTTGCCGGAGGAAGCAGCGATTAATTTTAAGAGACAGTTAGACAGGTACATGGATAGGAAAGGTTGAGGGATATGGGCCTGGTGCGGGCCAATGGGACTAGCATCGATGGGGTTTTTTGGTGGGCATGGAGTTGGGCTTAGGGCCTGTTTCCATGCTGTATAACTTTATAAAGTCACTTGCAATTATAGGACAACTAATCATATAAACCTCTCTAGTGGAGCTCTCGGCATTGCCAACTACACTTGCTTATATCAAACATGTCCCATGTGAAGGCATTATCTGGAAGGTAGCCAGGGTAAATTATGATGTTGGAAAGAGTCAGGGAGAGCCATAGTCAAAGTCATAGAGTGAGGAAACAGACCCATGGGCCCAACTTGTCCACGCCAATCACATGCCCCATCTAAACTAGTCCCACCTGCCTACGTTTGCCCCATATCCCTCGAAACATTCCCTATCCACCTATCTGTCTATATGTTTTTTAAACATTGCGAAAGTCTGCAGAATCTAAATAAAATAGCACAATTCTTCTAACCTCAAGGAATAGTCCACAGCCAGACCATAACCCAATCTGCTCTCCCCACAGTCACTGACCAACTTGTGCCTGTCTGCTTTTATTCAGATTCCCAGGGTTTTAAGGAGTTCCTAATTAGAATGAAAGTGTGCCTTAGTTTCCGTATAAGCTCATTTATTGGACATTGTCCAGGAAGCAGGAGGTGGTATGGTTGTAATTCTCAACATCACAATCAAAATAACAATGCGGGAAATCCCTCATTCCTGGAATCAACCCAGACAAGGCCCCCCCCCGCAAGGGCCCCCCCCCCCCCCCCCCCAAGTCCCCAGCTCCCCCCTCCGCCCCGTCCTCCCCGCCTCCCCCCGCCAAGGCCGCGGCCCCCCCGCGCCGCCCCCCCCGCCCCGCCCCAAGGGCCGCCCCGCCCCCGCCCCCCCGCCGCCCGCCACCGCCCCCGCGTGCCGCCCCTCCGCCACCGCGCACTCCCCCGACGGCGCCCCAAAAAAAAAACCCCCGCCGCGCCCCCCCACGCCCGCCGCCCTCGCCCCCCAGGCCGCCCCCCGCCCCACGCCCCTCACCCGCCGCCCCCGCCAAGGCCTGGCGGGCGCCCCCCCCCCCCGCCGTCCCCCGCCGAGGGCCGACCCGCGGCCCACCGAAGGTCCGCCCCCAAGGCCGCACCCGCCCCCACGCCCCGCCCCCCGCCCCCCGCCCCGCAGGCCGCCCCTCCGCCCCCCGCCGGCCTCCGGCCCCCCTCCGCCCGGCCCGCGCCCCCCGCCCCCTAGGCCTCCCCGCCCCGCCCCCCCCCCCCCCCCCCCCCCCCCCCGCCCCCCCGCCCCCCCCCCCCCCCCGCCGCCCCCCCACAAGTCCGCCCGCCCCGGGCCGCCGCAGAGGGCCGCGCCCCCCAGGCCGCGAAGGCCGCCCCCCGCCCCCCCGCCCGCCGCCGCCGGCCCCCGCCCCACGTGCGCCGCGCCGCGCACGCGCCCCGCCCCGGGCCCGCCCCGCCGCCCCCCCCCCGCCCCCCCCGCCCGCGCCGTCAAAGGCCCGGGGCCCCCGGCCCCCACCCGGCGCCTCCGACCCCAAGCCGCCCCCGCACCGGCGTACAAGCCGCCGCCCCTGCCCGCCCCCCGCGAACGCCGCCCCCCCCCAGCCCCCGGCCCGCCCGCCGACCCCTCCCCCCCGCCGCGCCCGCCCCCCCGGGGCCCCCCCGCCGCCCCGCGCCTCCCGCCGCCCGCCCCCCAAGGCCGCCCGCCGCCCCCCCGCCGCCCCCCCCGCCCCGCGCCCCAGCCGCCGCAGCACGTGCCCCCCCCCCGCGGGGCGCCTCCCCCCGCCGCCCCCGCGGCCGCCCGCCCCGCGCGCCCCCGAGGCCGCCCCGCCCGCCCCCCGGCAAGGCCGCGCGCCCCCCCGGCCCTGCCCGCCCCCCGCGCGCCCCCCGCCCCCGGCGCCGCCCCGCCGCCCCGCCGCCCGCCCGCGGGCCCCCCCCGCCGCCGCCAGGCCGCCGCCCCCGCCCCCCCCCCCCCGCGCTCCCCACCCCCAAAACAACCCGCGGCCCCCCCCCGCCCCCCGAAGGCCGCCGGCCCCTGCCCGCCGCCGCGCCCCGGCCGTCCCGCCCCCCCTCCCCCGGGCCCGCCGCCCCGCCCGCCCGCCCGCCCGCCCCCCCCAGGCCGCGCCGTGTCCTGGCCCCCCCCGCCCCGGGGCTGGCGCCCGGCCCGCGGGCCGGCGCGCCCCCCGCCCTCCGCCCGGGCGCGGCCCCCCAGCCCCCCCCCGCCCCCCCCCCCCCCCCCCCCCCCCCGCCCGGCCCCCCCCCCCCCCCCCCGCGGCACGGCCGCCCGCCCCGTCTCCCAACCCGGCCGCCGCGGACCCCGCCGCCTGCCCCCGCCCCAATGCCGACCGCCCGCCGCGGCCGCCGCCCCCCCACCGCGCCCGGCGCCGCCCCCCCCCGCCCGCCCCCGCCCCACGCCCCCCCCGCCCCCGCCTCCGCGCCGCGGCCCCGCCCCCCCCCCGCCCCGGCCCGGCCCCCCCCGCACCCCCGCCACCCGCCCCCCGCCCCCCGCCCCCCCCGCGCACGAGCCCCCCCCCTCCCGCCCGCCCCCGCCCGCCCCCACCCCCCCCCCCCCGCCCCCCACTCCCCCCCGGCCCCCCCCCTGCCCCGCTCCCACCGGCCCCCCCCAAGTACCACGAAAAACACAAGTGGGCTCTCATGCAGACAGTAAGAGGGATGTGCGAGTCCCCCTACCAACGTGTCCAGGCCACAGGCCTGCAGGCCCCATATTTGAGGTGGTGTGAGGGCTGTCCAGAGTTATTGCAGCAATACAAGGGACACAAAGTGCTTTTTTTTTGGAGAACATGGATTGAGAAGACGTTTCAGGTCGGGACCTTTAGAACTGATAATAGTGGGGAGAGGGAGAAAAGAGAGAAAGCTGGGAGCGGAGAGAGGCAGGACAAAGCACGGAAGGTGATAGGTAGACACAGGCAAGAGAGGGTTTTGATAGGCGGAAAACTGGCACAAAAGGCAGAGAAGCTTAAAGAAGGGTCTTGACCCATCACCTATCCATGTTCTCCGGAGATGCTGCCTGACCTGCTGAGTTACTCCTTTTGTCTATTAGCCAGCATCTGCAGTTCTTTGCATCTGGGTAGGTATCAATACCTGGCGCACAGCACTGCCTGCTTTGTGGTGAGCCTCCCACACAGGAACTGTTGATGTTCATTGCTTTCTTCAAAGGTGATTGCACATTGGGCGAGGGAAGTACCTCATGGACTTGCATAACCTGTAGGAGCAGCTCAGATAACCTCGCCACTTCCACTTCTGCCATGGAGATCTGGAATTCACACCCTTCCAGAAGAGAGCTGCTGTTGACCAAGACACAGCTGGCCACCTCCAACGGTCTACATTTCATAAGATGCTCACCAAGCTGATAACTTGTCCACGTGGCTGAAGCAATGGAAGGGTTTGTCGAGCGGTGTGAACATTTTGAATAAAATCTGCCGCGGGTTCGATTCAAATGATAGGGGCAGAACGAGGGTGGCTCCATTCTGCACGGCTTACGTAGTCCCACCTTCGCAAAGGAGTTTGTGTGAAGATTGGGTTGAGCTGATGAAGGCAACGTGGATGTGGCTTTAAAGGGGCGGCAATTCCACATTCTTATTCAACTCTTCCCCACCCCCCCCCCCCCCCCCCCCCCCTTTTTCTTCTCGGCACTTGTTGAAGTTGAATGCTACAGCAACACTACACTGGACCACTCTGATGACCAAAATATTGTGGACAAATCTCACCTATGATCGAAGATTTTTGGTGTGGTTCAATTTGGTTAAAAGAAATCCAAACAGCAGTGAACGCACAAGACAAATTTACTAAAGATACTAATACTGTGCAAAGGCAACAAATTAATTTCTGAGACACGAGAGACTTCAGATGCTGAAATAAGAGCAAAAAACAAACTCCTGGAGGAAACTTCTGTACCTCTTGCTTGATGACAGTGGGGGGGGGGGGGGCGGTTTGGGGGAGAAGAGGAGAGTGACCGGGGTGAGACTGATCCCACTTTAGTTAATCTACTGCCATCTGAAATCATCCGAATCCCGAGGAGGATTGGCCTTTGTTCTGATCGCGCCAAGCTCAACGTGTCCCGACCCAATGTCCAGCTGAGGCTTTACTGATTTGCTGCCTGGTTTAGTTTAGTTTAGAGATACAGCGCAGAAACAAGCCCTTCGGCCCACTGAGACAGCACCAACCAGCGATCCCCGCACATTAATACTATCCTACACTCACTAGGGATAATTTACACATTCACCAAGCCAATTAACCTGCATACCTGTACATATTTGTATTGTGGGAGGAAACCAACGATCTCGGAGTCACGGGGAGAACGAACAAACTCCGAGCAGATACCACCCATAGTCGGGATCGAACCCTGGTCTCTGGGCTGCAAACGCTGCAAGGCAGCAACTCTACCGCTGCGCCACCGTGGCTGCCCCAAATACCGCTGCTCCACTGTGGTCTTTCTAATTAATAATGAGTTTGCACTCTCGTAAATTAATGAAATCATTATTTTGTTCAGTTTTGTATTTCCTACGTTAGAACATAACAAGCACAAAATATTGATTAGTTTGGGTGTCAAAGGTTATGGGGAAAAGTCAGGAGAATGGAGTTAGGAGGGTGAGATAGATCAGCCGTGACTGATGGGCCAAATGGCCTAATTCAGCTCCTATAACTTACGAACTTCAGCAACTCTGCTAAACGTCTATCATCAAGCCATTAGTATCTGGATGGCTTTCATTAAAACCATACATGATTGAAAGCATTCACTAGTTAATGCTGATTGTGATTGTAAACCAAAACTTGGGTGATGCCTTTGTTGCATTTGTTCAATTTCTGTAATAAGTCGCTGGCTTTGCAATGGCAAGTTATGTTACTTGTTAGCACTGGTGTTTCACAGGGGCAACAGGCCAATGGCAGTCACATTCCATTTAACTTGTCAAGTTAGAGTTTCCAAATTGACCCAGGCATTATTCTGGCTCACACCAAGTGTTATTTTTGGTCAGAATAACAACCACAGTTTAAGATGGAAGCTAAAGTCTCATTATTTTCATTCTGTGGGTCAGGCATTTGTGTCAGACTTTGCCAACGTAGAACTTAATTCTCTCTCCAGATTTCTGTCCAGAGAGATCTAATCTTGACATGCTACGGAAGAGACTAAGATTTCAGATTTAAGTGACGTTTAATCTTGTGCCCTTGCGGGAATTATTTTCCCATATCTAGATTTTGCTACAATTCCCCATCTCAGTGGCAGTGATTTTTAAACGTTTCACTTTCAACAAATCACAAGTGAATTTCACATATCATTTGTAGTCACTTACAAAGTAGGTCAAGGATTACTAGACTCCGAGTTCACATTATTTTGAAGCTTTTACCAAGGAAGGTTGCAGTAAAGTACAGCTTTACACTACAAATTCAATAGAAAGATCTGCTGTCTTATCGCCCGTCGGTTCCAAAATGTGTAAAGAGAGATGCTAGAAATGTGACATGACGCAAGGTAGGAGAAGCTGGTAAACCAGGGGCCAGAAGGAAATAAAGAAGCTACCTTACATTCCAGATGTTAGTCTTAAAAACTAGCAAAGATCAACATGTTATGAGGGTCAGTAATGACATGACATAGACCCACACAGGAACAGGCCCGTCATCCCACAATGTTTGCATCGAACATGATGTCTAATTAAACCGATCCTCCTGTACATGATCCACATCCCTCTAATCCTCACACATCCATGTACTTATCCAAAACCCTCTTAAATGCCTCGGGAGAATTAACGTCGGGAGAAGAATGGAAAAGAGGGGAGAGACAATGACTTTGCCTTCCATCACAGCGAGGAGGAGATTCACTGTGATGGGTGTTTGTGTAAATTGTGTTAATTGTATGTCTTGGTTTTTTTTCTCTGTTGTATGACTGCAGAAACCAAATTTTGTTTGAACTTGATTTGAGATTCAAATGCCAATAAACGGTATTGTATTGTATCGTATCCAGCAGCCAGCCTGGCAACACATTCCCGGCTCCCACCACACTCGCGCAACTCTAGCTCGGCACAGTTCTGCTCCGCAGTCTTATGATCTTATTATGGAATGCACGAGCCTGAGGGGTGACTTTATAGAGCTTTATAAAATTATGAGCAGAATAGATAGGGATCAACATGGTCTCCCCCACTGCCCCACCCAGCAGTGGAATCGAGAACTAAGAGGCAGCGCTTAGTTTGAAGGAAGAGGTAAATTAAAGATCTGAGAAGTTTTTTTTTTTTAAATTCACACTGAATGTCTGAAATGAGCTGCCAGAGGAGGTGGACGAGGAAGATACAATTACAATGTTGAAAAGGCATTTGGGCAGGTACTCAAAAAGGAAGGATGCAGAGGGATGCATTCCACATGCAGGCAACTGGGATTAGTGTAGAGAGGCAATCACGGTAGGTGTGGACGAACTGGGTGAAAAAGGCCCACTTCTGCGTTGCATTTTTTCATGCTTTTCATGATTCTACGTAAGCTGATCATCTCAGTTTCTATAATAAATATTTTACAAATCAAAAGTTTGCAATTTTAACGAATTGATCCTCTGTGTTACAGACCAACTAATATTAGTCTCCCCAGAAATTAAAAAAAGAGGCAGAACGTCAAATAACCATATAACCATATAACAATTACAGCACGGAAACAGGCCCTCTCGGCCCTTCCAGTCCGTGCCGATCATTTGTTTTCCCCTAGTCCCATCTACCTGCACTCAGACCATACCCCTCCATTCCCTTCCCGTCCATATACCTATCCACTTTACTTTTAAATGTTAAAATCGATCCTGCCCCCACCACTTCTGCTGGAAGCTCATTCCACACAGCCACCACTCTCTGAGTAAAGAAGTTCCCCTCACGTTACCCTAAACTTCCGTCCCTTAATTCTCATGTCATGCCCTCTTGTTTGAATCTTCCCTACCCTCAATGGGAAAAGCTTATCCACGTCAACTCTGTCTATCCCTTTCATCATTTTAAAGACCTCAATCAAGTCCCCCCTTAACCTTCTGCGTTCCAAAGAATAAAGACCTAACTTGTTCAACCTGGTAGTTCAAATAGGTAGGCCCTCTGCTCTTTCAGTGATGCAGTGGCTGAGTTTGGGTGAAATATCTCATGAAATGCCAACAAGATCCTAACCCTCAGCAATGGTGCTCTTCCGGTTGTGTGTCCAGTTTCTTGCTCTGCTCCCGAACATCCATGATCGTGTGGCCAAGAACATTACCAACATGATTTTCAGATTGGCCACTGATACCATTTTTGTCGGCGAAACACTGGAAAGCGATTGAGAATCTCGTTTAGTTTTAGTTTAGTTTAGAGATACAGCGCGGAAACAGGCCCTCCGGCCCACCGGGTCCGCGCCGACCAGCGATCCCCGCACATTAACACTATCCAACACACACCAAAGACAATTTTTACATTTACCAAGCCAATTCACCTACATACCTGTATATCTTTGGAGTGTGGGAGGAAACAGACGGACTCGGAGAAAACCCGCGTGGTCACGGGGGGGAGAACGTAAAAACCTCTCCGTGCAGACAGCACCCGTAGTCGGGATCGAACCCGGGTCTCCGGTGTTGAAAGCGCTGTAGGGCAGCAACTCTACCGCTGCGCCACGGTGCTGTTGCATGGTGTCAGGACAGCAACTGAGGCTTTAATGTCAGCAAGGCAACAAAAGAGATGCCAGGGTCAAGTTTTTTTTTTCTCTTGCACAGAGAAGTGGGCGCAACAAACCTGCTGCCAGCGGTGATGGTGGAAGCAGATACAGTAGCGTAATTTAGGCAGCTATTAAATTAGGCACATGGGAGTACAGACAGTGGAGGGATATGGATCACGTGTAGACAGAAGAAATGAGTTTAAGTTGGCATCATGTTCTGCACTGACACTGTGGGTTTACATGTCCATCCCTGTCATGTACTGTTCTCCGCACTCAGATTTTGCACTGCAAATTTGCACCACTCTGGTGCTTTGTACTTTTATTGCACATTTAAATGATATTAGTTTTAGAGATGTATTTAGTTTAGTGATACAGGGTGGAAACAGGCCCTTTGGCCCACTGTATCCATGCCAACAAACTTAGTAGCTCTATGCTTTCCCATTTTCGCGCCCTACACACTAGGAGCAGTTCGCAGAAGTTAATTAACCTACAAACACGCTTGTCTTTGGAACATGGGAGGAAATTGGAGCACCCAGAGAAAACCCACGCTGTCACAGGGAGAACGCACAAACTCCGCACAGAGAGCACCCGTAGTCAGGATGGAACCGGGGTTTCTGGTGCTGTAAGGCAGCAACTCAACCACGATACCACTATGCTGTCCAACTGGATGTATTTGTCATGACCTTTATGTGAACAAGGATTTCATTGCACCCCAGTGTATATGGTAATAAACTAATGCAATGTAATCTAATAATGCACTACTAGTGCTGCTCAAAAAATAAATTGATGGTGTTTTGAAAGGGGGAAGTGGTTAGACACTGAGATGCTAGCCCGTGGGACATTTAAAGGAGAATCTTGTGTGGCTCTGGCCATGAGGAAAGTTAATGACATCGCCATCTTGTGGAGACAGGCTCAGGTCACAAGAGTCAAAAGTCCAAGGAAGGAAGATAGAAAGACAACTTTTTTTTAAAAATAGATACGCTGGACTGAAATAAACGTGCAGAGAGAGCATTCCTCAGCCTCATCTCTTCCATTAGACATTGCCAAGTGAATGGATAAAGGAGCAGCATGTGGGATAGGGGTCCTCACTCTTTAACCCAGGCATCTGGTTTCGATGGACACGATTACCATCTCTCATTTTGCTTGGTGCAGGTTTAGGTTATCTGAAAGGGAATCAACATTCTTCACCTGCACCCAGGAATGCCATCAAGGTTAGCCTGTCCACTTGGTAGATGAAACAGCTCAGATTGTTTGCCTGTTCACAGTACAAAACAGAATACTTCAGAGGGTTGCATTCCCAAGACCAGCAGTTTAGCTTCTGTTATCACAAAAACTAATCCAGTCTGTTTTGATTGCCCATTCCAACGGGCAACCTTAATCTCAAGCAAGCCGGACCTGTGGTGGGGAAAGTGAGAGGACAGAGGTCAGGGATAAGGGCTGATCAGCAGGGACTTGTTTGGGTGGAGAGGGACATACACGCAAGCCGCTCCACCACCAAGGACAGTGTCAGAACGTACAGGGAGCATCTTTATCAATGGATTCCCAAGACTGCACGAGATCGCAGAGTGTTGTGGATGTCTGTCACACAAATCAGCTTCCCCACTAGCGACTCCATCAGCACTTCACGTCGCCTCAGGAATTCAGCCAACATAACCAGGGACCATCTTCACCGAGGTCATTATCTCTTCTCCCCTCTCCCACCAGGGAGAAGGTACAACAAATTTGAAAGTACATATCATCAGATTCAGGAAGAGCATGTTCCCTGCTGTTATATTACTGAATGACCCTCTCATAAACTCCCGATCTTCCAACCTACCACAATGCGGACCTTGGACTTTTCCCTCTATAAATGTAGCACTATAAACACAATTATTAAACTCGGTACTCTGGTATTTTTTTTCTTTGCACTACTGATGTACTTGTGTATGGCCTGATTGTACCTGTGTATAGCATGAGTGACTAGATCTTCACAGCCTAAAGTTGTAGATCAAGGGTAGACATCCAGGCCAGGACAGCATCAGTTACTGGGTGGATGGCTTCGATGACCCCAGGAAAAGCCTCAGTGGGCAGTCATTCACGATGTGTGGGATGGTCTGGACTAGATAACACATATTCAAAGTCCTTTACCATATTGCAGTACATTTGACAATGATAAACCATTCCAATACCAACATAGAAGGTTGAAACCATACCAATATTGTACATAAACCATACCAATACCAACATAGAAGGTTACGAGGTGATGTAATGGAGTTTTTATTATTCTGTCAGAAGGTAAATGAGCTGTGGAAGGCAGAGAGGGCTCAACCAGCCATGTCTACTCAAGGAATTCTACTCAATGCTGATATTTCAACACTGTCCTTAGTTGAGACAATGTAATTAAAGAGGGCCAATCCCAGAGAGTGTAGCATTGGGTTGTGACTACAGTCATGAGACTCATTGTGTAATACCTTGTGTGAGAGGGGGCACAAAGGATGAATGAGCTTTCTGCCACTAGCACCCAAGGAGGCACTGGCCCAAGGCTATGCCTTCAAAATGCATTGATTCTACGTAAGCAAGCCAAGAAACCAACGGACCATTACCAAGCTGCCACTGGGCTGATGGGGGAGGGGGGGGGGGGGTCTCATGGAGACCACATCCATGTCTCTAATAACCATCCACATGTACGCTCTCAGAATCTCAGTTTCCAAAGATCTCACTCTTTGCTACTTGTCTGGGGATGGGTTGGGGGGGGGGGGGGACTGTGCCATAACATATCACCCCCTCTCCTCCATCCCCCTCCTCTCCCCAGTTCATCTCAAACACAATTACAAATATTCTGCAGGTATCAAAATTCTCAAACAAAAAGAGAAAATGATAGGTCGTCAAGGCAAGTCAGGCAGCCTCGACCTAAGAAGGCGTAATTAATGTTTCAGCTCATTGATCATTCATCAAAACCAATCAGCTACCATTTCCCACAGCCAGCAAATTCAGCGATAGCTAAAGACAGAACCAAAAACTAAAATGCCCAAGGTACTCAGCGGGTCAGGCAGTGTTTCAGTAGAGACCCTTCTTCAGATGGAGGTAGAGTCTAGACCAGAAACGTCGCCCTTCAATTTTTCTCCACAGATGCTGCCTGACTGGCTGAGTTCCCCTAGTACTTTGCGGGTTTTTTTGCTCGAGATTCCATCATCTGCAGCTGCTTGCACCTTCAAAATGCAAAACCAGTTTAAAAAGAGGAATCTCCAGTGACAGGAAAAGAAAAATTCAACATTTTAGTGGTTTTCATTTGATTTTCACTCGTTGAATCATTAGGAAGGGGCATTTTGGGCTGAGCATTTAGTGGAGGGTCGAATTTCAATGGAGAAATCAAAAGCTCGGCCTTCCAAGTCGAAAGCCAGATGGTAGGTTTTGCATATTTGACTTCATCCATATAACTGGTCCTGGCTCAAGGCTACTGTACCTGACATCCAGAGATATTTGCTTTACTACCAACTCGACAAGGAATATTAGACCCATCTCTGGTCTCAGTGATGACATGCCCTTTGGCTATAAACTGACTGTTGATGCATTACAACAGTTCATCTCGTCGAGGGTACCCTGGATAGTGGTGGAGGACGGATCAATGGCCACACTGAGTAGAAGCAGACAATGCACCATGAAGATCAGGGACTTGAAGGCTACAGGGAACTGGCAGTGAAGAGGACGAGACCTGGGGTACATCAGCCGTGATCATACTGAATGGTAGGAAAGATTGGAAGGGCTGAGTGGCCTAATACTATCCCTTTGGAGACGATGGTGATCCTACCTATTCTGCTCATCATTGTATAAACCTCTATAAAGTCACCCCTCGGGCTCATACATTCCATAATAAGACCAAAAGACATCGGAGCAGTTTGTTGAAGAATATTTTCCAAAGCCCAAAACTCTTGACAGGCATTTCGTAAATTCAAGTCATGCGCTCTTTTTTATATAACTACAGTAGTTTACTTGATTTCATTATTAGAACATGATACCGTTTGAAAGGTTAGGGCCGCAAAGTAATCGAGAAATTGATGTAGCCCTCCAAAAATCAGCACTAAACTGCACAACACGGGAATCTAATAACCCAGGATGGAGGAACATCGTTTCTGTTAGATCCTGCAATCAGAGAATGGAAAATCCCTCTCACAAAAGGCATTCTCCGCCTATGGGGACGAGAGTGCTGCAGAGATGATGAACGATTGAATAATAGCATCTTTTTAAAAAGCACTATAAAAGCGATAAGGAGAGGAAAGATGAGATATGAAAGTAGGCTAGCCATAGTAATAAAAATAATAAAAGAGGATACCAAAGGCAAAAACTCATTACTCTTTACAAATCAGCACCCCACACCAAGACTCTCTTAGTTGCAAGCTGGTTCAGTGGATGATAAGAAACAATATGGCCTTTCACTCTACTGCAATGGCAAGACGGGCCTTCGTGTCGCCGTGCCTGAAATTATATACAAAATTTAAATAACCAGTGGAGCAGCGGTAGAGTTGCTGCCTCACAGCACCAGAGAGCCGTGTTCAATCCCAACTACAGGTGCTGTCTGTACGGAGTTTGTACGTTCTCCCCGTGATCTGCGTGGGGTTTCCCTGGATGCTCCGGTTTCCTCCCACACTCCAAAGACATACAGGTTTGTAGGTTAATTGGCTTCGGTAAAGACATACAGGTTTGTCCCTAGTGCGTAGGATTGTGCATGTGTGCGGGGATCGCCGGTCAGCGCAGACTCGGTGGGCCGAAGGGCTTGTTTCCATGCTGTATCTTTAAACCAATCTTATCTTTTTTCCGAATAATTAATCCTCTCTAGAGGTTTGGCTGTGTGAGCATTCAGCTTGCCGTTTGTGCAGAGTTACTTGGGGCAGCCAAGACCCTTGGAGTAACGACTGGTATACCTAATCTGTCCTCGTCCGTCCAACTTCCAGCAGCCCAAATGCCCATTCACGAGGCAGCTGAACAAACCCACAGAAGTCTCATGGAAATTAAAATGTCATACCTCCACAAAGTGCCCTGGACGATTCTTCAACAAACTGCAGGTTTAATTAAATCCAACAACTCTGAACGTGCCAAAAATTGACCTTCAATTCCTCAGTTTGACGCAACAACTCACTTCAGGGAAAACTGTCTGAAGTGCCATCACCGTACTTCTCACTTCTGGACATCATGCAAGTGATCTGTCTGCTGGCCCAGCAATTAGGACGTCAATGGAAGAACCAAACTCCTCATATTACAGGCTAAAATCAGGGGACACAAAACGAAAGCTGTACTCTATGTCCTAAATATGGAAGCCAAAACTGTACTTGTTTTTGGCTTTCATCGGTTGTGGCTGCGAGCCATTTATGGACTGATCTCTTTCCTCAACCATGCCATTCCCCATTAATAACTATTGTTCTTCTTTTAAAATGCATTACCTCACAAAACATCGTACAATCTCATTAGATTGTCCAGAAACATCAACTGTGCAGTACACGGCCCAAGTTGTTTGCTTTTTTCCTTTTTGTGGCATTAACCTAATGTAGCCTCTGGAGACACAAGAGGTAGCAGATTTTATTTTAGTTTACAGGTACAGTGTAGAAACAGGCCCTTCGGCCCACCGAGTCTGCACCGACCCCCGCACATTAACACTATCCGACACACTCTAGAGACAACTTACACATACAACACGCCCATCAACCTACAAACCTGCACGTCTTTGGGAGTGTGGGAGGAAAACGAAGATCTTGGAGAAACCCACGTGGAGAACGTAAAACTCCGTAGAGACAGCACCCGTACTTGGGATCGAACCCGGGTCTCCAGCGTTAGCACTGTGGCCGTTATGCTACAAGCAGACATAGGTGGGGGTGAGAGAGGAGGAGGTACATGAGAATTAAGGGACAGAGGTTTCGGGGTAACGTGAGGGGGAACTTCTTTACTCAGAGGGTGGTGGCTGTGTGGAATCAGCTTCCAGCAGAAGTGGTGGAGGCAGGATCGATTTTGGCATTTAAGAGTAAAGTGGATAGGTATATGGACGTGAAGGGAATGGAGGGGTATGGTCTGGGTGCAGGTAGATGGACTAGGGGGAATGGTTGGCACGGACTGGAAGGGCCGAGAGGGCCTGTTTCCGTGCTGTAATTGTTATATGGTTATACATCGAGGCAATGGATAGGGGGGGGGGGAAGATACTGGAGGGTGGCTAATGTTGGCGCCCTTTATTTAAGAAGGGCTGCAAGGACAAGCCAGACATCTACAGACCTGTGAGCCTGATATCAGTGGTGGGAAAGTTACAAGGATGGTTTCTGAGATGAGGTGACGGGTTGTGACTATTTGGTAGTCTCTTAAACGTAACTATTTTATCTACTTCCACGTCGTCTCTGGCAGCACGTTACGTACACTACTGTGTAAAAAACGTGCCTTGCAAATCTCCTTTCATCTTTGTCCCTTTGACCTTCAAATTATGCCCTCTAGTCTTTGACATTTCCACCTTGGTTAAGAGATTCTGACTGTCTATTCTATCTTTACCTTTCATAATATTATATGCTTCTATTAAATCTCCCCCCATGGCCTCCAAAGTTTCCACCAAAAAAAAATCCAAGTGTGTCCAACCTTATAGCCAATATTATCCAATCCAGGCAACATACTGGTAAACCTTCAGACATACAGCACGGAAACAGGCCCTTTGGCCCACCGAGTCTGGCCAGTGATCCCTGTTCACTAACACTATCTTACGCACTAGGGACAATTTTACCAAAACCAATTAACGTACAAACCTGTACTTCTTTGGAATGCGGGAGGAAACCGGTGCACCCGGAGAAAACCCACGCGGTCACAGGGAGAACATACAAACTCCTTACGGACAACATCTGCGGTCAGGATCAAACCCGGGTCTTTGATACTATAAGGCCGCAACTCTACCACTGCGCCACTGAACCTCTCTGCGTCTTGTCCAAAGCCTCCAGGTCCTTCCTGTGAGGGGGTGATCAGAACTGCACACAATACGCTAAATGTGGCAGAACCAAAGTTTTACAAAGAAAATAAATTTTCCGTTTAGAAACTATCAACTGTTATCCCACCAACAATTTCACATTCAATGAAGTCTCACACATTGTAATTAACCATGAGATACATCACTTAAAGGATGAGCATCAGAAATATTGCTGGGGAGACGCTTGCGACACAAGAGTTACGGTGTGTTCACATCTGGATTAATGTGTTCACTAAGTCACGCAACGCTCCGTGTGATTATGCAGCTTACTTTTTATGTGTTTTGTCCTCAGGTTACGGACTAAAATCAACTTTTCCCAATAACATTGCATGCATTGTAAAAGCAGATCTGCATGAAAGGCAGGTTCCACCAAGTACAGGGAATGCCTGTAAACCCAAGGTCATAGATTTGCCAAGAGCTATTCAAAGGAAAACATCCTCAAACTGTTCATATTTATCCCATCGTGTCACAGGAAATGAGAGTAAAGGGCCTGTCCCACCAGCATGCGACTGCATGCAGCGAGCGCGACCTAACGTGGTCGCTTTGAGCCGTACGGCCTCGCGGGGCCGGTCCCACTTCGATCGCCAGAGGCGCAGGGAGTTGTGCGGAGCAGGTTCAGACATCGCGCGGGGCTCCGAAAAACTGACAGTGTTCAAAATCCCGCGCGGCAACAGCCGACAGGCCCGCAGCCGCATTGAGGCTGTCCGCAACGTCTTGATGTCGTACGCAACGTCTTGACGGTGTACGCCTAGCGCGTGGCGTTGCGCCATGACGTCACCACCCGGCGTGCCGTTGCATGATGACGTCACCACCCGATGCCATGCGACGTCCAAATTCACTCTGCCCGCCTCCTGCCCAACTGATTGGTGAGTATGATGTCGGACCAGCCCCGCACAACTCCTCCACGTTTGGTCGCGCTCGCCGCATACAGGTTCGAAGTGGAGAACCGGCCCCGGGTGCAGCAGCACGTCTCAAGGAGCCACCACGTTTCGGGTCGAGACCCTTCTTCAGTTCAATTGTTCAATCCTGTTTCACACCTTCTGCTTTTATCTCTGACATTTGTTCCAACCACCTGCTGATCAACTCCCCCCTTTATCTGCGTCCACCTGTCACCTGTCATGCTTTGTTCTGCCTCTTCCAGCTTTCTTCTCTCCCCCCCCTCCAATTAGTCTGAAGAAGAGTCACTTATCCATATTCTCCGGAGATGCTGCCTGATCCGTTGAATTATTCCAGCACTTTGCGTCCTTTTATAAATCTTGGCGTCAGTCACAGGGAGATTCTCTGCTCTGTCTGGCATCGCAGGGCGTCTCCGCATAGCACATACTTTAGACTTTAGCGATACAGCTCGGAACCAGGCCCTTAGGCCGAGTCCTCATCACCCCATCGACTAACACTATCCTATACACCATGGGTGAATTTACAATTTTTCCTGAAGCCAACTAACCTACAAACCTGCAGATTATTGGGATGTGGGAAGAAACCGAAGCACCCGGAGAAATCCAACGCAGACACAGGGAGAACGTACAAATTCCGTACGGCCAGCACCTGTCGTCAGGATCGAACATGAATCTCTGGCGCTGTAAGGCAGCAACTCTATCGCTGCGCCACTGCTATGACACTGTGTCGCTCCTGCCCCACTGTGCTGCCCCTAATGTGGCATTCGATAGTGGCATTTAAGCAGCTTTTTGATAAGCACATGGATATGCAGGGAATGGAGGGGCATGAATCACTAGCAGGTAGAGTAGATTAGTTTAGCCTAACATCATATTCAGCATAGACTCCGTGGGTCGAAGTTTACCTGTGGTTCTGTGTTTTTGAAACTTGAACAAAATGCATTCATGTTCTTGTTATTGTTTGTTTCAGAAACGCACTGAAGGCGAGTAGCAGCTATGAGCTACTGGCTGGTTGGGGGCTGTGGATCTGTCATCAGCCCAGAGATATAAGAAAAAGACATCCCTGCCTAATTACATGGGAGATCAATCTCAAGAGGTCTGTGCTGAAACAGATGCGGAGAGCTGCTGCAGCAAATTCCCAGACCATTCCACGAGAAGTCGGAGGAAACTGACATGAGTTTAAAGAGCAAACTCCGGTCCGGCTCAGCACTTGAAACAACAAGGAGTAGCACTCGAGGGAGATAGAGAGAGAGAGAGAGAGGGAATGCCAGGGCCCGAGGGCTGAGGGAGAGGTGGGAAGGCGAGGAGACAGCGAGGGTTAACAGAATTGAGAAAATTCAATGTTCAAGCCCAAAGGATGCAGACTCCCCAAGCGGAATATGAGGTGCTGTTCCTCCAACTTGCGATGTTGCTCACTCTGGCCGTGGAGGAGGCCCAGGACCGAGAGGTCGGATACGGAATGGGAGGGGGAGTTGAAGTGCTGAGCCACCGGGAGGTCGGCTTGGTTAATGCGGACCGAGCGGAGGTGTTCGGCGAAACGATCGCCAAGCCTCCGCTTGGTCTCACTCTGCCATGCAGTTGTCATCCAAAGAATAAGAGGATGCTGGGTCTCATCTCATGTGTGCTGAAAGTCACAGTAGCTCTTGGTCTCGATGAGGATCCCATGATCACTGCACTCAGGCCAGATCTAGATCAAGCTTGGGGACAGTGACCCACCTTTTAACACCATTAAACGCACTCACAACCTGTGCAAAGATGTGCAGGTTAATCAGCTTCTGTAAATTGCCGCTGGTGCATAGGATGCAAAAGTGGGATAACAGAGCTAGTGAGGAAGGGTCATTGATGGTCGCCGAGGACTCGATAAGCCGACGGGCCTGTTTCCACACGGTTTCTCTAAAACACTAAAATAAAAATAAAATGCTAGAGTCACAGGAAATTAAAGATTTTATCTCTGGGACCTTTGTGAGTAACAGCTGCAAAACCATAGTGACCTTCAGCATTTTTTTTGCTCCTTCCTTTTTTCTTTTCTTTTTTACACACATGTAGAGTTAATAATCATAAATTAATTAATAATCTAAGCCATGGGACCCATGAAGATTCTCTGCCATTAGGCAAGCTCTGATCAACTCTCAAGCCTATTTCTCCATGCCTGAAAGCAAAAGGCAAAGTGCAGATGCTGAAAATCTGAAATAAAATCATGAACTGCTGGAAACACTTAGCAGGTCAGGCAGCATCTGTGGAGGGAGAAACCAAAAAATGCTTCGGTTCAGCACTCTTTCTCAGAAATCGGGGGGTGGGGGTGGGGGGGTGGGGGGGGGGGGGGAACAAAAGTTGATTTTTAGATCAACTTATTTAACCCTTCTTTTCTCTTTTCCCAGCTCTGACAAGTGTGTTTAATCCGAAATATTAATTGTTTCCCTTTCCACAAATGCTGCCAGACCAGCTGAGCACTTCCATCATTTTACGGCTATGTTTGTTTTTTCCAGCATGTGGAGCTTTGATTTTCAATTCCCAAAAATGTTAGCTCCGCACCTCTCTGCAGTTGTTGCCTGATCTGCTGAGTTCCTCAAATGTCTGTGCCATAAGAAAATGAAGGAATATTATTTTAATGCCAAGGTACTCCACTGAATTCACTCCCCACTTGTCCACCAGCGCCTGGTGAGAGAGAACTGGGTGCGCTCAGATACAACATTAAAACCCAACACAAGCTCTATCAAATGAACTGGAGCCAAGCTCAATTTTGACCGACACCAACTAGAATCTCACCCACTGCATGGGAGGAACCCCAGCAGATCTGGTGCCCAGGGTCTGCACTAATTAGCACTGATTTTCGATCAGGTTCTGATTGTTAGTGAGCCTTCATATCCACCTTGAACCCAAGGACCCACAGCTCCTTTCACTGACCCGATGCCGCGCTTGTGCAGAGTGCCCAATATTCATCTTCCTCTGCGGAAAGGAATTTCTCCTCTTCTCAGTCCTGGCCCCCCATCATTGGGGTAGAGTCTTCCTAACAAATGTCCAACCCTGCGCTGGGTCCAGACTCAGCACACAGACCTTATTGGCTGTCTGAACTCCGCTGGGCTTCATCCCGCCATGGGCGAGAACAAACCAGTGATGAATCCATGTTAATCAGCATTACATGAAGAAAGCCCAGGTGAAAACAGAACCAATGCTAAAGGCAGTTGCCATTTTACAGATCACTCCCCACGAGATTACAGCACCTCAAAATAACCAGAGAATGGACATACTAGACGCTGGCCATCACGGGACATGGCAATGCTATTCCTCACCAGATTCCCTCATGGTAACTGCTTCTTCAGCAAAGCACCATCTTAAATGTTCCCCATCCAGGTCTAGTCAATGGTTAAAAAAGGAGGTTTTGAAATCCCATTCCATGTCACCTTTAATCATTTAATTAATTACTTCAAGTTCAGTACAATGCAGGGTGGCACAGTGGTTGAGCTGCTTCCCCACAGAGCTAGAGACCTGGGTTCGATCCTGACATCAGGTGCTGTCTGTGTGGAGTTTGCCCATTTCCCCTGTGATCGCATGGCTTTTCTTCAGGTGCTCTGGTTTCCTCCCACAATCTAGGTTAATTAGCTTCTGTAAACTGCCCCCCTAGTGTGTATGTAGGATGCAAGACTAGAGTGATCAATGTCCGGTAAGGTGTCGGTGGGCTGAAGAGCCTGTTTCCATTCTGTATCTCGAAGTATAAAATACGTACAAAATATGAACAAACCTGAAAATACAAACAGCCACAAGTGCTCTTTTAAAAAACGTTACATCAAGTTGTACCCCCCTGCCACCACTGTGAATCCTGCCACAATCCTTGCTCCTCCCAAAGTAGAAACCTCGTAATAGAAAATCAGGTTATAAAGAAAATTGCATCAATGGGTAAAAAGTGGGTTAGGGGGCAATAATTTTAGACACAATTAATTATAAAGGTATTTTTCCTGCAGGTTTTTCAAATATATAAAAAAGATCTTTATATGTAAAAAAGCAATAAGTTTATTTTTTTTTTATCACTGCCAGCTAAAAATACCAGAGGTTGCATGCTACATTGTTGAAAAGAGTATCTTGCTTGGCACGTATCAATAGAAGCGTTTGCTCGTCACTTTTGTGTAGGGAGGAACTGCAGATGCTGGTTTCAACCGAAGAGCTGAAATAACTCAGCGGGTCGGGCAGCATCTCTGGAGAAAAGGAATAGGCGACGTTTCGGGTCAGTCTGAAGAAGAGTCTCGGCCCGAAAAACGTCGCCTGTTCCTTTTCTCCAGAGATGCTCCCTGACCCACTGAGTTACTCCAACTTTGTGTGTCTGCCTTTTGATCGTCACTTTTAATGGCCAACTGCAGTGAAAGTGGGCAGCTATGTTCTTAACAGATAATGGTGCTGGATTACTGCAGGGAGGTTACATGCAAACAGTCATGTGCCCCACAACCCCCCCCCCCCCCCCCCCCACACACACACACACAGCTTTTTTTCTGCTTGTCAATTTTCAAAGTAACTTTTAAGTAGTTCTCCAGTTCTCTGCCAATATCGTGTTGTAACTATTCTCCCATATAATACTAGTATTTCTGAATTTATCACGGGCATTATATCCAATTAGGGTTATGGGAACGCACGTTACACACTCCGATTCTTGCCCTAGCCTCGGTTTCTTACCTGAAGTGTCCGAACCTGTGATTTTATTAAAATGGAAAAAAAAAATAGTATAAAAACCTTAATTTATGTTCTCAGTTGCAGAATTAGCCCATTTACACATTTTGATTGTGACCAGGGCTATCAACAATTGAACGGTTCCAGTGATCCTGGTGCAATTGTAGAGGTCAGAACGGTTTGGACCGTGACAGGGGTACAAAGCACACATAACGGGGATTTTAACAACAGAACGAACATATGCTTCAATGAAGTGTAATAGCCGGGAGTGACCCACACAGAGGTGCCCACTGTGGGCTGACAGCGCTCTCTGGCGGCCTCCGCCCAATGCACTGGTCACCGAATACAACCGAGTCATCTTTTAATTGATCCCACACTAAATAAAACGCACAAACCTACTTTAAAGAGGAAATTTAAACACGAGAATCTAATACAAAATAAAATTGCAAACTTCAGTGTTCGTTTCAAGATGGGGGTTTTTTTCCCCCCAGTGTAACTTTTTTTTAAAACTATCCTGCATCATACAACACAACTCTGAACTAAATTGCAATGGGGGGGTTATCTAAATGACCTTTGGGGTTGTGAAAAGAGAAAGGCAGCTTCTTACCCGTGTAGGACGCCCCGGAGCCCAGCTCCGCATCACCTCCGCGGCCAACCCCGCACAAGGACATGCAGAGACAGGCTGACCAAGTGATGGTCAACGATAGCACCGTCCGGCCCATGGTCGCTGCCCTTCGGGTGACTTGGCGCGGTCGGACAATTGCGTGGAACAGACACTTGTAAACGCCCAAGTCAGGGGTAGCTGCTGCCGCGGGTGACGGGCTCCATGCCACCAGGTCGTGCAGACACACTGGCGAGATGTTGCAAGGGTCCCCCCCTGGCTGCTTAACTCCAGGGAAGGTCCCGCAGCCGCCGCCAGCGCCAGCGCATTGGGGGAGCTGTCCCGCAACCAACCAGCACTCGTGCCGACCCAAACAACCCGAGAGAAGCACCTCCCTTGCTGAATAACCAAGGCAGCTTCGGCAGATGCAACGACCTTACAACTGGGGGTGGCTCCGGCACTGGAGTAACACTCCGTGCGCCAACGGCTGCGGGAGGCGTCGGGAAATCACCGATGCTACCCGCCGCACCAACGAGAAAGTCTGCAAAAATCTATCATGCACAGTGCATTTAATGCAGAATTACTGTTTATCGCCCAGAGACTGGTCCACTTTCCCTAAACACCTGTCCTCTGTTCTGCAAGTTTTTATTGCAGAGTGGTCTGAACGGATTTAACGTTTCATTTGAGAATTCAATTATGTTCCTCTCTTCAGAGAGGTCCCGGGTTGATGAGGGCTTTTTTTTTTCCACCCTCAAACACTTTTCCGTTTTATTCCATATTACCAACTCCCGCGGTGTTGTTATTTTGTTCGCGGTATTCACTATTAATAAACGCACCGTGTCTTAATTATTATGAAAGTTGGGTTGTTGACAGGCTGACGGATATGAGGGGCAGCAGACACAAAATGCTGGGGTTACTCAGCGGGACAGGCAGCATCTCTGGAGAGAAGGAATGGGTGATGTTTCGGGGCGAGACCCTTCCTCAGACTCAGAAGCAGCTGGTTCGGCAAACTGTCCGGGGGCGTAAAGTTACAACCTCACAGCGCCAGAGACCTCGGTTGCCTTCCGCGTGGAGTTTGCGCGTTCTCCCTGTGACCGCGTGGAGTTTGCACGTTCTCCCTGTGACCGCGTGGGTTTCCTCCTGCTTGGAGTGAGACGTGTGAGTTGGCAGTTGAATCGTCAATTGCCTCTGGAATATGGGTGCATGGGATAATCTAGGGGGGCTGATGGGGACGTGGGGCGAATAACTGCAGGGACAATTAATGGGGAATGACTCAAGTGGCTGAAATAGTCTTATTCCCTCTCGTAACGTAATATGAGATTGGATAAATCAGGGGCTGCAAACTGTGGCCCGCGGGCCACATCCGGCCCGCCACGAGATTTTATCCGGCCCGCAGCAGGCTCTGAGCTCCGGGCTCCCCCAGGTCCTAAAGTCCGACGACTCTGAGAATTTGTGGCAAATATATAATGTGGCCCTCATGCTGAAAGTTTCGTGGCCCCCGGGTTAAATGGTAGCTGAAATATCGTGTACACGTCTGTGCTCTTTACTCAAGGAGAGATGTTCTTTAGGGAACATGGAAGTCCATCTCCCTAAGGTCTGGGAGATAGATTTCACCGCATAAACAGAGGAAGCACCGGGCCTTTGCTCTCCCGTGATCTAATTGAAATGTACAAAACGCAGTCCCGACACATGATCTCCACCTGGGACGACAATGTTTCTCTCTGCACAACTCCTTGACCCGATGAGTAACTCGAGCACTGCTCTTTAGTTGCAGATTCTCAAGGGCCTGTCCCGCCTAGGCGTCTTTTTAGGCGAGTGCAGGAGACTCTGCGCTCGCCACATCTTCACTGGTGGTCTCTGGTGAGTCTCCTCCATGGTTGCAAGGAGTTCCTGCACTCTAGGAACTAGTCGCGGCCTCAGTATGGTCGTCGCAAACTTTTCAACATGTTGAGGATTTTTCTGCGACCAAAAATTGGTCGCCATGGAGAAAATCGATCATCCTGTAGTCGTAGGTACAGCTGTAGTGGGGTCGCCACGTAGTTATGGGTAGTCGAGGTAGTCGTAGGTAGTTTTAGTTAATCGCCTTTGCTGACCGGTCATTTTCATTGGCTCATTGGGGCAGGCACAGAAATCGCTATCAAAACATGGGGGGGGGACACAATTCTTGGCGGCCACGCGCGCGCATGCACGCACACGTGAGGCTTCGGCCGTGGGCCCTGTGGTCGGGAACATCGGGAGCTGACCTGGTTGGTGACTGACTCCGAGCTCCAGCAACAGCAGTTTCATCCGCCCCGAGTAGTGGGGTTTGAATCGGCCTGTTCACGGGGTCTTTCATCAGCCGGCGGGGGCTTCACCATCGGTAGCCTCGATCGTCTCGATGCAGCAGTTTGATTTTAAGCCGCATCGAGTGCTGAAAGGTTCTGCGATTCAGCCCTTAGAAAGCGTCTAACACAGTCGGGATTACAAAACATGGGGGGGGAAATTGTCCCCCACTTCTCAAAGCAGGGGGGGACGTGTCCCCCTGTTCCCCTCAGGATTTCTGCCCATATATTGGGGGAAAAAAATGTAAGCACGAGGTTTCAGAACCAAGGATAACCAAGGATGTTAAATGCCCACCAAACTTCACAGCTGTGTATCTGGCTTCTTAAAAGTGTTTCCACTCCTTCTCTCCCCACCCCCCCCCCCCCCCCCTTCTCCCCTCCCCCCTCTTTTAAAGGACTTACCGTACACTGTGCTAGCCGTCTTAACCTTCTTGTTCATCGCGGTGTGTGTCTGTATCCCTTGGCTTTGCACTGTGTGAATTTCAGACAGCGCTCCCCCCACTTTCCCAGGCCCCTGCCTTTGTGATGTGTTTGTGTGTCTGTTCCACTCTGACAGTCACCGGCAGTCTGCTGAAAAATCGCCTAAGTGGGACAGGCCCATAACATCATGTGTATCCTTACAAAATTGTTGCAAGGTTGATGTGGCCCTCCAGTCTCCCACCATCACCAGTCCATCCTCCAGTCCCCTCTTCCATATTCCCAATCTCTCAATTTACTTTCTTTAGATTTTACTTTTGATATGTAGGCAATAGGTGCAGGAATAGGCCATTCGGCCCTTCGAGCCAGCACCGCCATTCAATGTGATCATGGCTGATCATCCCCAATCAGTACCCCGTTCCTGCCTTCTCCCCATATCCCCTGACTCCGCTACCTTTAAGAGCCCTATCTAGCTCTCTCTTGAATGCATCCAGAGAACCCACCTCCACCGCCATCTGAGGCAGAGAATTCCACAGACTCACCACTCTCTGTGAGGAAAAAGTGTTTCCTCGTCTCCGTTCTAAATGGCTTACTCCTTATTCTTAAACTGTGGCCCCTGCTTCTGGACTCCCCCAACATCAGGAACATATTTCCTGCCTCTAGCGTGTCCAAACCCTTAACATTCTTATATGTTTCAATGAGATTCCCTCTCATCCTTCTAAACTCCAGTGTGTACAAGCCCAGCTGCTCCATTCTCTCAGCATATGACAGTCCCGCCATCCCGGGAATTAACCTTGTAAACCTACGCTACACTCCCTCAATAGTAAGAATGTTCTTCCTCAAATTAGGGGACCAAAACTGCACACAATACTCCAGGTGTGGTATCACTGGGGCTCTGTACAACTGCAGAAGGACCTCTTTGCTCCTATATTTGATTCATCTTATTATAAAGGCCAACATGCCATTCACTTTCTTCACTGCCTGCTGTACTTGCATGCTTACTTTCATAGACTGATGTACAAGGACCCCCAGATACTGTTGTACTTCCCCTTTTCCCAACTTGACGCCATTTAGATAGTAGTCTGCCTTCCTGTTTTTTACATCAAAATGGGTATCCTCACATTTATCCACATTAAACTTTATCTGCCATGCATCTGCCCACTCCCCCAACCTGTCCAAGTTACCCTCCATTCTCATAGCATCCTCCTCACAGTTCACACTGCCACCCAGCTTTGTGTCATCTTCAAATTTGCTAATGCTACTTCGAATTCCTTCGTCCAAATCATTGCATATTGTAAATAGCTGCGGTCCCAGCTCCCAGCCTTGAGGTACCCCACTAGTCACTGCCTGCCATTCTGAAAGGGACCCGTTAATCCCTACTCTTTGTTTCCTGTCTGCCAACCACTTCTCTATCCATGTCAGCACTCTACCCCCAATACCATGTGCCCTAATGTTGCCCACTAATCTCCTTTGTGGGACCTAATCAAATAGCGCGGAACAGGCCCACAGAATCCGTGCCGGCCAGAGATCACCCCGTACATTAGCACTATCCTACGCACTAGGCACAATTTACATTCTTTTACAGAAGGAATTTTTTTCCTCTCTCACAGAAACCAATTACCTACAAATCTGCAGGTTTTAGGAGTGTGGAAGGAAACCGGAGCACCTGGAGAGAACGTGCAAACTCCATACAGACAGCACTAGTACTCTGCATTGAATTCTGGCGCTGTAAGATAGGCAGCAACTCTACCGTTGAGCCACTGTGCCGCTCCCTTCACAACTCGTAAACCCCAAGATGATGGACCTTATCTCACTCGCCCCACCTCTCCTCATTCCAGCACCTCTCATCTCCCCATCCCACCAGTTCTGGCTCCAAAGCTCCACCATCCATGATTACAACTTCCTCACTGCACTGATACATGGAAATGTTAGAGCAATGTTGGATCTCAAGTATTTAAGGCCAGGTAGCTGTGGAAACTATCCTAACAAGCCTTGAATTCTGTGTTGACTGTATTGCAGCTGGATTGGCAGTTAGTTCATTAGATGTTTCTCCCAAGTACCGGCTGACACTGACTAGTGCCCGCAGAGTGCGTCCATGCTCACTGGAACAACCTGGTCATGAAGAAAGCACATGGACTAAAGTCCACCATCAGGTCAAAGGTTCAGCCACATCCACTCAACTCATGCTTCTGAGGAACACACAATAACTCTGGTGGTGCAAGTGGCTAGAAATTACTCGGCCAAATCTAATCATGGGACCAGTGATGATAAAGATTGTGCCCTTAAATCAAGTGTCAGCAAATAACCTGGGAAACAAGAGATGTGTGTCCTGAAGTTCCAGTCATGGGGTCTTGCCAACCCTGATGTGTTCAACGGGAATTGCAAAGCTGGTTACTTGTTTCCACTGCCCATCCCCAGCCAGAACTCATAGTCAAAACTTTCTACAGTTCACCGTGAAATCTCCATCTTCATTTAATGCTGTAGCTTCCTGCTGTGAATAAACCCAGTTATAAAATCTCGAAAATCGGCCAGGCGTGACTGCTTTGTCTTTCCTGGGATCTGTGAGAGGGGCCGATTTGAAATTGGCAGCAACTTCTATCATCTTCAGTTACTTTGTCTGCTGTTCCCCAATCAACATGCATTACTTTCAACGCAATTTAATGCGGACAGAGAAGAATGACGTCATTGGTTATTACCATAAATCAAATGTTTTCCGACAACCTTCAGATCTGAATGTAAATTTCTGTTAAACTGACACACAGAAGTTGATGAGATGCCCATTAAGCTGAAGAATCACTTGGACGAAAACAATCAAATTCTGAGTATATCAGTCGACCTCTCCTCTGAAACATATGAACTGGGCTCTTGCCCGTTTATTATCATTGTTAATGAATAAATAACTCATAAATTCGCATGTGTAGATGTTTCCATTTAATCTGGGAAGGAAGATGTGGATTGTAACATGTCCCTGCTAGAGCTGTCCTGGGTTGGGTGTATCCCCCACTGTTGCCTGTGGGCAGTGAGAGAGTGATGCTCTTCCATCAAATCCTGCATACGTTTTGACAGAAAGGAAAAAGAAGCATCAGTAAGGTTCAGGAAACTGAAATCTAGCAGTGCCCTTGTGGAATATAAAGGATGCAAGAATGCATTTAAATGGGGGAGTCAGGAGGGCTAAAAGGGGCAGTGAAATGTCTTTGGCACATAGGATTAAGCAGGATCCCAACACATTTTAGGAACAAGAGGGAGAATAGGGAGAGAGTGGGACTATTCAAACTCAAATGAGGGGATGTATGCTTGGAGCCAGAGGATATGGGCAAAATGAGTACTTCACATCGGGTATTCACCAAGGAAAGGACATGGATGATGGTGAGATTAAGGAGGGGGTTGTGTTGGTATTCTAGAGCATTTTAGTATGAAGGTGAAGGAGGTGCTGCATCTTTTTGAGAACATTAAGGTGGATAAAGGCCAAAGGACCTGATGGGATTTATCCCAGGACATTGAGCAAAGCAGGGGAGAAGATCACTGTGGCGTTGATAGACGGCCTTCTGGGTGAGATGCCAGAGGACTGGAAAATAGCCAATGTTGCTCCTTTGTTTAAGAAAATCAACAGAAATAATCTAGAGACTAAGAGAGCGGTTAGCCTCGCATCATTGACTAGGAAATTATTGCAGAAGATTCTTATTGATAGGATTTACTCGCATTTGGAAAGTCAGCATGGATTTGTGTGGGAGAGGAACAATCTCACAAATTGGGGAAAATATTTGAGGAATTGATGAGGGTAGGGCAGTGGATGTTATTTACATGGAGTTTAATAAACTGATGGGGGGGGGGGGGGAATGATGGAGGGGTGTCTTACTTGGGCTGGAGGTTTGTAAAGTGATCTTCCCCAAGGACATGATCTACTTCCTCTGGTTCTAGGCAGAGATTCCCTCCTTTCTCCTTGAGTGGACGTATCCTCTCCTTCGGACCTCTGTTGTTGGCATTAGTTAAAAATAGTCTGTATGAAATTATAGGTAGTCTGATTAGTAAGTTTGCCGACGACACAAATATTGGCAGAGTTTTGGATGGTGAGGAAGGTTATCAAAGGGTTTGATCAGTTCGAAGTTTGGGTGGAGAAATGTCAAAATGGAGTTTAATCCAGACAACTGCGAGGTCTAACGCAAGAAGAAAATATACAGTAACTGGAAGGGCTCTGAGTAGTATTGATGTACAGAGGGATCTCGTAGCGCAAGTCCAGTGCTCCCTGAAAGTGGCAACACAAGCAGATAGGTGGTAAGGAAGGCATATGACATGCTTGCCTTAATCGGTCAGGACATTGAGTGTAAAAGTTGGCAAGCCATGTTGCAACTGTGTAAACTTTGGTTAAGCCTCAGTTGGAGCATGGTGTGCAGTTTTGATCACCACTTGGCAGGAAGGGTGGAGAGGTTGGAGAAGAGATTCACCAGGATACTGCTTAGATTAGAAAGCATTAGATATAAGGAGAGATGGACAAACCTGCATTGTTTTCTTTGGAGAGTCAGAAGCTGAGGGAAGATCTGACAGAAGTATGTAACATTATGAGAGACACAGATAGTCATGAGTCTTTTCCCCTAGGGTGGAAATGACAAATATGAGAGGGCATAGCTTTAAGGTGAGAAAGTTTAAGAGATGTGCAGGGACATTTTGTTTACAGAGTGGTAGGTGCCAAGAAAGCTCTGCCAAGAGAGTTGAAGAAACCAGAAACAATAGCGATGGTTAATAGACATTTAGACAGTTACATGAACAGTCAGGGAATATGGGGTACAGACCATGAACAGGCAGATTAGATTGGCTGCATGGTCGATGTAGACATGATGGGCCGAAGGGCCTTTTCCTGTCCTGTGCTGTTTTATATCCAAATATGCTCAACTAAAGATGTAGTGAACTTTGTCAGACTAGATCTTGCTGATTTTTTTTTTTTTAATGACTGAATTGTCGTCACTATATTCTTAACCAGTGAGAAAGGAGAGTGAATGAAGGTCTGTGAGAACTCACCACCAGCTTGCATGCCAACCTTTCACACAAGAATTGTTCATTACTCCCACACGGTTGGGAATGTGCAAGAACGAAAAAGTCTGGAATTGTAATCTCATTAATATTTACATCATAAAAACAATGAAATGGGCAACTCTTTCATGTGGCAAGTTGGCAGCACCAAGTCGATTGGATTAGACAGTGAGAACCTGGTTGGTTCCCAGAATGGAAAACAAATACTCGAGGGCATAGCTTTAATGTGAGAGGGGCAAAGATTAAAGGCGATGTACGGGGCACCTTTCTTTTACAGAGAGTGTGGTGAGAGCCTCCATGGACGCACTGCCGGCGGTGTTGGTTGAGGCAGATACAATAGTGGCGTAAAAGAGGCACATGGATATGCAAGGAATGGAGGTACATGGACTACACAGGTAGATACAAGATGATCTTGGCATCATGTTCAGCACAGATATTGTAGGCCGCAGGTGCTGTTCTTGTGCTGTGCCATGCGAAAACTCAACCCTAACTATTCTTCAGGATAGGCTGGAAAGGTAATTTGCCTTTACAGTATTCTTCAACAGCAGGAAGCAAAAATCGCAATGCGTGCAGTGCAAATGTGGACGAAAAATAACACGCACGTTCTGATGCCAGAATGTGCAAAGTATAAGGTTTATTTTTGAGAAACACAGGGGATATAGTATTCTGTATATACTGTAATACTGTACTGCCACCAACAGTGAGAGAGTGACCTCCAGTGTGATAGATCGCCCTCAGTAAGACTTCAGGCATCACAGCCCACTGAGGGTTGCTCTCAATGGAAACCAGTTTACATACAGTAGACTCCACTCCAGTTTGTTCCCTGACAAGCTGTTACAATTTTTAAAACGCGTAAAATCTACCATCAAAACACGTTAGATAAGATGAAGCTCGAGTCCGAGCAACTCATCTTCAACAACACTGACTTGATCTTAACAGGGTTCAACTGGACGTACAGAATGAAGATACATGTAATTGTTTTACAATATTACTGACTTCTTAAAAGGCCTATGTCATCAGGATTCTTTTTAGTGGCTTGTGAGCTGCACTTTGTGGATTTGAGGTGGTGCGGGGATCAGTGGGCTTCCACACTGATGCTGCCCTGGGCATGGATAGAGAGGCCAAGTCAGGACCTCTTTCAAATGTGGAGAGTTTCTTGACTGTTTCAAAAGATTCAAGAGCCATAAAAAGAAAAAAACATTGTCTCTGCTCAGTAATTTTTGTGGGAGAACAGGCCGGGTTATAAAGGACAGAAGGCCAAGCGAGCGGTCGCTTCCATCTGATCTGTAGGACTGGCAGAGTGAGGAACCTGACTTTCAGGCACCGGTCGAATTCCAGGAACAGTCAAAAAAGTCATTCTGCATCTTCAAAATAAAAATCTGAATTTCCAAAAAACCCCAATGGTTGACGTATGCCATGCATTGCCAGAAAGAAATCTGTCGCTATGGTAACCGTCAGCTAAGGCCTGCCCTTAAGATGACACAGCCCCTTTAAAATGACATCTCAACCCCAACTATTTTTCGGAACGCTAGAAAGGCCACTTGGCATCCATCAGAGCACGGCCCAGGCTGCAGGAACCCAAAATTACTTCATGCCACTGCAAATACCCATCTTATTTCCTCTGAGAAATAACGATGCTGCTCTGTCCAGGAAATTCATTGTCCGCTGTGACGGACAGCTCATTTACTTTGCAACCAATTTACAATAGAGATTTTTTTTTTTCACCCCCAATAAGCTTTATTTAAACAGTCATGCGTGAATGAAATAAAAAGAATCTTAAACATTCCAAAAAAATCCATGTTTTCTTTTTGGTTAACCACTTCCCACATGGAAGTTTTTTTTTTGTAGACAGGAAGTGATATAAAAAGACACAGCAGGGCAAGAGGCTAATACAATATTCAGGCTAAGGGCATGACATGCAGTTCCTCTCAGTTGCATAAAACAAAAAACTGTAATGTGTAACAGCATTTTCTCCCAATTATAATTAGGGTTGTGTTCTTTTTGGTTCAAGTGTAAACCATCAATAAAAGACATAAGAACCGCTCGGCAAATGCATCTTTATATAATTTCAAAACATTCATACATTCTCAACATAGTAGTTAATGCAATAAAGCCAATTAACAATATCATCTTTCTTTTAAAAAAGATTTGCAGAGGTTTTGTTTAAAAATTGTGCAAATTAGAAACACATGAAGCATGTGAAAATTTCCTCCTAAGGTTTATTTAATTCAAGGATTCTGCCTCATACAAAATGTAACTGTAGAAACTGCAGACGTTCAATGTTTGGCTGATTCAGGCAGCAAACTGGTTGGTCATCACAGGATCTGATAGGCTCCAGCAACGTTGCAGGGTTGGAACTTGTTATCTTTCCCAACATTGTTTTATATATAAAGTTGTGGCATCAAACTCCCAAATTTATATCAAATGTTTTTTTTCTTCTTCCCTTTGTTAAAAATGAACAGCTGATGAATACATTGTATCAAAAACCTGGCACCAGGATAAACAATATTTCATGCACATACTTCTATCACATGCTCACATTATTTCATCAAAGTACAACCATAAGTAAACTGGACCCTGGATGTGAAAGTAGTTGGGTGGATCTTGCATTTGGCAACCTGCTGCAATGGATGGAAGGAAAGAGTGCAGTTTGATTAAGTCTCCTTTTCTGTTACACACAGAAAAGTCGGAGGCCACAGGTAACAGTTTGACGCTGAACAAACGAATGTTTGCCATTTGTCATTTGGCTCAGTCGTTCAACACTTGTCCCATAGCAGCCCCACAATACTGACTTGGGAAGAGTGCGGTTTCAAATAAAGGTGCTGACACTTCTGTCCACTGTTGTTCAACCTAGACAACACTTCCCTCGGTCACAAAATGGACTCAGATGTCACATCACAAATTGTCACTTGCAAAAAGGACGGGAGAGTGTATCTTCTACTCTTTGGGAAGAAAAAATTCCAACCCTTCCGCACAGAAGTAGTCCTATAATTAATGAGTACAATGGTGCATGCATTATTCAAGATGTAAGTTTGACTTAAAAAGTCCTGCGAAACGTTCCAGGAACAATTGTATAATTAATAGTATATTCCCCCCCCCCCCTCCCACCCCTCCACAGTCAATAATCGGTTTGCTTCAAAATTTTGTTGTGCCTTTGTTATAAGGAAATGTATAAAACATTTGGTCACTGTCATGCGGAGGCCTGTCAATGGAGAATCCAACAGTTAAAGCAACAGAATGAATGATTATTTTTTTGCCTGACAAAATATCCTGTTGTTGCTTGGCGCTCTTGACAAACACTCCGACTCCCCTCTGTGATCCAACCTCCTCGCTCCAAATATTTGACTCGTCAAAGTGCACACTTTGCAATCAATTTCCACCAATTGTTTTTTTTTTTTTTTTTTTTTTTAAAGACTTACATTACAAAGGCAACGCACAATGTTTTCTCATGTATCCTTACAACATAGAAACTGTATATACCATAAAACATGTGCTCAGAACCTCCACGACCAAGTTTAAAAAGACAGGACATGCACTGTGAAAGTTATAGACAGCAGACATGATGCCGTGCTGGCTTGCATTCTTTTAGTATAATCTTCCTGTTTTAACTTCAGAAGAGATTAAAGCCCAGATCTGCTCACCAACACTAAATAAAGTCTTTTGGCTTTGTGTTTCAAATTTCATTTTTGCAACGTCATTCAAGTCTGTTTATCAAAGTACTATTTGCAGGTAGTTTGCCGTGAAGCCGCTGTTAACGGGTCACCTCTGTTTTTCAGCCATACCTCCCCCGAGTCCCACTTGCAAGTTACAAATATAGAAACATAGAAAATAGGTGCAGGAGGAGGCCATTTGGCCTTTCGAGCCAACACCGCCATTCATTGTGATCATCTGTCTTTACTAATCTTTTTCTCAACATACATACCAAAACATACCAAAATAAGCTTTTACTATCCTTTATATTCTTGGCCAGCTTACCCTCGTACTTCATCTTTTCACCCCGTATTGCCCTTTTTGTTGCCTTCTGTTGTCCTTTGAAAGTTTCCCAATCCTCTGGCTTTCCGCTACTCTTTGCTATGTTACACACCTTTTCTTTTAGTTTTATTCCATCCCCAACTTCCCTTGTCAGCCACAGTTGCCTCTTACTCCCGTTAGAATCTTTCTTCCTCTTTGGAATGAAATGATCCTGCACCTTCTGGATTATGCCCAGAAATTCTGTTCCACTGTCATTCCTGTTAGGATCCTTTTCCAGTCAACCTTGGCCAGCTCCTCTCTCATGCCTTCATAGTCCCCTTTGTTCAACTGCAATACTGACACTTCTAATTTAACCTTCTCCCTCTCAAATTACAGATTAAAACTTATCATATTATGATCACTACCTCCTAGCGGTTCCTTTACCTTGAGTTCCCTTATTAAATCTGGTTCATTAGACAATACTAAATTCAGAATTGCCTTCTCTCTGGTAGGCTCCAGTACAAACAGAGAATCCATCTCAGAGACACTCCACAAACTCCCTTTCCTGGGGTCCAGACCCAAGCTGATTTTCCTACTCGACCTACATAATGAAATCGCCCATAACCACAGTGGTACTACCACTGTTACAACTAATTTTACTCCTGCTGCAACTTGAACCCAATCGACGTCTGTCTCTTTATCTTTGCTTCAATGCCGTGAAGTAAATCGCAGACCTGTCCACCGCTCAGAATGGCAGCATCTTCTGTCCCGACAGCTTCCATGAGGGCGAACCTGTTTTCAAGAGGTGCATCCCCTGGGGTCTCCTGTACTCCAAGATGCACAGTAGTAGCAAGTGATGGAATCTTCTCTCATGAGTTATTTAAAACGTTAGGCACTTGGAATTCAACAGTTGGAGCGATAAATACAGTGTGGGAAGCTATGACAGAACAAAGGCAGGCTAAGTCCTTACACATGCCCAACTTCTTACGCGCTTTAGAGGTGAACGGCGTGAAGCCCCTGCAATCAATTATATGAGGCGACTCACAGGAGATTCGACAAGATAAAAAGTTGTGCAACTAGGATTCACAAGTCACGCTGACGCTACGGTGAGTGGAAAAAAAAAGACCAGAAGGTAGATATAAAGGTGAAGGAAACCGATGAGATTTTTTTTAAAGGAAGTATGGAAATCGGCACGCAGAAAGGACTCCGGACCTGAAAAAAGTGGTGCCGACAATTTCACAGCCTGGATCTGACCAGGTCAGGAAAGGTCCTGGTGCGGACGGATGAGAACACTGCAGAGATGTGGCGGCTTAGTGCAGTTCGAGAGCAGACATTAGTTTACTGGCTCCGTTCAAGACGTTTTATTCCCTGTTAATGACAACAAGTCCAACATGTAAAAGCTTTTGCTGTCATTGTTTAGTTTATACGGCGTCCTTGCACTCTCTCTCCCACAACCTCCCACTGGCATTCAAAGTCAGTGGCCCAGTGGGGTAAAACAGAACCCAACCTTCTCGCAACTTGTACCACAAAGCCACCATCTCCTTCACCGCTTGTACAGAGGTTCCCGAGTTCAGGCTGTCCTATTTCATCAGGTCTTCTTTCCCCCCCACCCCAGCTTTTATTTACATATTTATATAATAAATTTGGCATCTGTTGTTTTTTTTTTCTGAAATAGCCAATGTAGGGAGAGATAGAAAAACAAAAAAACACGTTTTCTAGAATGAAACCGTTTTGTGTGTGTGTGTGTATGTGTATGTGTTTTCTTCGCTTCAAGTGAAACCGGTTTTCACTTGCAAATTCAGTGCAAAAAACAAGTTGAAGCAACTTTTGAAAAAAAACTCAGATTTCTCCTGGAACCATCTTCCAGTGTCTAAATCCCCACAAATGCTGCATATGAACGCGCTCTCTTTTACACACACACACACACTCTTCTCTCTCTGAGCTCTGACAGAACACCCTGCAGATGATAAAACTCATCACGTTAATGCATAATCTGTAAGAGTCTCGCTTGAACTGCCCGCACACTAGCACCAGTCCTCCTCGTCTGTCTCACGGTAGAATCTCCGCTCCGCCGCGCCAGCACCCGTTCCCAAGTTGCAATGATAACCGTTCGGGACCCGGCGGCTCTGCTGAGGTTGAGGGATGAAGGACGAGACGCAGGATGTCCTGGGGGACCTGCCGGCGGTAGTGGCCAGGGCGACCTCGAAGGTCAGAGTCTCCTCCAAAAGTTGCTGCTCCTCGCTGCTGGTGCGCTGGCCCAGGGAAGGGTCGGAGCTGATGCGGGTGACCGCTGGCTGCCTGCACTCGCCGCCAGCCAGGCAGTGGCCCTGCGACTCACCGCACAGCAGGTTGTTGTGCTCCGACCGCCCGCGGCTCAGTCTGCCCGGGGGGCTGGGCGGCGAGGCGTTGAAGTGAGCCGGGGATGAGTTGGCAGTCTTGTAGGTGACGTTGGGGCGCGGCGTGAGTGGTGTTGCTGGAAGCTGCCGGCGCCCGCGGCACGGGGTACTGGTGCCGGACACCAGCTGCAGGAGGCTGCCGTTAACCGAACCACTGCCCTACATGAAAATTGGAACAAAGCAATTCAAAAGACAAAAGAACGCACACAAGAAAAACAGAAAAAAACTCCACAAAAGAAAAGAAGAACACAGAGCCACAGCAGAGAGAAAAAAAAAAACAAGGCCAAAAGTTCAGACAAGCACCAAAACGGGCAAAGTAAAAAATGAGGGAAGATACAGAGATGCAGAGAGAATTGGGGGAAATTGTTTACCATGAGTGGCAAAACCAATTGGAAAAGTAGGTAAAACTTAACAGCATTAGATATTAAACATTCAAGGATAGTACGTAGAAGGATATTAAACATATACTTCTACTAGAATAATTAATAAAGAGTGCAGATGTAGTTAGTCCACGCATCAGAATGTAGATTCATTAAAACATTATCCATAAAATATTAATTCAGAACATTTAAAACAATGTAATCCACATGCATTTATGTATAAAGGCATTATTTTCATGAAGTGGTGGTTCAATAATACTGTCCATTATGTCTATTCCCTACCAGAGAAATAGATACATTACTCTTGAGATGTTCACCTTATCATTTCACACAGGTTAATCCAGAATTAATGGGGAAATATATCCCTGGGAATGGCGTGAAGGTTGACTAGTAGTTAAGAGATAATAAAAGGTGCAATAATGTTTTTATCCAATGCAATAGGAGGGTGAGTTTGAGATTTTAACTCTTTGGAAGAGTTTGTGTTCAACTGCAATGACAAACAGGAGAACCTAAGAAGACACGAAGGAAATGCAAATGCTGGGTTCAGAAAAGAAAAGCACAAAGTGCTGGAGTAACTCAGCAGGTCTGGCAGCATCACTGGAGAACATGGATAAGTGATGTTTCAGGTTGGAACCCTTCTTCAGACCCGACCGGAAAAGTCTCCTACCTATGTTCTCCAGAGATGCTGCCTGACCCAATGAGTTACTCCAGCACTTTGTGCTTTTCTTTTCTGAACCCAGCATTTGCATTTCCTTGTTTCTACTGGAGAATGTAAGGTTGCCTTCAGTGCATTTTCAAAGCGTATTGGTAAAATTTAGTGGACAGTCATAAAATTTAGTGGACAGTCATAAAGCATGGAAACAGGCCCTTCAGCCCAACATGTCCATGCTAACCATGATGTCCCATCAAGTTAGTTCTATTTGCCACACCTGGAGCATGTCCCTGTAAACCTTCTTCAGACGCCTCGACCTGAAACATCAGCCATTCCTTCTCTCCAGAGATGCTGCCTGTCCCGCTGAGTTACTGCAGCTTTTTGTGTCTACCCTCATCATAATGCTAGTGTTTTAATAATTTATATTTCAATAATGAATCGGTGAAAAAGATTGATTAAAATATAAAACTGAGAAAGGTTGAATGTCATCATGTTGTTATTGATTTTCAGGTCATATGTTAAGGGGAAAAATCAGATTCTAATTTGTCGATAAGGTTGTATAAATGTTATAGGTTCATAAAAGTAATATCACACAGAAACAAGCCCTTCGGCCCACCATGTCCACATCAACCACCAAACACTTGGTAACGCTCGTAGCTAGGGCGGTGAAGAAGGCATATGGCATGCTTCATGCATTGGAGCATAGAATATAATAGATGGGATCTTATGTTACAAAACTTCACAAAACACTGCAGAGGAGGTGGTGGAGTCAGGTATCTTCATTATGTTTACGAGACAAAAAGACAGACAATTGAACAGGCAAAATATAGAAGGATAAGGTCCTAACAAGGGCAAACGGGATTAGTGTGAATAAGCAAAGGGTCAGCATGGACATGGTGGGCCGAAGGACCCATTTCCTTGCTGTACAATTCTATGACACCGATTTATACTAATCCTACACTTTCTCTAGCAGAAACACTTCCTTCATTAGTGTGGTGACCAGAAATGCATGCAATTCTCCGTGTAGTTAACTAATGTTTTGTAAAGTTGCAACATAACATTCCAAATTCCATATTCTGTGCTCACCACTTTCCGGGAGCCATGCATCTGGACTCCCAGATCTCTGTGTGTACAACACTCACTAGGCTCTACCATTCACTGTGCATACCCTGCCCAGATTTGACACACCAAAGCGCAACACCTCACACTTAGAGTTAAATTCCATTTGTCTATCCCTTGGCCACCTTCCCGAATGATCTAAATCCTGCTGTAAACTTTGACATTCTTATGTCCACCTATACCAGTTAATTTTGGTGTCATGTACGAATTTATTAACAAATCACAAATTATTAACAATTTACCAACAAAGTTCTAAACTAACTTCTGAGAGAGAAGAGGTGAAGGGAAACTTAGTGGGGAAATGGGATTGTTGGGATTGCTCTGAGCCAGCATTAACCCCCTGGGCCAAATGGTCTCCTCCTATACCACTGAAAAATCTGAGTGTGAAAATACGCATGCATATTTTGCAAACTAGGCCTTCTTGCTTGAGGTGTTAATAGACAATAGACAATTAAAAAAAAATTATATGTATGACTGCAAGGCAACAACATTTCGTTCAGATCGAAAGGTCTGAATGACAATAAAGGATACTTTGAATTTGACTAGACAATAGGTGCAGGAGTAGGCCATTCGGCCCTTCGAGACAGCACCGCCATTCAATGTGATCATGGCTGATCATCCACAGTCAGTACCCCGTTCCTGCCTTCTCCCCATATCCCCCGACTCTGCTATCTTTAAGAGCCTTATCAAGCTCTCTCTTGAAAGCATCCAGAGAACGTAAGCTGAACGCTATCCACCTCAGTCACTAGAGTGTCTGAGAATTCTTGTCTTCTGCTGCATCTTTCAATTGCTCCTGCTGTGGAGTCAAGTGCAACCTGCCTGATGCAGGGTCTCCACATGAAATACCAACTACACCTTTGGTAAGTTTGTGCCTTCATGAGATTCTGAAAATTACAGAATTACTACGTGCAACCTTGCTGAGGTGCACCAGGCATGCCTTGCGTTTCACCACAAGATCATAAGACATAGGAGCAGAATTAGGCCATTCAGCCCATCGAGTCTGCTCTACCATTTCATCAATGATGATCTATTTTTCCAACTCAACCCCATTCTTCTGCTTTCTCCACATAACCTTTGACACCCTTAATAATCATGAACCTATCAATCTCCACTTTAAAAATACCCATTGTCGTGTCCTCCATGGCCCTCCGTGATAATGAATTCCACAGATTCACCATCCTCTGGGTTAAGAAATTCCTCCTCATATCTCTCTTTATTCTGAGGCTGCATTCTCTCTGGTCATAGACTGGAAACATCCTCTCCACATCCACTCTATCTAGGCCTTTCATTATTCAGTAGGTTTCATCCTTCTGGAACTCCAGCGAATACAGCCAGTTATTTCCTAAATAAATACGCATCCTACAACCCATGGAAGCAGTGGTGCAGGTCCAGTGCACGTCTCCACTGTTAGCTGTGCCACACTATTTCTTGTTCCATCTCCCTCCTTATTGTCAGTTAATTCCTACTTGGGCAGGACGAGGGGGCCACTGAGATGTGCGGGCGTGCTAGTTTCCCCTCACCTGTCTGTGGAGCCTGTGCTCTGGGCCATCGCTCGGCGATGTAGACCGGCTGTGGTCAGCAGAGGTGGGCTGCGGGGGCTCCCGACTGCCGTACCGATCGCAGGAGTAGTAGCGCTGCTTCTCAGTGGAGGACGGAGGTTTACGCTCCTGTGACCTACCCCGCTCGCGCTCCTTTGACGAATGGTCCTTTGGCTGAGCTGCAGAACTGAGCTCATCCAGTTGGCCTGCAAGCAAACACATCAGGGGTAAGCAGAACACAATCTTCAGTTGTTCTGGCCATCACCTTCTTCAATAAACAGGGTTTTCGGGCTTTACTGCTGATTACGATGCCACCTACAAAATATAGCATACCAAATAAAATGCAGTCACCAAAGTAACCAGAAAGGTTGATGAGGGCTAAGCCGTAGATGCTATCTGTAGGGCCTTTGATAAGGTTCTGCATTGTAGGCTAGTTCTTTGAAACCTTCATCCTCTAAGACAAATGGAAGCAGAGTCTTTGAATAATCTACGTAAATAGATTTAGGATAAACATGTTAAGCCAAAAGTCAGCCATAATATTACTCATGACAAAGTGGGTTTGAGGGGCTTGGGGCAAAAGTATTGAATTTTAATCTTGCAGAGACACAGATTAAGTGAAGATTAAAAAAAAACTTAGATGCAGGAAATCTCAAAGGTATCACAAGACGAGCAGAATGCATCATAAATTATCGATCTCCTCAAATACACCGTCCATTCGTTGAAACCTTTCCTTGCATCCTGAGGTTAATGAGGAGACTGAGGCTGATGTGGTGGGGGGTGGGGGGGGGGGGGGGGGGGGGGGTGAGGCTGGTGGTAAGGAGTGTTCCTATCAATCTGTGACCTCTTTAGTCCTGTAAAGGCCACATTTGAAGAGCCTCATTCTCTGCTCGTGTTACACTTTTATGCCAAATGCGACCTGGTTCAGATCTCCTCCTGATCCTCTGGTGGTGCTGCTGTAATCCGGGAAACCAAGTTCCACATCAGCTCTCACACATATCCTCAAACTTACCTGCGGACCACAATCTCACCAAGCAACATCAGCCCATTGGCTCCTGGACCATCACAGATCCGATTCCATGAGCAGATCTTCCCTCCACAATCTCCAAGCTCACAGTTCCCCCTACTCCGCACTGCCGAATTATACCTCCCATCCACAAACTGTCCTATTCTTTCAGCATGCTCGATCCCTACCAAACCTATCTCTATTGTAACTCGATGCTGACTCATCTGGTCCAGTCCCTTCCCTGTTGCATCCATGGCACTTCTGACACTCTCCACCATTTTGACAGCTTCCTTGGTCCCAACCGGTTAACCTTCCTCAGGGATGTTCAACCCCGTCTCATCTACGCCCCATGCCAGGAAGGTCTGAGGGCCCTCTGATTGTTTCTTAAACAAAGGCCCAACCAGTTTCCCTCCACCAACACACTCGTTCAATTGCAGAACTTCTCCCCAACACTCAACAATTCCTCCTGCATTTCCACACACTTTCTCCAGTTGGTGTAGTTTTGGAAATTTGTAGAAACAAGGAACTGCAAATGCTGTTTAATACACAAAAGGACACACAGTGCTGGAGTAACTCAGCAGGTCAGGCAGCAACTCTGCAGAACATGGATAGGTGATGTTTTGGGTCAAGACCCTGCTTCAAACAAATTTGGTTGGGCCCTTGCTATGCTTGTCTTTCAGGTAGATCGGTGGAACAATCCTCGTTCCTCGCTCTGGTACCACCACACCCCCAGCTCCTGCAGTGATGCATTGACTGCTGCATTCACGTTGTATCCTGTATCCGTACAGATCTAAATATTCCATCACTTTTGCTGCCAATTTGTATCCCGCTCTCGCATTCACAAGGTCCATCTCTGACACTTCCTTTTCCTTCTGGATCATTCTGTCTCCAACTCTGGAGGAAGGCCCAGATAAGGCAAATGTGGAGAGGGCATTTCCATTGGTGGGAGAGTCAAGGACCAGAGGGCACAGCCTCAGAATAAAATAATGTAACTTCAGAATAGAGATGAGGAGGAATATCGTTACTGAGAAGGTGGTTTAGTGTTTTTAGTTTACAGATACAGCACGGTAACAGGCCCTTCGACCCACCGAGTCCGTGCCGACCAGCGATCCCCGTACATCTGTGGTGAATCTGTGGCATTCATTGCCTCAGACAGCTGTGAAGGCTAAGACATTGGGCGGAGATTTTTGGGTTCTTGATTAGTAAGGGCATCAAAGGTTATGGGGAGAAGGCAGAGGAAATGGTTTAAGAGGGAAAAAATAGATCAGCCATGATCGAATGATGAAACAGATGGGCCGAATGGGCTTATTCTGCTCCTTTGTCTTATGATCATGAAACAAGCCAGAAACACATGTTACTGGCCCATTGACTCCCACGGCCACCTTTATAAACATCCTCTCACTTCGTCCGCTTCAAGGCCTCATTCCTTGGGCTTAGTTTCTTCATCACTCACATCCGTTCCCATGATGGGGCCTTCCACTCTGGTGCCCATGAAACGTCCTCCTTCCTCCTGAAACATGGCTTCCCCTCTGCTATGCTGAATGATGCTCTCACTTGCATTTCCCACATGTCAGCTCTCTCCGTCGGGACAGAACAAAGATAGAGCTCCACTGGTGATCACCTTGTTCCTCGCCAGCCTTCAGATTTAGCACGTTATCCATCATCATATCTGCTAACCACAACCACACCATTCACTCCACCTCTTTCCCTCCCCCTTCCCGGCCTTCTGCATTTCGCATGGACCACTCACTTTGTGACTCCTTGATTCCCTCGCGTGTCCCCACTCACTATTCCCCAACCCCTGGCATCTTCCCACGGAGGTGTGACAAATGTCCATTCTCTTCTTCCCTTCCCACTGTTGTGGGACTCATGCAATCATTCCAGGAGAAGCAGCGATCCACTTGCACGTAGTCAGAAGGCATGGAAACAGTATAGAACGGAACTGCAGATGCTGGTATGTGCCAAAAGTAGACACAAAGTGCTGGAGTAACTCAGCTGGTCAGGCAGCATCTCTCGAGGAACAAGATGGGTGATGTTTCTGGGTCGGAACCCTTCTGCAACAGGCCCTTTGGCCCAACTTGCCCATGCCAACCAAGATACCTCAGCTACACTAGTCCCACCTGCCCATGCTTGGCCCACATCCCTCCAAACTTTTCCTATCCATAGTCCAGTCTGCATATCTTCCAGTCTAGTGTACTCCAGTTGGTATTCCCACTCTCTGCAGTGGAGAAACAAACTCAGACTGGGTGACTGCTTTGCAGAGCACTGTTTCGGCTGCAGTGGTGATTATGAGCTTTCTGTAGCATGTCACTTCAATTCTCAATACCATTCCTATTCTGACCTGTCTGACTGCAGCCTCTTCCACTGCCAGCAAGTGGCCCAACGCGAACCAGAACAGCATTGTATCTTTCTTCTCGACGCTTTACAACTTTGCAGCACTGAAAACTGCTCCCTCCATATTTCCCATTATCATTTTTCTGCCCCTTAAGTATCCTGTTTATAGATAAATGCCAATACTCATGCACATTATCACCTGATATGTTTTAACGTCTCTCTAAAAAGCTTTTTGTCACCTCCAATTCTGTTTTAAACTGCAAAATCTCCATTCCCCTCTGGGAAGTGCTGTTAACAGGTTGACTTGTTTCTCTTTCCGCATGTACTGTTTGACCAGCTGAGATCTTCCAGCCTTTACATTTTTTTTCCTTTCCTTAAATCTGTGTATCATCAGTGAAATTAAACTGATTTTAATTTTCTCCCGAGTGCCCCCTCCCACCCCCCCCCCCACCGGGGGTGGCCAGAGAGATCGGGAGTCAGATGGGTGCGGTGCCCCAGGCCCACAGTCAGCGCACAGAAGCAGCGCTAAACCCAGCACAACTCTGTCTGTCCCACCAGGTTAACCTACAGCCCTGCCTGGACTTGCGGGATATATGGCCCAGGCTTACAGTCAGCGTGGAGAAGCAGCGCTGGTGTCCCGTCAGTCCAGGCAGGGCCGTAGGTTAACCCGGTGAGATAGGCAGAGTTGAGCTGCATTAGCGCTTGGTTGAGCCTCCGAAACCTCGTGTGTGTGTGAGTGCGCATGCACGCGCTGCCGCCAAGAAATTGTGTCCCCCCAGTCCCCCGATCCCCTCCATATTTTGATAGCGATTTCCGTGCCTGAGTCTAAATGTTTCTGAAACGTTGCAATAGTACCGGCCTCAACTACCTCCTCTGGCAGCTCGTTCAATATACCCACCACCCTTTGTGAAAAAAGGATAGCCCTCAGGTTTCTATTAAATCTTTCCCCCCTCACCATAAACCTATGTCCTCTTGTTCTCGATTCCCTTACTCTGGGAAAAAGACTGTGCATTTACCCAATCAATTTCTCTCATGATTTTGTATGCCTCTATAAGATCACCTCATCCTCATGATAAAAGTTCTTTGATTACAGAATCTGAATAAAAAAATTAAAAATCATTGCTTATGCAAATATATCAGGTATCTCCTCATCCCCAGTCTGCCTCTCGCTATGTTACCTGTTTCTCCGTCAACTTGTCTGCTGGGAGATCTTTCAAGCGATCGCTGCTTTTTCTCTCTCCTGCGATGGCAGCGATGGTGGTGGTGGTGGTGATGTGGCATTCGCACTGGCACAACCCGCTCCAGGGAGTAATCGGGCAGATGCATCCCACGAGAGCGCTGTGGGGTCAGCGTAGATACGGAGCGCTTCATGGGGCTTGTGTCCGGGATGGGCTGCACAGTGAAGAGAAAGCACCCAAGAGACTCAGAAGCCTGACTATCGTGGACGGGCACTGTTATAACAATTGTGACTGCCTACCGCTGCACTAAATCATATCCTACTTAATGGACGGCACAATGGCACAGAGGTAGGGCTGCTGTCTAACATCGCCAGAGACCCGAGTTCCATCCTGACTATAGGGGTGCTGTCTGTACAGTGTTTTTGATGTTCCTGCTGTGACCACACGGGTTTCCTCCCACGCTCCAAAGATGTACAGGCTTGTAGGTTAATTTTCTTCTGTAATTGTAAATTGTCCCTTGTGTGTGGGATGGTGCTAGTGTACGGGCTGATTGCTGGTTGCCGCGGGCTCAGTGGGTGAAGGGCTGTATCTCCCAAGTAAAGTCTAAAGGCACACTATGAAGCAGAGTTCTATACACTAATATGTTAGGATGGAATTTGTGATTTTATGTGAAAAGACAGTATTGTGGAAAAAAAACTGTTTTCATGTAACCCCCATGCAGTAATCACACATCATTGTCTGTTAAGAACTGTTTGTCTGTGGCCATTGAAATTATCAAGCAGTCACATCTAATGACAACCTGTGCAAAGATATTCCATTAAACAATGTGGCACATAACTTTTAGTATTTTTAGCTTGCTGTAACAAAAGTAAACTTATAGCTATTAAAAACTTAAAATCCTACACGAAGAATAACTTTGCAATTGCAGGTGTGAAACTCTCTTGCTGCTAACTCCCTTTCCCACATTGGTACAATTGTTTTTATAATACAATTTTCAATAGTTTCAATAGCAAGGTTTCTTCGGAATATAATGATCACATTTGAGCAGTGAATCTGTATTATTCCATTGGATATCGGCTGGACATTTACGATGGATCTTATAGAAACATATAACATTATAAAAGGACTGGAGTTATAAAAGGACTGGAGAAGCTAGATGCAGGAAAAATGTTCCCAATGTTGGGTGAGTCCAGAACCAGGGGCCACACAGTCCTAGAATAAAGGGGAGGTCATTTAAGACTGAGGTGAGAAAAAAACTTTTTTACCCAGAGAGTTGTGAATTTATGGAATTCCCTGCCACAGAGGGCAGTGGAGGCCAAATCACTGGATGGATTTAAGAGAGAGTTGGATAGAGCTCTAGAGGCTAGTGGAGTCATTGGATATGGGGAGAAGGCAGGCACGGGTAATTGATAGCGGACGATCAGCCATGATCACGATGAATGGCGGTGCTGGCTCGAAGGGTCGAATGGCCTCCTCCTGCACCTATTTTCTATGTTTCTATGGTCAATATATTTGTAAGCAACTTGCACTATTTTGTGATGTATTTCTTTATCTTATTACTGGTCACAAGAATCACACGTTCTGTCCAAGGACCTATTGGTATTTTTATTTAGTTCATATGTATTATCGTATTGGAATAAATCAATCCCCTGATTAACCGGCAGAAATAGTCTTTAACTGGGACTCAATCTAACTCTACGCATTGTAAATTGGCTATGATTTCAGCAAATAATGAGAATCTTGTAGTTTTTTTAAATGTTGTCAATTTTTACAACCAATTTTTACAATTCTCAACATTTTCAATGGCTTTATCCATCTATTTTCTAAAATTCCTATTGCTAATATTACTAAACATCAGTCAGAAATGCAGCTTAGAAACTCCAATCAAACATATCGCTTGTTTAAACTTGAGACACGAGAGATTACTGTTGCTTGGATCTTGAGAAAGAAACAAAGTACTGGAGGAATTCAGCGGTTCAGGTAGCATGTGTAGAGAGACGACGTTTCAGTGTGGGACCCTTCTTCCACCTTCAAACTGAAGATGGGTTACAATCCAAAATGTTCCATGACCATTTCCCTCCACAGACGCTGCCTGGCCTGCTGAGTTCCTCCAGTGCTTTGTTTCTTGGTTTAAGTTGGGGTTAGTTCTATTATTGGAGTTATTCTGCAGTAGAATTTTCAGCATGGTACAATGTTCTCCTAGCTCCCATCCCATGTAAAAGAGCTGGTAGTTCCAGATGACGCACTAGCTGCAGGTATCCATTCTAAGTCTCTACAAGTTATAATGGTGGGGTTTTCCACCATGCCTTCAATCTGGGTAGAACTTCAAATGCCGTGTATTCTGAATTACAAATTATTTGTCTTTACAGGTACACATGCCCAAGAATTTTACTCAACCCACTCAAACCTCATAAAGGGAGAGTGAGTGTGTTGCTGGTCCTAAAACAATAATGATTTTCCCAAATGCAACCTTTTGGCAGAGGATAAGCCTCGACTAATACTCAAATGTACTTAGCCGATTGGAAAGTATGGCAAATTGAATGGCGTCTGGCATACTCAACTCGCTTATTTGGCCTTCATTTTGAAGGAACACATAAGAAAATGCACATTTGAAATAACACATAAATAAATGCAAGAACAAAAGAGTGAAGAACATATCATGGAGACATAATATGAGTTACATACTGCAAGGACACTCCCAGATGATCGAGATATTTTCTTCAGCATAAGATCGGGTTAGATGACACAGATTAGTGAAGCAGCCCGGTGCACAAGGTTTTTACAGACAACAAGACACGGTGGGAAAGGAGGGGAGGGGGTGGAATGGGAGGAGGTAGGGACAGAATTAACCAAAGTAAAATGAAACATCAAGCGTATTTTTAAAGACAAAATAAAGCAATCAGAATGTTTGTTGCCGCAAAAAAATTGATTTAAAAAAGGCGAAATTAAAGCGGAACAAAATAAATCAGTGAAAATATATTTTGACAAAAGAGGATGAATGGTTGGTGGGATCGAGAGTCCGAGCGGAAGTAGGATGGGAAAGACAGACAAAAAAACATTCAATGTTAGTCCAACTGAGCTCAACATATCAAGCAAGTTTTTTATTTGTTACATGAAATGACTCTGAAACAACAGATGACATGATTAAAACCAGACATCGCAAAGCAAAAACACAAGACTCTAATCAAATGGATGGAGTTCAGGGCATTATTAAGCAATGGCGTTATTCAGATAGGAATGTAAATGGGTTCAAAATCTCCACACTATGGTTAGATATTGAAAAACAAAGGTATAAAAATAGCGAAACAAGCTTCAAACATCATCTTATTACATAACCCAGAGAATGAGTTTCACCACAAATCGAGGAATGAATGAGTTGGTTTAGTACGTTGGAGGGAGCATAGATATCGGCGTTCAGAGTCTTTACGGAGATATGTGTCCTTTATTTTCCAAAAGATAATTTTTGACTGCCTCTACGTTTAGTTTGATGTTATTATGTAAAAATTCAGCTTTAACTATTGAGCAGGCTTTAGGTATATTAGTTGGGGTTGACTAGATACTGCAGATGCTGTAAACTTGAGCAAAACACAAAGTGCTGGAGGAACGCAGCAGGTCAGGCAGCATCTGTGGAGGGAATGCACAGACAACGTTTCGCGTCGAGACCTTCTTTACTCCTGACCCGAAACGGTATCTGTCCATTTCCCACTTCAGATGCTGCCTGACCTGCTGAGTTTCTCCAGCTGTTTGCTTTTTACTCAGGATTGACTGAATACGGGTTCTGCATTGAGCTGACTGTACATTTCCTCTAGTGTGGCAAACCTCTCCAGGAAGATTTAGGTGCAATGCGCAATAATAAACAGGAAACAAAAGTAACAGGAAAGTTATCCAAACTTTTTCCTGATTTTTGTGGCCAACGAAGTTTAACTGGCAATAAAAAAATATTGCACTGGTAATGTATAAGCCTAAAGTTAAGAACATAGAACGGTCCAGCACAGGAACAAGCCCTTTGGCTCATGATGTCTGTAAAGAACATCATGTAAAATTAATCTGCTCCCTTCTGCCTGCATGTGTTCATTAATTACTATCATTCACTGCCCCAGGCACAGTCTCGTAAATTGCCAACATAATCTACAAAAGACTTCTGAGGTGAAGGTATCAGGTTTGCACTTTTTTTGGCTAGGCTCAATGCTTTTATATATTTGGCACTGATAATCCTCTTCCTGCTTGCCCGTGCACCCTGCTCATATTCTGCGATGAGCGTGTGCTTATTTTAATCAATTCTACCACTCAGGGATTCGGGATCTAATACCTGTAGGTGCAGGGGAACCGTGCCTGGGGCTTGCTGGCATGGTGGTCACTTACCGGGGTCTCCACCGTGAGTCGAGGCATGGATGCCGCGCGGCCGTGACTGTCCAGGCTGGGCTGATCCACCTGATTCACATCATAACCCATCTCCCTCATCTCCACGGCCTGTGCGGGAGACAAGGCGTTTCATTGTCATCATGTGCACCAAGAATGGAACAATGGAATTATTACTCTGCTGCAGCTTTACAGGCACATTAACACAGCAAATGAATACACAATAATCAATAATACAATACATTATCAGTTATATCAGGAAAACTGAATGTAATGTGTAGGAAGGAACTGCATATAGACACAAAATGCTGTAGTAACAGGCAGCGTCTCTCGAGAGAAGGAATGGGTGACGTTTCAGGTCGAGGCCCATCTTCAGACTGAATAGTCACCCAATATCAGAACGAAACAATGCAAGTCAAAGTCTACAGTGGAATGCTTGAACAAAGTCCATAGTAGTTTGGTGCTGGAGTAGGTGTCTGGTTTGGGTTGAGCAGAGTGCTTCGAAAGCCCGATAGTTGATTGGAAGAAGCTGTCTTTGAACATGGACGTAATGGTTTTAGGCTCCTTTACCTTGTACCTGATGGTAGCAGCGAGATGAGGCATGGCCAGGGTGGTGTGGGTTGTTGATGATATTAGCTGCCTTTTAGAGGTAGCATCTCCAGTAGATGCCTTCACTGGTGGGAGGGGGGTCAATACTTGTAATGTACTGTGCAATGTTCTCCGCACTTGCAGCCTCCATTGTGATCCATGCCCCTACTGAACCCGGCTGTGATGCAGTCAATCAGTATGCTCTGACTGTTTAATTTAGTTTAGAAATACAGCATGGAAACAGGCCCTCCGTCCACGCCGGCCATCGACCACCCGTTCATGCTAGTTCTATGCTATCCCACTTTCTGAAGTGACAGCGCAAACAAAAGGAGACACCAGCTCTCCTCCTGCCACTCCACTCAATACAATTCACTGTAACCTCCCTGTGCAGTGAGACTAAATTTCAGACAATTGCTGTTTACATCTGTCACGGCATTTTTTGTATCCCTCAACAACAAATCCCACAATGATGTGCAGGAAGGAACTGGAGTCTGAAGAAGGATCTCGACCCGAAACGTCACCCATCCTTTTTCTCCAGAGATGCTGCCTGGCCCGCTGAGTTACTGTAGCACTTTGCATCTAATAAACCTCACGGGCCCAATTACTTATTTGTCTGAAGTTCTGGAATTTTCAACATCAATTCAGGTCTCTTTTTTCTTAGTGCTGCTGTGTTGGTTTAAGGGATGCAAGATACCACTACTGCAATCTGTCAAAAGATCTGAGATACCGTGCATCACAGCTTCTGGCCTCAATCGCAAAGGTCATGTTGTTCTTGGCTGGCGATGGAGGTGATGCAGTGGCTAGATGCTTCTGGCAATACCAAAGGCACCCAGGTTTAAAGTGGATAGTAGTTAACATGACTCATTTCAAACAGGCACACACAAGGTCTGTACTGAAGAACTCGTAAACAATTTAAATTGTATGATAAATTGTCTTCCAATCATGCTCTGCGTCTGTATGTGCTTTCACACCATGTTCAAACTGCTGAAACAGTCGCAGAATATCCTCATGAAGAAGGGCCCTAATCAGCAATACCTCCAGAGATGCTGCCCGACCGGCTGAGTGACTCCAGCATTTACGTTTACTCAAGATTCCAGCATCTGCTGTTTCTCATGTCTCCAGCCTCATTTACTGCAGGATATGTTGGGCTGAATGGCCTGGTCGCTGGTCGGCGAGGTCTCGGTGGGCCGTTTCCACGCTGTATCTCCAACGTTTAAAGACCAAATGGACAAGCACCACGAAGGCACAACTGGTACAACTGCACCTCAAAGCTCCAGCGAGGTTTGTTCAGTCCTGATCTTGGGCACTTTCTCTGCGGAGTTTCCTCCCGCATTGTGGGTTGGTAGTTTAGTTTGCTTGTGTAAATTGTCCCAAATGTGTTGGTGAATGGTTGAATCTGGGGGAAGTGGACGAGAATGTGTGGAGAATAAAATGGGATTAGTGTAGGGTCAGTGTGAATGGGTGGTAGATAGCCAACAGGACTTGGTGGGAGAAAGGGAATGTTTAGTTTAGAGATACAGCATGGAAACAGGCCCTTTGGCCCACTGTGACCATGCCGACAACTGATCAACTGCTCACACGAGTTCTGTGTTATTCCACATTCTCATCCCCTCCTGACACACTGGGGGCAATTTTAGAGAGGCCAATTAATCTCCAGACCCGCACATCTTTGGGATGTGGGATGAAACCGGAGCACCCAGAGCAAACCCACGTCGTCACAGGGAGAACGTGCAAACTCAACGCAGACAGCACCCGATGTCAGGATCAAACCCGGCGGATCTGTGAGGTAGACAAAAGTACTGGAGTAACTCAGTGGGTGCGGCAGCATCTATGGAGCTAAGGAAATAGGCAACGTTTCGGGCCGAAACCCTTCTTCAGACTGATGTAGGGTGGGGGTGGGGGAGAAGAAAGGAGAAAGGAAGAGGAGCCAGAGGGCTGAGGGAGAGCTGAGAAGGGGTCTGTGAGGCAGCAGTTATAGCCCACTTTTGATGTCAACTGTTTTTGTCCACATTTGCCAAGAGGAACTAATAACGCCACAACTGCCTTACATGTTATGAATGAAATCCATACCTGAGGGCTGGTCTGGGTGCCTGGAGTCCCTTCAACCTGACCACTCTCAGACATTTGCATTTTACCCTCAACGTAAGCCTCTCGGATCCTCCAGGACGAGGATTCTTTTCGTCCACTGCCTTGGTATAGACTGTATTAGAGAGGAGGGTGTTAGTACAGGGCAGCACACCCGACAGAACTGACCACTCTCCGTCATCTCCCAAATGGGAGCTCATAGCTTCTATGTGAAACACAAAAGGAAAACACACTTCTCAAACATTTACGATAGTTAGGATTGAATACAAAGCTCATACTTGTATCATAGTTTAGAGATACAATATGGAAACACAGCCGTCGGCCACCGACCACCATTCACATGCTCACACCATTCCTACGTTAACCCACTTTCACATCCGCTCCCCATCTCTCTCTGACGTAGGGGAAGACCATTCAGCCCATTGAGTCTAAGCCAGCACTCAGGGCAATGCCATTCGCCCAACTGAGCATGAAATATATCTTATCAAAAAACAGCTGGAGATCAACCTATCATCATATCCAACGACTGAAAATCACAATGAAACAAATGAATAGCAAAGTTAGATTTCAAAGAGTATTTGAAATTTGAATACAGCATTCTAATTTAAATACTAGTACATACTGGCTACTGTAATAAAAGTAAAAGGCAGTTGATTATGTGATGGTGTAAAGAGGGCTGCCATTATTTCTGTGGCAATATCACACTGTTTCAGTGAGGTGCAGAAATGCTGGAAGAGCTCAGCCAGTCCAGCAGCATCTGTGGAAAGGGAAACCAGTCAATGTTCCGCATCAGGGTTATGAAGGGTCCCTGTCTTGAAATGCTAAACAGTTTCTTCTCCACAGTTGCTGCTTGACTGGCTGGGTTCTTCCAGCATTTCTGCTTTAGTTTCAGATTCAATGTCATCAGCTTTATTTGTTTTCCCATATGTAGTTTAGTTTTTTAGATTCAGCATGGAAACAGGCCCTTCAGCCCATTGAGTCCACCATCGATTACCCATTTACGCTAATTCTGTTATCCCACTTTCTCACCCACTTCCAATGTCATTCCCACTTTATCATCCATTCCCCTTTTCACTCGGGGCAAGGTCCAGCGGCCAATTAACTTACAAACCCGCACATCTGAAGGATGTGGGTAGAAACCGGGGCACCCGGAGGAAACCCATGCAGTCACAGGGAGAACGTGCAAACTCCACACAAACAGCACCAGAGGTCAGGATCGAATCTGGGTCTCTGGCGCCGTGAGGCAGCAGCTGTGTCACTGTGCCGCCCATTTCTTAACTTGTGTCGTGCTTGTTTCAACATTTTAAATTATTTCATAGTTTTTGCTTTGTACTTTGAAATGTTTTTTCCAATCCGAAACATGACTTATTAAATTGTTCACTTATTTATTTTTAATTTTTTTTAAATGTTTCTGAAATTATTGAAAAGCTGGCAGTGTCCGTAGCCTGACCTCTGCGTGGCAGAGGCAGTCAGAGGAGGTTCATGGGCAGTCTTTCTCCCAGTCCACCTGACTACATCACTCAAGAGCAGCCAATGCACTACTCCTCTCCACAAAGCCTCAGCCCCACATCAACCTGCATTGGCCATGAGGGGGATCTCACTGAAACTTACCGAATAATGAAAGGCCTCGAAAGATTGAATGTGGAAAAGGATGTTTCTAGTAGTGGGAGAGTCTAGGACCAGAGGGCACAGCCTCAGAATAAAAGGGCGGACGATTAGAGAGGAGATGACGAGGAATTTTGTTAACTTGAGGGTGGCGTATCTGTGGAATTCATTGCCACAGGTGGCTGTGGAGGCCTAGACATTTGGGTATTTTTAAAGTGGAAATCGATAGGTTCTTGATTAGTAAGGAAGTCAAAGGTTATGGGGAGAAGGCAGGAGAATGGGGTTGAGAGGGGAAATATAGATCAAGCATGATTGAATGTCAGAGCAGATTCGATGGCTGAACGGCCTATTTCTGCTCCGGTGTCTTACGATCATCGTAAACAGACTTGGCCCTGGTAAGCCTGGGACAATTAGACATGTGGGTAGTGATGTGGGAGACACCCTGTGGTCAGGCAGCATCACCAGAGAGAGAAGCAGAGTTAACATTTAAATCAGTGAAGGTTTGTTAGCCTGAAACACGAACTCCCTTTCTCTCTCCTCGTACCTACTAAATATCGTCAACACTGTCAGTTTTTCATTCTACACAGTAATCACCAGTAGCCCCAGTAGGGCACCAAACTTCCTCTAGCCAATACAGCAAGAAGTTATATGCAAGTAGTTTCTTGCTGTTTACCTGAACCATTCAGAATCCTTTGACCCAAAATGTGAATTCTTTTGGCTGATCTTCCTTCCAACATCCCACTTTCTTACTCAATCACCCACTGCTCCCTTGAATATTTCATTTGTCAATTGACCTGTGAAACTCTTCAAGTAGGAATCTCAAGCACTTACGCATTGCCGCCATTGTTGTGCGAGTTCTTTTGCCGCGATGTGTCATTGTAGGTGGGCGGCTCCTCTTGCGTCGGTGTCAGGGCTCCCACTACACGCTGAAAGAACGATGATCGAGTCTGTGTGAAATACAATACAGCGCGATTCTGGAATGAAAGGGACTTATGGATGCAAACCAAACAAAAAATGTTCAGGCAGAAATCATATAACAAAGGCCCAATCCACGAGGTGGAAATTATACAGCCAATGGTGGATTGTAATTCCCATGCAGAAACATTCTTACTTCCAACCTGTTGATCCCATGCACTGAAAGAAAGGTGGCAAATCAGTAACCTGCCGAAAAACTGCACCACTCAATGAGTTAAGACTATTTGAGTACTGTGCGATTATCCGGTCAGCTAAGAGGATTATTTGCAAGGAAGCCAAACGATACCAATTTATTTTCTTGCTGAGTCTTTATATCATCAAATAAGACCTTTTTTTTTTTGCGAGAGCTCCGGTCAGACCAAAATCGATCTTTGACTCCAGATCATTAACAGAGTGGCGGGGTGTGATGATCAGTGTAGCACCCGTACACCACACAAACTCAGTTCCATCTTGTTACTGCAGGCTCGAGGACTGCGGAAGGGTGCAGAGGACAGGAGAGAGAAATGGGAGGGGGGGTGGGGGGTGGGGGGGGTTCGGGCAAGGCCGGGGACTGTGCGTAGCGTTTAACGGCACACAAAATAGAAATGAACAGCAATGTGGAGGAAGGAGGCGGCAAACGCAATAAGAGACGCATGCTGGCACTGAAGCACTTGGACATTGTTGGCCAGACAACAGCAACTCAAATGGAGAAACAACTGTAACACCGTCCCACGTCACAGTGGGATCATTATGCTGCAGCGATGCAAGGGCAAAGAGCAGTTACAACAATGCAGGGGAATGGTTGGTTGTGGCCTAACACTCAATTGTGAGCATGCATCAACTTTCTTCACCAATGGACCCATCTCCGTGCCATGGAGAAAAACAGACTTTCACCCAGTGGACCCAGGAGAGCAGCCAATAAAAAGACTGCCGATTTTTTCTTAGCTAATGACTGCACTAAACTAAACTAGTGAAAGGGTGATAGATGGTTGGCATGGGCTCGTTGGGCTAAAGGGCTTGTTTCCAGGCTGTGTCCCTAAACTAAAACTAAATTAAATTCAGAGTACAAGTTTGTTCGTTTCCATTAAACAAAAAAGAATGTCAACATTTACTCGCATATTAATGCAATGCGACAGCAAATTAAAATGGCAGTCATTAGCGAGAATTATTATTAGTTCTATGTCATTAGTTTCTAGTCATTAGTTCTGTTATCCCATTTCCGCATCCTACACACTAGGGGCGATTTACAGAAGCCGATTAACCTGTAAGCCTGCGCATCTTTGGGATGTGGGAATTAAATCAGAGCACACGTTGGAAACCCACGTGTTCACAGGGAGAACGTACAAACTCCTCACAGAAGAGCCCAGGATCAGGATCGAACCCGGGACTCTGGCGCTGTGAGGCAGGAGATCTACCACCGTGCCATCCCTAACCATTTCTGGTGGAAAGAGTCAAGTTTGCGGCAGCGTCACGTAGGGGTTGCCAGTTTCTCCTGGTGATCTAACGGCTCAAGGGGGATTTTCCTATCACACCAAGTAACGAGGGCAACTATATTCTTCGGGCTTGGTAATATCTCATTCAGGCTTCCGGGATCAAACCGACCCTTTCCACCAACACACCAAAAAGGCTAATGATAGCAAATGATTTCTGATGGCGGGTCTTTGCTTGACCTCCGAGTTTAAGGGGGCCCTTGAAACTGCACTCAGTAGGTGCAGATGAGCAGAGGAAATGCACCATGCAAAACTGACAACACGATATAACAAAAATATGTGTACTTCTGAAAATGGAGGAGATTCAAGATTTCCACATTGCTCTCTTAAGGATTATCTCAAAAGAACTTTGGGGTGTACAACCAAGGGGAGTAAAAATCTGGGTGGGAACATTTGGCTGAAGGAATGCATTCCATCCATTCTCTCGAATACTTGGAGCTCGGGCTTCCCACAGACCTGTGTGGTGCTGATCCCCTTCTCTCAGAAAGCAGGTGGGATAAGCCGTAAACCTGGCTATCTGTCCATGGTACACCTGGACCAATTTCTCTTGGTTACACTGGGGTGAAATTCCGGTGAATTTTACAATGGACAATCCATTCCGGCAAGTCAGAGGCCAAAGAGCAGTGATGAAAATGATTCCGCACATACACACACACATATACAAAGTACAGAGAGTGCATTAATCAGGACAACACAGTCAAAATACTTTCCAGATCTCACAGTTAACATGTCATTAAAAACACTGCGTGACCCAGAAGCTGAACCTTTTTTGAAATAGCAAGGTGGCCAATCAAGTGAACATGATGATGGTCATTACCGAAGCAGTTAGAATGGAATAAATGTTCACAGTTTCACCTGCAGGAGGCTGAGATCTGCATGATCTCAGTAAACAGGGGCAGGGGTTTTGAATGATGGGAAATGGTACATTTAAGTGTTGTCAAATGTATTCACATAAGTATTTTCCGAATTGGGTCAATCAACATGCATCGGTCGGTTCACCACCAAATCCTTCCAGTTACCTGTGACAAGCCGCCAGGCTGCTGTTGCTGCATTCTTTTACTTTTGTTCTGTTTGTAGTAATCAAAAATCATCAGCGCTGCATAGACTTTCCCCACTGTCAACTCTGTAGCTGCAGGAGGAAATAAAAACAGGAGAGTGAGCGCCCCTCTTGCAGCCTTGCGCTTACAGTTCAAAGAGATTCCGCCTCAGAGCGAAAGGAAGGCAAGTGTAGGTGGAGTGAAGAACCCGGACCAAACCTGTGCTGTACCTGGCAGGAAAATCTCAGACAGCCTAGAGTGCTGAGAGATACCATCGCCTACATGCAGGACAGACGGGTGGACGTCTGCCTAGTCAGCTTGGACCAGGAGAAGGCCTTCGACAGGATTTCGCACACGTACATGAGGGACGTGCTCTCCAAAATGGGTTTTGGGGAGGGAATCAGGAATTGGATCAAACTGCTCTACACCAACATCCGTAGTGCAGTCCAAATCAATGGGTGGGAATCAGACAGTTTCCCTGTAAGGTCTGGAGTCAGGCAGGGTTGCCCTCTCTCTCCTGTCTTGTTTGTCTGCTGTATTGAACCCTTTGCCGAATCCATCAGGAAGGATGCGAGCATAAGAGGAGTGACATTGCCAGGCAGTGGGGGCATTCAAGTAAAAACCTCCCTGTACATGGACGATGTCGCTGTCTTCTGCTCGGATCCAGGGTCGGTTCGCAGACTGATTAGTATCTGCGACCAGTTTGAGTCGGCCACGGGAGCCAGGGTGAACCGCAGGAAGAGCGAGGCCATGCTCTTTGGCAACTGGCCCGACAGATCTTCCGTCCCCTTCACCATCAAGCCTGACTTCTTGAAGGTGCTGGGGATCTGGTTTGGGGGGGGCTGAGGCGTGTAACAAGAATTGGCTGGAGCGGATAGCCAGGGTGGGGAGGAAGCTGGAGCTGTGAAGGCAACGCTCCCTCTCCATAACGGGTAAAAATTAGGTCATCAGGAGTGAGGTGCTCTCGGGGCTGCTGTACTTGGCGCAAGTGTGGCCTGTCCCTCCCTCATACGCCACAGGGATCACCCGGGCCATCTTCCAGTTCATCTGGGAGTCGAGGATGGATCGGGTGCGACGGGCCACAATGTACAAGTCAGCAGACAACGGGGGTAAAAGCGTGCCCAACGTCACCCTCACCCTGATGGCCACCTTCGTGTGTGGCTGCATCAGGCGGAGTGTAGAGCCAAGGCACGTGGGCACCAAGTGTCACTACCTGCTGAGGTTCTACCTGTCCCCGGTGTTGCGAAGGATGGGCCTGGCGCAGGTGCCACGCAATGTGCCAGTCAGCTGGACATTGCCGCCCCATCTGTCGTCGGTGGAAGGGTTCTTCCGGACCAACACCTTTGACCACATGTCCATCGGGCAGTGGTCAGCACAGAATGTCCTGCAGGCACTGCAGGGAAAGGACTCTATGGACCCGGTGGCGTGGTTCCCTGAGCAAACTGCCCAGCTTGTCTGGCAAAATGCCTCATCGCCAGAACTCACCAACAAGCACCAAGACTGGCGGTGAGGGGAACCCTCCCAGTCAGATCCTTCCTGCACCATCGGAACCTCACTGCCAGTGCACGCTGCCCTCGGGACGGCTGCTATGGCGAGGAGACGGTTGCCCACCTCTTCACAGAGTGTGGGTTTGCTAAAACAGTCTGGAGAAGTATGCAAGGGTCCCTGGTACGCTGTATCCCGAACAGCTCCGTCACAGAGGACTCTGTAATTTACGGACTGTTCCCGGGGCACATTCAGAGACTGACATCGCGTGCTGCTGGAGGGTCATCAACTCGGTGAAAGACGCCCTTTGGTCTGCCCGAGCATTGTTCACCACCCAGCAGAGCGAGATGTCCGTCAGGGAATGTTGCCGACTGGCCCGCTGCAGACTGCAGGAGTACGTGCTGAGGGACGCACTGAAGCTCGGTGCAGCCAACGGCAAGGCTCGGTGGAGGAGGGCCACAGTCTAGGGTCCTTCCGCCGCTGGGCATGGGGGGCACGGTATGGTGGAGACGCCCCTCAAAATAAGGGAAGGTGTCCCACGCCAGTGGGCCACATGAGTGGCACAGATTTGGGGGACTGATTTGTGAAATTTGTAAAAAAATGTATAACTGTATTGGTCAATTTGTATAGCCTCCAAAAATGACGGATGGATTTTCCGCAAGGTTCATGGATTGTATATATTTATCATTCGAATAAAGTCTATTTTGAAATAAATTTAAAAAAACTGAGCGGAGGTGTTCGGCGAAGCGATCACCAAGCCTACGCTTGGTCTCACCGATGTAGAGCAGATGACCCCCTAGAACAGCGGATGCAATAGATGAGCTTGGAGGAGGCGCAATGAAAGTGGAGGAGGTGGATGAAAATGAAGGTGATCTGGTTAGTAAATCTGCAGATTATATGGAAATTGGTGGAGTTGTAAATAATGAGGAACATAGATTATAAAACAGTACAGCACAGGAATAGACCCTTTGGCCCATCATATCTGTGCTGTCCATGATGCCAAATTAAATTAATCACATCTGCCTGTGCATGATCCATATCCCCTGGTCCTGCACTGTTATGTGCTTGTCTAAAAGCCTCTTAATTGTTTCTCTTATTTGCGCTTCCACCACTACTTGGCAGTGTTTCTAGGCACCTACAACTGTCCGTGTAGAAACCATGCCTCGCACACGCCTTTAAACTTTCCCCCTCTCGCCTTAAAAAAGTTTGTCAAAGGAGACAGCCGGATATGGGTTTGTTGGAAATTTGGGCAGAGACGTGGCTGATGGAATTTGATGCAGACGAGAGTGAGGTGGTGCATTTTGAGATGTCAAATGGACGAGGAAAGTATTCAGTAAATAGATGAACCATCGGGAGCATTGATGTACAGAGAGTTCTTGGGATGCAGGTCCGTTGTTCCCGGAGTGTGGTAACACAAGCAGATAGGGTGGTAGAAAAGCATATGGCTTGCACTGGGTGTAAATGTCATGAAGTCATGTTGCAACCATATACAACTTTAGACTGGGCAAGTTTTGGAAAATCTTTCACCAATGTTTTGGAATATGATTAACCTGGATATCTGTTGATTTTTTTTTCCATGTTTGTTATTGTTCCCCTTTTGTGTTCCTTTTCTGCCTCATTTATTTTCCCAAGCGCAGGCAGGTGGGACTAGTGTAGATGGCACGTGTTCGCCAGCATGGGCAAGTCGGGCCGAAGGGCCTGTTTCCATGCTGTCTGACTGTAATTCAATATTAGCCCTCTTATCAAAGAGGGCAAGTGGTGGCCTCACCTATTGGGTTGTAGTTGGGAGATTCTGAAAAGATAACCATCAGACATAATTGGCTTTTGGTTAGCGTAGAAGAGGCAACATCCAGCGATGAACCAGTGGATTGGGAATAAGGTAATGGAGTGGCATACTGAGGTGGGTCAACTAATCCCTTCCAGACTGTTTTATCTTCTGACAGCACAATCATTCATGTTGTGGGCTGTCAGACGAACATTTCTGGCTTTAGGAGGGGTACTCACGTCTATGGGGAGGCACCAGTATGTCCAGAACCTTCTGGGATAGGTTTGTCCAGACAGCAGTTATTTCTTTCCTCAGCTCCGCATCACATTGCTGCTGGAATGCTCCTCCTGTGGGAGAGGACAAGACGGTCAGATGCATAGAAATCATTGCTCTGTACCTCCTCTCATCTTCATCCGGGCACGTGGTGGGTGGCCTGTTGACCATGGATAACTGGAAAGGTTCAATCCCTTGAGGTTAACACTGTGATAAAACACCACGGTCCATTATTTTTTTTATCCACCTCAACATTGAGTTGGAAAGCAAAGCTTCAGACGGGCGGATAAACAGGAGATAATACAAGACCAAATCGCTGAAGCAGCTGAGCATACAGGCAAAATAAGCGGGATTAAACACGGATGGGCTCAGAAATCAGAAGGGCTTCTTTGCAAATCAGGAATGAACATCCACACTAAATCTAGAGGATGGTAATGACAGACGAATGATGAAAGGGAGGTGGGAGGTAGAGAAGGGAAACTCATTCTTGATAAGTAATGCCCCTGTCCCACTTAAGAAACCTGAACGGAAACCTCTGGAGACTTTGCGCCCCACCCAAGGTTTCCGTGCGGTTCCCGGAGGTTTTTGTCAGTCTCTCTAATGGTCGAAAGTGGTTTCCGCTTCTTCTATGTTCCGGCGATTATTTCAAAAAATTGAAAAAACCTCCGGGAACCTGACAACATCACTATGTATTCAGTAATACATGGAGCTCACTACATCACAGACGCAAAATGTATTTGATACGCTGAACAATTGAGGGGAAATTTTATCAAGCAAAGACTCATGAATCTGTGCAATCTACAATCTCAAGACTATGTATACTCTGATGCTGAATATATTCCAGACTGAGACTGATATTGTTTTAAACAAAGGACAGGCGCAAAAAGTTGGAATAAATCAGCAGGTCAGATAGCATCTCTGGAGAAAAGGAAGAAATTATGTTTCAGTTTGAGTCCCTTCTTCAGACTCGACCCGAAACGTCACCTATTCCTTTTCTCCAGAGATGCTGTTTGGTCCGCTGAGTTACTCCAGCGTTTTGTGTCTATCTTCGGATTAAAGCAGCATCTGCAGTTTCTTCCTACACATTGTTTTAAACAACGTCAGGATATGGGACTTGATAGGAAAGTGGACAAAGTACAGAAGCTTATTGAATGATGGTCTCTGCCTCCAAACCATCACAGATATTCTCTTTATTCTCTCCACCACCCTGATCTCATATATTGAATTTAAGTACACTTGTTATATCACGTCTCCAGTTCTGATTACAGGTTGTTTAACTATTTCACCACAGATGCTGCCTGACCTACTGAGTAACTCCAACGTTTTCTCTTTATTCCAGACTTGCAATAACACAGTTTTGTTTGATTATTCGACGAGAGATTGAGATTTACTTTAGATGCATAATTTCCTTCCACTCAGTTCATTCTTGCAATCAAGTGTGTGGAGGAACATTCACTTGGACTTGCAGCACCTGCTTGCTTTTATTGGGTGAAATTGCCCTAGTTTCTGAAAATGAAGAAAGTGGAGACACCTGGAACTGCAGATGCATCTTGGCATCTTGAGCAAAACGCCAAAGTGCTGGAGAAACTCAGCAGGTCAGGCAGCAACTCTGGAGGGAATGGATAGGTGACATTTCATGTTGAGACCCGAAACGACTCCGACCCAAAACATTACCCATCCATTCCCTCCACAGATGCTGCCTGACACGCTGAGTTATCTCCTGCACTTTGTGTTTCAAATAAAGAAACTCGAATGAAGCCTTCCTTTGACAAGCCTTGTCGCGCCAATGTCATCAGCATTTGCCGACACCTTTCTGTGTCTTCATCAAAGCCTCTCGTAAAAACCCTTCAGGTTAGGAGGTGCAGTTCGATTGCAGCACTGTTGATTAAAAAAGGTCATGCTCGGCCAATAATTAAAACAATTCCACTGGGAAATTTTTAGAGAGAGGGAAAATCCAGTATCAAGAAAAAATTACATAAGTAATTTAAGAATATTTAGACTGAAGAAGGGTCTCGACCCGAAACGTCACTTATTCCTTCGCTCCATAGATGCTGCCTCACCCGCTGAGTTGCTCCAGCACTTTTGTCAACCTTCGATTTTTCCAGCATCTGCAGTTCTTTCTTAAACATAAGAATATTTAGAACTATCTTTTGAAGCTTTAAAATGTCACATGCAATAATAAACGCTGCCTGTTCTCCTCCTTTGAATTGGCCAGCCTGTTACTGTTGGAACTGGTTACAGATTTTTCTCATTTATGTTCATTCAACTTCCAGTTAAACAGCAAGCTTTTGAGGCTCGCTCACAGGTCTGATTTTATCATCCATGTGTTGTAATGTGACCTGCCCGTATACTCGGAGTCTCCGGTTTTGCAGTCTTCCCTGCAGCAGTCTGCTCCTTTGCCAGATGAAAGGTGAGGCTCTCTCCTGTCCTAGCTTAGAATCCAGAATGCCCACACTGCCCCTCCATCTGATCTCTGTAATAAGAGTTTGAAATGTGCTCCAGGCGGCTTCTCTCTCGCTGACAAACAATTCTCAGAAAGTAATCTCAAAGATAAAATTACGCTTTTGGTTTCTGACAATGCTCACATGAAAATGTTCCCTGGGCATTTAAGGGAGAGAGCAGGTCGGGGAATGCAATTCCTGTTTTAAACCAAACAAGCTGTCACTGTTTGCTTAAGGAGGGACTGCTGATGCTGGAAAAATTGAAAGTAGACAATAAAATGCTGGAGAAACTCAGCGGGTGAGGCAGCAACTATGGAGAGAAGGAATAGGCGACGTTTCGGGTTGAGATCCTTCTTCGGGCTGATGTCGGGAAGGGGGGGGGAGAGGAGGGGTGGCGGGAAAAAGAAAGGAAGTAGGAGGAGACAGTAGGACTGTGGGAGAACTGGGAAGGGAACGGGCATGGAGAGAGAAAGCAAGGGCTATCTAAAATTAGAGAAGTCAATGTTCATACCGCTGGGGTGCAGACTACCCAAGCGAAATATGAGGTGCTGTTCCTCCAATTTGCGCAGGGCCTCACCCTGACAATGGAGGAGGCCCAAGACAGAAAGGTCAGATTGGGAATGGGAGGGGGAGTTGAAGTACTGGACCATCAGGAGATCAGGTTGGTTAAGACGGAGCGGAGGTGTTCAGAGAAACGATCGCCGAGCCTGCACTTTGTCTCGCCGATGTAGAGGAGTTGACACCTGGAACAGCGGATGCAGTAGATGATGTTGCAGGAGGGGCAGGTGAACCCTCTGCCTCACCTGGAAAGATTGATTAGGTACTTGGATGGAGTCGAGGGGGAAGGTAAAGGGACAGGTGTTGCATCTCCTGCGGTTGCAGGGAAAAGTACCAGGGGAGGGCATGGTTTGGGTGGGAAGGGACAAATTGACCAGGGAGTTGCGGAGGAAACGGTCTCTGGGGAAAGCAGAAAGGGGAGGAGATGGGTGTTTGCTTGTACACATCTCACTGTGTTTGCTTGCAAAATACTATTTTGATTTCCATGAAGACAACAGAGCCATGGATTTTCCAGTAACATTGACGACAATGAACCTTATAAATGTAGAAAAATCCTAATAAATTAAACACAAAGTGCTGGAGAAACTCGATAGGTCAGACAAGAGATGCTTTTTGGAAAACAAGCAATTGCAGTTCTTTGTTTCTCGTAATAAATTGGCATAGATATCACAGAAATGGCAACATAATATTTCAATACTTCCTATAATCAAATAACTGACAATTGCTCATTGTCATATCAATTCTGACTGACTTATTACCAACCAATGCACCCAGCTGAATACTTTTAAAACATTTTCTCTCATATCAAATCGCAAATGTCTTTGTGAGCAACACGACCGAGGAAGGCTCTGTCTGCCAAGAGCGTTTCTCTTCAAACAGGTGTTTGCACTTGTGTTTTTTTATGTTCTGTGCCCTGATGTTTGAAATGCATGGATCATGCATTAATTAGCATCCAGCAGACATTGAAGTGAAGATCCGTTAGATACTTTTCATCTTCAGCCCTTCAAGAGCGGCAGGCAGTCTGGGACTAGAACAGCTCATCAATATTAAATGGATTCATTTTAGGATTTGAATTCCCACAGTTTTCACTTCAGTTTCTCATTGTAATGCGGTTTATTTTTTTTAATATAAATCTGGGCATAAAGCTTGTTTATTTTCTTTCAAGTGGAGCTGCAGCAGATTTTGGATTTTTTGAAAGGCAGAATAAGCTGCATCTGCTCTGCAGGTCTGGCAGCATCTGTGGAGGGAGATATGGAGTTATCTTTTGAGGTCTCGAACCTTTCATCAAAACTGAAAAAGTGAGGGTGAAAATGTTTTAAGGAGGCCCTGTTACCTCGCAAACCCTTCGCACCATTCAACTCCTTTCTGCATCCACCTGGTCACAGACATTCCCTCCTTTCCTCCGCTTCCCTTTCCCTCATCTTAAAATTCCCTCTTCTCTCCTCTCCCGCCAGGCTGAGGACACAAAAATTGAAAGCAAGTCCCACCAGATTCACAAACAGCTTTTTTCCCTCCCTGTTATCAACTACTGAACAGAACTCTCATAAGCTGAAGGTGTAGTCCTGATCTCCCAACCTACCACATTGCTACCCTTGTACTTTTATTTCCTCAGCTTTCTCTATGGCTGTAGCACTGTAAAGCTGTAACAGAACATTGTGCGGACTGGCTGTGTGTGTGCGCAGAGAGCAGGCTCCTGCAGGCTGGTCGTTTGTTATGAGCCCCCCTCTGTCCCATCGCTAGAGGGAGACCAGCAGGAGGTGAAACTCCCCCCCCCCCCCCCCCAGTGGTCCTGTAAAGGACACAAAGTGTTGGAGTAACTCAGCGAGTCAGGCAGCATTCCTGGAGAACATGGATAATGAGTCGGGGAACCTTCAGTCTTGTGACTGGCCAACGTGGTCCTCTACTTGGCCCCCCACGGCATTGCTGCATGAACAACAAGCAAATACAAACATATGGATTGTATAGGAAGGAACTGCAGATGCCGGTCTAACATCAGTCTGAAGAAACGTCACTCATTCCTTCTCGCCAGAGATGCTGCCTGTCCTGCTGAGTTACTCCAGCACGTTGTGCCAAACGTATGTGCGATCCCTGCTGAAGGAAGAAGGCCGATGTGGAGCTGCACCACACAGTGTGAGGTGACCCCAGCTGCTCCCCCAACACCTAACTTTGTTATCCCACCAGGGATTTGTGGGAAACATAAAAAAACACCAGTTCAATTTCAAAGCTGCTGTTAAACGCCTGCTTTAAGAGTTTGTGCCACTTTAAATCACCGACATGCCTTTGCCACGTGACAGTGGGAGAATGTGGGGTCAAGCTGATCACTGCATAACCCCAGCTGCCAGGTTGGAGTGAAAAGTCAGTGGGGTCACTGTGGGATGCCCAGTTACCCCTCCACCTGCTCCCAGGGTTAAAGTTCACACCAGGAACCATGCAGAGCACTTCTGTTGATTCCATTAATCATTATTCAAAGTGTTAAAGAAGGAACTGCAGATGCTGGAGAATCAGCAGGTGATACACTCCTGACCGACAAACCACCAACTTCCATCCGGCACTCAAATACACTTGGACCATTTCCGACATTTCCCTACCATTCCTTGACCTCACCATCTCTATTGCAGGTGATACACTTGTGACCGACATCCACTACAAACCAACTGACTACCACAGCTACCTGGACTACTCTTCCTCCCACCCTGCTTCCTGTAAGGACTCCATATTCCCAATTCCTCCGTCTACGCCGCATCTGCTCCCAGGATGAGGTATTCCACACCAGGTCATCACAAATGGCCTCATTCTTCAGAGAACGGGGATTCCCCTCCCCTACTATAGATGAGGCACGCACCAGGGTCTCCTCCATACCCCGCAACACTGCCCTCTCTCCCCATTCCCCCACTCGCAAACTGGGCAGAGTCCCCCTGGTCCTCACCTTTCACCCCACCAGCCGACAAATACAACACATAGTCCTCCGCCAGTTTCGCCACCTCCAACGTGACCCCTCCACTCGCCACATCTTCCCATCTCCCCCCCTGTCTGCCTTCCGCAAAGACCGCTCCCTCTGCAACTCCCTGTCAATTCTTCCCTTCCCTCTCGCTCTACCCCTTCCCCGGGCACTTTCCCTTGCAACCGCAAGAAATGCTACACTTGTCCCTTCACCTCCCCTCTCCACTCCTTTCAGGGACCCAAGCAGTCCTTCCAGGTCCGACAGAGGTTCACCTGCACCTCCTCCAACCTCATCTACTGCATCCGCTGCTCCAGATGCCAGATGATCTATATCGGTGAGACCAAGCGGAGGCTTGGCGATCATTTCGCCGAACACCTCCGCTCGGTCCGCAATAACCAACCCGACCTCCCGGTGGCTCAGCACTTCAACTCCCCCTCCCATTCCGTATCCGACCTCTCGGTCCTGGGCCTCCTCCATGGCCAGAGTGAGCAACACCGCAAGTTGGAGGAACAGCACCTCATATTCCGCTTGGGGAGTCTGCATCCTCTGGGTTTGAACATTGAATTTTCTCAATTCTGTTAACCCTCGCTGTCTCCTCCCCTTCCCACCACTCCCTCAGCCCTCGGGCCCTGGCATTCCCTCTCTCTCTATCTCTTTCTGCCACCCTAGTCGCACTAGTTTCTCATTTTCACACTACAACAGCTTACAATGGCTTGTTCCCTTTATCATCGATACTTTTGTGCATATCTTTCATTCATTGTTCTTTATCTCTCCACATCACCGTCTATATCTCTCGTTTCCCTGATCCCTGACCAGTCTGAAGAAGGGTCTCGACCCGAAACGTCGCCTATCTCCTTCGCTCCTTAGATGCTGCTGCACCCGCTGAGTTTCTCCAGCCTTTTGTGTGCCCATCATTATTCATAAAATAGGGTTGAATGAATGTGAAATTAGTAAAGGCAAGTGCAGATGACAATAAAAACACAGAGTGCTGCAGTAACTCAGTGGGTCAGATAGTATCTCTGGAGAACGTCGATAAGTGACGTTTCAGGTCTGCCATGTCTGCCTGACCTGCTAACCTACTCAGTTTCCTAGTTACTCTGACATACCTGAGGCGCCACAGTGGGGCTGCCTCACTGCACCAACGACCCAGGTTCGATCCTGACCATCAAACTGCTGTCTATATGCAGTTTGTACAGTCTCCCTGTGACCAAGTGGGTTTTACTAGTTGCCTTGGCTAGGAAATCTTTATGGAAAAAACATTGACTTTCAGGTTCGGTCTCCTGGGGTCTCCATATCACAGTTCTATCCCCACCCCATTCAGTAGTCTGACATTGTTTTTGGATATGGTTTAATTTCCTAGTCCATCCCAACTACAGCAGCAATAGTTGATCATAGCTCGCTGCCCACACATTATATCTAAGTTTCAATCATTCCATTGTGCAGAGACTAAACCCGAGCATCCTCCTCTGCAACCCATAAGCTGGGCCAGTGCCTCACCTGTCTTTCTCCCCTCACTCAGTCACTGCAGCACAACCAGAGGAAAGATCTTCAAGCTCATCGAATATGTGATGCCCCATTATATTACGTGTCCAGCGAGCGATGCAAGTAAGGTTAGTGTGCCCCTCCAGACAACTGTATCCCTTGCTGGCAATCATAGTGGTTTGTAAAAACACATCAGGGTACGAGTCTGTGGTCTCCAGAACTATGCGTAAGTCTTTCTCCGTGTTATGGTTGTACTTGCCTTTGCGGTGGTGTAAAACAACCACAAAATGGATGTCATGAGAGGTCGGACTGAGCCTTCAAAATCTGGAGTTTACAAGAGGGCGAATGACCTCATTGAAAGAATCACAATTCCTAGACGGCTGGTCCCCCCTCGTTGAAGAATAGAGAAATTTGGCTCTTGATACAAGACAGTGATTTAGAAGTTGGTGAAATGTCGTATTTCTCTACCACGGAAGCTTGTGGAAGTCCCATTTCTGAGTAGCTTCAAGGCAAGAATCAATAGATTTAGGTCAATGAAGACAATGAAATAAAATTATATAAATGCAAGGAAGTGAAGTTGTGTAGAATTTCAGATTTGACCTGACTGAATACCAGAGTGGGCTTGAGGGTCTGAATGACCTACTCTTGCTTCCATTTCTTATGATCTGTGATGTGGCATATTGTGCTCAGCAGAACTATGAAATAAAATAGATAATTCTCAATGCACTTCACAGACCAATGCACTCGTACATACAAACATCTTGCTTTTCTGGAAAGAAGATATCTTTTGCAATAAATCTCATTATCACACAATGAACATGCACTTTCTGTGACTGTGACGGAGAATCCCATTTAAAGATTTATGGTTGAGGGAACCCAGTCACAGATTTAATTCTCGGACTTGATATGGAGGGAGGACATAGTTACCATTCACAGTCATACAACTTTCCCATGCTGACCAAGAAGCCCCATCTATCTTTATCTTTATTTCGAACGATTAAAAAAAAAGAAAAGAAAAGATGAAAATGAATAAAAGGAAAATTATATATATACATATATATATATATATATACATAAATACATACACACATACATACATATACATGTACTTATATATATACATACATATACACATATACATCACATATATGTACATAATATATATGTACATACATAAATTAAAAAATCAAAAAGCCAATTTCAACATACATTAGAAAGCCAACATACATACAAAGCCAATTTCAACATACAATCTACATTAGTCCCACCTGCCTGTGTTTGGCCCATATCCCTCTAACCTTTTTTATCCACATACCTGTCCAAATGCCCATATGCCCATAATAGGATAATAATTTGTCCATTTGGCCCATTGAGTCTGCTCCACCATTCGCTCATGGCTGATCTATTTTCCCTTTCAATCCCTTTTAAGTGTTGGTTTGGTACCTGCCTCAGCTACTGACTCTACAGCACATTCCATATTCCCACTATCTCCTGTGTGAAAAAGTTGTCCCCCAGGTTCCTATTAACTCGTTCCCCTCTCACCTTAAACCTATGTCCTCTAGTTCTCGATTCCCCACTTCTGAATAAAAGACTCTGCATCTACCCTATCTATTCCCCTCACTATCCTATATACCTCTATAAGATCATCCCTCATCATCCTGCACTCAAAGGAATTAAGTCCTCGTCTGCCCAACCTCTCCCGAAAGCTCAAGCCGTCAAGTCCTGGCAACATCTTTGTAAATCTTCTCTGCACTCTTTCCAGCTTAACCACACCTTTCCTATTGCAGTTTAGTGACCGGAACTGAGCGCAATACTTCAAAGGTGGCCTCATCAATGTCTTGTACAACTGTAACATAACCTCCCAACGTCTCTACTCAATACCCTGACTGCTGGCCAGTGTACCGAAAGCCTTCTTGACCACCCTACGGAGTGGTTCATTCAACTCGGGCAGCCTGGGCCTGTGTAACGCCCAGAGAACTATGTGCCTGCACTCCTAGATCCTGACAATCGTCCACAGTTTCTCGTTAATTATTTCCTCCCTGCACTTGTGCATCTGACAACCAACTCGATTTTGTTTTGAATCTCAGAATCTGAACATTTTGAACAAAGCCCACAATTGTCCCTCATTCTCCAAGATCGCAGGCCGTTTCATCGGATAGCCAGGTCAGAAGCAACACTGGAGAGTTTGGAAATGTTAAGTAAAAGCAGAACGCATTGGAGTCAGCAGCCCAGGCAGCCTGAGGTGGAGTGATGAGGCTGAGTGGGGAAGTGAAGAGAGAAAGCAATAAAGAAACAGGGAGCATGCCCTTCAGGTCAATGATTGTTTCTGAGAACACATTACATTCTCCCCAACAATGAACAACTCTAAAGTTTCATAATTATTTCATGCACACTACTTTTAAAAATTGTATTACCTCTTGAAACAGAAATGTTCATATACACATGGTGCAATCTGAGCCTGGGTTTCCTGGCATTTGTGTCCAGGCTTCTACATTACAAGGCCAGTGACATATCCAAACCACACCATCGCCTGTCTGATGATCAAAGTTCAGACCAGGTTACTCTGTTCTCACCAACATATTGTCGTGCTTGGAGAGGCATCCAAGCTGCTTGTAATTACCCCAAAGGTCCTTGTGACACACAGGGATGAGCAGAGATTGTTTACATTACAACCTCCACACTCATGGATTAATCGTTCCCACATCACTGCACCAGATATACTTGCACAAGGCTCAAACAAAGAACACCAATGCACATATGGTACAGCTGCCCAATGTAGATATGATATAGGGCCTCAATGGTGCTCTAGCTACCATTGGTGCCTCACAGCTCCAGGGGCATGGTTTTTATTCCGACCCCGGGTGCTGTCTATCTGGAGTTTGCACTATCTCCATGTGACTGTGTGGGCTTGGGCAGATGTCCTAGTTTCCTCCCACATTCCAAGGACAGGCTGTGAATGGGATTAAGTTAGAAAAATAGATAATAGGTGCAGGAATAGGCCATTCAGCCCTTCGAGCCAGCACCGCCATTCGATATGATCGTGGCTGATCATCCGAAATCAGTACCCTGTTCCTGCTTTCTCCCCATATCCCTTGATTCTATTAGCTCTAAGAGCTCTATCTAAGTCTCTCTTGAAAACATCCAGTGAATTGGCCTCCAGTGCCTTCTGCGGCAGGGAATTCCACAGACTTCACAACTCTCTGGGTGAAAAACTCTCAACTCTCTAGATTGTGGAGCGACTGCTAAACAAGGAAAGGGGGATTGGACTGTTGGAAGGCAGAAGGTAACTGGTAGACTGAATGACCTCCTACTGCATCATATTATGGAAGTAAAGTAATTTTGAATGACGCACGTCCATATTAAGTCTCTACCTTAACAAAAATGTTGGTTAGCAGAAACCCATTTGGGCTGGTGTATTGGTCAAAGGCCTTTTGAAAGAGCAGTCCAGAGATTTTCCTTTCAATATCATCTGACATTGTGAGTGGGAGGCATTGGGACATGCAGCAGGGAGGGATGGGTCTTGATCCTCTGGTGGGAACCCTGGCCGGGATGAAAGTTCAGCTGGCTAAACATCCTTCATTAACCAAACATATTATTTTGTTGAGCATTTGTTACAAACAATTTAGAAAGCACTTCAAATGCACACGGATAAAGTTCAATGAAGGGCATGAGTGATGGAATGCATCGTTTGTAATCCAATGACACTAAACCCAACACTGGGCACTACTGGCAAGGTCAACCTTTATTACCCATCCGTACCTGGCCTTGAGAAAGTGACGGTGAGCTGCATTCTTGAAACACTGCAGGCACTTCAGAAGAAAGCCATCGGACCTCATTAGACGTTATGAGGTAGACAGTGTATGTTGGAAGGAACTGCAGATGCTGGTTTAAACCGAAGTCTGAAGCAGGATCTCGACCCAAAACGTCGCCCATTCCTTCTCTCCAGAGATGCTGCCTGTCCCGCTGAGTTACTCCAGCATTTTGTGTCTGTATGAGGTAGACCGGTAGACCTTCCTCTCCAAACATAGTGCACTAAATCCTACTCCATAGCGATTGCAGAAGCAATGTTTCCCACTCACCTGCAGCAATTTTGACGTCAAGGGCTGTTCTAATCAATGCCATCAGGGTCGATGTGAAATGCACGGAGCCATCTTCAGCTATCGGCATGTTCATTCTCACAAGCCGCTGAAAGTGAATTGCGATGGGGTCTAGTTAGTGGGGATTTTTGCACTGACCACAGTTAAGCTCTATGCATGTGGTAATCTACACTTTCAACCGTGTTAACCATTCATTTGCTGACCCAAGTGGCTTCCAGTCCCTTTTCTAAGACGTGCAGACTGCAGAGAAAGAGGGAAATGTTTCCTGCTTTCCGCTAGAGAAGCAGAGAAAACAAGCTTGGAATTAAGTTCTGGTTTAATTTGGAACATTTCTGGGACATTGAGTCTCCATGAGCTGCTGCCAGATTCAACATTCTGGAGAATATTTTTACTCATCAGCATTTCTAGCACAGATACACCTGATTTTGAGGCTCATAATAGCTTCAGTGTGATTACTGGCAATCATTCCACCTGCTGTAATTCCAGCATCTAATCTTTCTGACAGGAAGACGAAAACACTTCAAGTAACAAGCGATTTTTCTTCTGAGACGAACATATCTAATTGACAATGCTTCAGAAAGTTGGGAAGCTGCAATTAGAGGCGCCAGTCCAGAATTTGGCCAAGGTGACAGACATGTGCAGCGTTAGGGCACTGAGGATTGCAGTCAGTAGACCAAAGGTTAACACAAGTCAGCATTCATTAATCTGAAAAAACAGTGCAACGCAACCGATAACTTATTCAAACGGCAAATGCATTCGAGAGCAAGAGGGAGAGGAGGAGAAAGAGAAACACAGACGGAAGAGCAGGCAGATGGAATGTTCTCCAGCAGAGCAAAAGCAGGCAGAGACTTGCATCTAATTCAGAGGACAAGCGATGGGGCACATGCTGGAATGCAATGGCACATGAACTGTACAGGGATCCTGTCCTGCTATTCTGAAGTGAGGGCTGTGGAAGATCTGAGAGGCCAAGGTATAATTACAGAACAAAGAGAGAGAGAAAGAGAGAAAAAAAGAGACAACCTTAGAGTCCTTTTTAAATAGAAAGCAGATTTTCAGTAAGGTTTAAAGCGAGATCTTCTTGCGAACATTAAGTGAACAGGGAAATGAAATAAAGAAAAGTGCAACAACATAAGGTTCACACAAATGGTCCATTGAATTTAAAATAAATTTACTTCAAAGAGAATATAAACAAAATACAATTACAATGCTCCACTAAACATCTACAAGTTCTCAACTAAAAGGTGCTGTTATATTTAGTCACTGTGATAACTGCAAATACAGTTACATTTATTCACAGGCAACTCAATTATGAAAATGAGTGGATATGTATTACATTCATCAGAAAAATGTAGATCTATCCAAAACATTCTGATCCCTCAAAGCTTTGCTCGTGGAAAATACTTAAATTGCTGTCCAAATGTTTCCCAGCCTCCAAACCTCTCACAATTTATGTTAAGTCTGCCTGGCTTCTGCCTGTCCTATCCCTCCATAGATGCTGCCTGACTGCTGAGTTCCACAAACACTTTGTGTTTCGTTCGAGCTTCAAGCATCTGCTCATCGGAACAATGGCACAGCGGTAGAGTTGCTGTCTTACTCGGAGACCTGGGTTTGATCCTGACTACAGATGCTGTTTGTGTGACCACATGGGGTTTCTCTGGGTGCTCCGGTTTCCTCAAGAAGACGTAGAGGTCTGTAGGTTATTATTTTTTTTTTTATGTACCAACATTTTAAGTTGTTCCTAGTGTGGAGAATAGTGCTACCAGCGGGGTGATCAATTCGGCAATGAGGATGGTGGGGAGTAGAGACTGCGACTATCAAACATACAAATCTTCAGTACCCTGCAGCTGTTTGTTTAGATTTTTAACGAGGACAATGAAAATATGTTCTGTTACCAGGTCAACATCTCAATAATTGCAGCTTCTTTCATATTCAAAAATCCTGGGGGGACAAAATCCTGCACCATATCAAAATCTATGGAGGAGAGAGAGGAGAGGAGAGGAGGGAGAGAGGGGATGGGGAGAGAGAATGGAGAGAGGGGGAGGGAGGGGGAAGGGGAGGGGGTTAGGGTGATGGGGGAAGGAAGGGGAGAGTGAGTGGGAGGAAGAGGGGAGGGGGAGAGAGTAGCGAGAGGAAGGTAGAGAGGGAGGTGAGAGGGGGAGAAAGAGGCGGCGAGAGAGGTGGGGGGAGAGTGTGGGACGGGGTGGAAAGAGGGGGGAGAGAGGGGGAGAGGGGGAGGGGGGGAAAGAGGGGGGGAGAGGGGGGGGGGAGGGGGGGGGGGGGGGAGGGGGAGGGGAAGGGAGAGGGAAGGGAGAGGGAAGGGAGAGGGAAGGGAGAGGGAAGGGAGAGGGAAGGGAGAGGGAAGGGAGAGGGAAGGGAGAGGGAAGGGAGAGGGAGGGAATATAATTGGATTATCTGTGATGGGAACATTAAAACTATTTGAAATAAAAAACAGAGTTACTGAGTGTTTCTAGTTGAGCATTTATGCATTAAGATTTGGATTTATTTTTTTTTTTATGGCTTTATGTAAAGAAAGAAATTGAACACTTTTGGGTAATATTCCTCCAAACTTGCTAATTTGGAAAGACGCAAATAAGCTTCAATACTAATGACAACGTGACCTTGGAATGAGGAATGGAAAAATGAGAAGAACAGTGACACTAAATATAACAGCACGCGTAATAAAGCACAGATCTGGATTCGACACACAAGGCTGGGTTCGTGTACACTTGGTACGTTCTCTACCTTGTAGGCGACTCTGGAAGGACATTTCTTTCCCAGACCTAAGGGTGGACACATGTGTCTCAGCATCTCATACATGTCATTGTAAGTGATGCGGCCACTTGGGAAAATAAATGAGGCAGAAAAGGAACACAAAAGGGGAACAATAACAAACAAGGAAAAAAAAGAACAGATATCCAGGTTAATCATATTCCAAAACATCGGTGAAAGATTTTCCAAAGCACGGGAAGGTGTCTTTTTCCCATGAAATCTAGGTTCGGTAATCCCTGTTTCAATTAGGAATGATTGACGGTTTAGTAGATGGAAGAATGGGAGTATTAATGATGGCTCCTTTCAGGGCAGCATGCCAAGATATCTCCAGCAAACTTATAAAAGCTCAACATCGGAGTGAATGATACATGATGATCAGGTCAATCATTCCTGTTCAGATGCAGACAGTCAGGGCGATTGGGATACTCTGCGTATCAGCTGAATTCCAAACCTTATACGCCAACCCATGTGGGCAGTTCTTTCCTAAGCCAACAGGTGGTGAGATAATGCGCAACAAATTGTACATATCCTTATAATGAATCCGGTAACTGGAAGAAGAATTTTACACGTTAGAAAATGAGACCTACAAAATGAATTTATGAAACAAGGCTTCATATCAGAGAACCGACTGTGACTGACACAAAGCAAAAGGGGAATGCAGGAAAACAAAACAGGCAGAAAGAACGAATAGAGTGAAAATACATTGAACTGGGACAGAAGTGGAATAAATTCAAACGCTCAAAAACCAATACTTATACCCTCAGTGGGCCACTCTTGCAGCGGCAAACATATCTCCCTTTAGAATTTATTGAAGTCAAAAGTCAGCTTATTCTGGTGTTATACACAAGTACTTTGTGTTTTAAATGGGATTTAAATTTCTCACGTTGATTTTCTTTTCCTCTGTAGGGTAAATCTGCAGAGCATGCTCCACTCATAACTTATAAAAACAAAAGTTTTGTTTTACTGGATGGGTTGTATCATCCAATACATGGGAGTTATAAATATTTCTGCATTGGATTGTAATTGGCACAGCCCCTTTAAAGTGCTTGCCTTGCGATTTCAATGTGTTTGGCTTGGCTATTAAAATAATTGGAAATTAAGTCATTACATGGGCACTGATTTTCACGCTAATAGTTTTTAAGCTAATTATTGATTGAAAACCCCCAGACAGTTCATGAGGAAAACAATAGTTACATTTGACTTTTTGAGGATATAATGAGAGGAGTGACTGTCACTAATAACACGCTCACAACGGAAACAGCTTAGGATTTAAATGTTAAACATGTTCAATACCAAAACCTGTAAATCTACACAAAGATTACAATTGAGCATCATCGTAAAATATTGTGCCAGAGTTACCAGGAATTGAATTGTAATGAATGGGAATAATGCAACAAAACTGACATATTTAAAGTAGGAATCATTCATCTTGTTTGATGTCTGTTGCTTTTGATAGGAAACCAGGCTGCATTCAATTTTCAATTAATGGAACCTATTCTTCACATATATTACTGTCTGGGTTATTTTAAAAATATATCAAATATGGGTAGCATTGACAGAAGTTCCCTGACATTTGTCTGCCTTTGTACATGTCCCTCACAGATGGAATGTGTGGGAAGGAACTCGTTAGTGAATGGCAGAGTGCTCTTTGCTTACTTTATAACGTTTGTTCTTTCAGGACTTTTCATTTTTATTCCTTGTGTGCAATTGATAAGATTTTCACCAAGTGGCAAACTTGTTCTTGGTGGTACTGTTTTTAAGATCTAGTTATCCCTATGCTATTGATTGTAATAGAATGAAATGGACAGTCAGAATGCAATGCACTGATTCAATTGGGGATAGATTTCTCTGCACCCGAGATATGCAGCAGATACTGGACAACCAGATGTACAAACAGACAGATATTGTAGACCAATCTCATCCATTCAGATTCCAATAGCCATAATTAAACAGCCACAACGGAGATCTATTCTAACCTGGGGTTTTGCTACTACACCCTCAGGCTTCAGTTGATGAAAATGCAGGTTCTAAAACCTGCAGGGCACAGTCTAAGCTCGTTATCAAAAGTCTACACAACCTCTATACGCATCATTCAATTATCTGTTGTTATTATATTGGTTTTTTTGAACAAACTCATGTGGTTCCCTGTTCTCTAAGGTTTGTCCTTACAGTTGGATATGAAGTTCATACGTTCATAAGTGATAGGAGCAGAATGATGCCAATTTGGCCCATCAAGTCTACTCTGCCATTCAATCATGCCTGATCTATCTCTCCCTCCTAACCCCATTCTCCTGCCTTGTCCCCATAACCCCTGACATCTGTACTTATCAAGAATCTATCTATCTTTTCCTCAAAAAATATCCATTGACGGCCTCCACAGTCTTCTGTGGCAGTGAATTCCATAAATACACCACCCTCTGACTTTAGAAATTCCTCCTCACCTCCTTCCGAAAGTGGAGTTGTAAAAAGTAGAATGTAGAGTTTAAATTCACAGCTAATTTACCTGTGACAGTGATGCAGAGTGTTTTGGAGAACTCAGTTTAAAAAGGGCATCCTTGTGTGTCCCAAATGTTTACACTGCAAAATATCTCACTATTGAAATTTCCACAATATAATCATTCTAAAATCTAACTGATTTGTGTTGCTGATCCCTGCCTTGGCTTAGAGCAACACTTATATAAACTGTCTATGCTGCTCTTGCCTCGTAGAGAGGGCAACTTAATGTTAATGATGCTAAGGGACAGGTTATCTATATGTGTGGAAAGGAACTGCAGATGTAACTCAGTGGGTCAGGCAGCATCACTGGAGAAAAAGGATGGGTGATGTTTCGGATCGGAACCTCTTGCCTCACTCTTTTTTGATTCTGATGTTAAGGCCACTGGCTTAGACCACAGATGGCACAGAGATTAATGATAATCTTCCATCAAAGTTCAGGGTCAGTCACATCAGCTGTCACATCAATGAATGGTCCTTCCATTAGCTAAGGGGCTGTCCGTTTCATATCTAATTGTGGACATTGGACTTTGCCTATGGAATTGGTGCTCTACAATGCTGAGAACTATAGTCTGACGAAGGATTTCGGCCCGGAAACGTTGCCTATTTCCTTCGCTCCATAGATGCTGCTGCACCAGTTTCTCCAGCACTTTTGTCTACCATATTTTGCACTCTGTATATTCCCCTTTGTTCTACCAATTGTACATGAGTTTGATGTGATTGTATTTATTTATATATATTGTCTGATCTGATTAGATAACATGTAGAACAAAACAAAGCTTTTCATTGTACGTGGTAATAATAACCCTAAACCTAAACAAATGCAAAATGCTCTTTGCAAGCAAACTGAAACAAAGGGAAACATCAAATTATCCATCTCCAAATAACCACCAAGCAGACGAGCCCAAATTCATTCTGTGAATCAATCATATTAACTTTCTATCACATAGGTGTTAGCCTTATATTCTGAATAAATGATGCTTGTTTTATGTAGTTAGTTGCTTCAGTCGTTTGACTTTGTGAATTTATTTGCAACTCTCTGACTGCACTTGCCTGAAGGTTTTTTGTCAGGTGTTTTTAACAACTAACGGTGCGAGTTTATGGATTAATATATTGATCACGTCAGCCCTGACTGGTGGAAAGGTAAAACTGAGAATGTAGTGATTCACGAACTAGATCCTAGCGCAAGTTTACGAATAGGTTATTGTGGGTTAAGGAAGTAAAATACTATTTTGTCCTTAGTCTGGGCTCCTTCAAGTCATACAGCCAGCAGGGAAATGGGCTCTGCAGCACAATTTGTTCATGATAACCATTTACTTGTATTTGACCCATATCCTTCTCGACCATTCCTAGCTATTTAAATTGTCAGAGTATGAACCTTCAGGCAAGGGTGGCAATGGTGGCGCAGCAGTAGAGTTGCTGCCTCACAGCGCCAGAGACCCGGGTTTGATCCTGGCTAGGGGTGCTGTCTGCATGAAGTTTGTATGTTTTCCTTGCGACCCTCCCCCCTTGCCCCCTTCCTCCTCCCGAGTCATTTTACCAGTTCCACCGTTCCCCACATTGTTTCTCTTGAGATCACAACTTCCCAAGCCAACAATGGACCTCCCAGGCAACGCTTTGCCTGGGGTTATTTATGGCTGGCCTTATCTCTCCTCCAGCTCTTTACCCCCCCCCCCCCCCTCCTATTTTCAGTCTGAGAAAGGGTTCCTACCCAAAACATCACCCGTCCTTTTTCTCCAGAGATGCTGCCTGACCCGCTGAGTTAGTCCAGCACTATGTGTCCATTTTTGACATCGCACATATTTGGCATTCAGAAAACTCCAACCAGTTAAATATCGGGCAGGTAATTTTGGAAATAAGTTCAGTTTTACTCACCAGGCTCCCGGATCATAGTCAGCCCAGACTCGGATGAACTCATCCAAGTGATGAGGTCCCAAGATAGAAGAGTCTCGGGTTAAATATTCAAAATTGTCCATAATGACAGCTACAAAAAGATTCAGCATCTGGAAGGACAAACGTAGTATCCACTAAATGAATGAAACAACATAAAACAAAACTGCACAATAAAGGCAGTATCAGAAGAAATCCATGAACATTCACTATTGCCTCTGTAGATGCTTTTTAACATAAACAATTGCAAATTTATTTAAATGGGAAACAGGAGCTTGAGAAAAGAGCACTTGATATAAGAATTCTGTTTCAATGACTTGATTAGGAGATCCAGTCGATACACTGTGCAGTGACCAGCTGGTGATCAGCATTGACAGAGGAACACACAAAGCAGTTAACCCATTGCTGTGGAAGACACTGGTCTGACCATACCTCACTCACCGAGAGCACTTCCTTCCGGTCACCAAACTCAGCAATGAAATTCCCGCTCATGGCAGGGTCCAGAAACAATCATTGGTTTTCCAGTTGTCTACAACTTCAATCACAATGACATGCTGTTTTAGACTCGATGTAATAAAAAGGCACTGCAGCTGCTGGTTTATACTAAAGATTGGTTCGGCAACTTGTGTGCCCAGGAGCGAAAAAGACTACAAAAAGTAGTAAACACTACATCGGCTCTGACCTCCCTACCATCGAGGGGATCTATCGCAGTCGCTGCCTCAAAAAAGGCTGGCAGCATCACCAAGGACCCACATCATCCTGGCCACGCACTCATCTCCCCACTACCTTCAGGTAGAAGGTACAGGAGCCTTTAGACTGCTCAGAAACAGCTTCTTCCCCACAGCCATCAGGCTATTGAACTCAACTCAAACAAAACTCTGAACATTAATAGCCCATTATCAGTTTATTGCACTTTTTCTGTTGTGTATATATTATACAATGGTATATGGACACACTGATCTGTTCTGTATTCATGCCATATATATTCTGTTGTGCTGAAGCAATGCAAGAATTTCATTGTCCTATCTGGGACACATGACAAAAAAACTCTCTTGACTCTTGAGATAGACCCAAAATGCTGGAGTAACTCAGTGAGTCAGGCTGAGAAAATGGGTAGTCTGAAGAACGCCCTCCATTCAAAACGTCATCTATCCATTTTTTCCAGAGGTGCTGACTGACCCGCTGAGTTACTCCACCATTTTGTTTTGGACTCTATTTTTTTTTTGGAAGCCACAGATTTCAAGCTAAGCCAATTAATATGTTCAAGCCCTGTATCAGAAATGAACAATAAAGTCCTGCAAACTGTGAGATCACCAGTCGGTGGATAAAGCACACATCTGCCACAGACTGTTAATGCTGAGGAGAGTAGAGTTTCTTCCTCCCTCTCTGAACCCATTTGCATTCATGCTTCGTAAATATAATGGGTGAAAAAGCTGTCCCTGATCTTGGATTTGGCAGGGACGGCCGCAAGATAGCGTTGGTCAATCAAAATAAGATGCTATTTTCATATCCCTAAAGCAACGCAACTTCACTGTGTGTGACTAAATAAGATGTTTTGAAAGGACTTATTTTGATTTACTACAAAGTCAGTCCTGTGGAATGGGTCTCCAAATGGATAAGCTCACATCTGTTCCCCCTGAAGATACATCTGCACCGCATCAAAGTGTTTACATGCATGACAAAGGTCATTGCAATGAGAAGCAAATGCACCTGGAATGAAGAGCTTTAGCTGGTGCCAGGGTCACGGAACGAACAAAAGGTCTGTGATGCTGTAACAAATTGGATAACTTTAACTTCTGCGTTATTCCCGAGAATTTAGTTGCACCTCTGTGTAACAGCTGACGTGCGATAGCGGTGATTTTTCCAACCTAATGATGAAGGTCTTGCACTCAGCATTGACTATCTAGATATGGCGTGGGTTAATTGGGGGCAATCCCTGGGTGGTTGGCCTACAGAAGTTTGCTGGTCAGTGATTTGATCGGAACCATTGGGCTTCATGAGGCATGGTACAAAGTTAACACAACCTCCTTTGCCTTCACGTGATCTATAACCTTCCACTCCCTGCATATTCATGTGCCTATCTAAAAGCCTTTTAGGTGCAGATTACCAGATGGCACAAAAATTGGCAAAGTTGTGGATAGTGATGAAGGTTGTTATCAGAAATATAGACCTGTTGGAAAAGTGGGCAGAGAAAGGACAGATAAACTTATTTTGGACAAGTGTGGGTTGTTGAACTATGTCAGACTTTGCATTCTTGGCTTTAGGCATAAAAGTCAGGAAGCCATGTTGCAGATCTATGAAACTGTGGTTATGCACATTTGGATATTGTTGGGGTTGCTGCACACAGGCAATATATGGAGGCTTTGGAGATGGTGCAGGAGAGGTTTATCAGAATACTGCCTGGATTGTAAAATACTAGCTCATAGGAGAGGTTGGACACACTTGGATTGTTTTCTCCAGAGTGTCAGAGGCTAAGGGTGTCTTGATAGAAATATATAAAAATTATGAGAGGCATAGATAGTGAGGATAATCAGAGTCTTTTTTTCCCCAGGGTGGAAATGTTAAATGCTAGAAGATTTGCAAGGTAGGTTTTTTTTTTAATGCAGAGAATAGTAGGTGCGTGGTAAGCACTGCCAGGGGGAATGGTGGAAGCAAATACAATAGCAAGGCTTAAGAGGCATTTTGGCATCCAGATGAACGGGCTGGGAATGGCAGGATGCAGACCATGTGCAGATAGATGTACATGGGGGAACAGCTGTGGGGGAGGGGGGGGGGGGGGGAACAAAGGAAAAGCTGGCGTGCTATGTAACTTTGTCAGCAGAGTAGATTGTCGCTATTTGTCTACCTTGGGTATGCAAGCAAAGGATTCCACTGTGCCTTGTCACATGTGACAGTAAAGTATTCCATTTGATTCCATGGTTGGCATAGTTTAATGTGGGCTGAAGGGCCTGTTCTGGTGTGGTTTTGTTCTACGTGCATTTGCAGATTTGATCATTTCTAGTCCACGACTATTTGCGGAGTGGCGCAGCGGTGGAGTTGCTGCCTGACAGCATTTGCAGCACCAGAGACCCGGCTTCCATCCCAACTACAGGTGCTGTCTGCACAGAGTTTGTACGTTCTCCCCGTGACCGCGTGGGTTTCCTCCGAGATCTTCGGTTTCCTCCCACACTCCAAAGACGTACCGGTTTGGAGGTAAATTGGCTTGGTATAAGTGTAAATTTCCCCTAGTGTGTGTAGGGTAGTGTTAATGTGCAAGGATCGCTGGTAGAGCATACCTAACATCAGAGGTCCTGGAGCAGCTCATGTAGCTTTTTTAAAACAGGTTTCTGCAAACTCATTGGGTCAGCATAGGAAACATTTACCTGATCGTACAACACGGAACAATAAGAACATTCCTTGTTGAAAAAAATATTATATCCTCTTAAAAACTATCTGCTTTGCTAGTTCTCTTAAACTAGGGATGCTTGTAGCTAATGGTCGAACATAAATTGTGTTTTTAAAGCTGTTTTGAATCTATTTCAGATTCACTAACAAAAGTAATAAATGTGATGCCCAGAGCTTTTAAGTCTAATTCTTAACATTCTGTCTTTCATCAACGTAGCGGGTAAAATGCTTACTTCAAAAAATTGGACACAGCTGGCTGAGATTTTCATTAAATTATACTCCACATTAAATATATTAATGTCAACTCTTTGCTTCTGAGACTCAATCTTCTTCCATTAGGTCAGAGGATCCTGTTTTCTATAATGTTGCTGCTCTCTTCACTTGCACAGAGCACACATGGCATGCAGAGGGATTGGGACACCAGGTCTGGGCATCACAGTTCCACTCTGAAATCAAAGGACACAGAGTTCTGGAGTAACTCAGAGGGTCAAGTAACATCTTTGCACAACATGGATCGGTGACGTTTTGGGTCGGGACCAATCTGTCTGAAGAAGTTTCCCGACCTGAAACGTCACCTATCCACGTTCTCCAGATGCTGCTGCTTGACCTGTTGAGTTACTCCAGCACTTTGAGTCTTTTTCATAAGCCAGCATCTGCAGTTCCTGGCGTCTCCACTCTGCTCTCTGTTTGATTTTTTTTGGAGGCTTTGGCCTCACCTCTTCCCTGTTTCCATTAGATGGGAATCTGTTATAGTTAGCTGAACGATGAATGAAACCGTCCTGGCATTGATGTTCCCAACCTATTCAGGGTCATTTTAATTTTGTCTAATTGAGTAAAACTAATTGCTGCGGACTCAGGCACCAGTTAGACCTTCGTCCTGATTGTTAGTGAAGTTACTGAAAATTTACGGAGCACTTTCCCCCCTTTTACTTCGGTCTCCATTGGCTGTGCTGGGACTTTAACGGAAAAGGACAACTCCAATGGCATCCCAATAAAAGTGACACTGCCAGCTCATATTTAAACACATGGGGCACCAAATCCAATAATTAGTTTGTAGAATGACCATTCCCTACTTGCTTGTTGTTGCTAATACAATAGGAACTACCTGATTATCATATTTCCTTATTTGATGTAAGTATGACGCAACACATTTCAGCTTCACCCCCCTCACATCAGTCTGAAGAAGGGTTTCAACCCGAAACTTTGCCTATTTCCTTCGCTCCACAGATGCTGCCTCACCCGCTGAGTTTCTCCAGCATTTTTGTCTATCTTATACATAGTTTGACCAGTTTGGTCAGATTGCACATTCCAGCATTTTAAAGAATGCTTGAATGAGTGAGTGATTCATTAGTTACATCCAATGAAACTGGATCTACTGGCTGGAGGTTTCCAATTTAATTTGCAACTCTTCTATCTATGCTGTTATGGAGATGACCACAATAATCCTGGCAGTCTTTGTTCGACTTTACAAATGTCAATGCACATAAGAAAAGGTTTGAACATTATTTTGCAGGTTGGTTTACCCTTGGAAGCCCCAGTGTTTTTAATAAATTAATGTTAATAATAAATCAATTCAAACCATTCACCAACTCCTCACAAGTCACTAATATTAGCTTCTGAGTAGCCTCATCCTTCTTGTTAGATTACACGGACAATCTGTCATAATGCTCACACCGAAGGCAGCCAAACTTCTAACTGCAAAGGGCAAAGGGAGAAGTGCAGGCTCTCTAAATGAGCAATTAAGTTTAGATTTGCAGTCGCTTCTAACTGCAAGTGTCTGGACGAGGAGAGTCATCTGCGTTGAAAAAAAAGGATGAAAGAACCACATCAGGGCTTGAACTTATGAAAATGTTTTAAGTTCCGCCTTTCTGCACAATGCAGGTCCCCAGTGAAAATCCTCATTTTCATTTAAACTTCCCTGCAGATGTGTGGTGCAGTCGTTGACGAGGTGCCCATCCATTAGCGAGCAGGTTGAAGAGAGTATGTGTAGGAAGGAACTGCAGATGCTGGTTTAAACCAAAGATAGAAGGGTCTCGACCCGAAACGTCACCCATTCCTTCTTTCCAGAGATGCTGCCTGACCACTGAACTGTCACAAAGTCATAGAGCATGGAAACAGGCCCTTCAACGCATGAACATACTTGGCTAATAAAGTATTGTGATTGTGATTGCAATTTTGTGTCTACCTTAAGTTGAAGAGAGTAATTGTACTACCTCTCTCGAAGGACAAAACATTGCGTTGAATAGGAAGTAAGCTTGAGATCAAGTCAAGAGCTATTTATGCTCAAGTGACTAATTTGGTGTTACGAAAATTTAAACCTACCAGGAAAGAACAAAGGAAAATGAAGGACACGAAGTAGAAATATGCAAAATCGCTTCCACACTCGTCTCTGTCTATGCCCGAACGAGGATCACATGGGCTTTTACTCAAACATGCCAGCATTATTTCTTGCCAACCTTCACCAGTGGCACTCCTGCAGATAAAAGATACATTTGAAATATTGTTAATATATAGCAGCATTCTTTTTCCCCTCAGTATTATTTATCTGGAAGTACCCAAGCTGAGCTTTTTCCACTTCTTCACGTGAACAATGTGGCAGCAATTAATTCTCATCCAGCTTAAACAAATCCAAATTAATCCAACCATTAATCCAACCATATCAAATTAATCCAACCATCAATGTCCTGCCACACTTAAGGAAGGATGTCAAAGTCTAGGGGCAGGGAGCAAGATGTTTTACCAAGGATGAGCAACTCCAGTTACAAGGAAGGGCTGGAGATTCCAAGACTAATCTATTTGAAGTATAAGGGAGACCGAACAGAGATATTCCAAATTATGGAGGGCAGTGGATGGAGTCTGCTTCCTTTCCTGGTCTGTAGCCAGGCGTAAGAGAGTCAAAATAAAAGAAGCAGGAAGGAAATTAAGACAGTGTTGGCCCCGACTCGCAGCCCCACGTAGACAAGGCAAATTAAACCTGGAATGCGGAACTTGAATAGACAGTGGAAGCAGATTTCACAGGATCGTTCAAAAGGCACCTGAAGATGTACTTGAGCAGAACCAATTTGTGGGATTAAGGAGAAATGCTGTGGTGAATCAAGTTGCTGAGTTAGTTCAGTTTAGTAGAGCCCACCTCTTTGCGGAGTGTGGATTTGAAGCATAAGGGAGGTCTGCAAGGGTCCCTGTCACGGTTTATTCCGAACAGCTCCGTCACAGAGGACTCGGTGATTTATGGACTGTTCCCCGGGTCGCATTCAGAGACTGACATCGAGTGCTGCTGGAAGGTCATCAACTCAGTGAAAAACGCTCTTTGGTCTGCCCGAGCGTCGTTCACCACCCAGCAGAGCGAGATGTCCGTCGGGGAATGTTGCCGACTGGCCCGCTGCAGACTGCAGGAGTACGTGCTGAGGGACGCACTGAAGCTCGGTGCAGCCAATGGCAAGGCTCGGTGGGGGAGGGCCACAGTCTAAGGTCCTTCCGCTGCTGGACATGGGGGGCACGGTGTGGTGGAGACGCCCCTCAAAATAAGGGAAGGGATTCCATGCCAGTGGGCCACATGAGTGGCAAGGATGGGGGATACATTTGTGAAATGTATGTAGACTGTATTGAATAATTTGTATAGCCTACAAAAATGTCAGATGATTTTTTTTGTATTGTTCATGTATTGTATATATTTATTACCTGAATGAAGTCTATTTTGAAATGTTTTTAAAAGTTTAGTTTCGAGATACAGCGTGAAAACAGGCCCTTCAGCCCACTATGTACGGGCCGATCAGTGACCACTCCTACAGTAGTTCTAGTGCATCACCTTACCCTCTGCCATAAGGTCACAAGTGATCGCAGCATAATTGGGCCATTCGGCCCATCGAGCCTTCTCCACCATTCAATCATGGCTGATCTATCTCTCCTTCCTAACCCCATTCTCCTGCCTTGTCCCCATAACCCCTGTCACCCTGCCAGTTGTCTGCCTGAGGCCGCTATAAAGGCCTTGGACTCGGGGGCTGGAGGCCTCTCACCACTCAACAAAAAATCTCAGCGGAGTTGACAGTCACAGAGTGGTGAGTGCCAGCACCTGTACAAGGGCAGGGAGATTTGAGCTGAGGGACTCACCTTGCCAGCAAGGGAGCTGCCTGGGGTTGGCTGGCTCAACAATGAGGGAACCACACTGACAATTCAGTCACCAACCTTCTAACCTGGAGTTATCCCCTGCAACTCACAGAGTATGTACTTCTGTTTTTAAGAGAGATTTGTCTAGTCCTACTTGATTGCATTTTCTTCCTTCAAATACTCATCCAGTTGTCCTTTGCAGACTACAACTGGACCTAGCTTACTGCCCCATCCACCCTCTCAGCGACCCCCAGAAATACAATCCACACCTCAACCACTTGCTCCGATCACTTTTGCCTCTTTTTGGCAACTTGTCCTTCTTCCATGCAGTTTGGATCGTCTGCTGAGGGGCATAGTTTCTCTGCATGTCCAGAAAATGAACCAATTGAAAGCAAGAAACAAAAAGCATGGTGGGAGTATGGAACAAGCTGCCAGAGGAGGTAGTTGAGGCTGGGACTATTCCATCATTTAAGAAACAGTTAGACGGGTACATGGATAGGACAGGTTTGGAGGGATATGGACTAAGCGCAGGCAGGTGGGACTACTGTAGCTGGGACATGTTGGCCGGTGTGGGCAAGTTGGGCTGAAGGGCCTGTTTCCACACTGTATCACTCTATGACTCTATAGGGCCTGTCCTACCAGCATCCGACTCCATGCGGTGAGCGCGATCAAACCGGCAGCGGGGGCCGCGTGGAGGTCGGGTGATCCCTGTACAGGGCCGTTCCCACCAGCATGCGCCTGCGTGCGAAGAGCGCGACCAAACCGGCAGCGGGGGCCGCGCGGAGGTGGGGTGAGTGGCGCAACGCGGCACAAAGTGAGGCGAACTTGGAGCGAAGTCTTAAAGGTAAGTTCGCCAGGACAGAGAGGCACACACAGAGAGGGTCACGGAGGCACGACGTCGAGGCGGTGAGTAATGTGTCGAGGCGACTGCGAGCCGACAAGCCGTTGCCGCGCGGAATATTTGAGCATGGTCAGTTTTTCGGAGCCCCGCGCGATGTCGGGACGAACTCCGCACAATTCCGCACGGCTCCGGCGATCGAAGTGGGACCGGCCCCGCGACGCCGGACGGCTCAAGCGACCACGTTAGGTCGCGCTCATCGCATGGAGTTGCATGCTGCTGGGACAGGCCCTTATGACTCTCACTTTAAAGTTTGGTGGGAATATATCCAATTGTAAATGTAGGATTGGAGGAGATATACAAGAAGTGGAATTTGAAACCTGGTGTAAATTCTCCCGTCTATTTTCAGGAACCTGTCAAGTGTGTTAATGAATCCCATGAATAACAATTAGAAAATTGGCAACTTCAATTTCTTTTGATATTGAGATGTGCAAGCAGTTTATGTTTTGGTAATGCAATAACTTTGCTTGCGAGCAGAGTTTCAGCTATTTTAGACTTGGCAGATTTCCTTTACCCTTTAGAATAAAATGAACCTACGTCATATTGCTTTGGAGAAGCATAAATTCAGATAGAAAAATTCCAGGAATAAACACCCCAACACAGTCAAATTAATATCTTACATTTATAATATTCTTTTAGATAGTGAGAATCCGTCGACGGAATTACATAGACAAGCATGGGAAAATGAATTAGTTCAACCCATAACGAAAGATATTTGGGATGAAAGTCTACAACATATACATCAATGTTCGTTAAACGCCAGACATACTTTAATACAATTTAAAATATTAGATAGATTGCATTATTTCTAAAACAAAATAAAATAGAATTTTTCCTAATATTTCGCCTATCTGCGATAAATGTCAATATACTGAGGCTAATTTAACCCATACCTTTGTAAGTTGCATAAAAATTAAAATATTTTGAGTGGATATTTTTAGTTATTTCCGTAGAGGTTAATACTCAACTGGAGCCCGATCCTAAATTAATAATATTGGGCATATCTGAACAATACCTAAAACTTACAATAAACCAAAGAAATTTCCTTGATTATAGTATAATAACTGGGAAAAAATTAATATTAACATTTTGGAAAAACCTTGCACCCCCCACAATCAAAATGTGGATTATGGAGATGTCGGAGACCTTAAATCTGGAAAAAATTAGATTTGTCTTAATTGACAAACCAGAATTATTTACTAGAATATGGTTTCCGTTCATAGATTATTTGAAGGGGTAGAATGGACCGGCGCTGATACCTGACAGAAGCTGGAACCCAGGACTAGATGAATAGTTATGCTTTCTTACCTACGGACCTATCTCCTAAGTTGTATTATGGATAGTTTATTCTATTTTTCTAATTTTCTTTTCTTTTTCTTTATTTTTTCTCTATTAAAAAAAAGAATAATAATTAGAGTCAATGTTAATATGTAACCGATAAATGAAGACCCCAGCTACATTGGTAGCGGAGTCCCTGGAATCCTGGATATTTAATATGTAACCGTTTAACAAAGTTTGTAGTGGTTCCGACTATGATATGTACATGCCTCTAATAAAATGTAACTTTAAAAAAAAAAAGAAAAATTACATTCAAAAGTTTATAAGTGATAGGAGCAGAATTAGGCCATTCGGCCCGTCAAGTCTACTTCGCCATTCAGTCATGGCTGATCTATCTCTCCCTCCTCACCCCATTCTCCTGCCTAACCCCTGACACCCGTACTAATCATTCCTCCCTTTCCACCTTCTACCAGGCCTGGCACCCACTGCAATCTTTCCGCTTTTGGCTGCCTGAAAAATATTCCACTCACTCCATCTTGCTCGGGTTCAGTCTGGTGTGGCTGAGCCAACATTATTTTTCCCTGCAGGCTTCTCTGAATCCACCCCACAAACTGTGAAAAGTAACTTTGTTGGAAGGAAGCACCAGTTGTTATCTACCTTCCTGTCCAGAATTCCCAAACTGGACTCGTGCAAGATAACACCTCTGAATCCTTCAACTCAATACTTTGTACAAATATGCTGATTCTCTCACAGGCAAAGTAAAATCAGTTCACTTTCCTCTCCGTTCCGAATCTCAGTGATCTTTGTGCTTTGTGCTATTAAACTATTTTGAATGTTTAGTCTCGTTTAGAGATACAGCATGGAAGCAGGCCCATCAGCCCACTATGACCACTGATCGGTCATTCACACTAGTTCTATGTTAGCCCACTTTCACATCCCCTCCCTACTCATGAGGGGCAATTTACAGAGGACAATTAACCTACAAACCTGCACGTTTTTGGGATATTGGAGGAAACCAGAGCAGATTATCGTTGACTTCTATCCACCACTGAACTGTCATGGAGTCATACAGCATGAAAACAGGCCCTTCAACGCATGAACTCAACGATGATCTTAAAGTACCTCACTTATCCCACTTTCCAGCACCGGCCTTCTTTGCCTTGATGATTCAAGTGCTTACCTAGATACTACTTTCAATTTGTAAGATTCTCTCCTGCAGAATCCACTGACGCTAGACACAAAATGCTGGAGGAACTCAGCGGGACAGGCACCATCTCTGGAGAGAAGGAATGGGTGACGTTTCGGGTCGAGACCCTTCTTCTTCAGAGATGAAGAATTCCTTCTCTCCAGAGATGCTGCCTGTCCCGCTGGGTTACTCCAGCATTTTGTGTCTGTCTTCGTTTTTTTAAACCAGCATCTGCGGTTCCTTTCCTACACATTTTGGCCGAATCCACTGACACAATTTATTACAAATTCCAGCCACTAGCTGGATGAAAACAACTCCTCCTCAGATTCACTCCAAGTCTCTTCCTCTGGCTCTATACCTATGACCTCTTCGGTTTAGGGAGATCCACTATGGTGAACATTTTCACAGCATCTACTCCCTCTGTGCCTCTCATAACTTTGTCAACTTCTATAATGTCCCACCCCACCCCACTCCACCCCTCAACACACCCTGCTTCAGGAACAGAAACACAGCCAATATAGACTTGCTTCATTACTGCAACTTACCACCCCAGGAAACAACCTCATGAATCTCCTCTGCCCACTCTCCAACGCCATCACGTCTTGCCTATCCTGTGGTGACCATAACTGTCATTGCCTCAGTTCTCTGCACTCCAATAAGAATTTCATGTTGACAGCATTCTTCCCACTTTTCGGAAGATCTGCATCCAATTCTCGGCCTTCCCATGAGCCCAACTTCCCCCACAGCATTTTTCCTACACTCATGCTCACAATAGGCAATAGACAATAGGTGCAGGAGTAGGCCATTCGGCCCTTTAATCCACCACCGCCATTCAATGTGATCACGTCACCTTTAAAACCACACTTGTTTTTGTCTGCTGGCACTTGTAAAACTAATTGAAGGTATTATTAACTCTCAAAAGATCCATCACTTCAAATGGTTGGGTCTAGTTGACCAGCCCTAGCAAGAGTTTCCAGCATGATTGTCCCTTTATATTTCCCATCTGCACCTGGAGCTCTGCTCCAGAATATTGCAGATAATTAACTATGACAGTTTTTGACAGGCTGTCGCAGTACACTGTTAAGTCACTCAGCTCATCAGAGTTCTCTGGACACAATCTAAATGCCTCTGAAATCACCGTTCTGTGCAACAATTGTACAAACTACTGAAGCCAAAAATCAAAAATATGTTGGAAATACCCAGCAGTTAAACAGCATCTGGGGAGAGTGAAACAGAATCTATGTTTCAGTTCAACCTTCTTTTTTTGTTTTTGATGAAAGGCCTCTGATTTAAATTATTGGAGACTGGAATCTGAAGTAACACACAATCTGCTGCCTGATCTGCTGATTTCCTCTCATAGAATGGTCTCAACCCGAAACGTCACCCATTCTTTCTCTCCAGAGATGCTGCCTGTCCTGCTGAGTTACTCCAGTTTTTTGTATCTACGCTCTAATAGATTAATTGCTGACCTGTATTATTATCTGGTTCTCTAACCACAATTGCCGCCTGACCCGTAGCGAAGGTCCCACTATTTTCTGCTTTTCTTCCTGAACAATAACCAGTGGCTGATCCTCCAAATCTGACCTATTGAATTATGGATCCCCAAGATGCTGGACAGCACAACAAGCTTAGACTTGGGAATCCATAACTTAATAAGTCAGAATTGCTGTCTGATCTTACTTCACTGCTGGTTAAATGAAACGTTAATGTAGCAGCAATCATTTTTGCTCCCTGATGCTAAACATAGATGGGAACATCAGCCACTGCCTTACCCCTGCACATACATGCTCGCTCTCAGCTTGTGAATACCACTGGCATTCATGGTTAATCCCTAATTGCCCCTGGATTGGATCCACCTGTCAGGATCTGATGTCTTCCGTCAGGGTCTGAAGAGAGCCCTTCATCTGTCCCTTCCCTCCAACAATGCTGCCTGACTCATTGAGTTCCTCCAGCACTTTGTGTTTTGATCAGGATTCCAGCATCCTGCTGTTTCTTGTGCCACCATTTCCCTGGTCCCTTTTTGTCTCATCAACCATGTTGATCTCCATTCCTTTTACCTCAGATTCTCAATAAAAAAACACCAGGAAATCTTAGTAATAATGAATACATTCACATCAACAATGTTGGCTATTCTCAGTGCTGAAATGTATATGTTGGGACAACCTCAGATCAGAACAGTTCTCATGTTTTTGGAACAATTTACATAAACTAGAGTTAACACTGCGACACTGGTCGCAACTGTCCTGGTATTTGGGAACTATCTTACAAAGCAACATAACTTATTTTCAATGATCTTACCTGAATAAAAGCATTACTGCTTGTAGGAAGGTCCTAAAATTGTTGTGACGATTAATTGCACTGTCATCATCCAGAGCAATGTTGCCAAATACCTTGAAAAGACAAAACAAATATTTCCATGAAAGCGATGCCTTTGATTTAATTGCATTAATTTGCGTTTATATGGTTTTAAATTGAAAAAGCGAAATATTTTTGTCTTTTGTAATATTACTTAATGAGATATGGTCATTAAATATTTCGCTTTGCTGTTCTACCAGTCAATTTATATGAAATATGGCAACAGGTGAAATTAATATTGCTTCAGATTTTTGTAGATTTTACTGCAATCATCAGCCTTCTCTTTGCAATAAACCGGAGTAGAGCTTTTAACAATAGTAACTGCACTGACCTGCATTCCAATAATAGCATAGATGAAAAACAGCATTGCAATCAGTAGACAAACATACGGTAATGCCTGCAAAAGAAATGTAAAATAAGCCACAGTGAAAAACAGGATCCCGGTGAACATCTGAGTTATTACATTGTGCTTCGGTGATGAGGAGTATTTCCAAGCATAAATTAATCAAGATTGTCCTTTACCCACTCAGATTTAGAGTGCCAGGTGATCTCAGTCAGACATGCACAACTTTTCCTCTCTCTCTATCCCTCCCCCACCCAAGTCGCACCAGCTTCTCATTTTCCCTCAACAAACAGCTGACAATGGCCTGTTTCCTTTCTCATCGTAACTTTTTTGCATATCTTTCATTCATTGTTCTTTATCTCTCTACTTCATCGTCTATATCTCTCGTTTCCCTTTCTCGTGACTATTAGTCTGAAGAAGGGTCTCGACCCGAAATGTCACCCATTCCTTCTCTTCAGAGATGCTGCCTGTCCTGCTGAGTTACTCCAGCTTTTTTGTGTCTCTCTTCATGCACAACCTTGGGATGGATTGTCAGGGTGAATGTTGAGAGGGTGTTATCTTAAACTGGAGAAGTTTAACGCCAAGTTAACACAGTCAAGAGTTTACATAAAGCCATAAACCAACATTCGATTCGGTTTGATCTAATGCAAAAATGTTTCTTTACATCATTCTGCCCACCTCAGTCCGAGGATTTTTTAAATGTTTTCAATACTTATCTGGGCAAAACACCAATAATGCCAAAATCCGATTCACTCTTGCGAGAATACAAGCAAACATGGAAAAGTATCAGAGATATTTAATAGCAGTATTTCTTTCTTGTATCTAATATCACCATGAATAAGGAACTTGACATTTTGTTTGATTTCATTTGAGAAAATAAGCTTCAGCTCGTGGATTTTAAATCCAAGTCTCCACTGGGAATGGGCTATACCCACAGTCCGATTATTTGTTCATTTTGTGAACTTTAGTTAGAATCATTCATCGTAATTACAGAGAAATTCAATACTGCCAAACGTCTGACAAAGTTGGAAAGGGTGCAGAACAGATTCAACAGGATGTTAGATAGGCACAAAATGCTGGAGCAACTCAGCGGGTCAGGCAGCATCTCTGGAGAAAATGAATAGGTGACGTTTCAGGTTGGAACCCTTCTTCAGACTTTGGAGTCTGAAGAAGGGTTCTGACCCGAAATGTCACCTATTTTCTTTCCTCCAAAATACTGCCTGACCTACTGAGTTATTCCAGCATTTTGTGCCCATCTTTGGTGTAACCCGACATCTGCAGTTCCTTCCTACACATTTCAGCAGGATGTTACCTGGCTTGTGGACCTGAGTGATAGGGAGAGGATGGATAAGCTTGGACCTTTTACTTTGGAGTGTAAGAGGCTATGGTGTGAGCTTACTGAGGTGTAAAAGATCTTGAACGGATAAAGTGAACGCTCACAGTCTTTTCCCCAGGGTAAAGCATTCTAAAACTAGAAGGCATTACGCTTAAAGTGAGGGGGGGGGGGGGGGAGAGATTTGAGAGGGACCTTAGGGGCAACCTTTTCATTAAGAGGGTACCCTGCATTTGGACTGTGATGCCAGAGAAAACTACAGAAGCAGAATTAATTCTGACTTTTAAAAGACATTGGGACAGATATATATGGATAGGAAGCATTCATAGGGTAAGGGACAAAATGCAGATAAATGGTATAATGTAATAAAAAGGATCTGCAGATGTTGGTTTATACCAAAGTTAGACACAAAAACCGAGTTTATACCAAAGTTAGACACAAAATGCTTGAGTAACCGAGCCGGTCAGGCAACATCTCTGGAGAGAAATGGATAGGTGACGTTTCGGGTCGGGATCTTTCTTCAGCCTCATTGCTGTGGCAGGGGTTCCCTGATTGGCCAATTATTGGCTGGAGACAGTGTGATCCCAAGAGGGATAGATCAAAGAGACTGGTTAACTGATGTTTAGTGAAGAAAAAGGGGTGGGGGAAAGGGGAAGGGAGGGGGTGAGGGAGTAGAAGCGGAGGGAGGTGTATGTACAGGTTAGCTATAATTAGAGAATTCAATGTTAATATTGCTGGGTTGTATGCTGCCCAAGCAAGATATGAGATGATGTTCCTCCAATTTCTCCGACAGCGGAGCTGGTCCAGGACATAAAGGTCATCGTGGGAATGGGATTTAAAGTGGTTAGCAACCAGGAGTTCTAGTAGACTCCCTCTCCCACCCACCCCCCACCCTGATTAAGTCAGTTAACCAGTTCCACAGATCACAATGATGTATCCCTCTTGGGATCACACCATCTCTGGCCAACAATAAGCCTAACAGGGAACCTCCTTGCCGGAGGTCCTCAGTTGCCGACCCCAATTTGTCCTGGTTTTTTGCAGCTGTTCTGCTGCACTTCACCCCCAGCCAACACTACAATCAGTCTGAAGGAGGGTCCTGACCCGAAATGGCACCCATCTATTTTCTTCAGGCATGCTGCATGACCCACTGAGTTACTCCAGCACTTTGTCGCCATCATTGCAGGTAAATGGTTCTAGCCAATTCTGTCAGCATGGACAGGGTGGGCCAAAGAGCCAGTTTCTGTGCTGTATGGGTCTATGACTACATGACTAGACCTGCTGCTGAGAATTGCTTTGGAAAGCATTAACCGCGAGGTGCAACCTGACAAGGATTAGCTTCCCTCTTGGTTCATTATGTTTTCCTTTTGTTCTGATCAAGAGGTTGGTAACGGTGACCATGCCTCACTGAGATTCCCTATGTGGAATGACACAGTCAATTTCTTAAAGGTCTGATTGCTCAAGTTGTGATGTTTACATGACAAACTGCTATTTTACACTCATTAAATGAAAGGGTTTGAAATATCCTTTCGCCTCCTGTCAAATAATATCAAACAATTTGGACGTTTTGGCAAAAAGATCCAGTCACTTAAAAGGCCACCATGGATACTCGTTAATTCTCCTCGTACTGGCCCAAACTGCAGCTACTAACCAATAGGTGGTGCAATCACACAATAAGAGGCACTTCAGGGCAAAACAGTATTGAGTGTGCTTAAACACCAAATGATTTTACTTCGGAGTCACGTGAATGATTCCGTGAAGAAGGCCCACCAGTGCGCATGCGCGTCATTACGTCAGACGCATGGCGCAGCGATGGGCTGGAGAGCGCAGCTCCACCAGCGGTAAGTGAAAACTCGCAGGTAGGTTTTAACTACGCTGCGAACGTTCCCAAGGTCCTGTAAGGCTGGTTTCAGGCGCCAGCAGGGACAAGGACAAATCCAGTAAAGGGAGGTTGAGTCGTGCCGCCGGGTAAGTCAAAGAAAATTGACTGCGGGACTGCAGTCAGCGGGCGGGCGCTTACGCCGGCTCCAGAGCTGCCGACAGTTCAATTAGCGGCAGCGACTCCGGTGCCATAGAGCACCATGGCCACTCCAGTCGGCAGAAAGGCCAAAATAAAATCACCAAGACCTGTGGACTCTGATGAGTCAGGCCAAGAGAACTCACCTCCCACCATGGAGGATGTCTAGACAAATGGAGCACCCCATGGGAAAGATACTCCGTCATGAGGTGTTCCAACCAGAGTTTTTATAACTCCTAGGTTACCCAGCAGCCCGCAGCAACAGCCTCCAGCACAGGTCTATACAGGGAAAACCTGTAGCAACAGGAATAAGCATACGTCCGCGGGTCTGCATGGGGGCCCATACCAGCAGCGCCATGTCAAGGGCTGCATGATACCTCCCTTATGCATGAGCAGGGAGAGCCAGGGCAGTAGGATACTGACCCTGAAGTTGGTGGTATAGCAGAGGAGCATACCCCAAAGCACAAGAGCTTAGCTCCAGGTGTGCCGGACATGGCATGCAAATTTGCCATACCGGCAGGAAATGGTGAGGCAAAAATCTGGCCAAAAAATTTAGAAATTAGGCCTGCAGCAATCTGGTAGAAGAACAGCAACCTCCATCCAATGAGTTGCTAATGTTATTGGCAAATTAATAGCAGCCTTCCCTGGAGTGCAATTTGGGCCTCTACACTATCAGAATATGCAACAAGCTAAGGAACAGGCACTCAAAAAACATGCATGTCATTTCGATAGACCGATGCAGTTGACAGTCCATGCTATCACTGAGTTGCAAAGGTGGATAACAAAGGCCTCACGTTGTTCTAGTAACATTCTGAGTAAACAACCTTCAGCTGCTTTACAAACTGATGTGAGTGTTTCAGGATGGGGAGACACTGATACCAACTCCAGCCACGGTGGCAGATGGAGTATGCAAGAGGCATTAATCCTACAGATGCATGGGATAAACTATTTGGAATTGTTGGGGGCATTCTATGGCCTAAAGGGGTACTGTTAAACAAATGCATGATTTACATGTTCAGCTCCAGATTGACAATACCACAGCAATTGCATATAATAATCACATGGGTGGAATTAAATAATTATCATGTGATAATCTGGCTAAACCTCATCTGGCACTGGTGTATTACCAGGAACATCTGGGTCTCAGCAATCTACCTACTAGGTAGAGATAACGTGGTGGGCGACACCAGCCCACGCAAATTTAAAGACAACACAGAATGGATGCTGAATCCAAAAGTTTTTTAAAAATTAAAACATTAAAAAAAAGATTGCCAGACATGGATCTGTTGCATCCAGGCTAGATCACCAGTTACCCAAATACGTCTCATAGGAACCAGATCATGGGACAGTAGCGGTGGATGCATTCCCGCTACATTGGGGAGGTACGCTCTTTTACGTTTTCCCCCATTCTGCCTTATCAGTCAATGTCTCACCAAAATTGAGCAAGGCTCCGCTTCAGGCGTTTGGTAGTCCCCGACTGGGCCACACAACCATGGTTCCCATTGGTTCTGAGACTGATGACACAGGCATTCATGGTTATCCCCAAATGCAGCAGCTTGTTGGTTCACCCTGTGACAGGAGAGAGTCACTCTTTCCATGATCGTATTAATCTGTTGATTTGCAGATTCTGACGAGACCATTCCAGTTGCTCGGACTATCGAGGCAGACCGTGGATATGATAACTACGGCCTGAAGGGATAGTACTAAAAACAATACGTATCTCATATAAAAATGGGAGATGCTCTGCTTACAGTCAAATATATCTTATCACACTGCAGGTATACCTCATGTATTGGAGTTTCCTTGTTACATTACACTTTGACAAGCAATTGAGTTATAATGCCATTAATAGTGCTAGGAGTGTATTGTCCTCCTATTTATGGCAGGGGTCGGGACAACATTCTGTCGGATCTCATCCATTGGTGTCCTGATTCATGAAAGGTACTTTAACAAGAACCCTCCTAGACCCACATATATGGAGGTCTGGGATGTGAGCATAGTTCTCACACTGTTTCGTCAATGGGCTCCGATTACATCTGTTTTCCAACAACTAACACTTAAAGTGGTCATGCTCATGGCGCTCGTTTCAGCGCAACGGGTCCAGACATTGCAAAGGTTACGACTGAACAGCATGCATTTTCTGTAAATAATATTACGTTTTATGTACATGATCTAATCACACAAACCAGGCCAGGGATGTCCGGGACCGTAATGAGCTTTAGAGCATACCCCATGGACCGGCGACTATGTGTAGTTACGCACCTACGTCAATATAAATGAGGTCACCAAGAGTCTTAGAGGCTCCAAAACAATGATGCTCATCATTCACAAAAAGCTCATAGAAAAGTGTCGGTGCAGACCATTTCTAGGTGGCTGAAACAGGTTTGGATTGTGCTGGAGTAGACACTGATGTGTTTACATCTCACTCCACCAGGGCGGTATCAATATCCGCAGCGAGGGCACTGGACGCCCCTTTAGACCAAATCCTCGGGGCCGCAGGATGGGCCAGTGAAGGGACTTTAAACGGTTTTATAACAAACCTATCCTCACGACGGAAGGATTTGGGCATGCTCTTTGGGTTCTGTTTGTAAATTCCCCCTGGGAGAGAGGGGTTGTTATTGGTTCTTTTGTTATTAAGACATTCACTTGTATAATTCAAACAATGTTCAATACATTATTTGTTTATCCTGTGTCAAGCGAAGCAGTGTGTCGTATGGAACTGGATCTACGGCATGGAATCACAGAGCTTTGAAATCTTCACGGAATCACTCACGTGACTCCGAAGTAAAATAGTAAGATTAAATGAGAACTTACCAGTTTGAAGTTTGATCTTTATTTTATGAGGAGTTACGGTGAGCGATTACGTGTCCTCCGCTCCCGGCCCTCATAATCGCAAGATCATCTGGTAGTTCTAGTCTTCCGAGTCTTACTATATTACTTCGACTGTGGTTACTGTGATTTCACGCCGCTGCTTTGAAGATTGACGCGCATGCGCACTGGTGGGCCTTCTTCACGTAATCGCTCACCGTAACTCCTCATAAAATAAAGATCAAACTTCAAACTGGTAAGTTCTCATGTAATCTTACTATTAACTTTAAAAAATAAAGTTACAGAGAAACGGAACTAATAAAGGTATAGAGAAATGGAACAAATGAAGTTAGATTTGTTTAGTTGATTGTCACATGTACAGAGATAAAATGAAAAGCTTTTGTCGCGTGGTTACCTGTCAGCGGTAAGACAATAATGAGGCAATAGTGAGAAATGAAACAAATCCCACCCCATTCCTTCACTGCAGCCCATTGCTTGGTTTACACGGGTCTCCATGCATGTTATTCTAAATGCTACCCTCAAGAAGAGGTGCACTGCTGATTAGTTTCTGGTTACCCCCAATATTCTGAGACGCACCTTAAAAGATTGCACAAATGTCCAGAGCAGAATACGGATGGTGTATCCCTGGCGGAGGAGCTTGATGAGTCGTGCTGCTCTGAATAACCGTAGAAAGCTGAGATTGATAAAGTTATGCTGGCAAAAGGAAAATGCATGAGATATAATAACCAACAACACTCAGAACCGTGACGTTACACTGGTCATAATCTAATATCCTTTAAAATGAACACACAACATGATGTTTATTTGCAGTATCTACTCATTAAATGAAAATGTTATCTGAATTGGTTATTTTCCAGAGGTTAAATGCAGATGACCAACCAACTTAATTTTTTTTTAATTTCCTTATCAACGCTCTCCTAAATGGCTATAATTTGGACAAAAGTTTCCTTTTCAATTGTTTTCACGAGGCCACGTTAAGGGCACTTCGAAAATGTACAGAATGCATTAGTATCAGTGTTAAAACGAAGAAACATTAGCACATGCTTTAGGCATATTCCAATTCCAAGTCAAGAGTAATTATTGCAATTTATATATGTAAATTAAACGTTAATGGCATATTCATATAATTATGGACAATATTAACAGTTTACGCAGTGATGCTAAAAGCAGGATTTTTTTCCTTAAATGTTATTAATAATCCTACAAACATTATTCCTCATTTTTACCCTCCACTTTTGACCAGGCACGGGGGGGGTGTTAAACTTTTATTTCTGATGATAAATGCTAGACTGCTCGTCATCTGGCCATTACACCAATGGAAAATTAACACATTGTCGCAAACTGAAGTACAGAACAATTCATAACATTGCATCGTTGCAGTTCACGAATGGTGCAAGTGTGAATAGGCATCTCCTTACTGAGGTCTCTTAGACACTTCCTTGCAATCCTGGAGAATGGAGATAATGGCTCTGGCAAATTTAGCCAGTTTGAAAGCAGTAAGTAAATTACAGACCTCTTGTGTAGGTGAACTGACAGAAATACTAGTTTAGCTCACAATCGTATCGTTGGTCCATGAAATGAGATGGATTTTGTAGACAACGGCATGAAATTGTCTGGAAAAGTTGAATTTCAGATGGGAGGAGTGACTATGTTCCCTTGGTAGCCAGAAAACTACCAGTGACAGAGCATTTGGTGAAGCTCAAGTGCCTGTTCTAGTTTAGTTTACAGATACAGCACGGAAACAGGCCATTCGGCCCACCAAGTTGTCATCAACCAATAATCCGCTGACATTAACACTATGCTACACACTAGGGACACTTTACACTTACACCAAGCTAATCAACCTACAAACCACCATCATTCAACTCCTCTTTGGAGTATGGGAGGAAACCGAAGAACTCGGAAAAAAGCCACGAGAGAACGTATAAACTCCACAGAGACAGCACCCGTAGTTGGGATCAAACACGGGTCTCCGGCACTACATGTGCTGTAAGGCAGCAACTCTACCGCTGTGCCATCATGGCAGTGGTATACATCACATACACCAACCCAAGGTTGCCTATGCCTGCACGAAGGGGATTGTCTAACTTGGCAAAAAAAACTCTAAATCCAATTGGTGCAGAAACCAATTTGTAATCAGGGAATAATTGAAAGTATTTGCAGATTATGCCAATGTAGGTAGTGTCAAAGAACTAGTTGCGACTAGTTTGACATTGTAGAATTTCTGGTATAAAAACATAATTGAATTATAGGCCGAACCACCAGTTAGGCTGCTTTGAGCTCTTTCATGTCAACCAAAGTCTCAGAGAATCATTTCAATGCACTTAAAGCAGAGTTTGATGGACGTTGAACTTTCAGATCAGCATTTGCGCGGGTGAAAATGGGCTCTGTCACATTTTACAGCAAAACAGGAACTACTTCGCCAAAATATGAACAATAATTTTGTTCGAAGGAATGCAGAGCAGCAACACTGGGGTGATTATATCTGCCTGAACTGCAAGAAAAATGGGAAGAGGACTGGACTGGCAAAGTTAAATGAGCCACTAATCAAAAATGTGACAACCATGCACACTTCATAAAGGTTCAATTATTGTTTTTATAATCTTAGTTTATTGTATTGCATTTTTATTGTTTATTGTGCAGTAAATATTGTTATTGTTGCTATAGTTATTGGTATATGATTACTAAATGTATTGTATTGTATTGTGTGGGAATTTGGTTAGTTGGGCTTGTCCCACTTTAATTTTGATTCCTATTGGCAATTATTGCATTGGGGACTTATTTTGTGTCACGCAAAAAGTCTCCTGGAGGACACATCTCTAAACCAAGACATGTGGAGACTGCATGTTGAGTTACCTGCTACCTACCTGGTTAATACCCATATCCCAGAATTCAATACCCAAAATCCTAGGATTACACTTTGTTCCTTCATAACTTAGACTCTGCTTTCTCCCATATAAACTAAATCCTGAACATATCCAATGCAAAGAATTACGCAGTTCTTCTACCTGGGACATCAAGCACACATTGCCTGTGTTCTGACGGGAATTTCTGAACCCTCAAAATTCTTCATTTATATTTAAAGTTTGTTTGACCAGCGTGAGACAACTTTCAGACTGAGCTTTGCTAGTCTAGAACAATCACCAGATATAGTCAATTCACCAGATATTGAAAAGATCCAAATAAATTATTTAGTTTTAACTAAATAGAATTGCTACATATGTCAAGCAGACTTACAGCTTTGCGTGCTTTTTAACAGTTTTATTTTCTTCTTGAATGAATTTCACATCGGCAGCACTAGATTCTAGACCGCACAGTTGAATCACACTTGGGGTTACCAGCACTCCTTGGAAAACAGGTTCAGATTTAGGGCATGACAAAAGTGCTGGAGAAACTCAGCGGGTGCGGCAGCATCTATGGAGTGAAGGAAATAGGCAACGTTTCGGGCCGAAACCCTTCTTCAGATTTAGGGCGTTCTTTCCTGTTTTACACAGATCTGAGTTTTTGTTTGTTTAATATTTGGGGTGTGAATGGAATGCAGAGAAAGGAATCTGACTTCAGAATGGATCCAGTATTCTCTACCCGCACCCTCTCTTTGTAATGAGGGAGAGATTCGCAACTGTTGGTTGGTTTGGGTTGGATCCTGCCATGGATGGACGGGGGGGGGGGGGGATTTTGTTGGAAAGGATTTGCCGAGATTCGGGGAAAGGAGGCTGCACAAAGTTTCCTTGTCAACTCCCAAATGGGAGATTGGAACTTTTCAGTTCATTTTTCGGCAAGGGGGAAATGGAAGGTCGTGGAAAGATACAATTTGATGTTGTGAGTTTGAGCGGGAATATATCTCCCTGCATTTACATTGGGGAATTTGAAATATAATTATACTTTCAGCAGAAATCTGTGACCGGAATAAAAAGGGCATCTAACGGCAGCAGCTAAATCAATGCTAATTTCAGTAAATGTCCAATGTGTTGATCACCCCGTTAGTGACAAGAAAACTGTGTCAATCCCAGAATTAAATAAGGTTTTCAGATGAGTGATCCAGAAGGTATGTCTGATTGAGGTAGACCATGTCAGAGCTTGGGGACAATTGTCTGTCGGCTTGGGACAGGAGTTCCCTAATCATCACTTGCTCCTCTGCAGGCAATTGGATCCATGTAATTATAGTCCACCCCACACAGAGCCCCCAGCCCCTTTGGGGAAATGCCACTCTCCTTATTGGATTGAGACAGATTTTACATCCTTTATTACCCTCGGAAATGCCCGCAGGATTTATGAAAAGTCAGCTCATTCTTTTTTTTATTTTTGCCTAATTGGATACGTTAATGGCCAGTGAAAGTTCAGGGTAAGACTGTCTCCTGAGGATTGAACCAATGGCTCTGGAGCCATGGGGCAGCAGCTCTACTAGGTGCACCACTGTGCTACTCCTGGGCCATTGGTTGAGTGGCTGTGAGATGGAACTGCTGGAGAACACATCACGTCTGATCTCTCATTCAAGAAGGGTTCTCAATCTGAGGGAGGGTTCCGACCCGATACGTCACCTATTACTTTTCTCCAGAGATGCTGCTTGACTCACTAAGTTACTTCAGAATTTTGTGTGCCTCTCTTTCTCTCTCACTCTCACACACATTCAAGGCCTGGGCCTCATTCCTGCCTCTCAAAGTTGAGACTAAAACTGCCTCATGAGATGGATCATGTTGTGAGAGTGAGGAATGAAGAACACTCCAAGAACTTTCTGATCTTAATGCTAGTCCAACTATCCAGTCCTGCTGTTCACTTGCAGCTGTCCATTGCGTTTTAGGTCCCATGTCATGGAGTTATGCAGCAGAGAAACAGGCCCTTCAGCCCACCGAGCCCATCAGCCATCTATTTACACTAATCCTATAATAATTGCATTTCATTCCCTCCATATCCCCATCAACTCCCTACCAGTTGCTGCCAGCCACTTACACTGGGGGCAATTTCCAATGGCCAATTAACTTTCCGAATCGCACCTCGTTGGGTTGTATGAGGAATCCGGAGTATCCGGAGGAAATCCACGCAGTCACAGGGTGAACTTTCTAACGCCACACAGACAGCACTGGGTGTGGGGATTAAACCAGGGCCTCTGGGGCTCTGCCAGTGGCACGGCCTTGTTGCCCTCACACACCCTGGGCCAGTGGTTGAGTGGCTTGGGGATGGATCCACTGGAGAACATATCACACCTGATCTCTCAGTCAAGGCTTGGACCTAATTTTTGCCTCTCAAGGATGAATGTCCTAAGGACTTGATGGCTGATGGACTGCATTGGTTCGATGGGCTGAAGGGCCCAATTCCATGCTGTATAACTCCACGACATTTGACAGCAACATGATTTAGGAAACGTTATTTGAAGATATTGCTCGTCTCCAGGCAAGCAGCTGTGCATTAGTAAACCCTCAGTTACATGAGAGGTCCACAGGCTGCTTCTTCACTGGCCTCCTTTCCACTTGGCATCTATTTTAGTTCTGTTTGATATTTAAACACAACACCAGGGCTCTGCTGCTCAGGCTGAGACTTGTTCTTTAGTTTTGAGATGCAGCATGGAAACATGCCCTTCGATCCACCAAGACCATGCCAACCATCGAATATTCATGCACTACGGCCCATACACTACCCATCGTTTAACCGTACACTCGGAGCGCACGTGCATGGGTCCTTGAAGGTCGAGTCGCAGGTAGATAAGGTGGTCAAAAAGTATTTTGGCACATTGGCCTTCATCAGTCAGAGTATTGAGTATAGAAGTTGGGAGGTCATGTTGCAGTTGTATAAGACGTTGGTGAGACTGCATTTAGAGTATTGTGTTCAGTTCTGGGCACCATGTTATAGGAAAGATATTGTCAAGCTGGAAAGAGTTTAGAAAAGATTTATGAGGATGTTGCCAGGACTAGAGGGTCTGAGCTATAGGGAGAGGTTGAGTAGGCTGGGTCACTATTCCTTGGAGCGCAGGAGGGTGAGGGGTGATCTTATAGAGGTATACAAAATCATGAGAGGAATAGATCGGGTAGATGAACAGAATCTCTTGTCCAGTGTAGGGGAATCGAGGACCAGAGGACATAGGTTCTAGGTGAAGGGGAAACGATTTAATAGGAATCTGAGGGGTAACTTTTTCACACAAAGGGTGGTCGGTGTATGGAACAATCTGCCAGAGGAGTTTGTTGAGGCTGGGACTATCCCAAAGTTTAAGAAACAGACAGGTCCATGGATGGAACTAGTTTGGAGGGATATGGGCCAAGAGCTGGCAGGTGGGACTAGTATAACTGGGACATGTTGGCCGGTGTGGGCAAGTTGGGTCGAAGGACCTGTTTCCACACTGTGTCACTCTATGACTCGTTCTATATCCTGTACACTCGGGGCAATTTCCAGAAGCCAATTAACCTACAAACCCGCACATCTTTGGAATGTGGAAGGAAACCGGAGCAACTGGAGAAAATAAATGTAGTAACAGGGAGAACGTACAAACTCCACATAGACAGCAACTTTAGAAAGGATCAAACCCGTATCTCTAGCTCTACCACAGTGCCACTGTTTTAATTGATCGGTATTTCTGACAAGAGTTATGAATTTATCTGCTCTGAATTAAGTTGATAAAAAGATGCAACTTCTCAAAATCCTTCTTTCTGTTGCCAAATCTGAAGCACCACATCTCATTTGAATTTTCCCAGTGCTTCTCTGGAGTAATTGTCTCTCAGGAGCTGGTATGAAGAAATACCAACAGGAGAATTATTCAGGAAGATGAATATGAGTGAACGGAATTGAAGTGAGCAGTTCAGGTAGGGCAGTCAGTTAACCTGCAAAAGTTAATGAATGGGCAACCTCTACATCTGCAACACACTCAGTACCTCCTGAACCCAACCTTTTTCTGAAATAATTCCAACCCAATTACCTGGTTACAAATGACCTAAAGTTAATACAAAATCAAAAGGTTAATTCAAATCACTAATCTGATCACTTGAAAGTGAATTATTTGTTACAATTAGGGAGAAGGTCCCTTGCAAGGCAAATACATTTGTCCATTTCTCTTTCTGACACTCTTTGGGTTTTTTTAACTCCCATTTTAAATGACATTTTTATTGAAATTAAAGTAGGAGGTTTCAGGGATCAGCTCAAAGTCTCCACACACCAAATGCTCTGAAACTGGTCAATATGCTTGCAAAGTTGGAATTGCTAAAATGGATGCCACGCGCACTCTTGCACCTCAGAACATGGCAACAAAGCAAACAACCTTCACTTCTTTTTGTTAGCACCAAGTCAAAAAGAATGGCAAATTAAAAAGCAAAGCAATTGCAATCAAAAGATTTCATAAATCGATGAAACCAACCAGTTGCTACATGTTGATGTTGATCATGGGTGATTGATGTTGGCAATATGCAAAGAAAGATTGTTGTTTTGTGTGGAATATGAGCAGCAGGTGCAGGACACATACAGACGGATACATGGTTTTCGTTTTGTGTGTTGATTGGATGGCGTGATTCGGCAGACCGTTGGAGAAAATAAGAACAAAAACAAGAGGAGGTGAGAAATCAGATGAGCAAAAACCAAACCTGGTGAAACAAAGCACAATGCCACCCGAGTCATATCACCGTCCAGCACATACGTTGTAAGAGCTCATGACCTTTAATGCCATGCCAAACACACACATGTGAGAGTTACCAGGATGAAATCGATAGCAAATTAAGGAGCGACAATTTTTATTCAACCATGGCAACATCCAACGATGAATGGCAATTTTATAGTTGAATAAACATAATGCATAAAGCTCGTAGGTCCATATCGTTTTTTTTAAAAACAATTTATAGTAGTTCAAGCACATCAATAAAAAGATTTATTTTTTATTGAAGTACAAGACTCCTCATTACACTTTTTATCCAAGCAATTATTTTACTGCACTGAGGGCACATTAAATCACTAACCCTTATTACAACCGGGGCAATGTTGGAGTAATCTATTTTACTTTACATGTATTAAAGTGTACATTTATTTGGCAGTGAACTGTTATGGACGGGAAATATCATTCAGCGGCTGGGCTGGGCTGGGCTGGGCTGGGCTGGGCTGAGCTGAGTTGGGCTGAGCTGGGCTGGGCTGGGCTGATCAGGAACAGGGCAGAGAAGTCAACAGTTTTGACGATTTAGTTACCGAGTTAGTGGAAAACAAGAAAGCTCTCTGACTCCATTTGTCAATCAGCCTTTCTCCCAGTGAAGCTCTGTCCCTGAAGAGAGCCCCTCAAAACATAGCCTGCTCACTCAGCAAAATTGTATTCTGATGAATTTCAAAAAGAGAATGGGAAGGTGGACAAGCTCAATGGTATAAACATTGAATTCTAAAATTCCACCACCACTTCCACTCTTTCCTGTGTGGGGATGTAACCCTAGCTCTATAATTAAATGATCTGATAATTATCACTGACGCTGTTATTTTTTTGTGACGGTATCTCTAAAAAGTTAACAATTAAAATTGCACATTTTTTGAATATTTAAGATTATAAAAAGATGACTAAAGTTAAAGCAATTGAGGGTATTAATTAAATTAGGTGGGCCCTAAGGCACTAAACAGCTAAACAAGATTATACGATGACGACCCACCGTAGACACCAACAGCAAGGGACTGCAAAGTGCACAAGCAGTTAAGATTTTAGGCAGTGCTTTGTAATTGTGATCATGTAAAAAAAAAAAAATTATAAACAAAAAAATAGTAAGGAATGATATGAGTACTGGCACCTTTTTGTCAATGAAAAAAGATGCAGTGGTCACCGATAATCTGGTGGCGACCTGCTACGGGCAGGTCAGCATGTCCTCTGTGATGCAGGTACCTAGGTGCACAACCAGGGTGGAAAATACTTGCTCTTTACCCTTCCATGTAATCGGCTTCCAGCGCTGCTGCTCCACACTGAGGCCTCTCCTGCAGAGACTCGGGCATTCAGCACTCACCAAGTACAGACTGGGACTTGGCTGGAGCTTCTGGACAGCTCCCAACTGGCAGTCGGGCCGGAAGCAAATTATGCCAACAAATATCGATCTGTTTTGTGGAAACATGCTGACAAAACACTGCGCTGTTACCAGTTAAGCAGCTCCCTGGCGAGTCCAAGCCCAGGAAATGGTTCGTTATCAATTGCCTGCAGCCGTAAACTATTGTTTTCAGATTGGCATGAGGACAAGATTGGTAAATGTAAGTCCTTCGATTGGAACTACTGTGTCAATGATTTTCAAAATGTATTGTAGTTCTAACTAAGCCATGGCTGTGCACCATTGATTCAAAATTGTCAAAATTCAAGCTCTGTAGACCAGAGGCCAACACCCACTGAGATAAAACTTAACCTGGGCAAACTGCAAGAAAACAACCTTCCCCTTCAAATAAGGGCAACATCAACTAACAATCTGAAGCTGGAAATTACTATTGAAAATGTTGATTGACAAAAATTCGATCGAGTTCTTCTGCATCTTCAAGTGACGACTCTTGCAAAAAGCATATTAAATGCTCGTTCACTGATACCAGCATTTTGTTTACAGCACTTGGTGCATTCCACTACTCACGAGGTGAGCAGGGCCTCGTTGTGGGTGAAGACCTCAACAGCATCAAACCATCTGGAGCCTTTACTGATGTGTTCCGTGTATCAATCTGAAACAGTGGCAAGCTCTCGTGAACAAGCCACGGGCCAGATCCTGAGGAGGAGGTCTTTGCGGATTACCTTTGAGCAAAGTGGATAACAACTCCACCCGAAGCCTAACTCTTGCTGCTTTTGTGGCGCAAATTCAGATCTGAGATCCTAACTCTTGGCGAAGAAATTAAATGGCAATCTCAGCTCGCCAAAGGGAAAGCTTTTGTCGTTCTACCCACTAGGATGGTTCCCAATCTGTTGCCTATAGCGATTTGAAGAAACAGGAATGCAGCCTTTGCAACAGTCCATTTGTCCAGGCGCATTCAGTGCTTATGGAATCAGTAATGGGAATGGGAATGGGAATGGGAATGGGTGGGACATGGAGATGGATGTGAGGCAGAGAAGATTGCAAAACAATGTAAAATTGTAGAAATTACTCACCACCAGTTCAGTGACTAAAATATCAGTTATACTTCCCAGTACAGTTATAAAGTCAAACACATTCCATGCATCACGGAAGTAATTCTATAGAAAAGATACAGAGGAAATCAGCATTAAATTGTCAGTGAACAAACGTCCGTCATTCTTTGCATCACACAGAGCTACCCGACAGTTTGTGCAGACGCTACCCCACTTATGAAACCGTGTTGGTTTCGCTTCCGTTGATAATGGCGACGTGATGTTAAATAGCCTCCAGTACCTACTGATGTTGGGACAACCCTATAGCAATAGGCTCCCTCAGGCTCTGCGGCTGTTGGTCAGCTTCACTAGGGTCAGTATCTGTAATACAGAGGGATTATAACAGTGTGCTTTATGGGTTGACTTGGGCCAAACAGGCAGTTTCCACGCTGCATGACAATGGGGATGTGCAGAGATTAGTGGGCCAGGGCCTGCCATCCTCCAATTGCATGAAGCAATGGGACAGCCTGACTTTTCAAATCCATCGAGGCTTTGGTCGAGGCATTCATTTGTCAGCGTGCACACACACAGCAGTGTGTTGACCTCTCTGCGTACATTCAGGTACTGACCAAATCAAATTTACACACATCTTTAAGAAAATTGAGTTCTTAACTGGATATGGTGGTCAAGAAGGGTGGTCAAGAAGGCTTTTGCCACATTAGCCTTCATCAGTCAGAGTATTGAGTACGGAAGTTGAGAGGTTATATTACAGATTGTACAAGATATTGGCGAGGCCACATTTGGAGTATCGTGTTCAATTTTGGTCACCCTGTTATAAGAAAGATGTTGTCAAGCTGGAAAGGATGCAGTGAATATTTACAAGGATGTTGCCAGGACTCTAGGGGTTGAGCTGGAGGGAGAAGTTGAGCAGGCTAGGACTTTATTCCCTGGAGCTCAGGAAGATGAGAGGTGATCTTTTAGAGGTGTTTAAGATCATGAGAGGAATACCATGAGAGTAAATCCACAGTCTTTTACCCACAGTGGTGGAATCAGGAACCCAAGGACGTAGGCTTGCGGTGAGGGGGAAAGGTTTAATAGGAACCTGAGGGAGAACTTTTTTTGGGATGGTAGGTATATGGAACAAGTTGCCAGAGGAGGTACTTGAGGCAGGTAATATCACAACATTCAAAAAACAGTTGGACAGGTACATGGCTAGGGTAGGTTTTGAAGGATATAGGCCAAATGCAGGCAGGTGGGACTAGTGTAGATGGGGCATGTTGGTTGGCATGGTCAAGTTGGCTCTACGACTCTATAACCCTATGTAAAAACAACATTCCTTATTTGGATCAATACGGTTGCAAAACTTTCCTTATTGTTAAGTGAGAACTGTACTGTACAAAGTAACGTACCAGAATACCAAAGGCAATAAGCTTCAACACACACTCCATGGAGAACAGAAATGTGAATAGTATGTTCAGGTATAGCAGCATTCTGTCATATGGAACAGGAGCATTATAGAACTATATTAAAAGTTTAAAAAAAAAACAGGAATTAGTCTCAATCTGTTGGAGAATTTGAACAATAGAATCAGTAAAGTTAGATTGTTGCATGCAAGAAATGAAATAACTCAACGGCCCAGAACAGAATTTGTGTGTTTGTCATTGACACTATTCCCGTGGACTTGATTAAGTTATCCCATGCAACAAGTTGACTGTTGCAATCAATGCATTATTCGCTGATGTTTAATTCATCCACAAATGCACACAAAATGCCAACTGCTGCATTCCCTAACTTTGGGTTTCAATACTAAGTATATCCTTCTGCACAAAACAACCGATTAAGTGGGTTAATTTTCTGATGTTCAACTTTTGCTCAGCTATCTTGTTTCATGGATCGCGCAAATGTGCCTTCTTTCTTACACACCATTGTTCATAATGGTCCACGTGAGGTCACTACCGATGACTTTATAAAGCAGTCGGCTGACCAGAAATAGCATAAACTGGTAAGCCGTGCTTGAGAAGCTGCACTGGAGAGGTTGCAAAGGAGATTTTACGGGAATTGTGCAAGGACTGGAATAACATTGCAAGAAATAATTCATTGACTAAAAGGGCAGTACGTCACATTTGAAGACCCACGATTCTCAGAATCCGAAATACGTGCTAGATGGTGAGATTGCAGGCATTTGGACAGATACATGGAAAGGGAGGTTTGAGAGGTCTATGGGGCAAATACAGGAAAATAGGACTGGCCTGATGTTCCAACTTGGTTAATGTGGACGGGGTGCAGAAGAGCTGCTTTCGTGCTGTACATCACTGACTCTGTTGGGCTGGGAAGCTTTTCTGCAACCAGGTACGAAAAGACGAATAGACTCGTTTTGCGTCATTATCCTTCTGCAATTAATCATTTATCTTTTTCACCCTCAATGCACTTGCTCCAAACTTGTGTGGTGGGATGTGGCTTATGCAGAAGTAGATGGCATTTTAAGATAGCTCATAATACAATGCAAGTTTTAAAATAATTATTGGGTCATAATGATATTCAAATCTATTTTTTATTGCTTAATATTATTGATAGGAGTATAAACGTTTAATTTATTTAATAGCTCACAATTCATTATTTTATTATTGATCTTTAGTAGGTATCTCAAATCTATTCTTAAATAACTACAGTGGCTTGCAAAAGTATTCATACCCCTTGAACTTTTCCACATTTTGTCATGTTACAACCACAAAAGTAAATGTATTTTATTGGGGTTTTATATGATAGACCAACACAAAGTGGTGCATAATTGTGAAGTGGAAGGAAAATGATACATGGTTTCCACATTTTATTACAAATAAAAAACTGAAAAGTGTGGCGTGCAAAAGTATTCAGCCCCCTTTACTCTGATATCCCTAAATAAAATCCAGTGCAACCAATTGCCTTCAGAAGTCACCTAATTAGTAAATAGAGTCCACTAGTGTGTAATCTAATCTCAGTATAAATACAGCTGTTCTGTGAAGGCCTCAGAGGTTTGTTAGAGAACATTAGTGAACAAACAATGTTCCTTGGGCATCATGAAACCCAAGGAACACACCAGACAGGTTAGGGATAAAGTTGTGGAGAAGTTTAAAGCAGGGTTAGGTTATAAAAAAATATCTCAAGCTTTGAGCATCTCACGGAGCACTGTTCAATCCATCATCCGAAAGTGGAAAGAGTATGGCAAAACTGCAAACCTACCAAGACATGGCCGTCCACCTAAACTGACAGGCCGGGCAAGGAGAGCATTGATCAGAGAAGCAGCCAAGAGGCCCATGGTAACTCTGGAGGAGCTGCAGAGATCCACAGCTCAGGTGGGAGAATCTGTCCACAGGGCAACTATTAGTCGTGCACTCCACAAATCGGGCCTTTATGGAAGAGTGGCAAGAAGAAAGCCATTGTTGAAACAAAGCCATAAGAAGTCTCGTTTGCAGTTTGCCACAAGCCATGTGGGGGACACAGCAAACATGTGGAGGAAGGTGCTCTGGTCTGATGAGACAAAAATTGAAGTTTTTGGCCTAAATGCAAAACGCTATGTGTGGCGGAAAACTAACACTGCACATTACCCTGAACACACCATCCCCACTGTGAAACATGGTGGTGGCAGCATCAGGCTGTGGGGATGCTTTTCTTCAGCAGGGACAGGGAAGCTGATCAGAGTTGATGGGGAGATGGATGGAGCTAAATACAGGGCAATCTTGGAAGAAAACATGTTAGAGTCTGCAAAAGACTTGAGACTGGGGCGGAGGTTCACCTTCCAGCAGGACAATGTCCCTAAACATACAGCCAGAGCTACAATGGAATGGTTTAGATCAAAGCATATTCATGTGTTAGAATGGCCCAGTCAAAGTCCAGACCTAAATCCAAATGAGAATCTCTGGCAAGACTTGAAAATTGCTGTTCACAGACGCTCTCCATCCAATCTGACTGAGCTTGAGCTATTTTGCAAAGAAGAATGGGCAAAAATGTCAGTCTCTAGATGTGCAAAGCTGGTAGAGACATACCCCAAAAGACTTGCAGCTGTAATAGCAGCGAAAGGTGGTTCTACAAAGTATTGACCCAAGGGGGCTGAATACTTTTGCACGCCACACTTTTCAGTTTTTTATTTGCAATAAAATGTGGAAACCATGTATCATTTTCCTTCCACTTCACAATTATGCACCACTTTGTGTTGGTCTATCACATACAATCCCAATAAAATACATTTACTTTTGTGGTTGTAACGTGACAAAATGTGGAAATATTCAAGGGGTATGAATACTTTTGCAAGCCGCTGTAACTGTTGCACTGAGAGCATTGTGAGAATTTTGTAATGCTGATTTATTATTTTCTTTAGTTTCTTCAAGGCAGTCTGGTGTCCAGTAACAGGAACCTGTATTAGTCTGCCCATACAATGCGCTATTAATAAACCACACATTTCCTCTCAATGAACAGACTGATGAAAGTCAACAAATTATTAGTGCTTTGATGCGATCTTGAACATGCATCAGTGAGATGAAGTTATCCATCAACGGTTGATGTGCAGTTGACAAAATGGCTTGAAATTAAATAAAACTCTCAACCAATTTAAACAGACACGTTATGGAATATAACAAGATTATTTCACTTTGATTTGTCCAGATGACAGTTATAAATAGCTTATTTCACACACTTGATGACAACCCCTGAATCAGATCACGGGTTTGCAATCTGAAATCTTATTACAGCACGATGGTTCTGAAATTTCAACTGAAGCATGTTAATGACAGATCTAACAAGCGGGTGCACGAGTCTTTGGTGATTGTGCGTGACAAATTCTCAGCTCAAACAAAGAGGTCATTTCCAGTTGTGTGGAGCACCTTCACTGATGATCAGTTCACAGGATTGCAAGAAAAATCTGATTCTGACTCTGACTGATGGAATTAAAACGGTTGTATTGATTCAGCTGCCTTTCGCACTTTCCTCCTAATTTATTTTGCTGTTGAAATCGATGAAAAATTTGAAGAATATCTAATGGGTGACTTTTACTGGTTTAAGTGTAGGTTTACAAGAATGATCCCAGGAATGAGTAGGTTAACCTATGATGAGCGGTTGTCGGCACTGGGCCAAAACTCGCTGGAATTTAGCAGAATGAGGGGGGACCTTATTGAAACATACGGAATAGTGAAAGGCTTGGATAGAGTGGATGTGGAGAGGATGTTTCCATTAGATTCAAGATTCAAGATTCAATTTAATTGCCACATGCACCAATTAAGGTGCAGAGAAATTTGAGTTATAAAATGTCACATATAATCAACTTTTCTTTAAACAGAACGCTCTGGTTTTGTCATTGAATATTGCAGAAGCGAAACCTCAGTGTTGAGATGTGATGACCAATGTGAAGGAGAGCGGTCCCAGGAGTGTGGAGTGTTTGTTGGCTGGCATGTCTCACCTTCATCATCAGGACGATGGTGTTGAGCGCAATCATGGCCATGATGAAATATTCAAAAGGCGGAGAGACCACAAATCTCCACATCTTGTACTGAAAAGTCTGCTTGTTCTGCGGCATGTACCGAGTTAGCGGCCGGGCACTTATCGCAAAATCAATGCACGCTCTCTGGAATCAAATCAGCAGTAGGTCGGAATTAGACAAAAGCCCATCGAGTTGGGAATAAAGACATGCAACGTTTGCGGAGGAGCATAAAGATTGCATCACATGAAGCTGTGGAACTTGTGCAAACCCCAGAGTCACAGTCGCCCTGAACAGAAAGAGGCCCTTCAGCCCACCGGGTCCGTGCCGTCCAGCGATTCCCGTACACAAGCACTATCCTACACACTAGGGACTATTTTCAATCTTTTTACCGAAGCCAATTAACCTAAAAACCTACAAGGCTTTGGAATGTGGGAAGAAACCGGAGCATCGGGGGAATACCCCCGCGGTCACAGGGAGAACGTGCAAACTCTGTACAGGAAGCTCCCATTGTCAGGATCGAACCCGGGTCTCTGGCGCTGTAAGGCAGCAACTCTCCTGCTGCGCCACCGTGCCGAGCAAGACGCCCCATCTAAGCGCGTCCCATTTGCCCACGATTGGTCCAAAACATTTCCTATTCATGTACCCGTCCAAATGACTTTGAAATGTTGTTACTGTACCTGCCTCAGATACGTCTTCTGGCAGGTCGTTAAATGTACCCTACACACCATCTTTTTGAAGGCAAGCAGGCCTCCTCTTGTATATTCATATATCTGTATGATTTATAGGATAGGCTGGGTTAATTTTAACTGTTGCGATGGAGACTGAGGGCTGACCTGGCGGAGGTGTGTAAAATTATACAGTAGGATGGAAAGTCAAAATCTTTTTCCCATGGTATCAACAATGAAGAGGGCATGGGTTTAAAGTGAGAGGAAGGAGTTCTAAAGGGGATCTGAGTGGATAATAGAATTGTTGATATCTGGAGCACACTACCATCAGTCGTGGTGGAATCAGATACAATGAGAACATGGGAGAGACATTTGGATGGACATTTAAATATGCAAGGCATAGAAGGATACAATCCTAATGTTGCAAATGGGATTAGTGTAGATGGGCAAAAAGGTCAGCATGTGTATGGCGGGCAAAGGGACAATTTATGTGCTGTACAACTCCATCACTCTATCAAACTCTCCACTTCATACTCATTTGTTAATCGCAGTGCTCTTTCTAATGTTCGCCATTCAGTTCCACGTAACCAGTGTGTTTTGGTTACAGTCTGCCCCTGTTTATCGTTGCTCCTCTGTCCAACAGTCATCTTGCCCCTCTGCCCTGTGCTCACTCCCCACACACTGCGCACACACGGTCCTACACTTATGCTTTCTTGTCGCTTTGAAAGAGGGGAGATTTCACTGAGGCATTTAAAAATCATGGGACGCTGTGACAGAACGATTTCCTTCGCAGAGAAGCCCACATCTGGGGAGTTAGGATTAGATTTAGGATAATTGGTGGAAGCATTCAAAGGAAGTTGAGGAAACACCTTTGCATCTGAAAAGAGATGGGCACCTGGAGCTCACTGCCTGAGAGTGTGATGGGGGCAGGAAACTCATCATGTTCAAGTAAGCACTTCAACACATAACATGCTGTAATGTTCAAGATTGCGGACTGAGAGCAGTAAAGTGAGATTACACTCAAATACACTCCTTTACCTCTTCAGCTTCTAGGAGTCCAAAACATGAGAAGCCATGTGCTCCCCTCTAGACTATTCCCATTCATCTCTCTTTTAGACTTCAGAGATACAGCGCAGAAACAGGCCCTTCGGCCCACCGAGTCCATGCCGAACAGCGGTCAACCCGTTTTCCACAACATTCCCGACTATTGATGCATATTATGAAATGGTCTGGGCTTCTTTCTCTCTGTGTACAACCCATCCCAAACATGCTTGTTAAATGAGGCAGCCCTTTGGTGATTTTCCTTTCATGGGCAGAATTATAATATAACTTGTCAAAACAATTGACTGGAAAATTTCCATTAAAAGCGACGGGTAGCAAACTGAAATTATTTTTATTCAGTTGATGTAAGTATTGATGAATGAATGCAGTTCATAAATAGCAATGAGACTCTGGTAATCTGGGTCCTGAAGCAAGAATATATAGTGTATAAAATCATGAGAGGAATAGATCGGGTAGATACACGGAATCTCTGGCCCAGAGTAGGGGAATCGAAGACCAGAGGACAGAAATGTTTACGGTGAAGGGGAAAAGATTTAATAGGAATCTGAGGGGTAACTTTTTCACACAAAGGATGGTGGGTGTATGGAACAAGCTGCCAGAGGAGCAGTTGAGGCTGGGACTATCCCAACGTTTAAGGAACAGTTAGACAGGTACATGGATAGGACAAGTTTGGAGGGATATGGACCAAGCGCAGGCAAGTGGGACTAGTGTAGCTGGGACATGTTGGCCGGTGTGGGCAAGTTGGGTCAAAGGGCCTGTTTTCACACTGTATCACTCTATGACTCTAAGAGGTAGCTCGTTAGAAATTCAGACACTAAATCGTGGCCAGGTCAGACAACAGCGGGTAAATCCTTGATGCCTACCTCATTTTTCTCCAGGCTGCACTCAGACATCACCTTGTCACCCTGTTCCTGGAATGTAATGATAATCAGAGCAACAAAAATATTCACAAAGAAAAATGGAAACACAACAAAGTACACAACATAAAATATGGACATTTCCATGCGGTAGCTGGGGCTGGGTCCCTGGTCTTCATCTGTCGCATCCACAGAGTGCTTTAAAATCCTGCGGAAGAGAGAACAAAAACCTCGTGAGGTTTTGTAACGGCAGCTCAACATCATTTGCTAAGTAGGAAACAAGTATTCATCGTATTCACTCCAGAAAATGCATGGTTTGAGTTACTAAGATTGTGCACAAAGAAATATGAATCCTCCATGCCCTGTCCCATGGTGTTTTAATAGTTTTGAAATATCCTTGAAATCCCATATCACAAGTGAGAACATCAAAATAAGTGGCTGCTTTTCTGGGAATCTGTCTATGTGACCAATATATTCTGTGCACCGTGTAAGTTGTATATATTGCCTTGAAAAACTTTCTCTAGATAGCTGTAGGTAAATAAAGAAGCTCAAGGGAATAAATCTTCCAAACTTTCCCTCAAGTTCCTACACTAACTTCAAAAACAATACGGAAACTGCTTATCCAGGATTTCTACAGAATATACAGCAGAGATCCGTGTGCAGGCAGCACTCTAACTTGCTGTGTACTGGGATCATTATTAATCCATGAATTCTCTGCATCTCTCCAGCTCGTGAACTCGTCCCTCTGTATGATGCTGTGCCTGAGATAACGATGCCTATGTGACACTTCTAACAGCTCACAACCTTTCTCTCTCTCACTCCATTCGGCCTGCTACCTTATTATTCATTACAACCCCAAAGCCCGATGCCCCTCTGCATTTTCCTCCTTTACCCTACGGCCCTCCAGCTCTACAAAGGCACTCCCTTGAACACAAGATCCGTTGCAACACCATTCTCTTCCTGGGAACGTTCCAACTCTCTTTATTCCCCCATTCTTCCTGTCAGCTGCAGAGGTGTAGCACTTGTGTTTGGGATCATTAATTCATTCCAAGCTGGGTTTCCAGCACCAGAGCTTGACACAAATGATGACTTTGAGCCCCCGAGCAACAAGAACATTCAAGGCTCCTCTGCAATATTACAAATCCCTCCACTACATTCCCATCCCACCCTTCTCCTCATGAATGAGCGAGTACAGTAGCAAAACTAGTCCTATTTTTTACTTAGCGGAAGAGAGCAGGATCAAATCTTTAAAAATAAACATTTTGATAAACATATGAAATGCTGTTAATTTTTACACAAATATATTTATATCCGATGCCTGGGGTTTCTTCCATCCACCCTGTGCTCACTACTTCCTGCAGTCACATTTATAATTCACCAGCTGAGAGGCTTTCAAACAGCTCTGGAGAAACCATCAAGAAATTCAGGCAAAAAACGATGAGATTTGCTTCAAAATAGATAAAGCTTTCTCCTAGATAGTGTCAGCTCCTTACTGATAAGACAGAAGACATTGGCTGTACGTTCCATTTAGCAAGAAGACCGTTGAAAACATATGAGCTTTTATCGAACACAAGAAAATAGGATCAAGAGTCGGCAACGAGGCCCTTCAAGCCTGCTCGTCCATCCAATATGATCATGTTTGATCCTTTCTACGATGCATCAGATCTGAGACCTTAATACAACAACCGTTGATAAATATATTTACCTCCACTTTAAATGCTTCCAATGATTCAGCCTTCGCAATTCTCTGGGGTGGAAGATTATAGCGATTCGCCACCCGCAGGAGAAGACATTTCTACACAGCTTGGCTTTAAATGACTGGAACCTTATCTAGTAACCATGTCTCCTCACTTGTGAATCTCACACCAGCATAAACCTCTCGACCTGCCTGCTTAGAACATAGAACAGTACAGCACTGGCTCTTTGGCCCACAAATTAATAAACAGGAAGTGAATATCACCTCCAGCCACCAACATCCAGCAAACCCTAAAACTGAGATCCGTGCCGAGCGTGACGCCAACTAGATGCCGACGACAACTAGAGCACAGTCCTCAGATGCTATCAATCTAATTTGAGGCCCTCGGACTATCTTTGATCAGACTTTACCGGCTTTATCTCGCACTCAACGTGGGGTGGAAGATTGCAACCCTGTTTCGACTAATGCAATCAACTCGACGTGCACAAACGGAAGATCAAAGAGAACAAGTTGGCCTACAACTTTAGGCTGCGCACGCCACACGAAAGAAGAAGAAGCACTAAACGTTGTTCACTTTATTGCCTTTATCGTGTATCGAGACACTGTGAGTTGCTCAGTTGTAATCTTGTATTGTCTTTCCGCTGAATGTTTAGCATGCGACAAAAGCTTTTTACTGTACCTCAGTACACGTGATAATAAACTAAAAGTTAAACTTGTCTCTCTGCATGCACATGATCCATATCCTTCCATTCTTCACATATTCATATGCCGATCTAAAATACTCCTAAACGCTACTATCGTATCTAGTTCCAGCATCTCTTGGCAGCACATTCCAGGCACCCAGCATTTTTGTGTAAAAATTAATTTGCCTTGCGCATCTCCTTTAAACATACCCCTTCTCACCTTAAAGCTGTTCCCTCTGGTTTTTCCCTTGTTGGGAAAGAGGTTATGACTGTTTACCCTACCCGTGCCTCTCATCATTTTATATACTTCTCTCAGGTCTTCCCTCCACCTCCAAAGTTCCAAAGGAAACGGTACAAGTTTGTCCAACCTCTCCTGATAGCTAATAAATACCCTCTGATCCAGGCATCATTCAGGTAAACCTCTTCTGCACCTTCTCCACAGCCTCCATGTCCTTCCTATAATGGGGCCACCAGAACTGCACACAATACTCCATATGCAGCCTAAGCAAGGTTTTATGAAGCTGCAACATGACATCCTGACTCTTATACCCAATACGTCTTGTATGTTTCAATGAGGTCATCCCTCATTCTTCTCCACTACATGAAATCCAAACCCAACCTGTTCAGCCTCTCCTGACAGGGCATTCCTCGCATCTCAGGGATTAGTCTGCTGAATCTCCTCTGGGCTGCATCTAATCGTCCCTTCGTCAAAAAGACCCAAACTATGTGTGTTACATGAGGTGTAATCTCACCAACACCCTATTCAATTGAAACAAAACATTCCTTTTTTTCTAAACTCCAACTCTTTGCAATAAAGACCTAAATGCCCTTTGGCTTCTCAACTACTTGGCCCTGCCTGCTAACCTTTCGTGATTTAGGCACTGGAAGTGTACATCTCGACTTCTCCTGTAGTTTAGTTTAGAGATAAAGCGCAGAAACAGGCCCATCGGCCCACCGGGTCCGCACCGTCCACCCATCCCCGCACATTAACACTATCCAGCACCCACTAGGGACAATTATTACATTCACCAAGCCAATTAACCTGCAGACCTGCACGTCTTTGGAGTGTGGGAGGAAACCGAAGATCTCGGAGAAAACCCACGCAGGTCACGGGGAGAACCTACAAACTCCGTAGAGACAGCAGCCGAAGGTCTCTGGCGCTGCATTCGCTGTAAGGCAGCAACTCTAACCCTGCGCCACCGTGACTGCACTTTCTTGGGACATTTTCTGGTAATTATGTGGCGAACACAAAGGCAGTGGGGGACAAGTGTTCATTATGTCAAAATATATGGTGGACATAAAAAAAGTCCCGGGCACAAATTGTTAATCTAATCCTTCTGCCTCGTTTCTCATCGTGGGAGGACTGCCGTGAAGGAGTGGGGGCGAGGGGGAAGAACAATGGAAAGCCATGGTGCGGGGGAACTAGCGTGAAGCGGAGGGGGGGGGTATGCACAAAGGAGGAGTCGGTGCGGGTACGTTGTAACTTAGTCAACACCGTTTGTCTGGCGATTATTTACGTACCTTGGGCATGCAAGCAAAGAATTTCACTGTGACTTGTCACATGTGACAATAAAGTATCCCATTCTAATCCTTTCCATCAATATTAATCTTCTGCAGTCTCTCATTAATAGACGTTCACCCGTGTATATTTGAACACACCACAGAAGTAACTTTTCTGAGGCACTCGTGGGATGAAACTCAGCTCAGCTCACCAGTTATCCTTGTTCTTGTGCTCAGGGTTCCATTTACAACCAGAGCAATACAATGATGTGGCTGATGCCAGTGTACAGTATGTTGTCCTCAATGATCGCCAATGACCATTGCACTAAAATCTAACGCTGGATACTCACGTTGGCCACCCTTCACCAGTCGACACTGTGAATAGTGTTAGCAGGGCCCACAGCACATTATCGTAGTGGAAATCGTATTTCCTCCATTCTCGAGGTTCTGCCTCAATATCATCGCTGTCGTAAACGAGATATTGGCCCCTGCAAAGTAACGGCAGAATGTGAACGCTTTCACTTTCGAATTCTTTAGGACTTAAGAGAAAAATGCCGGGGAGCAGGGAAGGGTGTCAAGGAATGACTGGTTGCACTTTGGTAAGTTAAAATAGAAAAGAACTCGCACAGCAAATGGACATTTCCTGTAGAATGTTGTTGAATAGAGTGACCTGGATGTAGTATAGTTTCCTGAAAGTGTGACGCAATTTTAGGCTTATCAAGGTGGGGAAGGTGTTGGAAATACTTGCCTTCTCCACTCATTGGAGGTGGGACATCATGTTACAACTGAACGAATCACTGATCAGACTATATTTGGAGGATTGTGTGCAGTTCTGATCACCCAACGTATAGAAGCATGTCATTAAGTCTAAGACAGTCTAGGACTAGAGTTCATAGCCTCAGAATCAAAGGACGTTCCTTTAGGAAGGAGATGAAGAGGAATTTCTTCAGTCAGAGGGTGGTGAATCTACGGAATTCTTTGCCACAGAAGGCTGTGGAGGCTGTCAATTGATATTTTTATAGCAGAGAAAATAGATTCTTGATTTGTACGGGTGTCATGGGGTATGGGGCCAAGGTAGGATAATGAGGTTAGGAGGGAGTGATAGATCAGCCATGTTTGAATGGCAGAGTAGACTTGATGGGCCGAATGTCCTAATTCTGCTCCTATCACTTAAGCTGGGAAGGGCGTAGAAAAGGTTTACGAGGATGTCACTGAGATAAGGGGGCTTTAGGCGAGACAGATGGGTTAGGACATATTTTCTTACAGCTTAGGAGGCTGAAGAGTGACCTTATAGAGGCGTTTAAAATCATGAAAGGTGTAGATAAGGTGAATGACCACAGTCTTTTTCACGGAGTAGTGGAGTCTAAAACTATATGGCAGAGTTTTCAGGAAGGAGGAGAAGGATTTAAAAGGGTCCAGAGGGACTAGCTTTTCACACAGAGAGTGGGGGTATGTGGAATGAGTTGCCAGAAGAAGTGGTGGAGGTGGGTACGATTAATAGGCATTTTAAATAGAAGGGTGTAGGGAGATGTAGGGCAAAGGCAGGCAACTGGGACGGACATAGGTAGTCAACTGGTCAGCTTTGATGAGGTGGCCCAAAGGGCTAGTTTTCATGCCGTATAACTCTATGATTCTAAGAAGAGGTTTGTAAAATTATGGGAGACACAGATGGTTTAGACAGCCCGAGTCTGTTGTCCATGATACGGCTGTCTAAAAGTAGAGGGCACAGGTTTAAGATGAGAGAGAGGAGGTTTGAAGAGGCAGTGACAGATAATGTTTTCACATAAAGAGTGAATCTGTAATGAGCAGCCAGAGGCGGTGGTGGAAGCAGGAACTACAGTGACATTTAAGAAGCATCTGGACTGGACAGGTACATGAGCAAGGCAGAGAGTGATATAATATTAATACAGGCAGGTGAGCTGAGGCATCATAGTCCATATGGGTATTGTGGACTGAGAGGATGTTTCTGTACTGTTCATCAACACTGTGATATTCATGCTATAATATCCACTGAATTTACACACCCAATGCTGTTACATCATTGTGCTTGTTAAATAATGAAGTTACATAGCTGCTACTGTCATTAACCCTAATCTGTCCTGGTATCAGCCTCATGTGTATCCAATAATTGACAAAGTGACTTTCATTCAGTTTTATTAATCCTGTACAGGTATACGGTGCTAAAATGTGGCAACTCCGGCATGCGTGAGCTATGCAACAGGAATTTCACTGTGCAGTGCATAAGTGACAACAAAGAACCATTGGTAGACAAAAATGCTGGAGAAACTCAGCGGGTGAGGCAGCATCTATGGAGCGAAGAAATAGGAGACGTTTCAAATTCCGAAATGTCACCTATTTCTTCGCTCCATAGATGCTGCCTCACCCGCTGAGGTTTTTCCAGCATCTGCAGTTCTTTCTTAAACAAAGGACCATTGAATCATTGAACTATCCGAGGGAGAATATTGTGCAAAAATTGCTTCCCGATCTTCACTCTGATTCCAGTCTGTCACGTCTCACCTGCAATCCCTTTCTAAATCCTTGGACTCGTCAGTGCAGTAGAAGAATTTACCCTTGAAGAGCTGCACGGCAATGACAGCAAAGATGAACATGAAGAGCATATAAACTATGAGGATGTTCAGGACATTCTTCAGGGAGTTCACCACACAGTCAAAGACAGCCTGAAGGAAACACACATTGAGTCAGATGCTAACGAACAAAAAAATTCGTAAACAAGACTAAATTCATTGCCAACTTCCAGTTGCATTGAGAATTTAATTCAAGGAAAGTCGATATCTGTTGTGATTATCATTAGGTTTATGGACCCAAGTTTTACAGACAGTGCTCTCTGAGGAATGGGCAATAGATTGTTCCATCTTTATGTTAGGGAACATTGTGAAGGAATGTTAGGGAACATCATTGGGACATTACTCACTCTCGTCTTACCTTGAATGCTTAAATCGTTCTGGCTATCAAGAACTTAACAACACTTTATTTTTCGACAGTTGTGGCACTGAGGAGTAACATGCAAAGCAGGCAGTCTCATTCAAAGATCATCCTGGAGTGTGGGTTATTTTGAAAATGGTGGATTGATATCTCGTTTTTGCGGAGTGTGAATTATTTAGCTCAGTTACAAACAGAATAGGTACAATTCTCTGGCATCCATAGGCTGCGGAGGAGGTGCCCAATGAAATAGAAATGCAGCCTGAATTTGAAAAAAAAAACACAGCTTCGTATATTGTGCAGGAGGGAACTGCAGATGCTGGTTTAAACTGAAGATAGGCGCAAAAAGCTGGAGCAACTCAGCGGGCAGGCAGCATCTCTGGAGAGAAGGAATGGGTGACGTTTCGGGTCGAGAGGAGTAGTCTTTTCCCCATTCCTTTTCTCCGGAGTTGCTTCCTGTCCCGCTGAGTTACTCCAGCTTTTTGCGTCTATCTTCAGCTTCATATATTTGTGGAATGAAAACTTAGGTGACAAAAAAAAAAGACAAGTAGGTGGCTTTCCAGACTGCGGTGACTACTGTAGCAAGGACGTATTCACACTTTATGGTGATTTTACCAATAGGTTGATATCTCTGCAAAAGCAAAATAATTGTACAAGTCAGTACCTTTAACTTGGGCAGACGTTTGATGGTCTTCAGTGGCCGTAGGACCCGGAGAACCCGCAGCGACTTGATGGTGTTGAGGTCCTTCCCTTTGGTTCCACTGACAAAATAAAGGGTCGGAGTTAACCATCATTGAAAGCAGAGTAACTGAGCACACTTGTGCTGCTTCGCCAGGCCTGTTTCAATGCACAGACTCCCCGGGAACTCAATGTCAAGAGGAGATGGTATTGCAAAGGTTTTTACATGGATTAGAATTCAAACCTCTGTAACAGGAATAAACTAGATGATAATCAAGTGTAGAACCCACCAGTGAAGAAGTTGAGTGTGTGTAGAGGGGGGTAGTGATAGAATAATGGAAGAGCAGGCTCCCCGTGTTGTCACTACAGTCTGAAGAAGGGCCCCGACCTGAAACATCATCCATCCTTCATCTCCAGAGATGCTGCCTGACACGCTGAACTACTCCAGCACTTTGTGTCGATCTCAGGCACCAAGATCCCTTGCTTCCGCAAGCCTTGGTGTGTGAGACGGAGATGTGAGAAATGCCCGTCTTCTGAAGGCAACAGAACTGACGACAACAACAGCAACATCGCCTCATAAACACATACTGCTTTTTTCCATTAAAAACTTTAGTGAGTGGAGGTCTGTTACATATAAATTGTACAAACACAAATGCAGGAAGTCAAACTCAGCGGAGGCAGGTGGATGATACCGAGGAAGTCAGGGGTTATGGGGAGAAGGCAGAAGAATGGGGTTCGAAGGGAAAGATAGATCAGCCATGATTGAAAGGCGGAGTACACTTGATGGGCCGAATGGCCTAATTCTTCTCCTATCACATACGAACATCTCGTTTAAACCAGCCACTTTGTGCTCCAAGTATGTCACCAGGCGTCTGAGATACTAAAGACAGTACACAGCAACAGCCATGGCCACTCGGGTCCAAACTCGCAGTCAGGCCCTGAAATCATCCCCTACACTAAATAATCACTTAATCTCAATGAATCCTAAATCATTCACACCTGGTGCTACATCTCTGCATCATTCTGCCTCACATGGAGCCGGTTCTGGAAGCCACTATTCTGGTACATCCTGATCCTTATTTACCACCCAGACATACCGCTGTGATCTGTTCCAACGTCTGGTGCCGAGTGGTCTACAGGAACGTGGGGGGGGGGTTTGGGTGTGGGGATGCTTTCCATGCAGAGATAGAACCTTAATTCATATGTGATAGGAGCAGAATGTGGCTTTCCAGCCCATCAAGTCTACTCCGCCATTCAATCATGGACCCCGGACACTTGTGCGAATCGGATCTATCTAACTCAGCCATAAAATTATCCATTCACTTGGCCTCCACAGCCTTCTTTTTTTACAAAAAAACCTAACAGACAAAAACGCTGGAGAAACTCAGCGGGTGAGGCAGCATCTATGGAGCGAAGGAAATAGGCGACGTTTCGGGCCGAAACCCTAAGGGTTTCCCCAAAACGTTTCCTATTTCCTTTGGAGTCTGAAGAAGGGTGGAGACACAAGAGACTGCAGTTATTCTTCAGCAAATACTTGATCCATAGCCTTTTATGCCTTTGTTGATACAAGGCCTAAAGGGCCGGTCCCAACGTAGGCATCATTTGCGCATAATTTGCGCGACATCCTTTACACGGCACGAAGCATGACGCGCGCACGTGATGCGCGCATGGCACACATTACGCGCGCATGATGTGTGGTGATGTAGGCAGTGACGCGCAGTCGCGCCCCAGGAATTTAGGATGTTCAAAATCTTTGCGCGCCATCTGCGTGACGCGCAAATTACGCCCATGTGGGACAGGCCCTTTACTTAGACATTTCTTAAAACATGATGAGAGTTTCTGCCTCCACCACCCTCTCATTCCAGATTTCCATTATTACCTGCTGACAATAATTTTTCTTTATATCCCCTCTAAACGTCCTTTTTTCTCGCCCTAAACTATAGTGTCTGGTTATGGGCACTCATCATTTTGTAATAATGCCCCTCATAATTTCAAGGTCAGTTTATTGTCACATGTACCAATTATGGTACAGTGAACTTTGAGTTACAGTCATACTAAGTAAAAAGCACCAAGACACACAACCACATAAAAGTTAACATAAACATCAATCACAGTGGTCCACATTGCACGTTTTACTGTTCTGGTCATTACCAGTTAAGGGTCTCCATTCTCTCAGCCCATACATTCCCTTCGTTCTGGATGGTTCAATCCTCTATTGTCCCCAGGCAGTCAAAGAATCATAGTCACACAGGATGGAAATAGACTCTTTGTCCAACTCGTGCATGTCTCACCAAGATGCCCATTTAAGCTGGTCCCATTTGCCTGCGTTTGGCCCATATCTCTCTAAACTTTTCCTAACCATGTGTCTGTCCACATGTCTTTCAAAAGCTGTATTAGCACCTGCCTCAACTACCTCCTCCGGCAGCTCATTCCACAGACTCACCACCCTCTGAGTGACAAAGTTGCCCCTCGGTTAAATATTTTCCCTCTCACATTAAGCCCATGTCCTCTTATTTCCGATACCCCTACCCTGGGGAGAAGACTGTGCATTTATCCACATCTATAAGATCATCCCATCAGCATTCCTGTGCTCCGAGGAATAAAGTCCTAGCCTTCCCAACCTCTCCCTGTAACTCAGGCCCTCGAGTTACCGGCAACATCCAGGTAAATCTGTGCAATCTTCGCAGCTTAATAACATTAATTCACTTGGCTCGGATCCGGCTCAATGGTCAGACTTTTCTCCATATTTCAGTCTGTCACGCTATCGCTCACCTTTCTTTCCAAAAACATAACTCACTAAACTCTTCCTTTCCTTCTTGCCTCGCCACGAACCTGACGCACGCATTGTTGCCCTTTTCCTCGGGTGGCCCACAGCGCACTTTGAGACATCTCTCCCTGTGAATTTTGCAGCAAGATGTTTTGGCTGCCCCTGAATTTGGATCCCATGACAAGTTGTTGCAATGCCACCATTCCTCATTCCTCACCTGAGACAGCAGTTTAAGTTCCCCCACAAAGGCTATTATTACTCTTTTGCTTTTAAGTCGATTCAGTAGTCCATTATGAATGTAATGGCTGTATCAGGCAAACACAGAAAGATCAAAACGCTGCAGGTTACTGCTGGAAATGGAAATATAATCAACGGAAAGATTTGAAATCTATGACTCCAGCCATAGAAAGTAAGCAAAATCCTTACAAAATGGCTTAGGAAAGAGACACAAAGTGCTTGAGCAATTCAACGGGTCAGGCAGCATCCTGGAGAACATGGATAGACCCACCACTTAAAAAGGTTCCCAATCTAAAACGTCACCTATCCATGTTCTCCAGGGGTGCTGCCTGACTAGCCGAGTTAGTCCAGTGCTTTGAGTCTTCTTTTCTTTAAGGTGTAAAAGATCAGGGAGAGAATTCCAAAGAATAGATTTTTAGCCCGTGTTATGTTCGGATTGAGAAGTGTTGGGAAGTAGAAAGGACTCCAGTAAATATGTAGCCTTGTACATCAGTTGTAAACATACTGAAGCAGCCATTAAGATCAATAACACATGCTCAGTGATTTAAGTACTGAAGAGCTGAGCACCTACTCGTAAGGTGAACTCATACAAAGCATTCGCGATCATCCAGCTTTCAGCTAGAATGGCAGCCATCATTTTAGAATGCATATTCTGATAATAAAATATTAATTTTATAGCCTCACACTTAAAATTCACCCACTGCTCTTCTACACACACTTGATTTTTGAAGGATTTCAAACATAAGTACCAAAGCATTAGTAAGTCTATTAATTAAAACTGGAATAGAAATGCCTGCATGATAATTCTATCACGTTTCTAGCTCAGAGCCTTGCAAGTACTGATCCCTGCAGTACACCACACTGTACAGGTATCGAGAGAAAACAACAACCTCCACCGCTGCCCTCTGCCTCCCCATCCCCAGGCCAATTTTGGATACATTTCCTTTCTCAGTGGGTTTCCATCACTCTATGGAGCGAAGGAAATAGGCAACGTTTCGGGCCGAAACCCTTCTTCAGACTGACGAAGTGCATCTAAAGAAGTCGCCTCATCATATCCTTTGTCGAAACAATGAACTGCAGAGACTGGTTTACAGAAATAAAGACACAAAGTGCTGGAGTAGCTCAGTGGGTGGGACAGCATCTCTGGAGAACATGGTTCAGTAACGTGGATGAATAGGTGAACATGGATAGGACTCTTAGTCCCAATCTGAAACGTCACCTTTCCATGTTCTCCAGAGATGCTGCCTGACCCGCAGAGTTACTCCAGCACTTTTTGTTTTTTCCTTGGATCCGATGTTCCCTAACTATATGGACCAGCCTACAGTGTGGGACCTTGTCCAAAGCCTTGCTGAAGCCCATGCAGATATCATCTACGTGAACTTTATTAGTTATTATCTCAAAAACACAATCAGGTATGTGAGGGAAAGGTTACCCTGCACAAGGCCACATTGACACCTCGTAATCAGATCCTGCCTTTCCAAGTCATCATAAATCCCATCGCTGAGAATTTTTTTCCAGGAGCATTCCTACCACTGATTTCAGGCTCACTGGCCTGTAATTTCTTAACATCTTTACTGGTTTACTCATATTTTGTAAAGTTGAAACCTAATGCCATAATGTTCACATATTATGCTCCAACCTTTTAAGGCAAGCATGCCAATATACATTGATCACTGCCCTACATCAATCAGTGTTGCCATTATCAGAACTTGAACCCCAAGATCTCTTTGTTTATCAACATCCTTTTGCACTTTACCGTTTGATGTTTTTATCTAAGATAGACACGCAAAGCTGGAGTAATCAGTTCCTAACCAGTCTGAAGAAGGGTCACGACACGAAACATTACCCATTCCTTCTCTTCAGAGATGTTGCCTGGATTAGGGAGCATTAGCTACAGGGAGTGGTTGGACAGATCTGGATTCCTTTCCTCTGGAACACCAGAGGTTGTGGGGAGGCCTGATTGAAGTATATATAATTAGGAGAGACACAGATAGGATATACAATCAGAACAGTTATGGGGCAGCACAGTGGTGTGGCGGTAGAGCTACTACCTTGCAGCGTCAGAGATCCGGGTTCAATCTTTACTACAGGCGCTTGTCTGTATGGAGTGGGTGGAGCGGGACAGGCAGCATCTCTGGAGAGAAGGAATGGGTGACGTTTCAGGTCGAGACCCTTCAGCAGACTGATGTCAGGGGAGTGGGCGGGACAGAGATAGAATGTAGTTGGAGACAGTAAGACTGGTGGGAGAACTGGGAATGCAGAGGGGATGGGAGAGAGGGCATGCAACCATTGCTGATGCAAGCAATTTAATTCCAGATTTATTTAGGAACTTGAATTCATGTCCCACAGCTGTCATGGTGGGATTCAAATGCAAGTGCCTGTATCCATCATCCGGGCATATGCAGTTGAGTAATTTAACCAAGATGCTACCCTACTGAATTTGGTCAGCAATTTAATCATCTATAATTCAGGAGGTACACTGTATCTCGTTACCGTGAACTGTTGTTGAGTTGTGCACAAATAGTGCTGAGCACTGTTAATTCTGCTGCAATATTCGGGCAAATATAAACAAAAGCAAAGTTTAATAGGTAGCAATAGAATGCCTTAACCAGACCAACAATAGGGTTGTGTATTAACCAGAAAACACATTGTTGAAGATACAAAGATAATGATACAGTAACATAGACTTCACCTTTGAAAGGCCACTTTTTGGCTTATTGAAAATGTGCAGTGGAGAATAATTAATTTTGAAATTTAAATCCAAATGAGATAATAGATCTCAGATTATTCTCCATAAAGAGAGGGGGAGAGAGAAAGAAAGTGGGAGAATGAGAGCGGGGGAGAGGGAGAGGGAGAGGGAGAGGGAGAGGAAGAGGGGAAGGGGAGGGGGAGGGGAGGGGGAGGGGGAGGGTGAGTGGGGGGAGAGAGAAAGAGAGAGAGAAAGAGAGAGAGAGAAAGAGAGAGAGAAAGGCAATACGGGGACAAAAGATGCAGTACGAAGGTAAGATAGCCAAGAATGTAAAGGAGGATAGTGAAAGCTTCTTTAGGTGACGAGGAAAAAAATAGTTAAGACAAATGTGGGTCCCTTGGAGACAGAAACAGGTGAATTTATTATAGGGGAACAAGGAAATGGCAGACGGGTTGGAATGGTACTTTGGTTCTGTCTTCACTAAGGAAGACACAAACAATCTCCCAGGAGTACTAAGGGACAGAGGAACTGAAGGTGATGCAGTAACTGAAGGAAATTCACATTAGTCAGGAAATGGTGTTGAGTAGATTGATGGGACTAAAGGTTGATAAATCCCCAGGGCCTGCTAGTCTGCATCCCAGAATACTCAAGGATGTGGCTCTAGAAATTGTGGATGCATTGGTGATCATTTTCCAAAGTTCTATAGATTCTGGATCAGCTCCTGTGGATTGGAGGGTAGCTAATGTTATCCCACTTTTCAAGAAAGGAGGGAGAGAGAAAGCAGGGAATTATAGACCAGTTAGCCTGACATCGGTGGTGGGGAAGATGCTGGAGTCGATTAACAAAGATGTAACGGCGGGGCATTTGGATAGCAGTAATAGGATCAGTCCAAGTCAGCATGAATTTATGAAGGGTAAATCATGCTTGAAAAATCTTCTCAAATTTTTTAAGGGTGTAACAAGTAAAATGGACAAGGGAGAGCCAGTGGATGTCGTGTATCTGGATAAGAAAGCCTTATGATAAGGTCCCACATAGGAGATCAGTTGACAAAATTAGAGCACATGGTATTTGGGGGTAGGGTTTTGACATGGATAGAAAATTGGTTGGCAGACAGGAAACGAAGAGTAGGGATTAACGGGTCCCTTTCAGAATGGCAGCCAGTGACTAGTGGGGTGCCACAAGGCTCGGTGCTGCAGCTATTTACAATATACATTAATGATTTAGATGAAGTGATTAAAAGTAACATTAGCAAATTTGCACATGGCACAAAGCTGGGTGGCAGTGTGAACTGTGAAGAGGATGCTATGAGGATGCAGGGTGACTTGGACAGGTTGGGGGAGTGGGCAGATACATGGCAGATGCAGTTTAATGTGGATAAATGTGACGTTATCCACTTTGGTGGCAAGAACGGGAAGGCAGATTATTATCTGAATGGTGTCCGGTTAGGAAAAGGGGAAGTACAACGAGACCTGGGTGTCCTTGTACATCAGTCACTGAAGATAAGCATGCAGGTACAACAGGCAGTGAAGAACTCTAATGGCATATTGGCCTTCATAAAAAGAGGAGGTGAGTATAGGAGCAAAGAGGTTCTTCTGCAGTTGTACAGGGCCCTGGTGAGACCACACCTGGAGTATTGTGTGCAGTTTTGGTCTCCTAATTTGAGGAAGGACATTCTTGCTATTGAGGGAGTGCAGCATTGGTTCACCCAGGTTAATTCCAGGATGAGGACTCGGTTTATACTCTCTGGAATTTAGGATTGAGGGGATCTTATAGAAACTTACAAAAATTATTAAGGGATTGGACACGCTATAGGAAGATTGTTCCCGATGTTGGGGAAGTCCAGAACAAGGGGCACAGCTTAAGGATAAGGGGGAAATCCTTTAACTAGATGAGGAAAAACTTTTTTCACACAGAGAGTTGGTGTGGAATTCTCTGCCTCAGAGGGTAGTTGAGGCCGATTCATTGGCTAGATATTCAAGAGTGAGTTGGATGTGGCCCTTGGGCTAAGGGGAGAAAGAAGGTATGAGAGAGACAAAGGAGGAACGGGACTGAGTAATGGAATGTAAATAAACATAGCCATGATCATATTGAAATGAAACACACGGCATTCAAGTGGCTGAATGGCCTACTCCTGCACAATGGAGGAGAATTTCTATCTGGGGTTCTTTGTTATGACAATTGAGGGTGCAGCATTGGATTCATACCAATTCACTGATTAATTCCCGGATGATAACGTGCAATTAATTTCTGATGAGCTTGTAAGAATTTGCCGAGCGAACCTGGGCTCGGAATTTAGGATGACTTATAATGTCCTTGGGGTAGTGTTTCCTAGTGCTGTCGGGGAGGATTTAAACTAATGTGGCAGGGGGGATGGGTACAAGAGCAGAGAGGCGTGGGTGTAAAATGAGGGTAGAAGCAATAGGGAACAAGGTGAAAAAGTGGCAGGCAGACAAAACCAGCGCAAAAATCAAAAAGGGCCACTTTTCAACATAAATGTATAAGGGGTAAGAGCGTTGTAGAAACAAGCCTGAAGGCTTTGTGTCTCAATGCAAGGAGTATTCGTAATATGATGGATGAGTTGAACGTGCAGATAGCTATTAATGATTATGATATAGTTGGGATCACGGAGACATGGCTCCAGGGTGACCAAGGCTGGGAGCTGAACATCCAAGGATATTCAATATTCAGGAGGGATAGAGAGAAAGGAAAAGGAGGTGTGGTAGCGTTGCTGGTTAGAGAGGAGATTAACGCAATGGAAAGGAAGGACATTAGCTTGGAGGATGTGGAATCGGTATGGGTAGAGCTGCGAAACACTAAGGGGCAGAAAACTCTGGTGGGTGTTGTGTACAGGCCACCTAACAGTAGTAGTGAAGTTGGGGATGGTATCAAACAGGAAATAAGAAATGCGTGCGACAAAGGCAAAACAGTTATAATGGGTGACTTCAATCTACATATAGATTGGGTGAATCAAATTGGCAGGGGTGCTGAGGAAGAGGGTTTTTTGGAATGTGTGCGGGATAGTTATCTAAATCAACATGTAGAGGAACCAACGAGAGAGCAGGCTATTTTAGACTGGGTATTGAGTAATGAGGAAGGGTTAGTTAGCAGTCTTGTTGTACGTGCCCCCTTGGGCAAGAGTGACCATAATATGGTCGAGTTCTTCATTAGGATGGAGAGTTACATTGTTAATTCAGAAACAATGGTTCTGAACTTAAAAAAAGGTAACTTTGAGGGTATGAGATGTGAATTGGCCTAGATTGACTGGCAATTAATTCTAAAAGGGTTGACGATGGATATGCAATGGAAGACATTTAAAGACTACATGGATGAACTACAAAAATTGTTCATCCCAGTTTGGCAAAAGTATAAATCAGGGAAGGTAGTGCATCCGTGGATAACAAGGGAAATCAGGGATAGTATCAAAGCAAAGGATGATGTGTACAAAGTAGCCAGAAAAAGCAGCATACCAGAGGACTGGGAGAAATTCAGAGACCAGCAGAGGAGGACAAAGGGCTTAATTAGGAAAGGAAAAATGGATTATGAAAGAAAACTGCCAGGGAACATAAAAACTGACTGCAAAAGTTTTTATAGATATGTGAAGAGAAAGAGATTAGTTAAAACAAATGTAGGTCCCTTGCAGTCAGAAACAGGTGAGTTGATCATGGGAAACAAGGATATGGCAGACCAATTGAATAACTACTTTGGTTCCGCCTTCACTAAGGAAGACATAAATAATCTGTCGGAAATAGCAGGAGATCGCGGGTCAAAGGAGCAATTGAGTGAAATCCAGGTTAGTCGGGAAGTGGTGTTGGGTAAATTGAATGGATTAAAGGCCGATAAATCCCCAGGGCCAGATAGGCTGCATCCCAGAGTACTTAAGGAAGTAGCTCCGGAAATAGTGGATGCATTAGTGATAATCTTTCAAAACTCTTTAGATTCTGGAGTAGTTCCTGAGGATTGGTAGGTAGCAAATGTAATCCCTCTTTTTAAGAAGGGAGGGAGAGAAAAAACGGGGAATTACAGACCAGTTGGTCTAACATCAGTAGTGGGGAAACAGCTAGAGTCAGTTATTAAAGATGGGATAGCAGCACATTTGGAAAGTGGTGAAATCATTGGACAAAGTCAGCATGGATTTACGAAAGGTAAATCATGTCTGACGAATCTTGTGGAATTTTTCGAGGATGTAACTAGTAGCGTGGATAGGGGAGAACCAGTGGATGTGGTGTATCTGGATTTCCAGAAGGCTTTCGACAAGGTCCCACATAAGAGATTAGTATACAAACTTAAAGTATATGGCATTGGGGGTTCAGTATTGATATGGATAGAGAACTGGCTGGCAAACAGGATGCAAAGGGTAGGAGTAAACGGGTCCTTTTCACAATGGCAGGCAGTGACTAGTGTGGTACCGCAAGGCTCAGTTCTGGGACCCCAGCTATTTACAATATATATTAATGATCTGGATGAGGGAAATATGTTTGCGGATCACTAGCTGGGGGTAACTGTGAGGAGGATGCTAGGAGACTGCAAGGTGACTTGGCAGGTGGATAATGTGAGGTTATCAGGGGAAAAGGGATGCATACTGAGCAAAAGTTGGCTTACAGTGGTCTCGAAATCTGATGTGATACCTGGGATTCACTTCTGAATCATGATCCAGTTCATTGGCTCCCTTGTGGCTAAGGGGTTCAGGGGGTATGCTGCATCGGTGCGGCGAAGGGCCGAATGGCCTACTCCTGCACCTAATTTCTATGTTTCCTTTGGATTGGAGGGTAGCCAATGTAACTCCACCCTTTAATAAAAGAGGGAGAGAGAAAACGTGGAATTATAGACCAGCTAGCCTTATATCGGTAGAGATGCAATGGCAAAGATCCCATATTCGTTAAATGGGAAAGATGCTCGAGTCGACTGTTAAAGATATTAGAGCAGCGCATTTGGAAATCAGTGACAGGATCGGTCAAAGTCCGCAAGGATTTATGAAGGGGAAATCGCGCATGACTAAACTGCTGACATTTTTCAGGCTGCAAAAAGTAGAATGGATAAGGGAGAGCCAGTGGATGTGGTGTATCTGGACTTTCAGAATGCCTTTGACAAGGTCCCACACAAGAGATTCGTGTGCAAAATTAGAGCACATGGAATTGGGGGTAGGGTATTGAAATGGATAGAGAACTGGTTGGCAGACAAGAAGCAAAGAGTAAGAATTAACGGTCCTACTAGATGCAGGAAAAATGTTCCCGATGTTGGGGGAATCCAGAACCAGGGGTCACAGTTTAAGAATAAGGGGTGGGCCATTGAGAACTGAGATGAGGAAACAATTTATATACAGTGTTGACTGTATAGATTGGATGACTTCCTTTGTATCATAATTGGAGGAGTATTTTGTAGCTCAGACAGCATTTGAAAAGATATGCACCTTTTAGACTGAGTGTTTTCAGCACAGATCTATGGAAGGGCGTTACCACCACCACCATTTCTTTTCTAGCGCTTTTACTACCCCTAACGTCCAATACATTGCAAGAAATTTCCAGACACAAAATGCTGGAGTAACTCAGCGGGACTGGCAGTGTCTCTGGAGAGAATGAGTGGGTGACGTTTTGGGTTGAGACACTTCTTCAGATGTTTGTTTCACATTTCCATATCTTTGTCGTCTTTGATGTGGAGGACCGGACTGCTGGATAACTGATAACCAGGATAATTTCCAGTAGCCACCATCAGTCACTCCTTAATCTTTTGGTTTGAATCATAACCAACAATATCACCACTCTCACACTGTAATAGAACAGGGCTTCTCCTTCATTTCGCCATAAGGCATGGGAACGGGTCCTTTGGCTCACTGAGTCCACACCAACTACAAAACTTCCATCTTCAAAGTGCATTTTATACAATATACATTGAAATGGTTCCAACATACAATCTATTATTCCTCCTGCTTTGGCCATCATGAAATGAAGAAAGTTAAAACATTGACAAGTATAACATACAATGGTTTTATTTGAAACTGATTTTTTTAAAGAAAATAATGCAAATGTGAAGTGCTTTAAATTGATTTCCCATTAGTTCTTCTGTACTTGTGTTGAAAAATCAATATTAAAACTTCCAAAATGTTTCCAAAACCTATATTTTGGTGTTTATTGACATTATTTGAGGAAGGACGTTCTTGCTATTGAGGGAATGCAGCGTAGGTTCACCAGGTTAATTCCCGGGATGGAGGGACTATCATATGATGAAAGAATGGAGCGACTGTGCTTGTATTCACTGGAATTTAGAAGGATGAGAGGGAATCTTATAGAAACATATAAAATAATTAATGGATTGGACAGGCTCGATGCAGGAGACATGTTCCCGATGTTGGGGGAGTCCAGAACCAGGGGTCACAGTTTACGAATAAGGAGTAGGCCATTTAGAACTGAGATTAGGAAAAAGTTTTTCACACAGTTGTGAATTTGTGGAATTCTCTGCCTCAGAAGGCAGTGGAGGCCAATTCACTGGATGGATTCAAAAGATAGTTATTGGAGATAGAGCTAACGGAACCAAAGTATATGTGGAGAAGGAAGGAACGGGGTACTGATTGTGGATGATCAGACATAATCACATTGAATGGCGGTGCTGGCTCGAGGGACCAAATGGCTTTCTCCTGCACCTATTGTCTATGTATCTATGTATTATTCTATACACATAATTTCATGTAATAATAATAAATATAGTAATAGAATAATAAAAATAAATAAGAGATCAGATGAATTCAGATGACCAATGCACTATTTAATTATGGTATTTTAAATTCCCAAACTCGCACATTCCGAACAGCACCGTGTACACCAGATCTCATCTCACATTGACTAATGAACTTGCGAGCAGATGTAAACTTTGTGCTGTTGAACTGCAGAGTGTGAAAAATGATTTTTTTAAGCATTAAACATGTGTGCAATTGTTTACTCATTCACTCGCAGTGGTCACACCTATGTTAACATTAACATAGACTTAAAAGATATCCTTACCCGAGAAAACTCCTGTTCTCGTACCACCGGCATTGAGGAGCGAAAGGAAAAAAAAGGAACAATCAGTTACAAGACAGGAAGGAATAGATAAAACATGATTAAACATTGATTCTCTTTAATTGTTAGTGAGGGAGTTAATTACTTTTGGGATTGGGCGATAATTTGGCTGGGAACACTGTGCTTTTCATTTCAGTTTGAACACAACCCAAGATAATGGGGGAAACAACTTTGTGTCCTTCACCCGAGATTCACTGGGTTGTGGAGGATTGATCTCACAGAATATGCAAGAGAGCTACTCAAAATTCAGCACATGTTCATAAACAATTCCCAGAAAGACCCAAGGTCGGCTGGCTGTGACAAAGAGTCAGCACAAGCACATAACCTTCCTTCAGCTGCCTGAGTCTCAGCACCAGAGCAGTTCACACCACAGCCACACTGCCCAATCCTCAGTTTGATCATTTGAGGGATTTTTCTCAAAGACAAAGAGCATTTAAACCTTTCATTTGATTGATCGCAATATTTCTGTTTTTAAATATTTCAAAGGATTGTTGAATCATTTTGCACAGATGGAGGCCATTCTGCCCATTGAGTAAATACAGGAACAATCTCATCAGTGCCATTCTGTGGTTCTATCCTCTTCACCCTACAGACCATTCTCTCGAGTACCTTCCCAATTCTCTTTTGAAGGCAATAGTTGATACCACTAATGGACACAAGACCCAAACTTGACTGAGTAAGAGGTTTCTTATCCACATTTCCTTGGTAGGTTTTGATTGCAAAGCAACATCTAAACTACTTGCAGCGTGAAAAGAGATGATATTCCTTGGAAATTAAGTATTTACAGGATAGAAACAAGGAACTGCAGATGCTGGTTTACACAAAAGGATACAAAAAGTGCTGGAGTAACTCAGTGGGTGAGGCAGCATCTCTGGAGAATATGTTTGGATAACCTATATTGGGTTTTTTACTTATTGAACTTCTTTTTTTCTGTTTGTTTATTATATTAACTATTGAGTACCGCATTTACAAACCTGTTGTGCTGCTGTTGTTGCAGGTTAAGGGCCTGTCCCACTGTACGAGGTATTTCAAGAGTTCTCCCGAGTTTTCCCGATTCAAACTCGGAGAATGTCTGTAGCGGGTCCGTAGGAATTCGTGGATGTCTCGTAGCGGCTCATACGAGTAAAAAGTCTATTTCATCACGAGTTTTTTTTTTTACTCGTGGACATTTTTCATGGTGTTGAAAAAACGTCACGAGTTTACCGGATTTCCCGAGTACCTACCATTACTCGTACGAGCCACTACGAGACATCCACGAACTCCTACGGACCCGCTACAGACATTCTTCGAGTTCGAATCGGGGGAAAACTCGGGAGAACTTTTGAATTACCTCGTACAGTGGGACAGGCCCTTAAGAATTTCATTGTTCCATTTCAGGATTATATGATAGTAAAACACTCGGCTCTCTTGAGTCTTCAAATACTGAACACATGCCCCCAATCACACGTGCAATGTTGATCATGCATGAAAACTAAGGGCAAATGGATTTCCCCCAAATCCAATTTCTCGCCAGGACAGGATGGAGACTGATTGTCATGCTCTAAGGCATTATGTAGCCCTTGATTTCTCCCCATCACTTTGAAGAATGGTCGCTTAACAGAACAACTGGGAAGCCGTGTTTATGGACACACATTCCAAATTATTCAAAACTCAGGATAAAGAGGAACGAAATGACAGAGTGACTTCATCGAACAGAGTGACTTATTTTGAATAATAAGTTCATTTAGCTTGATCAATGTCAACCCAATAATCATTCCCTCTAAACAACAGCTCTTAGCTGCACGGGCAGAATACAGTAATTTGGACAAAGCTGGAGGAATCGCACATTCGATTCATTAAAGCCCAACACAATAAAACTGGTTCACTAAAAACGGCGAGTTGCTTCTAATGAAGAAATTCGTAACAATATTGTCAAGCTGCTCATCTAAACAAAGCAATTTATTTATGAGATGCATATGATGGTGCCGGAATATTTGCAAAGAGCCTCTGGAGGCACAACTAAATTGCGTGTGAATATACTTGCATAACTGAGGAATTGAATTTTTATATTAAACAATCTCATAACACTGGATCGCTGTTTACCCAGAACCCGCCTATTGCCTCCAGCTGTGTAAAACTGGCAGCAATGGAGCCTGGGAGTGGTTCCTCATCGACTCCACAGTTTAGATCAAACTTAGCACACAAGATCAGATTTGCAAACCAAATGACCATCTTAAAATTATTACTTTGACTTGTGCTTCCTCGACCCTGCAGAAGGAGATGCACATTTTATTCAAATCTTCAGCATTTCGTTATTTCTCGCAAGCCCAAACAAAGGCTGCAAATGATTAGCTATTCTATATGCCTGCGTTAAGATTTTTACCAATCTCTGCTGATGGCACCGAGCGTGGTGCTAATTTCTACATGGGGCTTGTGTTACTCTGACTTGTTGACGGATGATGGCTTGGCAAATCATAGAGTCATACAGCACAGAAACAAGCCCTTTGGCCCATCGAGTCCATGCTGAACTACACTAGTCCCAATTACCAACACTTGGGACCGTGGCCTTCTTTGTCTGGATGCTTCAAGTGCTGGCTTAGGTATTTCTTAAGTGTTGTTGTTTGGGTACCTGCCTCCACCATTCACTCAGGCAGTGTGTTCCAGGTTCCAAATACCCTGTGTCTGTGTTTCACAATATGTCAAAGGAAGGCAATAGCTGGAATAGCTGTAGGGAGGAAGTCAGGAAAGATAGGTAACCAGCTGCACTAGGCCAGGCAGAAATAGTTACAGGGCTTATTTATTTTTACTCCATTTTCTACTGTACCTCAGATCAACCTCAGTGGGAACTAAGTCTTGACACATTGCCAGTAAAATTCCCCAGTTCACCGTCAACATAGGAGAAGCTTTTGAAGAAGTCTGATGCATTTATACAATGAGGGGCAGGCACAATGAAAAACTTGCTAACAGGGGGACCACGGCCACATAGATCCACACAAGATATAACTTATACAGGCCAGTGAAAGACAATTAAAAAACAATTGTGCAAATAAAACATGAGTATAAATACACAATGAGTAACTAGTCCATGATAGTGCAAGAGGTGGTCTGTAGTTTTTAGTTTTTTTTAAGTTTACAGAACCAGCATGGAAACAGCCGGCTAAGTCTAACACTGACTATCGATCACCCGTTCACACCAGTTCTATATTAGGACCACTTTTGCATCCACTCCTTGCACACCAGGGGCAATTTACAATGACCAGTCAATCTAAAAAACCTGAATGTCTCACCGCATATGAATGTAGACAAATCTCCCAGGACTGATCAGATATACCAAGGACACTGTGGGAGGCGAGAGAAGAAATTGCACGCGTCCTGGCCGAGTTTTACGAGTCATCTTAAAATGCCGATGAGGTGCCGGAAGACTGTTGTGCCTCTACTTAAGAAAGAAACTTGGGAGCTGTAGGCCAGTGAGCCTAATGTCTGTGGTCAGAAAGTTACCAGAACTAAAAACTTGTGAGAACTAAAGAAATGCTGAAGATTTGAATAGAATATGCATCTCCTCCTGCAGGGTCAAGGAAGCACAAGTTAAAGTAATAATTTTAAGGTGGCCATTTGGTTTACAAGTCTGACCTTGTGTGCTTACCTTGAGCGAAAATATGGAGTCGATGAGGAACCACTCCCGAGGATTTAAGAATATAGTAACAGTGACAGACTGGAAGTAACTGGCTACTTCCAGAGACCCTCAGGTGAGATGTAACTGACCATTCCAAAGAGCCTCACACAAGGAGTGACTGATTACTCCAGGGAACTTCAGATCAGGAGCAATTGACCAATCCAGGGATCCTCAGGCCAGGCAGAGAGCCTCAGACTGCAAGTAGTTCATGACTCCAGCAGCCCTGAGACAAGAGCAAGTGGCAACACAGACAGCTGAATACTGCAAAGAGCTGATGTTACTCACGTGAAGGCAAAGGCCACGAGAGCTCCGCTGACAACGATGAAGTCCAGAATGTTCCAAAGATCACGAAAGTACGAGCCAGGATGAAGTATCAGACCTAAATTAATCATCTTGTGAAAGGGAGTGAGGTAAAGAAAAAATAATTTTGCAAGTGGGAAAAACATAGCAAATTATTTTTATGGACTCCCGTACAAAGCTGCTGTTGGTATTAAAGAGCATAGGGAGGAACTGCAGATGGTGCTTTAAACTGAAGACAGAAATACAAAGCTGGAGTAACTCAGTATTAAAGACTTTGGGATAAAAACTGCACATGTCAAGTATTGATCAACGCACTGGCTCCTGTGATATCAGGGGCACAGATAGCTTGATCCAACCTGATGGTAGGTCTCTTTATTGGGGTTTGCAGAGAGTTGGAAGGGGGGGGGGTTGGAATGAGGCATCTTTAATAATACCCAAAGGGGTGCCAAATGTCTGAAGGGGAGGTGTACTTTGTAGGCACTGGGGGGAGTTCTCAAGTTGGAATTAAATATTCAGAGTGGGGGACATCCAGTGTCTTCATTACTATGTAATCTTCAATGAGGATCCATGAATTCCATTACAATTGTTCCTCTCTTTAAAATGTCTATTCTAGGTCTATGTTTATATCCTGCACTCTGTTTCCTTTCTCTATGCACTAGCTGTTTAGTTTGGAGCTACAGTGCGGAAACAGGCCCATCGACCCATCGAGTCTGCGCCGACCAGCGATCTCCGCATATTAACATCATCCTGCACACACTTGGGACAATTTTTACTTTTACCAAGCCAATTTACCTACATGCTTGTGCGCCTTTGGGGTGTGGGAGGAAACCGAAGATCTCGGAGAAAATCCACACGGGGTCACGGGGAGAACTCCGTACAGACAGCACCCGCAGTTGGGATCGAACCCGGGTCTGCGAGCGCTGGCAGGCAGCAACTCTACCGCTGCGCCACTGTGCGCCCTAAAGCTGTTGCACTCGTGTACGGTTTTTGATTGTCATCATGTATGGATACTTTCTTTTAACCCAGCTAGCATGTAAAACAAAGTTTGCCACTGTGCCTTGGTGTATGTAACAATAAAACAACACCATTACCAGTGACACCCGAATCTGTGGGCCAATGCGTTAGTTCTACACTTCTAGAAAATTATCACAGAAGATCTGTGAGGCTTCATCCCCAAGAGATGAAGGCAATTCTTAGGGAGGTTCCACAGGAAGCTTAGAACATCCTTCAGCTTCTTCTGCACTTTAAAATTCCCAAATGATTGGAAACTGAAGGACACAAAAGGAATTTTTTGAAGGACTGTTTATCAAGCTAAAGAATGAGTACATATGGCTTGAGGAATTAGCAGCAGATGCTTAGTTATCAATCTTTTGAAATTCATTCTTTTTTCACAAAAAATAAACACATTTACAGTTTTATTGCACGTCAACTGGGATATAGGGCTCATTTGATGCAAAACTCCAGAGCTCCAAGCTCAATCTGACTGGCAGATGCCCTTATTATTAATCACAGGACATATTGATTGCAAAATGTTTATTTCAGTAAATGAGCCGAAGTATGATTAAATACAGGCTTTCTCTCTCTTTTAAATAATAATAATCGTGCAGTGAATTTATGAAGAACTTATGGGAATGTTTACCTTAATCACCATTTCGAAGGTAAAGACCCCAGTGAACACATAGTCCAGGTACTTCAGAACCTAAACAGAAAATATTTTTTAATTTCAGTCTGAGTATTCGTTGGACAGCTGCTTTCGAAGACCCAATCACTCTGTGCTTCATTTAATTACTTGCAGCTCTGCGTTAGTGATTGAAATGGTGTGCTTGTGGAAGTCGGGAATAATACGCAGTGGATTACACAATAATACGGAGACAATAGGGATGAAACAGGAGAAATATCAACAGCTGAACAGTGAGGCTGTGAATTACCTCATTCCATTGGGGGGGGGGGTCTCTTCAGAAAGTGGAATAAAACATGGAGGAGGGGGCTTCAACTAACGGCAAAAGGACAGGAAAATGTACCTTTAGTTTAGTTTAGATTTTTTTAGTTTAGAGATACAGCGTCTGTGCTGACTCGCGATCCCTGCACACTAACACTACAATGGGGACAATTTACAATTATACCAAGCCAATTAACCTACAAACCTGTACGTCTTTGGAGCGCGGGAGGAAACCGGAGATCCCGGGGAAAACCCACGCATGTCACGGGGGGAACGTAGAAACTCCGTACAGACAAGCAGGATTGAACCCGGGTCCCTGGCGCTGAAATGCAGCAACTCTACCGCTGCGCCTCCGTGCCACCACCGCACCATATCTAATGAACAAACACCTGTGACTGTTGCCTGGTTACCCGAATCACAGACAGCATCATTTGGTACATTATGAAGGCAATATTTTGTTTCAGTTCAAACGACCTTTAAAATTATGTCAGATGTAACTTGCCATCAAGGCAGCACCATTGGACAGCCCTGCTGATTTGATCTGCTTGAGGCAGGCTGACAGGAAGGCGTTATGATATGAAATGCCCATTTGTGACCTGTCAGATTTTAGCGTCATTCAAAGCATTAAAATAAAATATATTCTGGAATGAAAAGGGATGGACAATCCCATCACAAATTTTGACCATGTACGAGAACCATCCGCTACACTCAAGCCGCTTTCTTTTATTTAATCTTCTGCTGGAGGTTCACAGTCACAGCATGTCATGCAGTTGACAGAGCACTCTGAACCTCAGCTGTAATCAAGCAAAATACCAAGCTAATTACAGCATTATAACAATTAACGTTATTTAAATTACTCGGTCGCCAATCTCTAAGTGCCATTTCTCTCCCCCACCTGTATTTGAAGCTACATGTTTCACAAAGCATTTGATAATCAAATGCCCATTTTCACCTCCGGAATGTTCAGTCACTTTCTTAATCAACTATTCAGATGGCTTTTATTAAAGCAGTTAGTTATCACAACACTGCCCTTCTCAACTAAATTAATTCCACACATTTATTACTCAGAGAAAAAAATATCTCTCCCTCAGACTGCCGTACACTAAAATCTATTAGAATTCTCCTATTTTCATTTGTCATATGATTGTTTAACCATGGGACGTATTGCAGGAAAATGTGGATCAATTTTCATTGTACATAGCTGAGGTTTTTTTTTTCTAAAAGTTGTCTCATTACCATTTATGACAGCTTTGAATTTTCAAGAATGCATCAGCTAGAACGGTAAAATATTAACGAAAGCTGCAAGCAACAGGCGACACAAAGGAACTGCAGATGTTGGAATCTTATGTAAAACACAAAGTGCTGGAGAAACTCAGAAAGGTCAGGCAGCATCTGTGGAAGAAGTCTGAAGAGGTATCCCGACCCAAAATGTTGCCAATCCATTCATTCCACAGATGCTGCCTGACCCACTGAGTTGTTCCACACTTTGCATTCTATTTCCACTTTGGCTGCAATCAGCAACATGACGGAATTGTGCTGGCCTTTCCGATATCAGCTTAATATTTTGGCTTTTTATGAAGCTTGCCTGCTTTGTGTAAACCTTCCAAAAGATTTGTATTTGACGCCATAATTAAATTCAATTGCTTATTCGCTCCTGTGCTTTGAACAAATTGATATATACTTTTACATACTTATATATTTACTCAATTTTTAATGCAGCAAAAAATGGATTTATCACTAGAAAATATATAGCTTTGAAAGAAGCACACCGTCCATCATGTGTAAGTGAAGCAGGCTTTCAATCACTGAAAAAGATTTAAAAGACTGATATCCATCAGCCAGCCCCATTGTTAAAAAACTGTTAGAAGTCATTCAAAACTGGATTCCTTTGAAGAGCCTTGGCAAGAAATAGGACATAGCAGAAACTTGTCATGTTTATTACTACTGATGCAGGGAGTTTGGCTTATTGCGTGGGTAGGGATCGCTTCTAACAAATCGTTGAGCAGGTTGAGCTGATTTCTGGCAATTTACACCTTCCTTTGACTGGAAACAAAAGTATAACAATATTACCAAAGCAGATGAAGCGCAGCCTCTCTCCGACCAAACAGTGCGACACTTGTGCTTTGTGAGAAATCACTCCATGTTATTGGTTTAACTCATTTAACTATTTCCTGCGTTCACTAATTCAAATCCACGTGCCCCAGTACTTTGCACAAAGTTTAATCAAAATTACCCAGGAAAATCGATTTGTGATTTTTAAAAATTTGACCACTTATTGACTAATTCTGGTTTACCCCATGGATTTAATGGTAACGTTCGTTTTGGTTGCGGTAAACTTTAAAGAGAACATTTGCAGCTGAGCTGGTTTTGTGGGCGCACTGCAATGCCAGTTGGTGGTTAGGTGTAGCAGCAACTTACATTGTTACTGGGTGAGTCGGCCTGTACAGGGTCCTCCGCTGCCAATGCGATGCTGCTCATTGTGATCACCAGCAGGATGCACATCTCAAAGTAGCGCAGATTTACAACGTAGTGGCATGCTCTGCGAACACTAAAAATACAGGTCAATGTACCTTCACATCAAAATCAACTCTGGCAAGAAAGAGCAGTCAAAGGGTACAACCATAAGCAATTATTCTGAAGTTGTTTAGAACTGCGTAATGTTCTTAAATATCCCTTTTCACTTTGGAGCTGTTATCAGGCAACGGAATCTTCCTACCACAACCAGAGCAAAGCTGAACTACTATCTACCTCTTTGGTGACCCTCGGACTATCCTGGGTCGGACTCTGCTGGCTTTACCTTGCACTAAACGTTATTCCCTTATCCGTGTATCTATACACTGTAGATGGCTCGGTTGCAATCATGTCTTGTCTTTCTGCTGACTAGATAGCACGCAACAAAAACTTTTAACTGTACCTCAGTGCATGTAACAATAAACAACAATAAACACAATCTGTAGGATTTTCAGTAGGATTCGGGATCAGTACACTATTTCGGTACAATTTGCTAATCGGGGAAGTGCTCAGGTATAGCAATACCAGGGCTGCCATCTCTCACGCATTGAGCGTGAGACTAACACATTTGAAGAAATTCTCACGCTCTCACGCCGATGACAGAAGTTCTCACGCTCAAAAAAATATTTTTTAATATATGAGTAAATAAATAAAGTCACACTCCTCCACACTCACCAATGAGAATAGCTTTTTGTTGGCGGGTTCCCCGTAAAGAAAATGGCAATGTAGACAAAAATGCTGGAGAAAATCAGCAGGTGAGGCAGCTTCTATGTCTGAGTTTGACCCTTCTTCAGACTCAAGCATTTTTGTCCAACGCTCTATAGATGCTGCCTCAGCCGCATTCACATTCCCGTGCAGATGGTGTGATAGGTGATACATGACGCTGGTCCCAGAACCGACCCTCCATCCACCCCCTGAGGCACTGCTCACACCTCCCACCCTCACCTCCGGCGGCTCTCTCTGTGTCCGGTGGCCGCTCTGTCCACACCACACGGAGTTTTAACCCCAGTCAGGAGCCAGGAGCGGACTGGGTGAGTGGGGGCATCAGTGCCGCCTCCGGAGCCGCGGGATGAATCTCGGGCTAAGGCTCCGCTCCGATGCCAGACCCGTGGGTCACTGACCCTCACCTCCCCTGGACCCCAGCTGGACACAGAACACCTGGGCCGGCCCGCATTCCCGGGAAGGGGGGGGGGAGAGGGAAATGCTGTCCGGACATCGCCAAGTCTCCGCTCACTCCGGGTGTTGTCGCCGCTTCACTAACACACACTCTGACACACAACCTAACACACACCCTTACACACACACACAAGGTTTAAAGGGATTTGGGCCAAATGCGGACACATGGGACTAGTTTAGATGGGGCATCTTGATCTGCATGGACAAGTTGGGATGAAGACCCTGTTTCCATGCTGTAAGACTATGACACACTGTAGAAAAGGTGCAATTGCTCTGGAGAGGATCCAGGGGCGATTCATGAACATATTGGCAGGGCTGGAATTTTTGTTTCACTTTGAAGAAAGATTTGATAACTGGAATTGTACTCTCTGCAGCAACGGAGGTGAAGAAGAGACTTAGTTGAGATGAATAATATTATGAGAATAGGACCCGTTTCGAGAAAACAGGACAGCGGAGAAAATTATGAGAATAGGACCTGTTTCAAGAGTGTAAGAAGGAACTGCAGATGGTGGTTTAAACTGAATATAGACACTAAAAGCTGGAATAACTCAGCAGGACAGGCAGCATTTCTGGAGAGAAAGAATGGGTGATGTTTCTGGTCGAGACCTTCAGACTGAAGAGGTTGGAAACCAGCAATAAAACACAATGACTGGAGATGTGTGTTATCCAACTAAAGGTTGTGACACCATAATAAATATATTACAGAAAAATAAAATGGGGTGGTCCGGTGGCGTCAATGGTGGGGTGAGAGACGTCGCTGTTTCGCTCTGCTCCCGAAGAATGTTTTAATGTGCTAAAATATGAGTTGGAAGACGGGGGAGTTCTGAAAATAATCTACCGGAGCTGCTATTTAATTGTGTGTTATCAGAATCCTGCTGATAACAGAGAATAATTGCAGTTTTAAATGAAAAAACAGAAACCTCGCCAGAAGTCTGCAAAAGCCACTTCAAAGACCTGCTACAAGAGCCTACTTGAAAAAACCTGAAAAGACTCCTCAATCCCCTCAAACATCAGCTGGAAGTTCAGAAGAAGAAGTTGATTCCCGAAATCCTTCTACAGAATTGACTTTAATGGAGGAACAAATGGAACACCTGGAAAAGTCAGTATTAGCTTCAGTCACTGAAGTTATTTCAAAACTGATACGAGAGGAGAACCTCGTGCTGGACAAAAGCCTCTCTGAAAAAATTAAACAAGGTAATGATACGCTGATGGGGAAAATTGATGACTTAACCAAACGCGTGGTCGAAGTTGAGGAGGATTTAAATAAAAAAATTAAGCAGGTTGATAAGGATTGTAATAAAAAACTGGATACAATGCTAAAATCTACTGAGGTGGCTATGGAAGGAATGGACAATACGATAACTGAGATGGCTAAGGAGATAAAGAGACTAAAACAGGAACAAGAAATCATTGGGAGGGAGCTTGCTAAAATGAAGTATAAATGCACCAGACTTGGAGGCCAGATCAAGGAGACAAAATTTGAGGATAATTGGATTAAAAGAAGGAAAGGAGATTGGACAAACTTTCAGGAGTTTGCTGCCAATTTACTCAAACAAGTACTTAAGCTGCCTGAAGCCCCGAGAATAGATATGGCTCACCGAGTCCGACGTAAGGCTCAAGCAAGCTTAACTGCCCCCCCAAGACAGATTATTCTGAAATTCTATGACATTTCAACCTTGGAAGGAATTATGAAAAAGATTCCATATGGAGGGAATTTGATTGTTTGGAGAAGACAAACTAAGATTCTTCCGTGATTTTCCAGCTGAAGTCATGGAAAAGAGGAATAAGTTTACAAACACGAGAAGACTACTGAAAGAGGTCTCGGGAGTAAGATATGGGATAGTATATCCCGCTAAATTGAGAATTTCTTTATAACCATGTTGAACGTGCATTCACGGATCCAGAAGAGGCATTTAAATATGCCACAAAGTATCACAAAGGAGGCCTACTGATCGTTAGGAGTTGGTCTCCTACAATAACATCGAGGAGAAGCGACAAAGAAAGGACTGTGTCTCTTTTTTTTTTAACATACAAAAAAGACTGCTCTTGTTAAAATGGCGAATCTTCCTCGAGGCACTGTCTAGACTTTATCTGTGGAATGTTAATTCAAGGTCGGATTTTAAGTTTTCATTTCAACAAAGGACTGACAAAGAAGAGAAACTGTGGCGGGGAAAATAAATTGAGAATATAGTGTAATATAGAATACGATTTAAGAAACATATAATTACATACTAACATAAAATATAATTAATAAAATTGGGTAGTATTAATAACATACTAACACATTTTATGGATACAGTAGACTTAATCTAGATCGTGCGTAAAGGGGGAGGAGATTCAGATACTTGGAAATTATCCAAGGGTCTGAATTTGGTTAACCCCTTGGGACCTGCTGTTGTCTGATACAAAAGTTTGAGACTTAATTGTAATAAATCTAGGCATATTGATAGATATGGATATATAATTAACATAATTACTGTTATATTTAAATATATAATTAATTTTGGAAACTACTTTTTTATTTTGTTTTTCCTCCTGGAAGATAAATTTCTAATCTAGCTATTGGAGTATGTTTTATTATATATATATATATATAATTTTGAACTTTGTATCGCTCTCTCTTCCAATTAATAATAATTGGTCAAGGGGGCAGAGCGAAACATATAAAAACATCTACGGAAGTCAATAACAATTTTTCTACCACCTGTTGGTGGCTTGTTTTTAATTATAATATCTTTATTTTTGGATATTATAATATCACTTTTTGTTTGTTAATTATCTTTTCACGACTCTACACTTTCTGGTCTTTTTCAAGGTTTATTCTGAAGGAGAGATGCCAACAAAAACTTAACAGCTGGGGATGATCATCCTTCATCTGGAGTTATAAGGTTCTTGGTTGCACCATATGAAGTAAAGGTATTAACATGATCCATAATGCAAGACGATAAACAAAATAAAACTGGAGGAATCACGTTTTGTAGTTGGAATATAAGGGGCGCTAATGAACCAATTAAAAGGGGTAAGATCTTTGCCCAATTAAAAGCATTAAAAAGTGACATTATTTTCTTACAAGAGACGCATCTGAAATATCAAACACAGATAAGATTGAAGGCAAATTGGATTGGGCAAACATACTACTCTTCATTTACTTCTAAATCTAGAGGCACGGCTATTATCATTCGTAAAGGATACCATTTAAATTAAAGAATACTATAGCAGATAAAGAGGGGAGGTACGTCATAGTTACGGGAGAAATTTATTCTACTCCACTTACTTTGATAATATTTTATGCTCCTAATTTTGACAACCCCCAATTTTTTAGTAAAATTTTGGATATAATTTCAGAACTTAATCATCAAAATGTGATAATAGGGGGAGATTTGAATTGTGTTTTAGATCCATATTTGGATAAATCAGCAAAACAAAAAAGGACTAACATAAAATCTAAAACGAGTGAACTCCTAAATACATACATGAAAAATTCTAATATAACAGATGTATGGAGGATCGCTAACCCAGTAAGTAGGGAATATTCATTTTATTCAACAGTACATAAAACATATTCACGTATTGATTATTTCTTAGTGGACACAAAACTAATTCCATATACATATAATTCTAAATATCATAATAGTATCATTTCTGATCATTCCCCGTTAACTTTTTCTTTAAAATTAGAAGGAATGCCCGATAAAAAATTCGTTTTGGAGGTTTAAAACCCCCAAATTTTAAATAACTCACAAGGTTGCACATATTTAAAAGAGCAGATGAGATTCTTCTTTGAGACAAATGATACACCAGATATTTCACCCTCTTTATTATGGGAAACTTTTAAGGCATTTATTAGAGGAATTATAATCTCATATCAAGCTTTCCAAAATAAAAAGAATAATACTGAACAATTGCAGTTAGAACAAGAAATTAGACAATTAGATTCAGAAAATGCCAAAGAACCAACTATAGATAAACATAATAAGATAATAATACTAAAATATAAACTAAATAAAATTTTATCGGCCAGAATAATAAGATTATTTCAAATTACAAAACAAGAAAATTTTGAATTTGGTGATAAACCTCATAAACTCCTAGCACGCCAACTGAAAAAAGGGACACAGAAAATACAATTACTAAAATTAAATCAGATAAAGGGAATTACTAACACTACCTAAAGATATTAATAAAAGATTTGCTCAATTTTTCAAAATTATATACATCGAAAACCTCTGCAAATAATACTCAAATTGCAAATTTCTTAGATAATTGTAATCTTCCAAAATTAAATAAGGTGGAACAAGAGGCATTAGGAGCTCAGATTACACTACAGGAAATAGAAGAAACAATTAGTTCGTTGAAGAACGGCAAAACCCCAGGACCAGATGGCTTCAGTAATGAATTCTATAAAAGATTCTACGAAATAATTTCTCCACGGTTGCAAGATTTATATATATACATTTTTAAAGAAAATAAACTACCAGAAACACTAACTGAATCAACTATTACACTTATACCAAAAAAGGATAAAGATCTAGAAGACCCAGGCTCATATAGAGCTATTGCACTCCTAAATACAGACCAAAAAATATTAACGAAGACCCTAGCGAGAAGATTGAGTAAATATGTTAGTAAACTAATAAATCCGGACCAAACAGGGTTCATACCAAAGAGATACTCATTTAACAATTTGAGACGGTTGTCTAATATAATGTACTCACATAATACTGAAGAAGAACTAGCAATTATTTCATTGGACGCAGAAAAAGCTTTTGATCAAGTAGAATGGCAATATTTATTCAAAGTATTGGAAAAATTTAATATGGGAGATAATTTTTATTTCATGGTAAAAACTATTATATGATAAGCCGACGGCTAGAATACTGACTAATAATATATTATCCCTGAAATTCCACTTAACAAGGGGCAATAGGCAGGGGTGCGCGTTATCGCCCCTGCTTTTTGCACTAGTGATAGAGCCTTTAGCTGAAAGTATAAGAAGCCATCCGAACATTCATGGGTATATTACCAAACACTCAAATAATAAAATTTCATTATATGCAGATGACATATTATTATATATTACAAATTCGCAAATTAGCATACCAAATATACTAAATTTAATAGAGGAATTTGGTTCTTTTTCAGGATATAGAATAAATTGGAACAAAAGCGAAATTATGACGATAAAACCTCAAGAGTCGACACATCTGTTGAAATTCCCTTTTAGAATTACAACAGAAAAATTTAAATATTTGGGCATCCAAATTACTAGGAACTATAAATCATTACTCAACGCAAACTATATGCCTTTATTAACTAAATTAAATGGGCTGATTAAATTTTGGAAGACACTGCCGATGTCATTAATAGGCAGAATAAACGCGATAAAAATGATCTTCTTACCACAAATATTGTACCTATTTCAATCAATACCAATATACATACCTAAAAAATTCTTCAAAAAATTAGATTCTGATATTATAAACTTTATATGGGATTATAAATCACACAGAATAAAAAAAAAACACTTGTGTAAATCTAAAGAATCAGGGGACTGACACTCCCTAACTTATTGTATTATTATTGGGCAGTGAATATTAAAAATATAATCTACTGGTTGGACAGTTTCTGCCCAACAGGTAGATTGGATAAGAATGGAGAAAGAGGATTGTTCCCCTTATAATATAGGAGCGATCCTTCTTTCCCCGATAAAACTGAACAATGTAATATACAAGAAGAATCCAATTATTCATAGTATATAATACGAATTTGGAAAACAAATAAAATTAACTTTAAATTAAGAAAATTATCGCTTCTTTCTCCAATAGCTAATAATCCCTCATTCAAACCATCCATTATTGATAAAACGTTTACCCCATTGGGAAAGAATAGGAATTAAAATGATGGGAGATATGTATGAAATGGGAAAACTTTTATCATTCCAACAATTACAACTAAAATATAATTTGAAAAGTAATCAATATTTCAAATACCTTCAAATTCAAGATTATTTGAAAAAGTATATACAAGGATATCAAACTTTAACCCCAGATCTACTGGAGGAAGGAATGAATAGAAAGGCAGAATCAAGCAATTTAATATTCTTACTTATATAATATAATTCTAAATATAGAAACAACCAACGACAGAAGCAATTAGAAGAGACTGGGAACAAGAGTTATTGATAAAAATTCCGAACGATAGATGGGATAAAAATCTATTATATGTAAACAAATGTTCAATGAATGTAAGACATAACCTAATTCAATTTAAAATTTTACATAGATTATATTATTATTCGAAAACAAGACTGAATAAAATATTTTCAAATGTTTCCCCCATCTGCGACAAATGTCTAACTCAAAATGCCACTATAGCACATTCCTTTGTCTCTTGTACAAAACTGTATACATTTTGGAATGAAATTTTTGGAATTTTTACAAAACTATTTAACACAAAATTGAACCCCAATATTGAATTGATTATCTTTGGATCAATGGAAGAGGGAAGTAAACTAACTATATCCCAAGAAGCCTTTCTTAATTATGGTCTAATAACAGCGAAAAAACTTATACTTAAATTTTGGAAAAACGCACCTACGCCAACATCAAAATGTGGATCTCAAATATGTCTGAAACGCTACATCTTGAAGAAATGAGATTCCTCTTACTAGGCAAAGTAGACCAATTCTTAAAGATTTGGTCTCCGTTTATCAACTTTATACAAGCATATGGTGCAACATAACATAACCTTAGAAATTAAATGGTTCAGAACTGGGTGACGAATGGGCAAAAATATGAGATAGGTAGATCTCTCCTAATCTTTCATTTCTTATTACTTTTTCCTTTTCTTTCAATCTTTTAACTTCTCACCTCTGTCCTTTATTTTTTTTTACTTTCTGTTTCTACTTGCTTGTCTATCTATTCCGACACTCTTTATTTCTCTTTTCTCTCACTGTTCTTTTATTATTGCACCAAAAATATGAAGTTGTACAAGAATGAAAATATGTATTTATGTATTATGTATTAGGTACTTAAGTACCAGACTACTGTACTTACTTCTAACAAAAATAAACAAACAAAAAACAAAAAAAAAAAAAAAAAAAAAACAGCAAATAAAATGGGGTGGCACGGTGGCGCAGCGGTAGAGTTGCTGCCTTGCACCACAGGCCCAGATTTGATCCTGACTACGGGTGCTGTCTGTACAGTATTTGTACATTCTCCTTATGACCACTTGGTTTTCTGTGGAAATTCCGGTTTCTCCCACATCTGAAAGAAGTGCAGGTTTGTAGGTTAATTGGCTTCTGTAAATTGTCCCTGGCGTGTAGGATAGAACTGGTGTATGACAGATTGCTGGTCGGTGTCGACTTGGTGGGCCGAAGGGCCTGTTTCCATATATATGTTTTACATATATATCTTAATTTCATTGAACCACATACGGTTGAATATGTGGCATTATTTTCATCTTGTTTCTATAGTCAAAGGGTAAGTTTTGGTCTCCAAATCTGAGGAAGGACATTATTGCCATAGAGGGAGTGCAGAGAAGGTTCACCAGACTGATTCCTGGGATGTCAGGACTGTCTTATGAAGAAAGACTGGATAGACTCGGTTTATACTCTCTGGAATTTAGGAGATTGAGAGGGGATCTTATAGAAACTTACAAAATTCTTAAGGGGTTGGACAGGCTAGATGCAGGAAGATTGTTCCCGATGTTGGGGAAGTCCAGGACAAGGGGTCACAGCTTAAGGATAAGGGGGAAATCCTTTAAGACCGAGATGAGAAAGACTTTTTTCACACAGAGAGTGGTGAGTCTCTGGAACTCTCTGCCACAGAGGGTAGTTGAGGCCAGTTCATTGGCTATATTTAAGAGTGAGTTGGATGTGACCCTTGTGGCTAAGGGGATCAGAGGGTATGGAGAGAAGGCAGGTACGGGATACTGAGTTGGATGATCAGCCATGATCATATTGAATGGCGGTGCAGGCTCGAAGGGCTGAATGGCCTACTCCTGCACCTAATTTCTATGTTTCTATGTTTCTATGTAAGGTTAATTGATTCATTTGTGCAGGTCAGTGATGGAAGTCTGACTCCTCTTGCCTTGTTTCTATTTTTTGTTTCTCAAAATATGCATAACAGCATGAATTCTAATCTGATTTCCATACATGAATATGCTAAGGTCATTCACGTGCTGCACCTGTTGATCAGAGCCTGGCTCTACTGGGGAATGTAATTAGGAATGTAATTTAGCCTGACCTTATTCATACCCAATCCAATTCGAAGCATGAATGTTGCATCAAGTGTAAGTTAAAAGTCTGCACCAGATTCCACAATTTCAAACAGAAAAATGCAAAAGCTTCCTACTGTGGGAGGGGGGCACCCTCCTCCCACACCCTCCCCCCCCCTGGTCGCTGCACCCCCTCGCAATTTCTCACTCTCACCTCTCACCCAATGTTGCCAGCCCTGCAATACTCCAATGGACTGTTTGTTAGAAAATAATTTCACCTTGCATTTACACATGACAATAAATGCACCATTAAACTATTGACCCATTTAAAAGTACAGCACTGTAATAGGCCATTCAGCCCACAACCTCTGTGCTGAACATCATGCCAAATTAAATGAATTCCTCCTGATCCATCTCCCTCTACTCCTTGCAAACCCATGTGCCTATCTCTAAAAGCACCTTAAACATCACTATCATATCTGCCTCCACCATCAACCCTAGCTCCAGGCACCCACCATTCTCTGCATAAAAATCTTGCTCTGCATATCTCCTTTCAACTTTTCCCCTTCACACCTCAAAGTTATGCCCTCTGGACTTTAACATTTCCACCCTGGGGAAAAAGGTCTGACTGCCTATGCCTCTCATGATTTTTATAATCTTCTATCTATTCTCCAATGCTCAGGGAAAACAATCCAAGTTTGTCGATCTTTTCATTGTAACTAATACCCTTAATCGCAGGCTGCATCCTGGTAAACCTCCGCTTCGGCTCTAAAGGCTCCATATCCTTCCCATAATGAGGCAACAGGAATGGCATGCAATACTCTAAATGTGTCATAACCAAATGTTTCATAACAGTGCAACACAACTTAGTGATAGTCACACAATCATACAGCACAGAAACAAGCTCTCCGGTCTAACTTGCCCATGCTGAACAAGATATCCAATCTCCACTTGACCCACCTGCCTGTCCCCCTAAACCGATCCTATCTATGTCCATGTTTAAACATATTTTAAATGTTGTTATAGAACTTACCTCAACTACCTCTGGCAACTCGTTTCATATGCCCACCGCCTTCTATGTGAAAACGTTATCCAGGTTCCTATTAAATCCTTCCCCTCTCACCTTAAACCCATGTCCTCTGTTTCTTGATTCCTCTACTATGGTTAAATGATTATGTCCCCTCATGGTCTTATACACCTCTATAAGATTGGCCTTCAGCCTCCTGCACTCTAAGGCATAAAGTCCTAGCCTGCCCAGCCGCTCCCGACAGCTCAGGCCATCGTCCTGGCAACATCCTCGTAAATCTTCTCAGCACTCTTTTCAGCTTAACAACATCCTTCCTACGGCAGGGTGACCAAGAATGAACACAATACTCCACATGGGCCCTCACCAACATTTTATACAATTGTAACATACCATCCAAACTTCTCAGCCCTCTGGCTCCTCCTCTTTCTTTCTTCTCCCCCCCACCGTCTGAAGAAGGGTTTCAGCCCCAAACGTTGCCTATTTCCTTCACTACATAGATGCTGCCGCACCCCTGCTGAGTTTCTCCAGCACTTTTGTCTACCTTCCATACAATACCCTGGCTGATGAAGGCCAATGTACGGAAAGGCTTCCTGACCACCCCATATGCTTGATATGACACTTTCAAGGGACTATGTATACTTACAGTCGCTCTACCACTGCGCCATCGTGCCACCCAATGTTCACTAACTGAGATGTGCCTAACCTACCTGCACGAGGTTGGGGCACAGAATAGCAGCTTGCTCACCATTACCATAACTTTATAATCCTACACACTGGTTTCCGATTGCCTTCCTGGCTCAGAATTCAGAAACACATCCCCATCGAAGGACATGCCATTGAAGTAATGAATCTCAAATCAATTCTGCCAGGCAGGTCAAATGATAATGGAAAGCTACATCTCAGTGTTACTACTTATACAATCATTAGTTACAGTATAGCGAGACTGGCAATTCACAATAAGGTGAAATCTCACCTCAAGATAGTGAGTGAAACAAGGAATCATCCCCCAGATCACTGTTCTCAACCAAAATCATGAGGGGCATAGATAAGGTCAGAGTCTTTTTTCCAGGGTAGGGGTGTCAGAAACTATCAGTTATCAGTTTAGTTCATGTGTACCGAGGTACAGTGAAAAGGTTTTGTTGTGTGCTAACCAGTCAGCGGACAGACAATACATGATTCCAATCGAGCCATTCACAGTGTATGATACGTGATAAGGGAATAACGTTAGTGCAAGGTAAAGCCAATAAGGTTCGATCAGAAATAGTTTGTGGGTCAGCATGAGGTGGACAGGAGTTCAGGGCTGCCCTACTTGTGGGTGTACATTGAAGATGAGAGATGCTCAGGTGGGCATCTTGGTTGGCATGGATGTTCTTTACACGCCGTATAACTCAATTGCTGTCTTGCAATCCTAGCCCGCACTACCGATCAGTTCGTTAAGAAGAGTGCCCTGGCCAACCTGCATTGGTCCAGTTAGTTAATAGGGGACACAGCTGAGTGTTGGCTGTGAAATCGCAGTTGCAAATCAAACTGTTGCCGCAGTCGGCCAGCATGGTCGACTGGTGGAGAAGGAGGGAGAGCCGTTTGGTATCGGGGAACCAACAAATTGCTTTGGATTTGCAAAGGATGCAGAAGACTGAGCGGGAGGACCAATGAGCCTATCACAGTGCAACTGATCATTCATTTGTGTCAGCTCATAGATATGTTCGAATGTGTGAACAGAACAGCATTGCGTTTACTGAAACTAAACAACAGGGAATTATCCTGAAACATTCCTTTTTGTTGCTTCAAGGAGTCTGAACTTTGTCCAGTCATGACAATTTAAACTGGATTTGCTCAGAACCCTCTTTGAAAAACAGTAAAGACTCTACTTTGACCCCAGTGACTGGCCTTTGAATGACTATATCTACAACCTCAATCCATTCCAGGAATGTATCCAATAATCTCACAGAAACAGTAACACCATCTGCCTCAGTGATGTACCACAACTCCATTAAGCTATGGGTGAAAATTTGCACAATTAATTTCTTTACATTTGACATGTCCCAACACAGTCTTTAGCCTTCAGTGATGAAAAGGCTCTTTATGTGACGTTTACAATTCACAATTTGTCTTTGAGATTTTGTTGCCACTAACAGATGCTCTGTCATATGTCTCATTTAATCAATAGAAATTTCAAGTCATTTGTCCCGAACAATCAGATGAAACTGGATGTTTCCTTAATACATTCAGTGCACACACTGCCAATCTATCATTTAGTTTACACTATCATTACGGAAGGATTCCTTCTGACCGTGTCTCTGTTGGCAAGGCAGTACATGCTGGTTACTTTAGTCAGGGCACATGAAAGAGGCATCATCCAGAAAACGGCCTCATCATACTTCTGTTGCCTTCAAGTTAATTCCCACTCTTTGCTTCTTGTCTGCCAACCAGTTCTCTATCCATTTCAATACCCTACCCCCAATACCTTGTGCTCTAATTTTGCACAATAATCTCTTGTGTGGGAACTTGTCAAAAGCTTTTTGAAAGTCCAGATACACCACATCCACTGGCTCTCCCTTATCCATTCTACATTGTTACAGAAACACTCAGCAAGTCAGAAGAAAGTAACAGAGTTAACATCTCAGGTCGATGACCATTCATCAGAATTCTGAGCTCTAATGAATGCACATCGAACTGAAACCGTAACCTTGTTTTTCTCCCTGCAGGTGCTGCCTAACTGCTGAGTATTTCTAGTATTTTCAGATTCTCTTGAGAAAATGTAATGATTTAATAAGCAAGAGAATGTGTAGAAGAGGAGGAAGATGGATGTGTTGTGAGGTGGTCGTCCTCCCCCCCCCCCCACCGCGATGGTCTGCCCTCTCCAGCACCATTACTCACGGGTTGGTTGGGCTGAAGATGAACATGGAACTGAAGGGCGGTATCTGCCGCCGCCCGTCCACGATCAAATCATCGGCGTCCCCCGCCTTCTTTTCCTCCGCTTTCGTCATACTTTCCAAATCAACGCTGACGTTGTTGACTACAGAAAAATACAGAAGCGGTTGCGAAGGCTTTTAGATGCACTGAACAGCAAGAGAACACTGAAGAGTTTAGTGTGTGTGTGTGTGTGTGTGTGTGTGTGTGTGTGTGTGTGTGTGTGTGTCGTGTGTGTGTGTGTGTGCGTGCACGTGCGTGCGCGTGCGTGTGTGTGTGTGTGCACGTGCGTGTGTGTGCGATGGTGCAGGCATACAAATTTACAATTCTGCATTAACAAAACATTTCTATGCAATGGTTGATGTCACGACATGAGATTGCTGAGCTCTTAAACTGAAAATAGCAGAGTTTATTCTTAGCTATATTTCGAAAGCCTTTCATAGAAACATAGAAACATAGAAATTAGGTGCAGGAGTAGCCATTCAGCCCTTCGAGCCTGCACCGCCATTCAATATGATCATGGCTGATCATCCAACTCAGTATCCCGTACCTGCCTTCTCTCCATACCCTCTGATCCCTTTAGCCACAAGGGCCACATCCAACTCACTCTTAAATATAGCCAATGAACTGGCCTCAACTACCCTCTGTGGCAGAGAGTTCCAGAGACTCACCACTCTCTGTGTGAAAAAAGTCTTTCTCATCTCGGTCTTAAAGGATTTCCCCCTTATCCTTAAGCTGTGACCCCTTGTCCTGACTTCCCCAACATCGGGAACAATCTTCCTGCATCTAGCCTGTCCAACCCCTTAAGAATTTTGTAAGTTTCTATAAGATCCCCTCTCAATCTCCTAAATTCCAGAGAGTATAAACCGAGTCTATCCAGTCTTTCTTCATAAGACAGTCCTGACATCCCAGGAATCAGTCTGGTGAACCTTCTCTGCACTCCCTCTATGGCAATAATGTCCTTCCTCAGATTTGGAGACCAAAACTGTACGCAATACTCCAGGTGTGGTCTCACCAAGACCCTGTACAACTGAAGTAGAACCTCCCTGCTCCTGTACTCAAATCCTTTTGCTATGAAAGCTAACATACCATTCGCTTTTTTCACTGCCTGCTGCACCTGCATGCCTACTTTCAATGACTGGTGTACCATGACACCCAGGTCTCGCTGCATCTCCCCTTTTCCTAATCGGCCACCATTTAAATAATAGTCTGCTTTCCTGTTTTTGCCACCAAAGTGGATAACCTCACATTTATCCACATTATACTGCATCTGCCAAACATTTGCCCACTCACCCAGCCTATCCAAGTCACCTTGCAGTCTCCTAGCATCCTGCTCACAGCTAACACTGCCCCCCAGCTTAGTGTCATCCGCAAACTTGGAGATATTGCCTTCAATTCCCTCATCCAGATCATTAATATATATTGTAAATAGCTGGGGTCCCCGCACTGAGCCCTGCGGTACCCCACTAGTCACTGCCTGCCATTGTGAAAAGGACCCGTTTACTCCTACTCTTTGCTTCCTGTTTGCCAGCCAGTTCTCTATCCACATCAATACTGAACCCCTAATACCGTATGCTTTAAGTTTGTATACTAATCTCTTATGTGGGACCTTGTCGAAAGCCTTCTGGAAGTCCAGATATACCACATCCACTGGTTCTCCCCTTATCCACGCTACTAGTTACATCCTCGAAAAATTCCACAAGATTCGTCAGACATGATTTACCTTTCGTAAATCCATGCTGACTTTGTCCAATGATTTCACCACTTTCCAAATGTGCTGCTATCCCATCTTTAATAACTGACTCTAGCAGTTTCCCCACTACCGATGTTTAGACTAACTGGTCTGTAATTCCCCGTTTTCTCGCTCCCTCCCTTCTTAAAAAGAGGGGTTACATTTGCTACCCGCCAATCCTCAGGAACTATTCCAGAATCTAAAGAGTTTTTGAAAGATTATCACTAATGCATCCCACTATTTCCTGAGCTACTTCCTTAAGTACTCTGGGATGCAGCCTATCTGGCCCTGGGGATTTATCGGCCTTTAATCTATTCAATTTACCCAACACCACTTCCCGACTGACCTGGATTTCACTCAATTCCTCCTTTGACCCACAGTCCCCTGCTATTTCCGGCAGATTATTTATGTCTTCCTTAGTGAAGACGGAACCAAAGTAGTTATTCAATTGGTCCGCCATATCCTTGTTCCCCATGATCAACTCACCTGTTTTCTGACTGCAAGGGACCTACATTTGTTTTAACTAACCTCTTTCTCTTCACATATCTATAAAAACTTTTGCAGTCAGTTTTTATGTTCCCTGCCAGTTTTTCTTTCATAATCTATTTTTCCTTTCCTAATTAAGCCCTTTTGTCCTCCTCTGCTGGTCTCTGAATTTCTCCCAGTCCTCTGGTATGCTGCTTTTTTCTGGCTACTTTGTACGCATCATCCTTTGCTTTGATACTATCCCTGATTTCCCTTGTTATCCACGGATGCACTACCTTCCCCGATTTATTCTTTTGCCAAACTGGGATGAACAATTTTTGTAGTTCATCCATGCAGTCTTTAAATGTCTTCCATTGTATATCCACCGAGGTGAACCTCTTTGAACCATATGTACATGGACGAAGTACACACGCTATCGCCACCCAGTGGGAGCGTCAGGAACATGAGGGCCTTCCGTTGGCTCATCAATCAGCCAGACATGCCACAAATGGCAGCATACTATCTGTACAGAAAATATATTATCTAGGGTGAATGCACAAAGCCTTTTACCCATGGTAAGGGAATCAAAAACCAGAGGATATAAGTTTATGGTGAGAGGGGCAAGATATAATACAAACCAGAGAGGCAACCTTTTCACTCAGAAGGCTGTGGGTTTATGGAATGAGGTGCTAGAGGCGGTAGTTGGGGTAGGTCCTATAACAGTATAAAAGACTCTTGGACAGCTACAAAGGGATATGTGCCAATGGGACTAGCTTAGGTGGGGCATCTGGGTCAGCCTAGATGTGTTGGGCTGAATGGCCTGTTTCCATGCTCTAGGGCTCACTGACTCTAAGTCAATGTCCTAAGTCAATGTCCTCTCTACTCCAGACAATGCTGTCGCAAGCCAAGGCCAAGAGACACCTTGCCTTCTTTCCCAAACCTGTGGAGATAAGGAATTCCTCCTTGAATTGCTGACCACAAAAAAACGGGATTGGTTTACGGTGTGGGGTCCGCAGTGTGTGCTCACTACATTCCACACAAGCTGTCAGAATTGCAGTCTTATGTCAATGACTGATTCAGGTCTGCACAAGGGCCGACAACAGAGGGAGTGTTTCTTTCAGCAATGAGCTGCTGAGATGCCTTCAAGCATGCACTCATGCTGGGACTGCCCCTTCCCTGAATGTCAAGGCCATGCTGACTCCCGCCCTGCCCCCACTCACTTGGGTGCAGAGTCGTCTCTCCAGGGGGTGCCGTAACGGTAACCGGGATGTTGATAGTAACGGGGTGCTCGGCATCTCTCGTGGGCAGCGTCACCAGCTTGATGTTCTTCTGGTTGTCGGCATCCTCGGGCTGCTGGGGCACGTGTTTCAAGCCGCCCGTGGGTGGCAGCGAGGTTGTGCCCAGCACGATGCTGTCCGCTGGTGGCTGGATCTCCCTGTGAACAGACGATCACATTCACAAAGCTAAGCCCTTCGTGGCCAGGTCCTGTCTTCCCCTTCCCTCCCTTCCACCTGCAGTCTCCGACCTCTGGAGTTTTCAAGAATGAGGGGGGGGGGCTCATTGAAACATACAGAATTGTGAAAGGCTTGGATAGAATGGATGTGGAGAGGATGCTTCCACTAGTGGGAGAGTCTGGGACTAGATGTCATAGCCTCAGAATTAAAGAACGTTCTTTTAGGAAGGAGATGTATTTAGTCAGAGGGTGGTGAATCTGTGGAATTCTTTGCCACAGAAGGCTGTGGAGGCCAGGTCAGTGGATATTTTTTTTAAAGCAGAGATAGATGGATTCTTGATTATTACAGATGTCAGAGGTTATGGGGAGAAGGCAGGAGAATGGCGTTTAGGAGGGAGAGATAGATCAGCTGTGATTGAATGGCAGAGTAGACATTGGGCCGAATGGTCTAATTCTACTCCTATTCCTGATGGCCTCCACACCTACCCGGTCCAGAGCAGAGGGTCAGTGCCCACATCCTCCTGCAGTGACGTTCAACCAGTGATTGACCGGGCACCAAGGAAGGCAGTGAGGAAACCCTGGCCACAAAACATCCCTGAAACCCGGTCAGCAGGTATACGAATCATCATTAGACATGGGTGAGGTGGCAGAAGACTGGAGCGTGGCTAATGTTGTACATCTATTTACAAGGGCCGCAAGGAAAAGCCTGCAAACTATAGACCAGTGAGCTTGACATCAGTGGTAGGCATGTTACTGGAGAGTATTGCGAGGGATAAGATATATATGCACAAAGGACACAACGTGCTGGAATAACTCAGCAGGTCCGGCAGCATCTCTGGAAAACATGGATAGGTGACGTTTCTGGTCTCGACCCGAAATGATACCCAACCCATTGGCCTATCCAATGTCTTATAGAACTGTACCATGACTTCCTGGCTCTTATTTTCAATGCCTCTAGCAATGAAGGCTAGCATACCATTGGCTCGCTTATCAATATGCTGCCACCTTCAGCAAGCTATGAATATGGATTGCAAGATCCCTCTGCACATCAATGCTGTTTAAGGGCCTTGCCATTAACTGTATTAACCTCCCAAAGTGCAACACATCACGCCTGCTCAAATTAATCTCCATTCCTTGCAGATAACCTAATGTGTGGATGACCCGGAAATCAGAGCAGAGAATTAGCCCATCCACTGAAGGCTGGTGGAAGAGTGGAGTTCACACATTTCAAATAGAGGATGCTTACATCCATGGGTATATTTGAAGATTAAGGGCTTGGATGAAAAGAATAATACCTCAGAAAAAACATGTGGTGAGAATTGGCCAGTGAACCGATGCATGCAACGCTTATATTGCACACAAGCATTGAGTTTAACTTCTTCTCAGATTCCATGCCCGTTTAATTTCTTCTGACTAAAATGCAATCACCAATGTTATTGTTGAAGTGAGAGAAGTTGGGAAATAGAACAATGCTCCGATTTAAGACTCCCAAGGTCAGCATAAACAATCATGACTTTGGAAGCAGGGGCACCAGAGAGACAGGATCATAGTGTAATGCATCTTCCCGAAACCATGGATGTGGGTTGACAAAGAGGGGGGGGGGGGGGGGGGGGGGGGGGGAAGTCTCCATTAAGGAGAGTGTTGTTTGCCTAGCTGAAACCCCTAGACTGCACATCAAAGCTGGTGGAGACTTACTTCACTTTGTGGTTCCGCCGTTCTCGTAGAACAGTCTCCCCTTCCTTCTCGCCATTGTCTCGCTTCTCCTCTGACTCGTAGGTGGAGAGAGCTTTCTGCCTGTGCCTACGCCGTCTCTCTCCTCCCTCTGCATTCTGGCCTTTGCCGGGTGCGTCGCCCTCCCGCGTGCCGGAGCGCGAGCCGTCCTTGGCCCGGCTGTGCCGCTCCGCCTTGGTGCCGTTGGCCGTGCCGTTGCCCTCCCGGTGCTGCTGCTCGGCGCCGTGCCGGTGGGACCGGTGGCGCTTGTGCTCCCTCTCGGGGGCCTCGCCCGCTGAGCTCTGCGGGTGGTGGTGGTGTCTCCGCCCTCCTTCCCGGCTCCTGCTGCGCTCGCCCTTCCCCTCCTTGGCCGCCTCTTCCTGCTCTTTCTCAATTTCCTTGTTCCGGCTCCTGTGGGAGCGCCGCTGCTCGTCCTTGCCGTGGGCGGCGGTCTCTGCCGGCTCCGGGGCACCGTCTCCCTTGTCCTTGTCCTGCTCTCCCGGCTTGTCTCGGTGCCGATGGGGCCGTTTTGGTGCCTCACAGTCCTCGGGCTGCACCAGCCTCTCTTGCTCACTGTCCTGGCAGTCAATGGGGCGCATCTTATCGCTGCCCTTCCTCGCATTGTTCCTGGGTTCCACCACCAAAGGTCGATCCAGGTGGGTTTTCATATCCGGGCGGATCTGATGGGAAGAGACGTACATTCTGCGCTGCTCATCGTCCAGCTCATTGAAGAGGGCCTCCTGACTGGTTAGGAGGTGCTGACGCCTCAGTTGGGAAGTTCTCTGTTCCCAAATGGACATGGACTTGAACGACTTCTGTTGATCTTTGCTGCAAATGACAGAAAAGAAGAGCAACTTGTTGTACTTTCACAAAATCCATGCGGAATTTCAATCATCTTAAATCTCCACAGATTACTTAACGCAAACGGGCAAAGACAGCAGACTGGTGCTTTGGTCAGACTTTCATAGCGCAGACGGAACATCGAGATATTTAACCGAGGCTAGCTAGAATTTGCCCCAGACGTTGGTTTGCAAATTGGAATTGGTGTGCATCTTCCAGCAACCCTAATCCGACTGCCCTTGCCAATCATAAAGATGAGATCAAGGCAAGGCCCTCCACTCCGAGACGCCACAACATCTAAATCAATGGGTCCTGTCATCAAGCAGTAGAGTGGCTCTCTGGTAATTCGCGACAAATTTCTCATTCCATATTTGCATTAAAAAAATTGCCCTCTCTCTCTCTCTCTCTCTCGCTCGGTAGATGAAGGAAAGTCAAAAGTCAAAATCGGACAATAATCAACAACAGCAAATGCGAAGTAAAAAGAAAAAAAACAAACACATTTGCTCATGTAAACCAAAATGCAAATCTTGTCAGCAGCAAGTAGTGTCACACGTTCGCACTCAGAAACACTGAAGCACTTATGCTGCGATGGTGAAGGGAAACATACACACGCACACACGCCGAGATACTCCAAATGACACAGAGAAACACACGGACGGACAGCAGCACTGAGATGAGCCAGTGAAATGAGCCTGTGGGACACATAGCACTCCTCACGGCACAACACACACAGGTAGTAGTTTCAGCTGAAAAGTTATACTTTCAACACCTGAAACATAATGCTCACTTTTCGCAAAGTGTAGCATTGGACCAATAACTTGGAATAATTCTTCACAATGACTGAATGATTTCTGCTTTCTCGGAAGTATTTTTACACCAATGAATGGTCATATTAGAATCTCACTTAAGGTATAAAAATAACTTGGAATAATTGGGACAATTGTTTCATCACAACCGACTGCTGCTTAGTTGAAGACCTTCACTCACTACATTTTAGCATCTGTATCCTACTTACTAAACTTACTATAATTTCCAAATTATCGCAAACCATATATTTATATATATATAAAATATATACAAAACTATAGGAAATATATTAAAAATTTTAATTAAAAAAAACTGTAGTGAGGGATCACAAGCTTAACTTTGATGAGCAAGATTTTGATCACCAACACATCACTGATACATTATAAAACTAAATATTAGGACTTTTACTCGAAAGTTTGAACAGAAAATTAGCAGGTCTTGAAAGTACACCTTGTAATATTATTTGTACAGATAAAGCACTTCATATAAATTCCTTTCCCACTATATTAATCGAGGGGTGAACCCCTTCAAGTTCAGTAAGCCAGCCAATTATTTATAAAGCACATCCTGCAAAAGCACTTGCTCTCTCCTTTTTACAAACTGCATAAAACTCTTGACAGTAATCAAATGAATCGCGAATAAGTTTTTCCAAGGATTTATTCTAAGATTCATTTATTTTTTGTGATTGGATACTCTTGATATGTAAAGCCTACAGCTGCTAAAGTCCTTCGTTCTCATGCCCAATTGTTACATCCTTATTGCTCAAGTTGTATAAATGTCACATCATTATTTTACAGGGTTACGAAATAGAAAGTTTCACCGAATAAATGACACAATGGTAATTTAAATGGGCCAAAGCTCTTAACTCCCGTTTATAAAACAGGGTATCATTAGGAAAATAAAATCCTGTAGTATATTCAAGTTCATTCAAAATTTAACAATGATGCTTTGAAAGGCGAATGGGCATTAGAAAAGCCACGCGACAATGACACTCTAAACTTGTATTAAAGATTTACATTTGAATGAAAGAATTTGGGGCAAGTTATTTATTATTGATGGTAACTGAGGTTTCTTTTCATTCTTTGCAAGTAATTTTGCGACCTCAACCGGGCAATTTGATTGTTATTACCCATGTTTGGAAGGCAATGTAAAATTTAGACTTGGTTCGAGTTACGCCAATTCAATGTGGAACGTTCGAGGGAAGTAGCAAACGGGTCGAAATGCACGGAAGCCAGCAATGAGAGTGAATGAAGTTGACAAAAAGGACTGTCCAAACAGCTGAAGAGCAACCAACCACTATGCGTACAACACCTGCTCTTCACACTGAGCGCTAACATGGCGAATGAGGCTTTCTGAAGGGGTTACCATATAATATTGTAACAGAGAGCAGACTCACGGTGAATTAACGCTGGAGACTGATGAGCTGCGAGATAGAGCACCTCGATTTTGCTTTACAAAACTGCACATGCAAAAAAAGATGAGACAAAAAATACATTGGGAAAAGATCAACAGGCTCCATCAGATTCACAGGTAGGTTGCATTTGTCTGCCACTCCACCTCCACAGACTTAATCAGCACAGTTATTCTGACGAAAACTGCTACTGGATTACAATGCAACCAACAAAATCGACAATCAATGTTTCACCCTTCAGACTCCATCCTGCTCGGCTTTTAACCGCACTACCACAGCCACGCAGTGCAGCGCCCTCAACAAAGGAAAAAAACTGAGCAAGTGCTGCTTTTGTGAAAACCATTCTGGAAGTCACAATCTGAAATAGAGTTAAGGAGATTACTGACAAAATTAAAATCAAAACATGCAGCCTGAGAAGGAGCGGGCTCCATCACACAGTTGGCGGAAAAGAGCAAATGCGTCATTCGGTTGTAATAACTACTTACCACTTTTACGACACAAGGTGGGAGAAACAAAAGGGGTGCTGAACCAAAGCTGCTTTGTAATTCATCATAAAGTAAAAGCAATCAGTGGGGATACTCAATAAACAAAGTGCCAGGTCAACTGGGACTCAGTTTTAGAGGGGAGGGGGGTGGATGGGGGAGAGTCAGGATTGCATTAGGGTTAGGGTTTGTAAAGTTCCTGTCAGTGGGGAAATGTGCAAAGTTCAATATATGTGTGACGTTTAGCCCGCTGAAATAATTTAGATGCTTTAAAATGTTTGTTTTCTAAATTCTACCATTTAGCTTGGGAAGAAATGCAATGGGTGAATTCAGTTCAGTTTAGTTTATTGTCACTGAGTACATGTGTACGGAGGCGCAGTGAAAAGCTTGTGTTGCATGCTAACGGCACATGATTACAATCGAGAATTAAATGTCCAAAGGCCCAAGTGGCACTTGGTTGGCAATTACACGGTAACTGTTTTCCAGCCGCTTGACGATCAGTTTTAATAAGCTGCTGGGTGGATTGGAAATCCGAGATGCTGAAAACAAGGCCACACGCGGGTCGCCCCGGTATAGCTGCAGACAGGCTCAGAGCAATTTGTCCCACACCAGCAAAAGGTGATGCTAGTGCTGATTAATGTTTGGGAAAAAATAATGGGACTATTACTCTGAGAAATAGTGAACCGGGCTGAAAATGTAGATACGTCAAATCAATGCTGTATCATATTTGCTGAACCTCCCGACCTTTGCTAAACCTTCTCGCAAATCAGTGGGGGGGGGGAGAAACACAGCAATTATCGAGTCTGATTATCCGCTCCGCAAACTGTGCAACTTATCGCCACTTCTTGCTTTCACTGCTGCGTTTCGCTGCAGATCAAACTAAAGCAGCTTAGGAACACAAGAGGTTTGAATCAAAATACAGCTGCTTTGAGGAAACGGGAGGGGTGGGTTCTGGGGCTGGTTTTATCAACTCACCTCTGTACAAATTAAAGCAATGAAAAGCTGAACAGAAAGAAACACAATCAAATGAAACAGTTTTCCATTCAAATTAATGCAGAGAAGTAGGTGAAACAAACAGAAAATGTGTTTAAATCCATGTGGACGGATTCTATATATGTGCAGCAGTAATTGATACTTTTTTGCTCCAAGTCGCACATTTGATTGAATGGCAGTGTCTCTGTCCATTGCTCATTATTATTTGGGTCAAAGAGCTACACAGCTTGGAAACAGGCCCTTCGGCCCACCTTGTCTTGGCTAACCAAGTTGTAATACTGGGCTAGTCCCATTGGCCTGCATTTGACACAGGGCCCTATAAATCCTTCCTATCCTTACTAACTGAATTGTTTGTAAATTAAAACAAAAATAATTGAATATAAAGAAAAATCAGATGATCTCAGCTTGATTTTTGCCTTTGTTCAATGATCCCAGTTCCATCTCCCTGTACCCACACCTAATTTCTGCTTTCTGAAGTTGGTAATTGCTTTGGACTGTAGACAAACCTAAGACTAGGCTGAAGCAAGACTACTGGGTCCCTTCCACACATACATACTATTAATCCATCTGTCTTCTTGTAACAGTCTCCTGGAAGGATTAAAAATAAATGGATGACCACTTTATGAAAAGCTCTGGAAATATTATTTCCAATGCCCTCTGGCAAGTCCGAGGAGTCAACTCCTGTTGGAAGATGTTCTCATCCCCTATTCTTCTAGTTTAGCTTCTCCTACTAAACTCCTGGTCGGGTTGCCTGGAATCAATACTCGCCTCAATGTGGTTCCAGAATCACTGACAGTCTACTGGAAGGTTTCCCAGGACAACAATCTTCAGATATGAATTGGGGTAATTAAAATCTGGAAGACAAGACTCTCAGCTTGATCTTGCCCACAGCCAAGGTGCAGCCTTACTATTAAGCACAGAGGTGTTTCTACATTTTTATCTCGTTTAGAGATGCGGATTCCAATCCCAGTGCCCTTCACTGAGACTAATCTAGGGGAATTCATTAATAACTCACTGTCACCACAGATCCTATTGCCCCACAGTGTTTGGTATTGCTGGCAGAACTAAAATATTTGAACTTAACTAATGACAAAATGAACACAGATAGTAAAATAGGCTTGATATCTTCACTAAGAACAATGTGTGAAGTGTAATGACACATACGGGCAGCTTTCGAGCATGGTGGTCTTGCATGGAGACTGAACTTACGCTGCTATGGATAGATTTGTCGCAGATATTGGGCTGACATCCGCAACCTCCATTGCCTTTTGGATGGTATTTTTCTGGATATTGGCTTCTTCCATCTCTTCTTCATCCTGAAGAGGGAAATAATAGAAGACTAAAATACGTACTGCCTCGCTCAGATCCATTTGGCTGAGCTTTCAAAGCACAAACACTGAAAAGATACTTTCCTTCTTTCCATGGCTAATTGTGAAATGTGTTACCAAAGGTGATAAAGTCTGTTATAGAGCAGTTAAAACTGTCTCCATTAGCGAGCAGGACTTTAACGAAAAGACAGTTTAAATATTTGGCATTAAAACCAACATTAATGAGGTTGGATGTATTTTTTCGTAATGTGTTGTGCATAGAGATAGATTTAAAAAACACAATCGAATGGCAATTGGATGTGGACTTAATAAGGAAGAAAATTGCAGAATTATAACAAAAGGAGTGAGAGGGGGACTGGGCCTAATTACACAGTCCTTTGGATACACATGATGCTGGGAAGACACAAAATGCTGGAGTAATTCAGCAGGTCAGGCAGCATCTCTGCATGGAGAGGTGACGTTTCGGTTTGGGACCCTTCTTCAGACTGTCTGAAAAGGACCCAACCTGAAACGTCACCTCTCCATCTTCTCCAGGGATGTTGCCCGACCTGTTGAGTTACACCAGTATTTTGGTAGACCCATATCTCCAGTTCTTTGTTTCTACTTATAAATGTGATGCTACTAGTTACTTCCTGCTGTGGTCTACGTTCATTAAAGTAGGTCAATCCTGTCTCCAGGTAGCAACACATTCTGTTCACCTGGCACAGGCACAGGCACAATGCCAATGGTTCTTATCCTCTATCGTGTCAAACGAAACATAGGTTCTCCATGAGCAGCACTGACAGTAATGGGATGAACACACACATGGGATGAGTGCTTGCAGAACCTGGCGGGATCGTCCAATCACATTCCTCAGCAACTGAAGCACCCCAAGCCCGCACGCAGCGAGATAATGTCCACACACGGGCTGATAAGTGGAAAGGAGCATCCGTTCCACATGGCCATTTCTGACAAGGGAATGTCTAACTGACCAACTTTCACATTCAATGTTGTTACCATTACCCAGTCCCCACTATCAACATCGTGAGGTCACCACACACCAGCAACTCAACTGAATGATATGGACCAGAGGCTGGATGTCCCATGGTGAGTGACCGACTGACCTTTTGACAACTCAGAACTTCTCCCACTATTCAAGGCACATGTCGGGAGCTTGTTGCAACACTATTCACATGCTGGCTGAGTGCAATTCCTGCAACCTTCAGTCACCTCGAGAGCGTCCAGGACAAAGCAGCATACTTGATTGGTACTCCATCCGTCAGAGTGAACGTTCATTCCTTCGTGGCTAGACTACGCTGACAGCCGCTCTTAAACCACTACCTCTATGGCTGACAAAGGATAAGGGCTCCAGGCAGGTGCAAACACTAACAGTAAAACACTAACAGTAAACACTAACACTAACACAAACACTAGCAGCTCCCCACTAACTCACTCATCGTCCTGACTTGGAAATCTACCGCCAGCCGTCTTGCCACTCATTCCTTCCCCAACAACAGTGTGGGAAAACCTTCATCACAAGAACCCCAGCAGTTCAAGAAAGCAGCTGCCTTCCCCATCTCAAAAGCAATTAAGAGCGGCCAATTATTGTTTGTGTTGGCAGCAAAGTTCATATCGCAAAAATGGAATAGATTATCTATTTGTTGCAATAGCCATTCTGCCACATGTTACTCCTCATCTCTGATTTACTGAGGAAAAGGTAATTACTTTAGAGTGGGATATCACCAGCATGACATTTCATACACTGCAGGCAAGCTTCCAAAGTAAAGGTGTCAGGGTTGTAGGGAAAAGTCAGGAGAATGGGGTTGAGAGAAAAAGATAGATCAGCCACAATTGAATGGTGCAGTAGACGTGATTGGCCGAATGGCCTAATTCTGCTCCAGGTTTAGTTTAGTTTATTGTCATGTGTACTGGGGTGCAGTGAAAAGCTTTATGATTTGCTGTGATAAGCTTAAAGACTTATGAACTTACGGACTTATGTGTGGAGGTATTCAAAGTTGATACAAGAACCATTTTTGGAACAAATGCATTGAAACTGTGGTCAAATTCAGACATGTTATACTGTGGAATAGATTTCAATCAAATTTTGCACTTTATGTACTTACCCTAAATACTACCTAACTTTAGTAACTTTACCTAACTTTAGAAATGTTTAATAACATTGGTTCTGTTTAATGATTCAATTCATGTTATCCATCACCTGAGCTTTAATTCCCTTTCCTTTCCTGAAGCTTGTGGAAGGAGGATAAAGCACACATTGTTGAACGTTCGTGTGTGAGAAGCAAGTGTCAGCTGGAACCAGCCAGAGAGGAGAGAGTTTACCAGTTTTAACTGGTACTGAAATCTACTCTTGTCCATTACCAACCCTGTCCACCTGGAAAGTACTGGTGCCTCACTAAGGACACCCATCACCCTTTTTATAACATGTCCATGAAGAAATTATCCAGCAGAACATCATTCCTCACAAAGAGTGACACAAAATGCTGGAGTAACTAAGCGGGACAGGCAGCATCTCTGGAGGGAAGGAATGGATGACGTTTCGGGTTGAGAGCCTTCTTCAGACTTCAGACCCAAAACTTCACCCATTCCTTCTATCCAGAGATGGTGCCTGTCCCGCTGAGTTACTCCAGCATTTTGTGTCTATCTGTGGTGTAAACCAGCATCTGCAGTTCCTTCCTACATCATTCCTCGCATCGTCTGCTCTCTGTAGTGGTGTAAATGATTAATTCGACATGTTTTAACTGGAAATGTGAGAACATGAGAACAGGGGAGGCATGAACAGGAGTGAGCCTCTTGGTCAGTCTCACATCCATTCAATAAGATCACAACAGATCTTCTGCCTCAGCACCATTCCCCTGCACTACCCTGAGATCCTTACTTAATATCCAAAATCTGTACATCATTTTCTTGCGTTTCCTCAATATACTCAAAGACTGAGGCTCCACAGCCCCCTGGGTGAAAATATTTCTTCCCTTCTCTACACTATTGACTGACCCCTATTTTAAGACTTGTAAACCCTGGCATTAGACATCCCAGCCAAAGGAAACATCATCCACCCATCCATCCCTTCAATTCATCCCATGGCTAAATTATCTTTCAATTCGATTTTTTTCCCATTCTCCTAAAGAATGTTCCAGGTGCTCAATCTCTCTTCGATGATTACACCATCCCAGAAATAAATCTGATGCATCTTTGATACCTTAACACTGTTACAACGATCTTTTCTCTCCTGTAGAAGTCCACCTGAACTTAAGATTCCAGGTGTGCTTTCCCAGGGCCCTACATGATTGCAGTGAAATAGTAAGATTAAACGAGAACTTACCAGTTTGAAGTTTGATCGTTATTTTATGAGGAGTCGCGATGAGGGATTACGTGAAGAAGACCCCGCCTGGCGCATGCTCGGCATACTTCAAAGCAGCGGCGTGAAAAACACAGAACCAATAGCCGGAGTAAGATAGTAAGGCTTACATAGACTAGAACTACCAGATGATCATTTATATTATGGGGGTTGGGAGTGGAGGGCACGTAATCCCTCGTCGTAACTCCTCATAAAATAACGATCAAACTTCAAACTGGTAAGTTCTCGTTTAATCTTACTATTTTACTTCGGAGTCACGTGAGTGACTATGTGAAGATTTTGAAGCTCTGTGATTTTCATGCCGTAGATCATTCCATATGACACACTGCTTGAGTTTACACAGTAGTGAGTAAATAATATATATTGCTTGAAATTATGCAATAAATATTTTAATATTTATAATAAAAAGAAAAGTAATAACCCCTCTATCCCAGGGGAAATTACCACAAATGATATGCAACAAAGCAAACAATTTGAACAGAACCCAACACAGCATGTGCAACCCTGGCACTGTGACAACAGGTTTATCATAAAATCTAGAAAAGTTCCTCTTTAAACCATCCTGCGGTCTCCAGAATTTGGTCGAGCGGCATGTCCTGCACCTTTGCCGCGGACATTGATACCGCCCTTGTGGAGTGAGATTTAAACACATCAGTGTCTACTCCAGTTAATCCAGAACCTGTTTATCCATCTAGAAATAGTTTGTACCGTCACTTTTTTATATGTTTCTTGTGGGTAATGAACATTGGTGTCTCACAATCTCGGAGACTCTTAATTCAATATATATTAAATCAGATGCTTAACCACACACAATGTTTAGTTGATAGAGTATGTCTTAAAGATTACCTTGATTCCAGCCTTTCTTGGCTTGCTTTGCTTGCTCAGATCATTGACATAAAATGTCATTTTATCTACAGACAACTGCACACAATGTAACCGCAACATTTGTAATGTTTGTACTCATTGTGCTGATATTAATGTCATCAGCATAACCACTTTAAATATTAACTTCTGAAAAGACAGTGATGTAATTGGAGTCCATTGCCAAAGCAATGTGAGAACTATACTGACATCCCAGATTTCTGTATATCTGGGTTTGGTAGGATTTTATTAAAATTCCTCTCATAAATCGGGATATTAACGGATGAGACCCGATAAACTGTCATTCTGAAAATTGTCCTAAATAGGAGGACAAAGCACTCTGAGCTCCATTAATGGTACTATAACTCAGGTGCAACATAGCAAGGAACTCCAATACATCCGATATGTTTGCAGTATAAAATATATCTGACTGTATACAAAAGATTTCCCATTCCTTATATGAAACATATATTGTTTCTTAGTGCTATATCTCCAAGCCACAGTTATGACATCCATGGTCCTATCTGACATTCCATCAGAACCTGCAGATTAACAATTAATACGGTCATGTAATGGATGACTTCTGCTGTTACTGGATGTACCAACAATTACTGCACCTGGGATTTGTCATGAATGTCTGAATCATCATTCTGAGCACCAATGGGAACAATGGCTGTGTAGTAATGGTCCCTAGATAAGGGACGTATCAGATATTAACTGATAAGAACAGATACTACACTTGATCTTAGCCAAAAGGCCGAGAAGCAATATCAGTTTGGAACCACCAAATGCCTGCGGCGGAGACTTGCTCTATTTTGGTGACACATTGCCTAATCAGGCAAAATGGCGGAACCATAAAAGACTATACTTCCCCAATGTAGCGAGAATGCATCCACCGCTAATGCTCCTGGGTCTGGCTCCCATGAGACACATTTAAACCACTGGAGATTTAATCCAGACACAACAGATCAACATTTGGTACTCATACTGTCAGACAATCTTTTTTAAACGTTTTGAATTTTAACATTCATTCTGTATTGTCATTGAACTTTCGTGATCTGTTGTCTTACCACAATATTGTCTTCTCCCACAGCTGTGGTATTGTCCACTCGTAATTGAACATGCAAGTTATTTTTTGTAGAACAAACAGCTATCAATGCATAAAACGCCCCCAATAACTCCAAATAATTCATACCATGTGTTTGGAGAATTAAATTGTCTTGGACAGTCCATCGACCACCACAACTGGTGTCGCTGTCCTTGGCTCCCCATCCGAGAGCACTCCCATCAGTCTGTAATACCACCGAAGACTGCTGAACAAGCACATTTTTACTTCTAGTAACTTGTGCAACATTGAGAATCCATCATTGCAATTCAGCTCAACCTTTTAGTTGGTAACTGCATGGACCTAATCGATGACCTTCATGCTTTTTATGCTTATTCTCTGGTCTTTGCAGACTTTGATCACTTTACTTTACCACTATCACTTTACCAGTAACCGTAGCTACTTCTTGGATGGTGGGATAATGTTTTTTTTTTACCAAGACAAGTACAGGCATTTGTAACATCCCCAACCTTAATTGTTGGTAAAGTTACTGACATATCAACTGTTTTAATGACAAACCCCAAATAATCAATTGTTTGGGATGCCTGTAACTTACATGTTGTTTGGATGTACAGAACCTTAGCCTTTCAATAGGCATATGGTTGCTGAACCCAGTTCTTCAGCTGCTCCCATTTGCAATTAACATATCCTCTAGATAAGTCATTACAATGTGATTCTGAGCCCTCATTAACACCAGTGCTGATTTCAATAATTGTCTGATCAATCTGAGGGTTGAATTTAACCCATTAGGTAATTCCTTCAGCTGACCCATCCAATTAATTTAAGTACCTGAATAATAAGGCATCTTTTTTAGGTCTAATAATAGCCATATAGCAGCCTTGTGATAACAACTTGGTTACTGTGTTGAAGTGTACTTTTTTAAAAAATGCCTAAAGAACTATAAATTTAAGTTTGTGAGTCCCAGAATGACTCTGCAACCCCCATACTTATGTCTGGGATATATTATCTCTACCTGATGAGTTCCTGGTACATTCAAACACCAAGCCGATCAGATTTAATGCAGAATTACAAAACAATTTTAATCTTATGACCAACCAGAGGTTGTTTCCCAGAAATTCCATGTGTGATGGAATGACGTTTCTGTACTTCCGTAAATCAACCAGAAGCTGTCCTTCTCTTAATATAGGGGTTCGTATTCAACCTGTTTGTTTTCTCAAAGCAGGGATGAGAAGTTTTATAAGGCAAATATCCTTAATTGTTTGGGCAGTTTTTCATCAATCATAAATCTGGTTATAGCTTGCCCACATAATCCTGCATTTTTTGGGTATAATGGCAGTTAGCCAAATGGCAATTTTCATCATACAATTGGGTTCGAATATGCATTGCAGCATAACGCAAGCATGTCTTTAAAGTATTGGACATTATCGACCCATGTATGTCTTCCCCAAATGCAGTGATGCCAACTGAATATCAGCTAGAGGACATGCTGGAACACATTTCCTGTCCTCGCATCGTTACACTCATGGGTGCCCAATTACTGAGTTACTGTTGGCACCCTGAGCGAGGCAAAATAGATGGGTGTTTTATATATTTTTTACTGTGTCAGTCATAATAGTTTCTTGGAGTAGGTGAGAAACCAAATAATGTTGGCCGCCAGGTTCATCCATAGCCTCACCAGTCCATACTGATATAGCAAAACCTGGTGCTACATCGGGAACACCCGGAGCGTTTCTATTGTGCTCTGGTGTATACACATAAGTAGGGACACCAGCTTCAGGGTTAGTTTCATCCTGCCCTGGTACCGAGTTTTTGCTCTAGGAGACTTCATCCAGACCTAAACAAGGCACTGGTGAATGAGATTCTCATTTTTCATAGGCACCATACTCAGTGTATGGAAACTAGAATCTCATGGGTCTTAAAACCCTTAATTGTTTAGAATTTTGAGCATTTTACCTTGCTCTTGTGTAAGGCACTGCTCATTCTTTATAGGCACCAATACTCAGTCCTTCGGAGCCTGCCTTAGAATCTCATGGGTCTTTAGAACCCTTGACTGATTAGAATTTGGAGCATTTTATCTTGCTCTAGGGATCTCATCCAGACCTAACCAAGGTACTGGAGAATCAGAATACCATTTTCATAGGCACCATACTCAGCGTATGGAAACTCCTTTGGAGCCTGCCTTATGGGAAGACATACCTGGGTCAAGAACCCTTGACTAAGTCAAGTGTGGAACATTTTCTCCATTTCCAGCCTCCCCCACATTCTTGTCCTCCCTTGGAGGAGAGTTACTTCTTTACTGTTTTGTATTTGTGCATAAACCATATATGTTTAAAATTGTAATTATGACAGGCACATTCTGCTTGCAAAATATTTGTATTAACCTCAGTATCACATAGGGTTATATATATTTCCATAAAGAAAACTGCATCTGGTAACATATACTCAGAGCAGACTTTATTTTACAATTACTGTGTATTTGGAGCCGGCATTTAACGCAGCCGTTATCTCCAAACCCGATCTAAATAGCGGGAGCCGGCTTTTAAAGCAGCCCTTATCTCCCGATCCGATCTAAATCGGAAACTGCGGTTCCAGCGCGTTCTATTCAATTACCGCAGTTTAAAAATACATTCACTCTAGCTGGCTCTGTATTTCGAGCCAGAGTTACAGAGTTTAAAAAAAAAATCAAAATACATCAGCACTCTAGCTGGCTCTGCAGACCTACAGAGTTTAAACCCACTAGCAAGAAAGTTCAACAGCGACTTACCTGTGGGTTAAACTTACGCTGGTGGGAGCTGCGCTCTCCACCCTGTCCAGGATTCATAGTCACTCACGTGAGTCCGAAGTAAAATAGTTATACACTAATATTCAATATGTCATGCAGTAAACGCCAGTGCACAATTTGCCTTCCGAATCGCTCCCCGTACCTACATACTAACTTGCCACAGTTTGTGTCAAAGACACCCAGGTACTGTACATCTGAATTCCAGCATCAAATTCTCATCATCCAAAATATTCGCTGCTTTTCGATTTAATGCCAATCACCCTACAAATGACTGTACAGACCCTACTGTCTTGATTAGTAAGGGAGTCAGGGGTTATGGGCGAAGGCAGGAGAGTGGAGTAGACTTGATGGGCTGAATGGCCTAATTCTGCTCCTACACCTTATGAATGTACAACTCAATTATGCCAAGAAAGCTTCAGAGCCAAACACAATAAGAATAAACAATGATGTATGATTCGTTAACTTTTAAATATAAAAGCCTTTTTCGTGTAAAAAGCATATTGTTCTTTATTTGAGCTTAATGCGATAAAATACTGTCTTGCCTTCCAATATAAACTAAACTTTACCTGAGAACCACAGCAAAGCATTTGCGCTGCAACTTTGAACATTTATTGCTCGGTTTACAAAGAAGAGAATGACGTGGTGTGCAAACCTTTGTTAGCTCCTGTGCATTTGCCAGGTTGTCAACAGCAATGGCCAAGAAGACATTGAGAAGGGTATCTGTTCATGACAACACTAAGGAAAAGGTCACAGAATAGCAAAAGTGGCCCACAGCACATTATTTATTTATTTATTTATTTATTTATTTAAAATTATTTATTTTGCCCATTTGTTAACTCATATACCAGTTTAGAGAGCGGGAGAGTGGGTAGGGTAACAAAGGTATCCAGGATTCATAGAGCTGGCAATCCTTCATACCTCAGTGAACATGGATTATTTGATTTCAATATCCTCATAGACTATAGAGCAGTACAGCATCGGAACAGGCCCTTCAGCCAACAATGCCTGTGTTGACCCTTATGCCTATCTGATTTAGCCCCACATGCCTGCTCATTCCATGCCTGTTCATGTGCCTGAAAAATGCTTCTAAATAGTTGCTCTCATTTGTTTCCCAACCACCTCTCAGGCAGCACGTTCCAGGCACCCGCACTCTGTGTAAAATAAACTTGTCTTGCAAATTTCCTTTCACCTTTGCCCTTTCTTGATTAGTACAGGTGTCAGAGGTTAAGGAGAGAAGGCAGAAGAATGGGGCTTGGAGGGAGAGATAGATCAGCCACGATTGAATGCCAGAGTAAACTTGATGGGCCGAAAGGCCTAATTCTGCTCCTATACTTATGACCCCTCTCACCTTAAAGCGATTTCTTCTGATATTTGACATTTCCACCCTCTGGCTGTCTACTCTGTCTAAGCCTCTCATGACTGTATATACTTCTAACAAGTCGTCCATCAGTCTCTGATGCTTCAGTGAAAAACAATCCAATGTGCAATCTCTCCTTTTATCTAATACTCTCTAATCCAGTCGACATCCCAATGAACCTCTTCTGCACCTTCTCCCAATCCTCACTGTCCTTCCTGTAACCAGTACAGCACACAATACTCCAAATGTGGCCTGCCAAACTTTTAAACAGCGGCAACAGTACCTGCCAACTTTTATACTCAATGCCCTAACTGCTGACGGTAAGCACCCCTGCATTGCCACTTTCAGGGAGCTATGGACTTGCACCCCAAGATATCTCTGTACATCAATGCTCCCTAGGTCCCTGTCATTTACTGCATACTTTCCTCCCACATTTGACCTCTCAACCTCCATCACTTCACACTTGTCCATATTCTCTGCCCAAATTTCCAACTGATCTGCACTCTGCCGCATCATTTGACATCCTTCCTCGCTATTCACAGATCCACCAATTTCCATGTCATCAGTAAACTTACTAATCAGACCATTTTCATCCACATTATTAATATATATATATATAATCCCAGCGGCAATCCTTGTGGAACACCACTGGTCATAGGCCTCCAGTTTGAGAAACAGATTGCATTACTTCCTTCTGCTTTCTAAGAACAAGCAAACCTTGGATCTAATTTACCAACTCACGGTCGATCTCAAGTGACCTCATCTTCTGGACCAGTCCACCATGAGGGCTTTTTTGTTAAAACTTGATTTGTCAAATGTTTCCATGTAGATAATATCCACTGCCCCCCCCTCAGTGGCAGCTTCCATTTAGATTTATGCCATTCAGTGAACTGAGGACTAGTAATTCTCCGCAGTGGTTTGAAGTCGACAGGCGCGTAAAGATAAAGCTGTGATCCACTGGAATTTAATACCGTTGTTTCTTGAAATCTGAAGGAATCAAGAGACATGGGGATGGGACCCCCACCCAATATAGGGTGAATAGTCATAGTATGTTGGGTCAGTATAAACCTGAGACCACTTTGGTTGCTACTTCAAAAGTGCTGACCATCATTTAAAGGATACAATTACCAAACAGTGTCAAGATAATAAAATAAACGGAAGAAAACATCCCCTTCTTTACTCCTCCTTGTGATTCAATTCCAAAATACATAACCGCATTCCAGTCTTCTCCCGTCAGGACCTGTGGAATTAACAGTGGACAAACAAATTCCATCAATTTATCTGCATTCAGCGCCGAACGTTCAAATGATTCGAAAGATTCAATTACTTAGAAGTGTATTATAGTTAAAACGCATCGAAATCAAGATTGAGCACAAACACCCCACAAGCACATTTAAAAACTACGATCTTCACTTTTATTTAATGTTGAAGTTTTAACTTGTATTCTGTGTTGTTGGAAACAAGAAAGAATGCAGACTTGGGTTCATAGTCATCTATCTGTGAGGGATCAGACAGGATGGAGTGGTGCTGTAAACAAAGTTGGGACTGCTTGAAAAGGCAGTGTTTTAACATTCAATAACATCATGAATGCCTGGATATGTATTGGATTCAGATGTACTGCTGGTCAGCTAGTATCTGAGAATCACAGCAGGAAATGTGTCATATTTTAATAATGGGATACATGGATATTTAGCACAACTCATTTTGCTGATGGTCGCTTGCAAGGGGCAAAGAAGCAGGACATGGACTGACACGGTAGTTTCACGGACCGCTGTGTCCGAGACCTCAGAGAGAGGAGCAGAGCTACTTTCAGCAGCAATAGGCTGCTGGAGACACAATGGATATCCCTGTTGCTGGTGCAGGCTCAATGCATGGACCTCACCCGCACTGATCTGGTGAGCTGCTTTAATGCACCAAGCCAATTGTCTCGGGCAGAGATTAGAGGATGTAGCTGGTCGATTGCAGAGAGCTGACCACAATCTGGGTCTGACAGAGAGCTAGCAGCATGTCCATTCTGAGTGGATAAACCATCTCAACCTCCTTCTAAAGTCCCACCATCACAGAAGCCAACATTAGGATCAGGCAATGTTTCATTGAATTATTTGCCCCATGGTTGATCTTTTGAATGTTGTACATCCAGCTGCTGCATGCATTCACTTTCATGCCCATGATGAACTATTGAGTGTGGAGGACCCAGAACATGAATGAAGTAACCAATGCTGTGTGGTCACTGGAGGCAACGTTGCCCAGTGCTAATGTCGATACACGCTCAGTGCACACTGCTCGCAAATGCAAGAAAGAAAGCGTGATTAAAAGGCAAAAATAATTTTAAAAAATAACTTAATTCAGCTATTAAATTCTTTATATTATTTTTTACCTGGAACACCGTGAGAATCGCAGCAGGAAATGTGTCAAAATTTGTTGGAGGGGTCCCGTCTTCAAAATTAAACCTGGAGACAAACAAACCACATGTGATCAGCCACTACTGTCACTATTGTACCACAGGTAACTCCAAGTGCCAAGAGCGGGGCAGCAATATAAAAGGTACCGACATGGAAAAACATGGCTCAGTACTAAGATTCTGGGACAAAATGTGTAACGTGTTTCGCGGTGTGTCCTGTGGTCATGGGAAAACAGACTGTGTAAGCAAGCTGGGAACCTTGAATGGATGGAGCCTTGTACCTTGCTGTGAAACTGTGTAGAGTAAATGTACCTACAAACAAGAGGCATCAATGTGAGCTGCACCAAACTTCAAGAGTTCAAGAGGCATTTATTATCACACGCACCAATTGGTACAGTGAGATTTGAATTGCCATGCAGCCATACGAATAAAAAGAACACAACACACGATAGAATTTAACATGAACATCCCCACACAGCAGAATCAACGTTTCCCACTGTAGTGAAGGCAATAAAGTTCAGTCCCCTTCCTCTTTGTTCACCCATTTGTCAAAGGAGTCCACCACCTGAAATTACTCAACCATTAAACCTTCTCCAATTAGCGTAATTATTTGAAAATCGCCAATAATTTCCCAAATTGTGGTTCCATTTAAAAATCCATTCAACTCAGATTTAAAAAAAATATTTTGGGAAACTTTTCTTTCTTTTTTCTTCCAAACCTTTAGCTTTAATTTAGTTCAGCAATAACACGCAAACAAAATATTTTAAATTCAGAGTGTAACTCACTGTCCTCCAAAGAGTTGCATTCCAAGTAAGGCAAAGACCACAATGAACAGGAAAAGCAGGAAGAGCAGGCTGATAATGGATTTCATGGAGTTCAGCAGAGACACCACCAGGTTACGCAATGAGTTCCAGTACCTTTAAAGACATAGACCCATCTGTTTAGCCAAATAAGCACTAAAAAGGAATTACATAGAACATAGAACGTAGAACAATGCCACACAACCCCCTGGTCTGCACTTCCCGTCCTCACTTACCAGTCCCCATTGTTTGCCTATAAAATGATGAATGGGGAGGGAAGGGAATATGTGTCCAGTGATGGAAGCATGTTGGAGATGGTGGAAATAGCTGAAGAAAATTGAAATTGATTTAAAATGAACTAGTGGAGGAACAGTGGACATATTTGAATGTTGGGTGTTTATTAACAGGAATGACATCTTAGAACAAACTAAGATGCTGTAAATGGATTGATATGCGCAAATTACTCAATGAAAGAACAAGTGTTTGACCATTTTATTTGTGAGAAATTAATAATGAAGATATAAGGTTGACTTTGCAATGTATTTCAAGAAGGTGTTCAAAGCACGTCATTGTGGCTCATGGGTTTATAACTGGAAGGTTCTGGGAATAAACGATTACAATAGGTCAGTGGAGAGGCTTAAATTCTAATTGCATGACAAATATTTCTCATTTGGTGCAGAAATAACCGGGTAATAGAACTGCTAGCAGTTACAAAATAAACTCAGTTTCAACATGTCATAATAATGAACATAGAGGGAATACACAAGGAACATTGCCAGGTTGTGCACTAATTGGACGCCCTGTTCAAATAATTCTCACGGGCGGATTGATTTCCCTTAATGCTATGAGATATGACAGCTCTAATGTCCATTAATCATCACCTATACAAACATACGCCTAAAGGCTAGCACACGTTCAATAAGATCAAGGCTCCTCTGCTTGTAAATTTAACTCCACATTTCCACCCGCATCTGGTAACCTTCCACGCTTTGGTCAGCAAGAATTTATTCATTCTACCTTCAACATATTTGTAATTCTTTGCTTTCACCGCACATTGAGGAAGAGATTTCCAAAGACCATTCAAGAGGAAAACTCCACATTGTTAATGGTGGCTCGAGTTTGTGAATGGCTCACAAGAACAAACATTCCCTGGCAAGAGCCCTCCATCAAGTTTGCACTCACTCTTCCACACGCAAGCAGATTTGAGCCTGGTCTCTCCTTTACAAAAATCTGTCCAATTAACCTTCCCTCCACTGCTTCCAATGTATTAAAGGGCCTGTCCCAGTTACGTGTCCTTGGCACACAAATTACGCGACCTCTTGGTCGCGTTGGGGCGCGACGGTCCCGCGAAGGTCGCTCGCGATTTCATGCGTACGCACAGCCGTCATTTGAAGACGGACACAAAGCTGGAGTAACTCAGCGGGATCGGCAGCATCTCTGGAGAGAAGCAATGGGTGACATTTCTTGTCGAGACTCCTCTTCAGTCTGAAAAGAAGGGTCTTGACCCAAAACGTCACCCACTACTTCTCTCCAGAGATGCTGCCGGTCTCGTTGAGTTACTCCTGCATTTTGTGTCCATCTTCAATTTTCTTGGCTCCGCTCTGGGAGTAGAAGTGGGGGCGGATCCGGACCGCAACGGCCGTGAGCCCCAGGCCGAGTTTGGCGATCGTTTGCCTGCTTCTGCTGCTGATGGAGGTGAGACGTTGCGTCGCACCAGCGTCTTGGGCCTGTCCCACTTCGGCCATCAGTTACGCGACAGGCCGTTGGCGCACAAAGATTTTGTTCGCTACAAAAATTTCGGAGCCCCGCACGATGTCGCACACAACTACATACCCCTCCGCGCTTTGCAGTGGGAACGGCCCCGAGCGGCCATACGATGCCCGTGCGCCTCAACGCGACCACGAGGTTGCGTAATTTGCGTGCCAAGGACACGTAACTGGGACAGGCCCTTCACAGTCTTAAGTCAGTCAACAAGCACAGTACACTCCAGATGCTGGAATATTGTGTATTGGGGCACACTTGCCTGCATTGGGAAAGGTATTGATTACAAGTGTGTAGTAGTGGTTACAGTAGTGTGTAGAGTTCTGGTCACCCAGAAAGGATGGATGCTACAAAATCGAAAAAGGATGCAGAAAAGATTCATAATAACATTACCTGGGCTTGTGGATTGTCTTAAGTGGGGGATAGGGTGGGGGGGGGTGGGGGGGGGGGTGGGGGGGGGGGGGTTGCAAGGGCTGGAACGTTTTTCTTTGCAGTAGAGGAAGCTGAGGGGTGACCTTATTGAGCTGTACAAGAATATGTGGAGTGAACAGTGAAAGTGACCAGTCAGCCTTTTTCCCAGGTTAGAGAGTTGTAGAACCGGATGGCAGAGGATTAAGGTGAGAGTAGCCCAGTATGCCCAGTACTTGGTTGGCACGGACAAGGATGTTGGAAGGACCTGTTTCTGTGTTGTGACAAATAAGTAAACATACTACTTTGGTAATCATCTCCTTGTCCAAAAAATCATAACCTTCAGTTCAGTTTAGTTTATTGTCATTTGCACTGAGGTATAGTGAAAAGCAGTTAAGCTTTCTGTTAAGAAGCAGAACAAAAAGATCCCTGAGGTTGCACACATTGATTTCCGGCAGCAAAACCAGTAAGACTGGGCTTTAGCTAATACTTAAGTAGGTCCTAACCCACCAGGGATGTGAGCTGTAATGTTTAGAGCAAATGCTATTTCCAGGCCTGGTGCCATCTTCTGCAAATTACACAACATAGAAACATAGAAAATAGGTGCAGGAGGAGGCCATTCGGCCTTTCGAGCCATCACCGCCATTCAATATGATCATGACTGATCGTCCGCTATCAATAACCCGTGCCTGCCTTCTCCCCATATCCCTTGATTCCACTAGCCCCTAGAGCTCTATCCAACTCTCTCTTAAATCCATCCAGCAATTTGGCCTCCACTGCCCTCTGTGGCAGGGAATTCCATAAATTCACACCTCTCTGGGTAAAAAAGTTTTTTCTCAGCTCTGTCTTAAATGACCTCCCCTTTATTCTAAGAATATGTGCAATATGAGTCTGAAGAGGGGTCCCGACCCAAAATGTCTCCTATCGTTTTCCTCCAGGGATGCGGCCCGACCCATTGAGTTACTCCATCACTTTGTGTCTATCTGTGATTTAGGATATGTAGGGTTGCAGCCCCAATGGGCAGTTAATAGCATAGCCTGTCACAGACTGGACAGTATTTTCCATTATTACAAACTAAAATTAAAAACATGGTAAAGGAACATTGATAACAATTTGAAATTCTCCTTACTTGGTTACTTTGAAGATTCTGAGTAATCGGAGTGCTCTGAGAACACTTATACCAAACGAGGTCCCTGGTTTGACAGCCGTCCAGATGACTTCAAATATACTGCCGACTATTACCTGAAAAAATACATTGCATCTTCAATTAGGGAGCTACCAACGTTAATCTTAATTTTTGGTCTGCTTGCATTCACCAAAGCTCAATCTTACCCCAAAATCAAAACAGTTGAACGAAGAATGGAAGTAATTTCTTGGGCCCAGACCATACATCTTCAAGGACATCTCAGTCAGAAAAAGCCCAAGGAAAACAAACTCAGCAAAATCTGAAACAAAAACAACGTGTGAAGATCGTCACGGGGAAAATAGTAGATCAGTTGCAAAATGTGCAAGTTATCAAACCTGTGAGTGAAACATTATCAAAGGGGGACCCGGTTAATGTGCTCAGGATTTCAACTTTATGGAGTGACACAAACCTGCACCATCTAATGTGGCCATTCCACCCACTGCATTTGTGCCTACTTCCTGCCACAGTAATCTCAGCTAATCCATTCTCTCTCTTGCCACATGACCCAGCTTCTCCAGTGCTTCAACTGTTTAACTGTCCTGTCCTGAACAGATGCAACAGATTCTTCTTGAAATATCACACCATATCAATTCAGTTACGACTGATATCTGATCACATAATCAGTTTATTGTCCGATTATTATACCATATCAATAAGGCTGTCCTAATCCATCTCTTATAATTATTCGACCACCCGGGGTGCCAGGGAGATGGCAGCCCTGCCGGCAGTCTGTTCGTCTTTTTTTTTGTTATTTTGTAGTGTGTTAAAAGATTGTTTTAATGTTCTTCGGTATGTTTTATGTGGGGAGAGGGGATCAGGGGAAACGTTTTTTCAAGTTCCTACCTTCCCGAAGATGTGATCAATTTTCGGATCACATTCTCCGGGCTCTGCGGCCTACCATCGCCGGAGCTGGAGGCCTCCTCGGACTGTCGTGAGCCCCACCGCGGAGCGCGGACATAACATCGAGCGGATCCCTTGCCTGGGATCGCTCCCACCGCGACCACCGTGGACTTGCCATCTAGGGCTCGCGGTCTCGGGTGAGGCTAGTCGGGAGCTCCAACGCCACAGAAGGCTGGATCTGCCCCGACGCGAGGTTCAATCGCCCGGCGCGGGGAAGCTGACATTCCCCTGATGCAGGAGCTGAACGCCTCGATGCGGAGGGCCCGAACGCCGCCGGCTACGGGAGTCACGATCGCCCCGTCAACGGGGGGCTCGAGGCCCCTGACCGAGGAAGAACAAAAGGAAGGATTTGAACTTTATTTCGCCTTCCATCACAGTGAGGAATGTGTAGGAGTCACTGTGGTGGATGTTCATGTCAAAATGCGTTTTTGAGTGATTTGTTGCTTTTAATTGTATGACTGACCTGGCCGATGAAATTCCTCGTATGTTGCAAAACAGACTTGGCAGATAAAGTGTGATTCTGATTCTGATTCTGATAATGAACGAATTCAACGAATGCAATCAACCTGGCGTGCACAATCAAATAAAATCAAATAGAACAAGTTGTCCTACAACTTGATGAGGCTCGCACCAGGGTCTCCTCCATACCCCGCAACACTGCCCTCTCTCTCCATTCCCCCACTCGCAACAAGGGCAGAGTCCCCCTGGTTCTCACCTTTCACCCCACCAGCCGGCAAATACAACACATAGTCCTCCGCCAGTTTCGCCACCTCCAACGTGACCCCTCCACTCGCCACATCTTCCCATCTCCCCCCCTGTCTGCCTTCCGCAAAGACCGCTCCGTCCGCAACTCCCTTGTCAATTCTTCCCTTCCCTCCCGCTCTACCCCTTCCCCGGGCACTTTCCCTTGCAACCGCAAGAAATGCTAACACTTGTCCCTTCCCTCCCGCTCTACCCCTTCCCCCCTCCACTCCTTTCAGGGACCCAAGCATTCCTTCCACGTCCGATAGAGGTTCACCTGCACCTCCTCCAACCTCATCTACTGCATCCGCTGCTCCAGATGCCAGATGATCTATATCGGTGAGACCAAGCGGAGGCTTGGCGATCGTTTCGCCGAACACCTCCGCTCGGTCCGCATTAACCAACCCGACCTCCCGGTGGCTCAGCACTTCAACTCCCCCTCCCATTCCGTATCCGACCTCTCGGTCCTGGGCCTCCTCCACGGCCAGAGTGAGCAACACCACAAGTTGGAGGAACAGCACCTCATATTTCGCTTGGGGAGTCTGCAGCCTCTGGGCTTGAACATTGAATTTTCTCAATTCTGTTAACCCTTGCTGTCTCCTCCCCTTCCCACCTCTCCTTCAGCCCTCGGGCGCTGGCATTCCCTCTCTCTCTATCTCTCCCCCACCCTAGTCGCACTAGCTTCTCATTTTCACACTACAAACAGCTTACAATGGCTTGTTCCCTTTATCATCGATACTGTTTTGCATATCTTTCATTCATTGTTCTTTATCTCTCGTTTCCCTGATCCCTGACCAGTCTGAAGAAGGGTCTCGACCCGAAACGTCGCCTATCTCCTTCGCTCCTTAGATGCTGCTGCACCCGCTGAGTTTCTCCAGCCTTTTGTGTACCCAAGTTGTCCTACAACTTTAGGCTGTGCACTCCATACGCAAGAAGAAGTTCTAATTTGTGCATTCTTTGAGAGGCATGAGAAACCTGCAGCCATGAGTAGTTTTTATTTACATTTTTACATTTGTGTTTAACCTCACCATGATCAAAATTTCAAAAATAATCCTGGATGAAAAATGCTGGAGTAACTCAGCAGGTCAGACAGCATCTCTGGAGAAAAAGAATAGGTGACGTTTCGTGACTGAACACTTCCTCAGGTTGTTACCCATCTACCTTCTCCAGGGATGCTGCCTGACCTGCTTATTTACTCCAGAACTTTGTATCTGGCTAACTAACTGTATAAGTTAATCTGAATATATTATCCTTTACACAGGCAAAATCAAAGTCTTCTTTAAGTGCAAACATAATAGCTTACTGATCAGTTTTTCAATAAGGTCAGGACGGCACGGTGGCGCAGCAGTAGAGTTGCTGCCTTACAGCGCTTGCAGCGCCGGAGACCCAGGTTCGATCCCCACGACGGGTGCTGTCTACGGAGTTTGTACATTCTCCGCGTGACCTGCGTTTTCTCCGAGATCTTCGGTTTCCTCCCACACTTCAAAGGCGTACAGATATGTAGGTGAATTGGCTTGGTAAATGTAAAAATTGTTCCTAGTGTGTGTAGGATAGTGTTAATGTGCGGGGATCGCTGGTCGGCACGGACCCGGTGGGCCGAAGGGCCTGTTTCCACGCAGTATCTGTAAACTAAACTAATATTTAAAAAAAATCTTATTAAACTAAAATGACAATAATAATAAGGTTAGTATTAATAGTAAGGTTAACCTCTCACACACTTACATAGTGCCTCAGTGAGCCACTCCGGCTGGTCATGGTGGACAATTGCCACACAGAGAGTGTTTAGTCCCACCACGCAGAGGACAATCCAATAAAAGCTTTGCGATTTCACCATGCGCCGAATGAAGAATCGAAACCTCTTCTCCTTCCTTCGAAAATAGGAAGATCTCTCGTTTTTGACGCTTTTCAGGCTAGGCCGAGTAAACCCTGCCGGTGGGGGGGGGGGGGGGGGGGGGGGGAAGCAAGAGAAAATGAAATACATTTCAGCAAGGTGTGTCTGTACTTCAAATCAAAGTTCCAAAATCATGTGAAGCCCATGGGCAAAATGTTACTTTAAAGTTAAATATGCCATTAAGACTTACAGGAATATTGTACAGCGAGAGTGTTTTGCTCATGAACTCTCGTTTTGTTTAACACCGAGTAAGATAATTTGTGACTGCTGATTTCATAACTCTTTTTGTGTTTTCCAAATAAGCATAATTATGCATTTGGAGTCTTTCGAACAAACTGCTGTCAGATAATTGTTCATGACAGCACCAATTTTCACAAACATCTCGATAATTACCTGGCTGGGAGTGGGATTGTAGGCCCGAGACAATCAGACCCAGTGTGATTTTCCACAGGGTTACGGGGAGGAGGGGAGTTAATTGTGCAGGGACCTTGGTCAGGGCTGAGGGGCGGGAAAAATAAGCTGCATTTCTGCTTGTTTAAGGGAGCAGAAGCTGAATCTGGCACCACGTGTCGGGTGAATGGAAAACCCCGTGTGTTTCTTAGGAACTCAGGTGAAATAAGCTTTGAAGAATTAGCCGGAAAGTTCAGAGTGAGCACAAATAAACAACGTAATGCAGCTCAAAACCTGGGATCGATTAGTACTCAATTCCCAGCCTCATCCAAGTTCCTTACACGTAACAGAAACAGGCAACAGGTCTTCCACTGCCGAGACAAGCAGGCACAGAGTGAAGACCAGGCCATTCAGATCCTCCAGCCTTTCACCTTTCCAATAGATCTGTGCCATACTCCAATGTCATCTAATTTCACAAATATTAATACCTTCCCTGGTAACAGAAATGCTGGAGTAACGCAATGGGCCAGGCAGCACCTCTGGAGAAAACGTTTCAGGTCAGGACCCTTCTTCAGTCTTTTCTCCATTTTCTTCAAAGGTGCTGCCTGACCTGTTGAGTTACTCCAGCAGTTTGTGTCTATCTTTGGTTTAAACAGCATCCGCGGTTCATTTTTATTACAGAAAAGATCTACCTGCCTCAGTTCAGAAGCTGTTAATTCATCACCAGCCTCAACAGTTCCTCTGGGAAAATTGATATTTAAATCGGTAATCAGAGCTCCTGTTGAATTGGCATGAAGAACTGAACAGCCCATTACTATTCCCATGCTTGTTCCTGCTTCTAATGTTGAGTTACAGTTAAACTTGAAATGCTTGATGATGCCAAGTTTCAAAACACTCCACACAAAGACAAGATTATCCAAAAGTCTAAGCAACACTAAGTTCATAAAACACCATCTCTTTCCTCTCGTGACTCGGGACCAGCTTATTTCAGCCTGTTATCAGGCTTCTAAACTTGTCCTTCCATAAGCTAGGGCACTGTCTGATTCACCTCTACCCCTCTTTGTCTACCGTATTGTTGTGCTACAATACGCTACAGAACTATATTCTGCACTCTGTATCTTCCCCTTTGCTTTATCTGCTCTGCTGGAGTTAGACTTGATTGCATTTATGTAGCGTATATCTAATCCGTTTGGATAGCATGCAAACGAAAGCTTTTCACTGTACCTCGGTACTTGTGACAATAATAAACCTAAACATAAACTTAAGATGGCCTCAGCCTTTCACCAGTATTGTAAATCATTTCCAGGCAAGTACCAAGGTCTCCGACGGGAGAGCCAGAAGTGGCCAGAGCAGTAGCTTGGCATGGAACATTCACAATCACAAAAGATTTTGTTTCCAATTTCTCCGATCTCCTTCCCACGCCTCGGGAAGACTAGTTCCACAAGACACAAAGTCCAGATGAGATCGATGGGCTTAGTGTGCAGATGACTTCACTCTGCAGGTGTAGGTTATTTAACCAGTTGACTGATGCTCCAAACCAATCTGCGTGGTGTTTAACTTTGCCTTGCACGTTTTCAATAATGAGAGTCACTTTTACACACAGAGCTTCACTAGAACAGTAACCATTTCAAAGGGTTCACAAGCCCCTGGCAAACAACATCCAGGTCAACTTTCACTTTGACTATTTCATTCCTTGTGTTATCTGTCAAAACTAATCATTCTCTCGGCATTTTGAAATTGCTTGCTCTGAGAACATGGCACTTTGAAAATCTAATTTGTTCACAATTTAACTCGCTGCCAGAATTAGTGGTGGAATCACATGCTGTGTTTTTCATACATTAATTTCTGTAAGAAACTCTGGTGGAATTCACAAAGAAAAAAAACTGGCTAACACTGTTACTACGTTAATGAGATGACGTGATAATATTTGCATATGTCTATCTAATGTTGTTGCTTAAGGAAGTTGTTGAGACAGAGAACTCGTCTGGTGATACAATTGGTCATTTGGGGATGTGTCATTTAATATAGTAAACTACAAATAAAGCATGAAATGGGAATCTGATAGGAATCTGGTTATATTATTGGGCAAGCGATCAGAGGGCAGAACTATGTTTTCATTGACAACCACATGGGAATTAAAATGCAATCCGATCAATGGACAGTTGGGTGGGATGTAGGCAGACAAAATGTAATCCCAACAAGTGCGAGATGAGGCATTTTAGGAGGTGATATAGGAATGGGACATGAAGAGTAGGGTGCTAATGAATGATAATGAACAGAGGGATCTTGGGATTCATGAATATTGCAACAGGTAGGTAGGGTGGTGAAGAAGGCAAATGGCATGCTCAACAATTTCATATTGGGACACAGAATATAAGAGTTGGGACGAGTAGGAAGGAACTGCAGTTGCTGGGTTACACCGGATGGACACAAAATGCTGGAGTAACTCAGAGGGACAGGGAGCATCTCTGGATAGAAGGAAAGGGTGAGGTTTCGGGTCAAGACCATTCGTCAGACGTATCTGAAACGTCACCCCTTCTTTCTAGGTAGTGATGTTGCCTCCCCTGCTGAGTTACTCCAGCATCTTGTGTCTACCTTTAAGAGTTGGGACGTTCTGTTGCAGATTTATAAAACTTTAGTCTGCATTTGGAGTATTGTGTGTTGTTCTGGTTGCCCCACTGTAGGAAGAATATGATCGAGATGGAGAGAGGGTGTGGGAAATTTACCAGGATGGAGTGGAACACTTCATTCGTGAGGGGAAATGGGCCTCATTTTCGCTGGAATGAAGGACACTGACTGGGGTGTGACCTATATAAAACTATATAAGATTGTGAACCACAGATCAGGTCCACTGTCAGAAACGTTTCCCATGACAGGAGTATCAAAATCAAGAGGGCACAGGTTTACAGTGAAAGGAAAGAGGCGTTGATAGCTGGAAGCCGCTGCCCAAATTGGGGTTGGAGTCGGAGGCAATCACTACATTTAACATGCATTGCGACAAACATTTAAATGGGCAAGACAAAGAAGGATACAATCTCAATGTGCAGAAATAGGATTAGTAAAGATGGACAAAAAGATCGGCATGGACATGGTGGGCCGAAGGGTTGATTTTTGTGCTGTAAAACATGAATTAAATAACAAATAAAATTGGGAGTAGGAAGTTCGGACACTAACAGCCAGATTGCCATTAAAAAACAACCAGTTCACCACTGCCCTTCAGGACTGGAAAGCTTTGGGTTGTCCTCTGAAGAGGCCTGACAAGCCTTTCAACTCAAGGACAAGCAGAGAAAGGCAATACATGTAAAACATCTTGTGCATGTTAACATTACATCACTACATTGATGTGACAAATGTACATGCAAACAATCCCCAATTGTAACTATTAAGTGTCACAGTTCTTCACACGTCACAGTGTAGAAAATGCATTTTGATATAACCTGGTTGAACATTTTTCAACTGCATTCTTTGAGGCAGCCAAGAAATTCAACTTCAAAAGAAGAGTGAAGAAAAGCAAAGGAGGTAAGTAGCAAAGTAAAATAAAAGCAAGGTCACACAATGACAATTTTGACATTAGCCTCCAATTAAAATGTGATTGCTCTTTGAATTTGTTCAGTTCCTATTGTTTTTCTGTTCCTATTTTCCAGTTCCCATTGCTTAAGCTGCAGAGAATGTGATCTGTGCTGCCTCACTATTTATTACAGCCTGGTCAGGTGAATGGGCAATTCCTTGTACATCCATCTTCAACACAGTTTGAAGAGACACAAAATGCTGGAGTAACTCAGCGGGACAGGCAGCGTCTCTGGAGAGAAGGAATGGGTGACGTTTCGGGTCGAGACCCTTCTTCAGACTCTCTGTCTCTGTTAATTCTCAGTTGTTGAGAAGGCAGATTTAATCGTTCAATTTTGTTCCAGTTGCTTTGCTTAAATTAGCAAAATTAACAGCAGAATGTACAGCAAAGAGCCCTAATGATGATCAAATTTGCTGAGATCTTTTTCCTAAACTTTACAATATTTAAACTACAATGTAAACAAACAGTATGTGCAACTGCACACGCACTGTTGCAACAAACACAGCAAATTAATGCATGATGTAGACAGGGAATAAAGGCGAGGGGTTGTTCTCGGATACATTTAGGTTAAAGTGAGCGAAGTTAAATTAGCCGGAGCAGTGAGACATGCCGATAATTTGTTACAATTCCATTATAAATTGCTACGTCACAACACCAGGTGTCAGCGGTTATTGGCGACAGGAGAATGGGGTTAGGAGGGAGAGATAGATCAGCCATGATTGAATGGTGGAGTAGACTTGATGGACTTCTGCTCCTATCCCACTTATGACCTTATAACTCCATTGATGCCAGGACTTAGCTTCAAACTTGCCATCCTCTATCAATAGCCATAACATGGAAATGATGAGTACAGTATGGAATATTTGCCATTTTCATTGTAAATGAGGACACAATACAATGGCGTACAAGCAGGTGGGAAATTAAGCTATTAACTTCATGTTAATTGCCTACTTTCAGATAATCTGTGAGAAGCATGTTATAACAGATCACTCCCAACCATGTTAAAGAAATACATCATCTTAACAGAGAATGTCAGAACAGAACCACCCAGGTGACATTAACCCACTTCACTCCCTAAACTGATGGGAGAACTACACTGTGAATGTATTCCCTACATCTGTAATAACCTGCCAGAGCCAAGGTCTGTTCTCTCAGCTCGGTGAAAATGTTCACACTGTTCCAAATTTAAAGAAGGGGAAGAAATAGGCCATTATGTTTAACTTAATTAGTTAGATGCCGGATGTTTAATGGTGCTCACTCTGACCTGTGCTTCAGTGGTAAGTGAAACAGTTTCACAGAGGAATTATAAAATTAAGTTGCTGTATTGCAGGTTGATTGATAAGATTGGAGGGGAGGCTGCGTGTTGGGGGGGGGGGGGGAGCAAATGGTACACACAGTCCTCAGATTCCCATTGAACATTGGTCACTGGCTTCTGAAGAAGACTCGAGCACTTTGAAAATGATCAAATCATTGAAAGGAAATCAGGAGGATTCCAGTGTACAGGCAGAACAGTGGCACAGCTAGTAGATCAGCTGCCTCACAGCGCCAGAGACATAGGTTCGATCCTGACCTCGGGTGTTGTCTGTATGGGGTTTTCGCGTTCTCCCTGTGACCGTGTGAGTTTTCTCCGGGTGCTCCGCTCTCCTCCCACATCCCAAAGACGTGCGGGTCTGCAGGTTCATTGGCCCGCTGTAAATTGCCCCTGATGTGCAGGGAGTGATGCTGGAAGTGGGTTAACAGAACCAGTGCGAGTAGATGATCAACAGCTGGGCTGAAGGACTTGGTGGATTGAAGGGCCTTTTTCCCATGCTGTCTTTCAGGCAGGGGAACTTTCTGAGCTATGATCACAGAAGGGAACGTAGGCTGATAAAGGTGGCGCTACTGTGTTGTGGTCAAGCGATTTGAATATTGCTAAGTTCTTATCCCGTCAACAAGTCACATGCGTGCCCCCGCCTCCAAAAAAGCTGAACATGAAATGTTGGTGACAAGATGCAGAAATAATTAAAGTAACACTAACTGCTGCTGGCGTCATCTACAGAAACTGCTGCAGGCTTCGGATCCGCTCCAGGTCCTTTAAAAAAAAGAAAGAGTGCAGCTCTTTTTTTTAAAAAAGGAAAAAAAAAACATTCTTCACAAACTGTGCAGTCTTATAGTGGTGGAAAATCCGCTGAGCATGCCGCATGCAAATTCCGCCCAATCCGTTTCACTCCATCGACTCTCGAACCTCACCATTTCCTTCACTACCTGTGGCTTGAGAGGTCACCTGGGGCCACATGTGACCTTTTAACCCAAGGCAATGTTGTGCCCGGCATTGATGGCCTTAATGCCCCTGTCCCACATAGGACACCTGAACGGAAACCTCTGGAGACTTTGCGCCCCACCCAAGGTTTCCGTGCGGTTCCCGGAGGTTTTTGTCCTCCGGCAACCACCTTCAACTAGCATCGTAACCGGCTTTGACTAAAAAATTAACGATTTTTAAAACGGAAACCACTTTCGACCATTAGGGAGACTGACAAAAACCTCCGAGAACCGCATGGGAACCTTGGGTGGAGCGCAAAGTCTCCAGAGGTTTCCGTTCGGATTTCCTAAGTGGGACCAGGGACATTAGGCTTTTGTGCTAACATCTCTCTGGCTTCTTATGTTTCTGGCCTATTTAAAACTCATAGACAAATGGCTTCAGCTGCTCTTTTCTGAGTCCTGCTCTTCAGCCGGCTGACTTTTGGCCGGATACAACATTCACCAACGTTCACTAACGGGAAAAGCCCGGTCGGCCCACGGTCTCTCAAGATCATGGATATTACAACTTATCTTAAAATTCCTAAAATGGTGCCAACCAATATTACAGAAGACCAACTGTTTCATGTTGCATTGGGGTGGCACGGTGGTGCAGCGGCAGAGTTGCTGCCTTGCAGCACCAGAGACCGCGGTTCAGTCCTGACTACGGGTGCTGTCAGTACAAAGTTTGTACGTTCTCCCTGTGACCGTGTGGGATTTCTCCGGGTGCTCCGGTTTCCTCCCACACTCCAAAGACATACAGGTTTGTATGTTAATTGGCTTTGGTTAGTTGTAAAAAAAATAGTTCCCAATGTGCAGGATAGTGTTCGTGAATGGGATGATCTTTGGTGGGCTGAAGGGCCTGTTACTGCGCTGTATCTCAAAAGTGTAACATCTAAAGCATAGAATTTGTTCGAAGTGGATATTCTCAGTGTACGTAAGCCACACAAAGGGTGTGGTTCTCCATTGAAAGCTCTTAACTACAGTACTAGGTGGTCAGCTTGAATCTGCAGCTCTATCTATGAAATAATGAATTAACTTGTCAATGAAATGATAATATTGAACAAGCTGCTCGATTCTGAATATTGCCCACCAGTAAAATGTTTGCCCCATTGAGATAACATTTGGACATGTGCCAGGAGACAGCGGGCTGGTGTTTCCTTCGAGAAAATACACAGCGCAGTGAATAAAGCCATTTCGAGCCTCTGGGTTTCCAGATAGATAGTAGAAAAGATAAAAGACGATATTGTCTTTTATTGGTCATGGGGAATGGAATTGCATCAGACCGAAGACCTCAAATAAGACTGCAGAACGTATTAGGTGCATTAAGGGTGCATTGAGAAATCAAAGAGTTCCTCCCTCACAACGGGGACCAGGGAAAATCCTTTAATATTTTCTTAATAGAGCTAAAACATAAAACATAAAAAGATAATTACAGCTTTGAAGGACTCGCCTACGGAGAAGGGATTGCTTATGGGTGTCCAGCCCAAGAGACAAGTCCATCCATACCAGCAATCGAGCAGATTTATCCAGAGCCAGGTGGAAATGTTGGATGGCGAATCAAAGAGTGAGAGAAAGGGCAGCAGAAAGCGATGGCTTAAGGTCCTCTCCCACTTTGGCATCATTTGCGCATCATTTATGCGACAGGCCAGTAGTGAGTGACGCGCGACGGTCGCGCACAAATCTCGCGTCATCATGCGTCAGCACAGCCGTCTGGCGTGCGTGACGTCATTCGAATACTCTGCTTCCCTATTCTGCATCATGACCATCATGGAAGAACTACAGAATTTATTGCTACAGCAACAAAAGAGACTGTTAACAGCAGCCCTCATACTGACAGATCAGCCAGGCAGGAGTACAACAAGAAAGGCTGCGGCGCACGGCATCGCACGTTTACGGACGTTGACACACGGTGACGTAACCATGTATCACCACGCGATACACGTGTGACGTCGGGACTTCAGCGTGCGACGCCAATACGTCAGCGGGTGTAAGCGATATGTCACGCAGGTGGCTTGCGAGGATTTCGGTACACTACGAAATCCTGGAGTGCCGAGCGATACCGGGCGCCACTACATGCGATTCCACACCTCACCATGCGCTATGCGCGAGTCACCCACGCACCCCCCCACGCGTCACGACGCGTCGACCAATTTTCTATATGACGCGTAAATGAGGCGCAAATGACGCCCACGTGTGACAGGCCCTTTAGATGCTGCAGTGGTTACCCGAGAGAGAAACGCCTGTGTATCACAGGGGAACAGCCCATAAGCATCTTATAACTATAGAAAAGCAAGAGAATAAATAGGGCAAGGGTAGGAACAGTGTGCAAGTTCAAGGATCCCTGTGAGTGAGCTTGTGAGATATTGGTCACCATACGGTGCCAGCACAATAACCTGGCCCTCAACACCAGCAAAACCATGGAACTGATTGTGGACTTTGGAAGTAGTAGGATGGTGACCCACAGTCCCGTTTATATCAACAGGTCGATGGTTGAAAGGGTCAAGAGCTTCAAATTCCTGGGGAGTGCACATCTCTGAAGATCTTTCCTGGTCCGAGAACACTAATGCAATTATCAAGAAAGCACATCAGCGCCTCTACTTCCTGAGAAGATTACGGAGAGTCAGTTTGTCAAGGAGGACTCTAACTTCTACCGGTGCACAGTAGAGACCTTGCTGACTGGTTGCATCATGGCTGGGTTCGGCAACTTGAGCACCCTGGAGAGGAAAATACTTCAAAAAGTAGTAAACACTGCCCAGTCCATCATCGGCTCTGACCTTCCTTCCATCGAGGGGATCTACCACAGTCGCTGCCTCAAAAAGGCTGGCAGCATCATCAAGGACCCACACCACCCTGGCCACACACTCATCTCCCTGCTACCTTCAGGTAGAAGGTACAGGAGCCTGAAGACTGCAACGATCAGGTTCAGGAATAGCTACACCCCCACAGCCATCAGGCTATTAAACCTGGCTCGGACAAAACTAGGATCATTAATAGCCCATTATCTGTTATCTGTTATTTGCACTTTATCAGTTTATTTATCCATGTGTGTATGTATTTATATAATGATATCAACCATATAACCATATAACAATTACAGCACGGAAACAGGCCCTCTCGGCCCTTCCAGTCCGTGCCGAACATTTATTTTCCCATAGTCCCATCTACCTGCACTCAGACCATACCCCTCCATTCCCTTCCCGTCCATATACCTATCCACTTTACTTTTAAATGTTAAAATCAATCCTGCCTCCACCACTTCTGCTGGAAGCTCATTCCACACAGCCACCACTCTCTGGGTAAAGACGTTCCCCCTCATGTTACCCCTAAACTTCGGTCCCTTAATTCTCATGTCATGCCCTCTTGTTTGACTCTTCCCTATCCTCAATGGGAAAAGCTTATCCACGTCAGCTCTGTCTATCCCTTTCATCATATTAAAGACCTCAATCAAGTCCCCCCTTAACCTTCTGCACTCCAAAGAATAAAGAGCTAACTTGTTCAACCTTTCTCTGTAACTTAGTTGCTGGAACCCAGGCAACATTCTAGTAAATCTCCTCTGTACTCTCTCTATTTTGTTGACATCCTTCCTATAATTAGGCGACCACAATTGTACACCATACTCCAGAATTTGTCTCACCAATGCCTTGTACAATTTTAACATCACTTCCCTACTCCTATATTCAATGCTCTGATTTATAAAGGCCAGCACACCAAAAGCTTTCTTTACCACCCTATCTACATGTGATTCCACCTTCAGGGAACTATGCACAGTTATTCCTAGATCCCTCTGTTCCACAGCATTCCTCAATTACCTACCATTTACCATGTACATCCTATTTTGATTTGTCCAAGATGTAGCACCTCACACTTATCAGCATTAAACTCCATCTGCCATCTTTCAGCCCACTCTTCCAAATGGCCCAAATCTCTCTGTAGACTTTGAAAATCTACTTAATTATCCACAACACGACCTATCTTAGTATCATCTGCATACTTACTTATCCAATTTTCCACGCCATCATCCAGATCATTGATCTACATGACAAACAACACAGATCCCTGAGGCACCCCACTGGTCACCGGCTTCCAACCTGACAAACAGCCATCCACCATTACTCTCTGACATCTCCCATTCAGCCACTGTTGAATTCATCTTGCTACTCCGCCATTAACACCCAAAGATTGAACCTTCTTAACCAACCTTCCATGGGGAACCTTGTCAAAGGCCTTACTGAAATCCATATAGACAACATCCACTGCTTTACCCTCATGAATTTCCCTAGTAACCTCTTCAAAAAATTCAAGAAGGTTTGTCAAACATGACCTTCCAGGCACAAATCCATGTTGAGTGTTCCTGAACAGACCTGTTTATCCAGATGCTTATATATATTATCTCTAAGTATCCTTTCCATTAATTTGCCCACCACTGACTTCAAACTAACAGGTCTATAATTGCTAGATTTATTCTTTGAACCCTTTTTAAACAATGGAACAAAATGCGCAGTATGCCAATCCTCCGGCACTATCCCCGTTTCTAATGCCATTTGAAATATTTCTGTCATAGCCCCTGCTATTTCTACACTAACTTCCCTCAATGTCCTAGGGAATATCCTGTCAGGACCTGGAGACTTATCCACTTTTATATTTTTCAAAAGTGTCAGTACTTCCTCCTCTTTGAATCTCATAGTTTCCATAGCTACTCTACTTTTTTCCCTTACCTCACAGAGTTCAATATCCTTCTCCTTGGTGAATACCGAAGAAAAGAAATTGTTCAATATCTCACCCATCTCTTTTGGCTCTGCAGATAGCTGTCCATTCTGGCTCTCTAATGGTCCAATTTTATCCCTCGCTATCCTTTTGCTATTAATATAGCTGTAGAAACCCTTTGGATTTACTTTCACCTTTCTTGCCGAAGCAACCTCATATTTTCTTTTAGCTTTATTTATTTATTACTTAAGATTCTTTTTACACTCATTATACTCATCTAGCACCACATTTACTCCATGCCTCTATAATTATTGTAGATATCTCTCTTTTTTCGAACCAAGTGTCCATTCCAATTTTTACTATTTCCTTTCAACCAAACAGGGACATAAAGATTCTGTACTCTTACAATTTCCCCTTTAAATGTCCTCCATTTCTCTTCTACATCCTTCCCATAAAATGTCCCAATTCACTCCTTTTAAATCCTTACGCATTCCCTCAAAGTTAGCCTTTCTCCAATCAAAAATCTCCACCCTAGGTCCAGTTCTGACTCTCTCCATAATTATATTGAAACTAATGGTATTGTTATCACTGGTCCCGAAGTGCTCACCAACGCATACCTCCGTCACCTGACCTGCCTCATTTCCTAACAGGAGGTCCAGCACTGCCCCTTCTCTGGTCGATACCTCTATGTACTGCTGCAAAAAACTATCCTGCACACATTTTACAAACTCCAAACCATCCAGCCCATTTACAGAATGTGTTTCCCAGTTGATCTTTGGAAAATTAAAATCTCCCACAATCACTACCTTGTGCTTACTACTAATATCTGCTATCTCCTTCCATATTTGCTCTTCCAATTCTCGCTCCCCATTTGGCGGTCTATAATACACCCCTAAAAGTGTTGCTACACCGTTCCCACTTCTCAGTTCCACCCAATTAGCCTCCCTAGACGAGCCCTCTAATCTATCCTGCCAAAGCACTGCTGTAATATCTTCTCTGACAAGCAATGCAACACCTCCACCTCTGGTCCCTCCAATTCTATCACACCTGAAGCAACGAAATCCTGGAATATTTAGTTTCCAATCACAGCCCTCCTGCAACCATGTTTCACTGATTGCCACAACATCATATTTCCAGGTGTCAATCCAGGCTCTAAGTTCATCCACCTTTCTTACAATGCTCCTAGCATTAAAATATACACATTTTAGAAACCCACCATCCCTTATTCTCTGTCTATTATCTTTTTCCTGTTTCTCGCCTACATTTTGGGTCCGAGTGCTTCCCTTCTCTGCCTCTTGCCCCACACCCTGTCCCCTAGCCCCCTCTACCCGAGTCCCTCCCCCCAGCCTTTCTAGTTTAAAGTCTCCTTTGCAAATCTCCCAGCCAGGATATTGGTCCCCCTCGGGTTCAAGTGCAACCCGTCCTTTTTATACAGATCATGCCTTCCCCAAAAGAGGTCCCAGTGATCAAGAGACTTAAATCCCTGCCCACTGCACCAGTCCCTCACATATGGACACACTGATCTGTTTTCTAGTAAATGCCTACTATGTTCTGGGTGCCGAAGCAAAGCAAGTATTTCATTGTCCTGTCAGAGACACATGACAATAAACTCACTTGAACCTGAACTTGGTCTTCAGTGAGTAGGGCACGGAATAGAAGAGAGAGCGATGGAATGATGCAGATTTCTGAAACACTATTTAGACCACATTTGGAATCATGCACGCTGGTTGCCACAACACACAACATTCACCGAGATGTTTCCCGAGATGGAACTGTTGGAGTTACGAGGAGAGGCTGGGTTTTTCTTTGGAGCAGAGGTGACAAAGAGGGGACGTGACTGGGGTATCCAAACTTGGAAGGGGCGAGTAGACAGGATGAACAAGGAAAAACCTTTCCCCATTCCAGAAGTTTATGAAATGAACGGCCGTGGGTTTGAGAGGCAGAAGGCTTCAAGCGGATTTGAGAGAGGTTGGAATCTGGAACACACTGCCTGAGCAAGTGGAGGAGGCAGACGCACTCATAACTCTCACAAGATATATTGAGATGACAGCACAGCGCAGGGATATAGCACAGGAATGGGACCTTTGACATTTGAATTGCAAATAAAAAAGCAGTTGGGCCAAATCCTGGAAAATGTGATTAGTGTAGATAGTCACAAAATGCTGGAGTAACTCAGTGGGACAGGCAGCATCTCCAGAGAAAAGGGATGGATGATGTTTCGGGTCGAGACTCTTCCTCAGACTAGTACTCAATGTATTGCATGTACATAATGTGCCATGGAACCTGCTTCTGTGCAACATGATTCTTATTAATGATTGGGGAATGCAATCATCATTTTAGTCAGTAGGATTTGGTGGAACCAGCCCATGTACATAGAGGGAAGCCGCAACAGGCATTGATTCCCCATCTGAAAGCTTTCATTGTTTAACTAATCCACCCTTCTATTCTATTCTGCTTTCCCAATCAATGACTACTTTGCAGTTCCTTGGAGAGAGATACCAAGACCGACATCAACGCTGATGTCCACCTCAATGGATATGATTCCTTTAACGTGGGAATAACTGTTAAAACATTGGCTTAAATCTCCGTCCTCTTCCTTAAATCAGGGATGTGTCGTCTATCGTGGTTCCTCTAGCTGCTACTGAGCTTCAGATCTGGTAACTTGGCACAATTAGAGACTCTCAAGCCTTTCTTGACGTCCTCTGAAGGAGGGCTATATATATATATATATATATATATATATATGTATTTAAGTATGCACTTAATCTATGAACCACTGTTGTATAACGTTAGTACCTCCACCAATGTAAAGCACTTTGGTCAACGAGAGTTGTTTTTTAAATGTGCTATAGAAATAAAAGTGACTTGACTTGACTTGACTTGGACCTGTGAATTGTTCGTTGGCACAGCTGGATATCAGGTATTCCTGCTGTTCTTCAAACTTATCATGCATTCATGTCAAGTATCATGTGAAAAATACCTCCTACTGCTTCTGTGCCAGTGCAGCCCAAAGACATGGTTACTCTTTTAATAACAGCTTCTAACGTAAACGCAGTTTCAATAGGGAGCTTAAGGTCAAATCAGAACTGTCAAAAAATAATTCTCGGTTGGTGCTTAATCATCTTTCTGATATCACCAATATTCTATTTTTAATGAACATGGTAACACAGCTTTGTCAAGTAGGTTAAGGCAACCCACTGTGTCTTCAATAGCTGTCAGGCTCAAATTAAACTGACAAAGGAAAGTAGCTAAGTATTGTAGAAAGCACACTGTCAGGAAAAGAACTTACCAACTTAAACCAGCACTGGCCCATTTTTAGAAAGTTACTCAGAATCAAATGAGAGTTTCACCTATCTTTGTAAATTTGCCTTTTCCCATCTCAATGCTGCTCAGATTTCATCCATGCCTCTCCTAAACTCACACCACTTCACACTTTTTTCATAAGGTTTAATCTAATTTATGCACTGTAAAAGATCATCGGGAGAGCACTGTACAGATCACTATAGGTGGAATTTACCAGAGAAGCTCTTCTCAATTCACACATTGTAAATGTTTAGTTTAGTTTAGTTCAGGGATACAACGTGGTAACAGGCCCTTCGGCCCACTGAGATCACACCGACTAGCGATCACCTCGTATACTAGTTCTCTACCACACACACTAGGGACAATTTGCATAAGCCAATTAATCCACAAGTCTATGGCATGTGGGAGGAAACCGGAGCACCCAGAGAAAACCCAAGTGGTCACAGGGAGAATGTACAAGCTCCGTACAGACAACGGCCAGAGTCAGGATCGAACCTGGGTCTCTGGCGGCGTAAGGCAGCGACTCTACCGCTGCACCATTGTGCCGTCCCATGTTGTGCGGGAATCTTAACAACTACAATAAAGCAAATACCTTTGGAGGGCTTGAGAGGCCAGGAGACCGCACTGCACCCTGAGGCCTACCTCTGATACCTCCCGGATACCTCCACAGCCATCCTCACAGAGGTAGGAATACACTTTGAGCACTCGAGTAACTCGAGAAAGTGTGTTCACCATAGAGGCATAGCAGGTTCTTGCAGCACCATGACCTAACCTTTCGAGACGCTTCACCCCTGCTGGAACAATGCTGTGCAGTGTAGTTTGCTGATGATCAGTATTGGCTGACAATCCCCTTTGGCCAAAGGACCAACCGTGCTCAGCTCCCTCATCTAAGTGGTTAGCTCCATGTGTGTGGGATTGCTTTGCAAAATCTCAAAGTGTTAGCCATGTCTCAATCCGTAGCACTCTCACTACCTCACATCCAAGCCCAGACGTAATGGGAAGAAGACTCACCTCAGAGGTTAGAGTGCAGAGATCTAGGCTGACACTCCACCCAGTGCAGTACCAGCAGAGTGCTGTGCAGTTGAAGATGTGGATGACATTAAACACAACTTCATCTGATCCTTCAGCTGGTCATTAAACATGACACAGAGGTGCTACTGCCCAGGCGTAAATGTACTATTCGATGCGGAGACCAGCTGGGAGCCCAGACAAGGGGAATGAGTGGGAGCATCCACGAGATCAGCTGACTAGCTTGCAGAAATAGCCAGATGCGCAGCAGCGCGCTGCTGCCGAGGCTATCGAGACCCGCAACGTAGAAATAAAGCAGTGGTCTTAACGAATTGCCGACGTAACTGTGAGTTTATGCAAGTTGCCCTATTACATGCCAGAGTTCACCAGAAACAGATGGGGGATCTAACGAAGAGAAAGGACAACTGACTACAAGACAACTATTCACTAAAACCAGTGTGAGCAAGTCTGGTGCAGTGATATTGGTATCAAAGAATGTGTATTGTGCTTCTCCTGACCCTGACCCAGGGTTGGTAACAAGAACAGAGTGATGTACAAACCACAGTCAACTCATCCCATTTTGATGTCTTTATATTTGGTCTTCAATCAACCCAAATTAATGACATGACCCTTAACAACATTGATATACAGAAGGTTCTTGGGGTGTAACGAGATAGCTCCCAGAAAGTGACAACACAAGTAATTGTAAAAGAAGGCATCTGGTATGCTTGCCTTCATAGGTCAGGGCATTGGGTCTGGATGTCATGTTACACCTTAATAACACTTTGGTTTGGCTGCATTTGGAGTATTGTGTGCAGTTCTGGTCACTCTCTTACAGGAAGGATGTGAAGGCTTTCGAAGAGGGTGCGGGCTTACTAGGATGCTGCCAAGATTCTGGGGTATTAGCTGCAAGGATAAGTTGGATAATCTTGGATTGTTTTCTCTGGAGGGTCGGAGATTGAGTGAAGATTAAATCTTTCTCCTCACACCTTAAACCTATGTCTTCAGATTCCTGATTCTTCTACTCTCAGTAAAAGACTGCGTGTTTACCCTATCTATTGCCCATGATTTTATACACCTCTATAAGATCACACAGTCTCCAGCACTCCAAGGATTAAAATCCTTGCCTGTGGCTCATCCCCTCAAGTCCTGGCAACATCCTGTTAAATCTTCCGTGCACTTTTTCCAGCTTAAAAGCCCTGTCCCACGGTATGAGTTCATTCCAAGAGTTCTCCAGAGCTTGCCCTGATTCGAACTTGGAGATTTACAGTAATGGCTATTCGTCGGTACTCGGGGCTCTCGTGGACATTTTTCTTCATGTTGAAAAATCTTCACAAGTCTTCCCGAGTACCTGCCGTTAGCGAGTCTTCCCGAGTACCCGCCGTTAGCGCTAAGAGACGTCCCCGAGTTCCGACGTACGTTATTCTCCATGCTTACCACGAGTTTGATTTTTTTTTTTAACTCGGGAGAGCTCTTGGAATGAACTCGTACTGTGGGACAGGGCTTTTACAGCATCCTTCCTACAGCAAGGTGAGCAAACCTGAACACAATACTCCAAATGTGGCCTCACCAGTGTCTTGTATAACTGTAACGTAACATCCCAACTTTGAAACTCATTACCCTGACTGATGAAGCCCAACGTACTGAAAACATTCTTGACCATCGTATGACACCACTCTCAGGGGACTATGTACCTGCACTCCTAGATCCCTCTGGTCTACAACACTCCCTGGGGCCTTACCATTCACAGTGTAGGCCCTGTACAACACCTCACACTAATCTGCACCGAACTCCATTAACCAATCTTCAGCCCACTTGTCCAGCTGTGGGTTATGGAGGAGGTGGGAGGTGGGGAAACCTTGCTGTAAATATCTACGTGACGAGCGGTAACATTTGAAAATTGGAACTGGTCACCGGATTAAACTGTATTAAATGTAGCAACAGGTAGCTTGGGTATGCACTCCTCTTGTGTAGCGTAGCCTAACTGGCAGTCTCTACCGAAGACAGACACAAAATGCTGGAGTAACTCAGCGGGACAGGCAGCATCTCTGGAGAGAATCAGTTCCTCACTACACTGGCAGTCTCTATCTATTATGGTGAAAAATGGACCACACTCCTACAGATCAATAGATCTTGTCTCGTGGAACAAAGCAAAGTGTACTAAGTCGTTAGTGGATGGCATTGATGTCTACAATGCCTTTATGCCTTCTATATTCTGTTGTGCTGAAGCAAAGGAAGAATTTCATTGTCCTCTCTGGGACACATGACAATAAACTCTCTTGAATCAATGCAATCATTGGCAAAGATAAGGCTGGAATATCTGTGTAGGAAAGAACTGCAGATGCTGGTTTGAATCGAAGGTTGAAGGTGGCGAAAATGTTGGAGGATTATACGCAGCATATACTCCTCCAACACTTTCGGCACTTCCTACGGAATCCCACTTCTGGCTACATCTTCCCATCTTCACCCATTTCTGCTTTCTGCAAAAACCGTTCCCGCCGAAACTCCCTGGCCCCTTCCCATCCAAACCACCCCCTCCCCAGGTATTTTCCCCTGCAACCGCAGGAGATGCAACACCTGTCCCTTTACCTCCCCACTCGACTCCATCCAAGGACCCAAACAGTCTTTCCAGGTGAGGCAGAGGTTCACTTGCACCTCCTCCAACCTCATCTACTGTATCCGCTGTTCCAGGTGTCAACATTTCTACATTGGCATGACCAAGCGCAGGCTCGGCGCTGAACACCTCCGCTCAGTCCATATTGACCAAGCTGATCTCCCGGTGGCTCAGCACTTTAACTCCCCCTCCCATTCCCATTCTCACTTTTCTGTCCTGGGCCACCTCCATTGTCAGAGTGAGACCCAGCGCAAATTGGAGGAACAGCACCTCATATTTTTTTGCTTGGATAGTTTACACCCCAGAGGTATGAACATTGACTTCTCTAACTTTCCCTCTCCCTCCATCCCCTCCCCCTTCCCAGTTCTCCCACTAGTCTTACTGTCTCCGACTACATTCTATTTTTGGCCCGCCCCCTCCGCTGACACCAGTCTGAAGAAGGGTCTCGACCCACAACCTCTCCAGAGATGCTACCTGTCCCGCTGAGTTACTCCAGCATTTTGTGTCTAGGCTGGAATATCTTTTGGGCATTCCCACTAAGCGTCTGGCTAGGTCTAAATATTTAGATCCATGGGTATTAAAGTAAAATCTGTTCAGCATTGTAATGTCACATCAATGCCATTTCCTTTGTCAGCACACTGTTTCACACACGATGCCTTGTATGCCACAGATATTACCCACTTTAATGGACAGGTTGACGACTGTTAAAATAATATCCCCAGCACTCCTGTGTGAGCATGTTAACTGCTCTGCCAGTGAGGGAGATGAAATCACACTGTGTAACTACTCCTGCTAGTACTTCTATCTGTAAACCGAGTGAGTAGGCTGTCACAGCTGGATAATGGCAAGTTGGAGAATATTTATTTTCAAACAAACTAGACTTATTATCTAGTGTAACTGATAATTTATAATATTATGGTTTATAGTATTTTTATTTGTTCTGTGGCTGCGTTTATATGCCTGTAAAGCTGCAGCAAGAAGAATTTTATTATGCGTAAGAAGTAACTACAGATGCTGGTTTACACCGAAGATCTAGACACGAAATGCTGGAGTAACTCAATGGGTGAGACAGCATCTCTGGAGAAAAGGAATAGGTAACATTTTTCGGGACAAGACCCTTCATCAGACTGAGTGTCAGGAAGGGAGACACTTGGGAAGGTACAGAATAAAGCAGGGCCTGTATTGATGACTCGGGGAAAGGTGGAGCCCACAACGGTCCATTGTCGGTTGTGGACGAGGTGATAACGAAGGAATACACACGGTGAAATTAGCAAGAGGTCTGGGTTGGGGGAGGGACGGAGAGAGAGGGAATGCAAGGGTTAATTGAAGTTCTAGAAATCAATATGTTCATGCCGCTAGGTTATAAACTGCCCAAGCGAAATATGAGGCGCTGTTCCTCCAATTTGCATGTGGTCTCACTCTGACCGTGGAGGAGGCCCAGGACAGAAAGGTCAGTTTGGGAATGGAAAGAAAAACATGTTTGGCAACCAGAAGATTGCGGACTGAGCACAGGCAATTGAATGTAATTATTCTGTTCCTGGTGCTATGACGATTAAACACTCTCACTCCTCTTGACTCTTCAATAGCATACAGGTTGCTGTACAGTTCCGTTGCTCTTTCACTTAAAGATCACAACATTCCATACGTTGTAACGAGAACCTGTTCACACTGGCCGTTACAAATGGCAGGAAATCTCTTTACTTTTATACCTTTTGTTGCGAGAGATTGTATCATTATGTGACAGATACTATTACATGGAGTGATGTCACTTTCCTTATATAAATATTCTGTCTGAAAAGAAAAATCCCCCAATTTCAGGGTTAATGTAATGGGAACAACTGATTTAAAAGCAGCAGCAGGAGGAAGCACTTGTAACAATTATGGTTAGGAGGCAGGAAAACTTGAATTTCTGTGGAAGATTAGGGAGAATGCTCTGGACCACATTATTTTAAAATAATTACGGAAATTAATTTGCAGTATTTTTCGCATTCGCATTATTAATAAATGTTAGAACAACTATTTATGTTAAGGTGTATGGATGTTATGTTTAGAACACAAGGTGCTGGAGTAATTCGGGGAATCAGGCAGCATCTCTGGAGAACATGGATAGGGATCGTTTCTGGTTGAGACCCACCCTGATGTTGCTGGGAGATCAAAGATGACATTTATCTTTGGTTACTTGCATTCCCATTTCGGCTGCCAATTCTATCCATATCCATTTCTTCAGTTCAGTGAAATCAAATGTTCAAAGTTGACTTACAACTGGCTACTGATGTCCATGCAGTCAGTGCCAGTGAACAAGGACAAACCCCTTCCTCCAATGCCATTGGTTATTCTTTCAGAATGACGGAAGGTTGCAACTTGTCCACATGGTGGGATCTAATTAACCTGATCTCGCCTGGTCTCCTTCACAACCCACTCAAACTCTTCCTCAAGCTAGTTTCACCAAAGCTTGATCAACTATCCCAATCATCTCAGGAAATTGCAGCGCACTGTCGACACAGCCCAGACCATCGCACAAACCAACCTCCCTTCCATTGACTCAATTTAAACCTCACGCAGCCCCGGCAAGGCCAGCAGTATAATCAAGGACCAGTCGCACCCTGGCCCCTCCCTCTTCCCCCCTCTCCCATCGGGCAAAAGATATGGAAGTGTGTAAATGCACACCTCCAGATTCAGAGACAGTTTCTTCCCAGCTGTTATCAGGCAACTGAATCATCCTACCACACTGTGAGAGCAGTCCTGAACTACTATCTACCTCATTGGTGACCCTCGGACTAGCCTTGGTCAGACTTTGCTGGCTTTACCTTGCACCAAACGTTATTACCTTATCATGCAACTGTCCACTGTAAATGGCTCGATTGTAATCATGTATTGTCTTTCCACTAAATTTAAAACACGGAACAAACGCTTTTCATTGTGCCTCACACAGAGAGCTGCGAGTCCGTAGAATTCTCTGTCTCAGAGGGCGGAGGAGGCCGGTTCTCTGGATACTTTCAAGAGAGAGCCAGATAGGGCTCTTGAAGATAGCGGAGTCAGGGGATATGGGGAGAAGGCAGGAACGGGTGGACTGATGGTGGATGATCAGCCATGATCACATTGAATGGTGGTGCTGGCTTGAAGGGCTGAACTCCTGCACCAATTGTCTATTGTCTATAGTACATGTGATAATAAACTAAACTATACTAAACAAAATTCAGTTAGGGAGACAAGTCCAGGAAATTAAACAGGGAAGGTGAAATTAAGAAGGAGAATAAAGAAAGATGACTTGAATGCAGTCAGATAATTAAAAGAAGCAAACCCATAAGGCGGGAAAGTTAAAACAAAAGGTAAAGGGGAAAAGAAAACAGTACGAACGGGAAATGAGCATGAGGTGAGCTAGAAATACAGGTAAAAAGATAGAAATTAAGATTAAAAATAGACAGTGAGAGGCAGTTAAATAGAGATGACTGGATGAAGCATTTCAGACCCAAAAAGATAAATAGAAAGATTAGTTTAAAGATTGGCTATTCTTAGCAATCGATGAAACCACATGGGATGGATCAGTAGCCAATCGCTTCTTGTAATCTTTTCAGATTTCCCAAGTAAAACGTGGACCACCTCTAAACTGGACACCTTCCCTCCTGCCTTGTCCGTCCCATTCCAATGGGGTTCTTGACTAATGGCAATGAAAGCTGGCCATAGAGTAATTGGGTCATACTGCTTGGAAACAGGCCCTTCTGCCCAACCTGCCCACGCTGAACAACATGTTCCACCTGCACTACTCCCACCTGCCTGCATTTGGCCCATATCCTTCTAAACCTATCCTGTCTATGTACCTGTCCAAATGCTTTATAAACATTTTGATAGTACCTGTGTCAACTATCTGCTCTGGTAGCTCGTTCCATATACCTATTACCCGTCGTGTAAAAAAAGTTGCCCCTCAGGTTCCTATTAAATCCTCCCCCCCCCCCCGACCTTAAACCAATGTCCGCTATTTCTTGATTCCCTTACTCTGGGTAAAAGACTGTGAATTTACCGTATCTATTCCTCTCATTATCTTATACACCTCTATACACCACCAGGGGGTGCCGCACGATGGCTGCCTCGCCAACGGTCTGTCTTCGGTTTTTCCTTTGTGTTTTTAATTTGTTGTAAAATGTATGTTTAAGTCTATCTTTAGTTTTGTATCATGTGGGGGGGGGGGGGGGGGTGGGGGAAACTTTTTTTATCTCTTAACTCGACGGAGATGCGACTTTTTCCATGTTGTATCTCCGCCCACACTGTGGCCTAACATCGTGGAGTTGGCGGCCTCTTCTCCAAACCCGTGGAGCCTGCGGGAGTTTAACGGGCGATCCCTTTGCCAGGGGTCGGCCGTTGGTGCTCCAACCTGCGGGAGCTGCGGACTTTAACATCATGGAACACGCTGTCCCTGGTTAGGGACCGATTTCGGGGACTCCAAGCCGCAGGAGTTTTCGACCGGCTGCAGATGGTTCGACTCCCCCGACCGCGGGAGGAAAGGGGGAAAGAAGATGAAGACTTTATTGCCTTCCATCACGTGGGGAATGTGGAGGAGTCGCTGTGGTGGATGTTTATGTCAATTTTTGTGTAGTTGTGAGTTGTGTTGCTTTTTGCTATGACTGTATGGCAAACCAAATTCCTCGTATGTTGCAAAACACACTTGGCTAATAAATGACGATTATGATTATGATAAGATCCCTCCTCATCCTCCTGCGCTCTAAAGAATAGAGTCCGAACCTGGTCAACATCTCCCTATAGCTCAGACCCTCGGATCCTGGCAACATCCGTGTGAATCTTCTCTGCATCATTTCCAGTTTAACACCATCGAGGCAGACAGTTGATCTCAACTAAATACAATAAACGCTACTAGCTAGAAATAAATCTTTTGCTAGAACCACTAAACATGAAATATTCGAGTAGCTGAGTTGTGCATTCCGCAACTGAGACTGAATCGGGAGGCAGAGCAGAAGGAGCCATGTTTAGCACAACTGGCTGAAGAGGGGTTCTCAGAGACTTGTCTAGCTCCAACTCTCTGCCCGTAAAATGTTTTTTTTACTGTAAATACAAGGTTGACTCACAGCCAAACAAAATTAAATAAGAAGAGCTGAAGAGATCGTACTCACCCACTGAGGAAATGTCTGTGAAGTGATCTTCTCCCTCCTCAGAATTTATCAGGTCATTCTTACTCTTTTTCGTTGTTGCTCTCTTCAACACTGTGTGAACAATCAAGAATCACCACAACATCAAGAGCTGAGCACAACCGAGCGCTTGATCCATCCAATGAATCGGTGGTTGATGAGATCAGAGTTAAGAATGGGTCGACTGGGCTTATATCCACTGGGATTTAGAAAGATGAGAGGGGATCTTATAGAAACATATACAATTCTTGAGGGATTGGACAGGCTATATGCAGGAAAAATGTTCCCAATGTTGGGGGATGTCCAGAATCAAGGGTCACAGTTTAAGACTAAATGGTAGGCCATTTAGGACTGAGATGAGGAAAAACGTTTTCAGCCAGAGAGTTGAGAATCTGTGGAATTCTCTGCCACAGAAGGCAGTGGAGGCCAATTCTCTGGATGTATTCAAGAGGTATAGCTCTTATGGTTAATGGAATCAACGGATATTGGGAGAAAACAGGAACGGATACTGATTTTGGGTGATCAGCCATGATCATGTTGAATGGGGGTGCTGGCTTGAAGGGCCGAATGGCCTACTCCTGCACCTATTGTCTATGTTTCTATGCTCAAGATTTGTTTTCCAGAAGTAGATATGGAGCTTCCAATTTAGAGGTATAACATTTATCAAGCTCATCACATACACCCTTTCTATTGTCAACTGACGGAACACAGTTTCTACTTATCCTACAAGGCAGAGCAAGTATTATCTATTCAGTATTGGGGTGTAAAGCTAAGTCACTCACGTAAAAGACTTCTCAGAAATTTTTTACTATCTACCATAATCCATAATTAAGTACTTTTCCAAGATTTTCTGGCTCATTTAGTGTTTGGATAAATCTACCACTTCAATTTGGTATTAAAGCATGGCAGGTGCAAGACGGTACTTATATATATCACATTAATATCGCCTTGAGATTGCAAAACCCTTTGAACATTAGATAAGTGTTCTTGGATCCAGAAATCATTGGATATGGTGATGATTCACACAATTCTTTTTTTTTTTCTGAATTTGTCTTTTGAATTCATCAATCGCAAAAGTGGCACATTCTATCCTTGACACCTAACCGTTCCCTTCATTCAACAGCTGAATTTTGCTTCTGAAGAGGAAAACACACAAGACACTATAATGGGCTCTGCTCTTGAAAGAGATAGAGTGGTGTCTAATATGATTGGCATGCAATTATATCTCTCAAAAGTGGGCAGCTGTGAGCAACAGGAGGTACTTCAACATGAATTAGCACCAGTCGATCTGTTTAAGAACACAAATATGAGCTACATCTTGTTGGCTAACATTGATTCAGGGATTCACGGGTAGATGCACGGAGTCTCTTGCCCAGAGTAGGTGAATCGAGGACCAGGGGACATAGATTTAAGGTGAAGGGGAAAAGATTGAATAGGAATCTGAGGGGTAACTTTTTCACACAAAGGGTGGTGGGTGCATGGAACAAGCCGTCAGAGGAGGTAGTTGAGGCAGGGACTATCCTAACATTTAGGAAGCAGCTAGACAGGTACATGGATAGTACACAAAATGCTGGAGAAACTCAGCGGGTGCAGCCGCATCTATCAAGGGAAGGAGATAGGTAACGTTTCGGGCCGAAACCCTTCCTCAGACTGATAGGGGGTGGGGGTAGGCGGGGTGAAGAAAGGAAAAAGGACGAGGATGGATAGGACAGGTTTGGAGGGATATGGACCAAACGCGGGCAGGCGGGACTAGTGTAGCTGGGACATGTTGGTCGGTGTGGGCAAGTTGGGCCGAAGGGTCTGTTTCCACGCTGTATCACTCCATGACACTGTGATTCTTGTCAACACAGACAAACACTGGGTAGGTGTAAGGGGTTTAATAAGTATTTAATTTTCAAAGTTACTCCCAATTATATTAACATTCAATTTTTTTTGTAAAGCTCATATCAGGGGTTTCTTGGGAGCCTGCCAGTAGTGTTACCCAGTTTGGCCCTGGAAATCTCAGGCTCAGTGGGCACTCTTTGTTGACGTTAGTTCATATGATGGGAAGTGACTGGCAAAGTGCCGTTGCCTTGGGTGCAAATTGTCAGACAGTATTAACAACTCTGTTTGCTGTGCAGTCACTGACCTGGAAAATACATGACTGAGTATCGAGAGGATCTGGTTCGGCTACCATGCCACCTGTTGTGAATCCTGACCGTCAAACACTGGCCAGATGTCACTGCAGCTCCTGGAGTCTTAGCACATCGTACAGCACAGAAACAGGATCTCTGGCCCACAGAGTCTGTGACAACTATTGAACACCCATTTGCACTAATCTCACATCTCACCCCATTTTATTCCACCCACATCCAACTCCCTCCAGATCCAGCCACAAGCCTATACACACCTCATATTTCGCTTGGGCAGCTTACAACCCAGTGGCATGAAGGTTACTTTCTCTAATTTCAAGTATCTCCTGCATTCCCTCCCTTCCCCTCCCGTCTCCATCCCCTCCCCCCATTCCCCGCCCTAGGCGTCCAGCCAGTTCCACCGTTCGCATCCTTGTACCCCTCTCGTTACCACACCTTCCCCAGCCAACAATGGCCTTTCCTGAGGTACACCTTTCCTGAGGTCGTCTGTTGCCGACTCCGATTAGTTCTGGCCTTTTCTCGTCTCCAGTTCATTCCGTCCGATCATTCCCCCCCACTACTTTCAGTCTGAAGAAGAGTTCCGACCCAAAACATCCCCCATCCTTTTTCTCCAGAAACTTTGAAAAAGGTGTTCTGCATTACGTAACAGAACGGGGCATAAAATCTTTCAAAGGGCTATTGGGTATTAGCCAAAGAACTGAGAGTTCTCTATCCTTTACGGCCACAAGTAACAATGTGTACATACCATCCAAAGCACACTTGTCTTCAGCATTTTTGTCCTCTTCTGCCAGCATGACCTCCTCTAAACGAGACAAGGAAAAAAAAGTAAGAAAATGGTAATTCTAACGTCCATTTAAACAGTGTAACACTATCAAAGAAAATTAGATTAAATTAATGGCTTTTATGAACAATGGTCAATGTTCTCTCCTTAGTTAACCCATCAACCAAATGACTTCCTTTATAATTATCTCTGGTGCCATTCTGGCCTAACCGTATCAAAGTTATTCCCTTTGTCCTATCCATCACTCCAGCACTCTCTCTGCAACTTGATGCTATTTTGATGACTCTTCTTCCCAGTCCCACAAAAAGGTCTTTGACCTGAAACTCTGTTTCTCTCTCCACAGTTGCTGTCTGAACTGCTGAGCATTCATAGCATCCTCTGTGTTTATTAATAAAGATCAGCTCCGCTTATCAAGGGGACATGTTTTGATTTGCACTCATCAGCATCTGGCATTTTAATATTTACATGGATTTCACTTCTAGTCGAATTGCCTTTTGTCAAACTGCATGTCAAAACATTCTCAAAGTAATTTACAGAGTGAAGAGGCAGTGTGCAGAGTTGTAACCTTATTAAACCTCTGATAGTAATGCTGAATCAGTACATTGAATTACATTTTCCAAATAAGTGTTTAAGAAAGAACTGCAGATGCTGGAAAAATCGAAGGTAGACAAAAATGCTGGAGAAACTCAGCAGGTGAGGCAGCACCTATGGAGCGAAGGAATAGGTGACATTTCGGGTTGAGACCCTTCCTCAGACCCTGTCTGAAGAAGGGTCTCAAGAAGGGCCAGACCCAGTCTGAAGAAGGGTCTCGACCCGAAACGTCACCTATTCCTTTGCTCCATAGATGCTGCCTCACCCGCTGAGTTTCTCCAGCATTTTTGTCTCTCTTTTACAAATGAATGATCAGTTCACTTCGGTTTAGTTCATTGCCACTCAGAAGGTTAGGCAGCTTCGTGTGTCGAGGTACAGTGAAAAGCTTTTGTTGCGTGCTATCCAGTCAGCGGAAAGACAATACATGATTACAATCGAGCCATTTACCGTGTATAGAAACATGAAAAGGGAATAACATTTAGTGCAAGCTTAGAGGACAAAGGTATAAGGTGAAGGGGAAGAGATTTAATAGGAATCTGAGGGGTAATTCAGAGTGTGGCAGGTGCATGGAACAAGCTGCCAGAGGAGGTAGTTGAGGCAGGGACTGTCCCAACGTTTAAGAAACAGTTAGATAGGTACATGGATAGAACAGGTTTGGAGGGATAGGGACCACATATGGCCAGGTAGGAATAGTAGGTCAACATGTCCCAGCTATACATTTTCAAGTAGGTCTTTGAGATCAGCTTTTATCAGTAAAAACTGAGGAAAACCCAAGGGGTTATTAGTGTGTCCTCTTCTGGATGTTCCTCCTGCCTGGAAGTGGACAACAATTGACAAAGGAGAGGAATCACTTGATCCTTTGGTTTCCTCATCTTCTTCATCTCCCCAAAAAGTTATATTGCAGAAATCTGCAAAGTGACACTTGAAGAGAAATCTGCAAAGTGACACTTGAAGAGAAATCTTCAAGAAAAAGTTATTTTCGCTCTTAGGGCTAAAGGAATCAAGGGATATGGGGGGAAAGCAGGAACGGGGTACTAATTATTTAGTACCCCGTTCCTATTTTTCTATGTTTCTATGTTTCTATGTTTCTATGGGTGATCAGCACAAAGAAACCAATAGATGTGTGCCACGAGGCTCTTGCACACGACATATGGTGGTTATACAAATGTGAGGTTATGAACTTTTGCACAGAATCAAACACCAGCTATATTCTCACCAGCTATATGGATCCAACGCAGATACCTGTTGAACTCTTGCTCTACCTGCTGTTGTCTTCTTAGTTTTAGGAATGCCCGTCTGTTCTCCACCCTTTCCCTTTCCTTTGCAAACTCGCTGCAAGATAAAAACAATTTTTTTTTTTGGTTTATGCTAAAAGCAAGCAAATCTGTAAAACAAAGCGTGAGAGATAATCTTCATTTCAGGATTGTTTTCACCATTTGTAGACAGAAAAGATTTGAACAAAACAGTGTTGATCTTAAGTGTTTAAGAAGAAACTGCAGATGCTGGAAAATCGAAGGTAGACAAAAGTGCTGGAGAAACTCAGCGGGTGCAGCAGCATCTATGGAGCGAAGGAAATAGGCAACGTTTCGGGCCGAAACCCTTCCTCAGGTTCCAGTTTCAAAATAATAGGCAGACAGAAAATGCCGGGAACACCCAGAAGGTTAGGCAGCATCTGTGGAAATGGAAACAGTGTTAATGTTTTTAGCTGAAGGCCGCTCATCAGAACTGGGAAAGGGAGAAAACTAATATTATTTTACCGGTGAAGATCCTAAGGTACTGAGAATTAATATGACCTGACCTTGATAGACTCAAAGTGCTGGAGTAACAGCAGGTAAGGCAGCATCTCTGGAGAAAAAGAATAGGTGATGTTTTGGGTCGGACCCCTTCTTCAGACCCGACCCAGAACCTCACCTTCACAGATGCTGCCTGACCTGCAGAGTTACTCCAGCATATTGTGTCCACCTTTGGCATTAACCAGCATCTAGATTTCTTTCCGACACATTATGACCTGACCTTATTTAGCAAAGCAGTCCTTGAGTTTGTGTGAGCCACCAATCCCAGCGAGGTCTGGAATGCAGCCCCAGGGTTAAATAACACCATTACAAAAGTAACGGGGTTTGTAAAACGTAAATGAGGGCTATAATTTATCAGACAAGTGAGGCTGCAAATTTGACACAGCAAATGAATTTGAATTACTGTCAGTGCCATTTGGGAAGTTTTATTCCAAAAGAAATGTGTCAAGGAGAATGAAGATATTCACAAAAAGACAGATCTCCTGATGTCAAGATATCTGGAAAAGTGAATCAAGTTAAACCACTTTTCAACAACACGAGGTCAGTTTACTGGAGTTCAGTGATGGGAACCCTGGTTGATGTTATTCTCAGCCTGGGTAGTGATGATGAGATAATTCTGTTGACAGTCAGGGGCTGGTGATCACACTGTCATAGAGTCGTAGAGGGATATAGTGCACAAACAGGCCCATCAGCCCAACATGTCCACACCGGCCAACATGGCTCAGCTACACTAGTCCCACCTGCCCACGTTTGGTCCATATCCCTCTAATCCTGTCCTATCTATGTAAGTGTCTAACTGTTGCTTAAATGTTGAGATAATCCCTGCCTCAACTACCTCCTCTGGCAGCTTGTTCCATACACCCTTTGTGTGAAAAAGGTACCCCTCCAAAATCCTATTAAATCATTTCCCCTTCACCTTAAACCACTTATTCTAATGACTGTGCTCATTTTCATTACACTGCATTTTGTCAGTAAAATTACCCTGCTCTTATCAGGAGATGTTACTTTCGTTTTGGTCGTAACCTTTATTTCCTTCACTCATTAAACAGATTCAGTTTTCTGAGTAAAATGAGAAGACAACAATCTGTCTCTGAACATCACCAAGACCAATTAGATGATTGTGGACTTCAGGAGAAGGCTGGCTTCCCCCCAACCCCCCCCCCCCCCCCACCCCCCCCCCCCCCCCCCCCCCCCCCCCATGCACACCAATGGCTCCATCGTGGAGAGGGTGAGCAACATCAAATTCCTAGGGGTGCACCTCGCTGATGACCTCCCCTGGTTTCTCAACACTACACACCTGGCCGGGAGGTTTCAGCAGAGGCTGTACTTCCTCAGGAGGCTGAAACGAGCGAGGCTTCCTCCACCCATCCACTCTGTGTTCTGCAGTGGTGCCATAGAGAGCGTCGTGACCAGCTGCATCACCGTCTGGTACGGGAGCAGCACCGCATCAGGCAGGAAGACCAGCGCAGAACATCATCTGAGAACCTCTCCCATCCATTCTGGACATTTTCAACAAAAGATGGCTCCAACATTATAAAGGGTTCCTCCCACCCCTCCCATGGACTCTTTGCCCCTCTGCTGTCCGGCATGAGGTACCGGAGCATCAAGGCCAGCATCACCAGGATGTGCAACAGCTTCTTCCCCCTGGCTCTTAGAATGATGAGCACCCTGCTGCCCCCTAACACAAACACACACACCCCACCTAAAACACACACACACGCTGCACTGGCACCTTACATCAATATCAACCACTATGCACCTTGCACCTCAGCCCCGTGAGGAACGATATTTCGTTCAAATGTATACTTATGTGTTCGAATGACAAATAAATTATTATTATTATTATTATTATTATGTGATTTTTCAATAGAAGAGTTCACTCCTGAAATTTAAACCAATTTGCCAGGGGGATCAGTCACAGAGTAAATGTACAGTTGAAGGCATGAAAACTTGAAAACTTGGCTCGACTGTGATGCCTAGCAAATTCACACACACTAGGTACAATGTTTTTACATTCATGCCAAGCCAGTTAACCTACAAACTGTATGTCTTTGGAGTGTGTGGGGGAAACAGAAGATCTTGGAGAAAACCCACGCGGTCACGGGAAGAACTATTGTTTGAATGACAATAAAGGAAACTCTAAACTCTAAACTCCAGAACATACAAACTCCATGCAGACAGCACCCGTAGTCGGGATCGAACCCGGGTCTCTGGAGCTGTAAGGCAGCAACTCTACCAGTTGCCGCACAAATATATAATGATCAGTGATGGCGCAAGAGGCTGGCCATGAGGAGGAGAGTCGCAGACTCCAGCAAGATATATAGATAATTTAGTCTCTTGGGCAGACTAGTGAAAAGTGGGACATAATCCAGAAAAAAATGAGGTGCAACAAATAAGGCAGTGGTGGATATCCAACTCATTATTAAACCGATCCCCACAACTCCCAGGTTAATATTATTTCACGCTCTATTTGAGTAAGGGGTTTACCCACAGAAATTGGTCTTTCAAACGGGCTATAATAATTGACATTTTGTAAAATTGGCATTTCAACAGAAAAAGGCAAATGGGATGATAGTGAGAGGAGCAGAGGAACAAAGAAACCGTGGAGAGCTATTCCGAGAAAACCTTTTAATTAAAAGATGCCGGAGAGAAAGGTTTCAAGCAGTTCCTATTACAAAGTAACTTGTTTTCCAAATTACCCTGCTGGGACACAGTGGATAAGTCCAAAGTTGGTTCAGCAGTAGCATTCTCTAACTGAAGAGTCACTGATAGAAAGACAAATTATCTTGTAAATTATAATAAGCACTTTACCAAATGAATCCTCAGAACCAGCCAAATTCCAGCAATTACAATTTTTGAGCATTTAAAAAATTATATGCTGACCTGTGTCTGTTTGAACGCAATTGAATGAACTATATGTAAAACGGCATTACAACATACTCGAACTGTTAGTACTGATGCAGAATTACTTGTTCAGATGCAATTGAGAATCTGGGCTGAAGTAGTATTTGAAATTGTAATGATGTTTTGAAGTCACTTTTTTTTTTGAGTTTCTGCTCAAACTAATTTGCGCACAAACAAATGTTTCCATTTAATTATTTAAAATAGTTTCTAAAATCTATGTTGAATTATTTATATAATTCACGTCCACTGCTCAGATCTTTGTTAAATGCAATATTAATGTGTAAAAGCTTTTAAAAGGTGCCCTTTACTAGCCTATATAAAGCAGGCTGAGCTTGAAGAGCCACCTCAAACAATTGCAAACAAATAAAAACTGTAAAACCTCACAAATAATTTCCATCTGGTTCAGATGTTGGGAAATTATTTCTGACGAACATGGAAGATTCCAATAAACTGAACTTGCTCAATGTAAATTGTGCTTAACATGCATCAACCTTTGTAAGTTGCTTTGGCTGTTTTGAAGTGAATTCTAGTGGTTGAAACATCAGCTCAAAGTCTATAGTTTTAGTTTAGAGATACAGCGTAGAAACGGACCCTTCGATCAAAGGATCCCTGCACATTAACACTATCCTACACCCTAGGGACGATTTACACTTATACCAAGCCAATTAACCTACAAAACCTGTCCGTCTTTTGGAGTGTGGGAGGAAACCAAAGATCTCAGAGAAAACCCATGCAGGTCACGGGGAGATCGTCCAAACTCTGTACAGACAGCACCCTTTGTCGGTATCGAACCCGGGCCTCCGGCCCTGCATGTGCTGTAAGGCTTGCAACTCTACCGCTGCTCCACCTTGCTGCCCATACTCATGGCATATGAGTTCTGGATAGGTTGAAACTTGCAATTTTGAGACACAAGAAGGAATACGCTTGTGCAGATTTTCCACTTAATGAGGTTCCAATTTGCTTGTGCCGATTTATGTCCAGTCCAAATTGGCCTTGGATTCACTGAGGAAGTTCAATGAGTGTATACTGGGAAGAACCAGATTATTTCATTCAATGCAAATAACAGGGAAAGTAAATTAAAGGGAAGGAAGAAAAGATCGGATTAGGAATGAGAAACAATTGGCAGAATTTAGAAAAAGTTTTTTAAATTTAGTTCATATTTATAATGGTCCACTATAAGTGAAGACAACTTCAAGGTCTTTTAAAACCAGTCAGGTACATCTGACCTGTGGTCACTTTCAAAATAAGGGAAGTACAGTGCTCAGTTGGTCTAGAAGTCATTATTTTCTTATAAGAACTGTGCTTATGAACCAAATCACACGTTTTAAGGATAGAACTGGGAACAGTACAGCACAAGAACAGGCCCTTCAGGCCACAATGTCGGTGTTGAACATGATGCCAACCAACTCTTATCTGCCCGTGCGTTTTGAACGTTTGCCCTAATATTCTGAGGCTGTGGCCTCTGGTTCTAGACTCTCCCATTACTGGAAACATCGTTTCCACGCCCACTCCATACAGGTCCTTCACTATCCAGAAGGTTTCAATGAGATTCCTCCCTGATCCTTCTGAATTCCAGTGGGTACAGGCCCAGTGCCTTCAAACGCCCCTCATACGTTAACCCAATCACACCTGGGATAATTCTCGTAAACCTCTGCAGGAGAAAACAGAATGTCTCCAAATTCATGTTTATCTCTGGATGGATAATAATACTTCATGACAGTTTCCAGTTGTAAAAAGGCAACCCAGCCATGGCAGAGTACTTATGATTGAATGGGGGAGTAGACCACATGGCCTAATTCTGCACATAATACTAATGAACTCCCAACTAAATGCTCCGAATGTGGTGAGAATTCACCCTTCAAAACACATTCAGTAAGTTCCAGATCCTTATCAAACCCTGGCTGAAGTTTCTTTGTCCTCACCCTTCTTCTAATTTTCTACCACTTACCGGCACTTTAACTATTTCCATCCCCACCCCTCCATCCCCATACCCTCACTCCCCGTCCCCATTTTTTTACTTCTCTGCTAAAGGGAAAATGAGCAGCTACAATGGACTATTTCTTCCCTTGCACTACAGACTTCAGCTTTGCCCCATTTGATTACCTATTATTATGTTTATTGATTTATTGTATTATTGAATAATATATTTATCTGTGTGTTATTGCTGTTTAGGGGCATTTTAAGTACCATAAGCTATAAGCTCATTGTCCCCTTTATCGGCACATCTGACAATTAAATATTCTTGACTCCAAAGACGCCAAGGTGGTCACCTCTGCTTGGAGCCGCAGGAGATAAGCAAGGTTCTTGATGAGCATTTCTCCTCTGTTTACTGTGGAGAAAGATGTGAAGGCTGGTCAACTGGGAGCAGTTAATGAAAGTGTCTTGAGGACAGTCGAGGAAGTGCTGAATGTCTTGAGGCGCAATGAACGGGGATAGATTTAGAGATGCAGCTCAGAAACAGGCCCTTTGTCCGATCGAGTTCACGCTGACCAGTGATCACCCGCACACTAACACTATCCTACACACTAGGGACAATTAACATTTCTATCAAAGCCAATTATCCTATAAACGTGTACGCCTTTGGAGTGTGGGAGGAAACCAGAGCACCTGGAGAAAACCCACGTGTTCACACTGAGAACGTACAAACTCTGTACAGACAGCACCCATAGTCAGGATCAAACCCAGGTCTCTGGCACTGTAAGACAGCAACTCTACCACTGGGCTACCCAGATCTGCCAGGCCTGATCAGATATATCCAAAGACGTTGTGGGAAGCTGGAGAATAAATTGCAGGCACCGTGAGATAATGAATGATTAGACATGGGTGAGGAACCGGAAGACTGGATGGGAGCTAATGTTGTGCCTCTATTTAAGAAGGGCTACAAGGAAAGGCCTGGGAACCAGAAATAGCTAGCCCAACTGGATAGAGAATTGGCTTCATGAAAGGGGGCAGAGGGTGATGGTGGAAGTTTGTTTTTTGGACCGGAGGCCTATGACGAGCAGTGTACTTCATAGATCAGCGCTGGGCCCATGGCAGTTTGTGGTCATTGTGAACGATTTGGATGAGGAAGTACAAGATATGATTAGTAAGCTCGCAGATAACAGGAAAGTTGGTGGCATTGTAGATAGCAAAGATGGTTATCAAAAATTGCAGCAGGATCTTGATGAGTTGGGCAGGTGGGCTGAGAAATGGTAAATGGAGTTTAGTACAGATAAGTTTGAGGTATTGCATTTTGAGAAGTCAAACCATGGCAGGACCTTCATAGTGAATGGCAGGGTCCTGGGTAATATTGTGGAGCCGAGGGATCGAGGAGTGCAGGTACATATTGCTTGAAAGTGGCATCGCAGGATGGTCAACAAGGTCGCACGTTGGTCTTCATCAGCCAGGATATTGAGTATAGAATTGGAAATGTTATGTTACAGTTGTACAAGATATTGGTGAGGCCGCATTGGGCAGTATCATGTTCAGTTTTGGACACCCTGTTATGGAAAAGATGTTGTTAAGCTGGAAAGGGAGCAAAGAAGATTTACGCGGATGCTGCCAGGACTCGGGGGTCCGAGCTATAGAGAGAGGCTGAGCAAGCTAGGACTTTATTCCTTGAAGCGCAGTAGGATGAGGCGTGATTTTACAGAGGTGTATAAGATCATGAGGGGAATAGATTGGGTAAATGCACAGAATCCTTTTGCCCAGATTAGGGGAATCAAGAACCAGAGGACAAAGGTTTAAGGTGAGGGGAGAAATTGGAATCTGAAAGCCACATTCTTCACACAAAAGGAGGTGGGTACATGGAACGAGCTGACAGAGGAGGTAGTTGAGGCAGTTACTATCACAACATTTAAAAGACATTTGCACAGGATAGGAAGGATTTCCAGCGATATGGGCCAAACGCAGACAGGGAGTAGTGTAGATGCGCATCTTGATCAGCCTTGTCAAGTTGGGCCGAAGGGCCTGTTTTCCATGCTGTTTGACTCTATGTCCAAGTTTCCCCATGGAAAACTCTTTCTATAATAGAAGATTCTTTCTATTTTCTCCATCAAGACACTACAGAATTTTATACATTCCATTCTCCCCAGCCACCTTTGTTTGTAACGAAAACATCCTGAGCCCATTCCAGCTTCATTCATAGCTACAATCTTCCAGTCCTGGCTATTTCTTTGTAAATCACCTTCTCTCTGCACCCACTCCAGTGCAATCGCATCTTTCTATAATTAACCCACTGCTCAAGCTGTGGGAGAACTAGCACATCCTGATAACTTGCCCGCTTTTATATTCTATGACTCGACCAATTAAAGAAACTACCCTGCATGCCTTATCAGCCATGGTATTGTCCCACCTTACTCCCTGCAAGGATATGTGCACATGAACTGCAAAATCTCTTTGTTCCTTCACTTCAATCAGATTCCCACTATTTGCTCTGCCGGAATTTGCTTTACCTCACATTTCTCCGGATTAAATTGCATTTGCCATTTTCCCTGCTCAACGGTATCGCCAACCTTCCTCACTTTAATCTTTCATGCTCTATGGAAGAGTGCAGCACAAGAACAGGCCCTTCTGTCCAGAATATGTGGTAAAGTAATCTGTGGAGTAAAGGAATAGGCGATGTTTTGGGTCGAGACCCTTCTTCAGAGTGAGTCCCACCACAAATTGGAGGAGTAGCACCTCACATTTCGCTCGGGTAGTTGACACCCCAGCGATATGAACATTGACCTCCAATTTCAGGTAGTCCTTGCTTTCTCCCTCCTTCCCCTCCCATTCCCAACTCTCCCACAGCCTACTGTCTCAGCCTCTTCCTTTTTTCTTCCCCCCCCCCACCTCCACATCAGTCTGAAGAAGGGTCTAGACCCTAAACGTCACCTATTCCTTCGGTCCATAGTTGCTGCCTCACCCGCTGAGTTCCTCCAGCATTTTTGTCTACCTTCGATTTTTCCAGCATCTGCAGTTCCTTCTGAAACATTTTGGCAAAGTAATCTCCTCTGCCAGTAGGTGATCCATATCCTACCTTTCCTTGCATATCCACCTGCTTATCTAAAAGCCTCTTAAACCGAACAATTGTGTCTGCTTAAACCCGCATTCTCGGCAGCACGTTCTAAACACCCACAGCTCTCTGTGTAAACAAATTGTTCTGCACATCTCCTTCAAACTTTCCACCCCTGACCTTAAAACTATTCCCTCTAGCCTTTGACATTTCTACTCTGGGGAAAAGATTCTCACTGTCTACACTAGCTATGCCTCTCATAATTTTACAGTATATACGTCTCTGAGGTGTCCCAACCTCCGATACTACAGAGCAAACAATCTAAATGTATCCAACCTTTACTTCCAGCTAACACCCTATAATTCACGCAGCATTCTGGTAAACCTTTCTGCATCCTTCCTATAATGCGGCGACCAAAACTGCGCACAATGCTCCAAATGTGGCCCATGAGGTTTTATAAAGATGCAACATGACTTCCTGAATCTTATAATCCATTCCTCAAACAATGAAGACAAGCATAATATATACCTTCTTTACCACCTTATCTAAATGTGTAACCACTTTCAGGGAGCTTTGGACTTGGAACCTAATATCTTTTTGTACATTTGAGTGTCTGGCCATTAACCGTACATTTGACCTCCCAAAATACAACACCTCACATTCGCTAGGATTAAACTCCATCTGCCATTTCTCCACCCACATCTGTAACCAATTTAAATCCCACAGTATATTTCAACAGCACTTCCCGCTGTACATAACTCCACTATTTTTTGCATCATCTGCAAGCGTACTGGCCTATCTACATTTACATCTAAGTCACTTAAATAGTCATTTCTATCTCGCTGGCAAACGTGGAAAATATTTTAATCGTGTGCCCTATATTTACACCCACGTTATTGATGCAGTAACAACGTGGTTATCCAGCCTTACACACGAACAGACTCTGACTACTGACATTATAGAAAGAAACATAGAAACATAGAAAAATAGATGCAGGAGTAGGCCATTCGGCCCTTTGAGCCAGCACCGACATTCAATATGATCATGGCTGATCATCTAAAATGAGTACCCCATTCCTGCTTTTCCCCATATCCCTTGATTCCATTAGCCCTAAGAGCTATATCTAACTCTCTCTTGAAAACATCCAGTGGATTGGCCTCCACTGCCTTCTGTGGCAGAGATTTCCACAGATTCACAACTCTCTGGTGAAACAAGCAGGTCGATGGAGGGACAGTGGTGAGGGACAGTGGTGAGAATGATGGAGGAGCGGCATCAAGTTGCCCCTGGACTGACGGGGAGACAGTGCCAAAGGAGCAGCCAGGCCGATAGCAAACATCGCTGTGAGAGCACTGGGGCCAGCAGCACGACAGTGTTCACATTTTCGGGGGATTTCGGCAACATTTACATGCAGCTATATTCGAGGACAGTTTCATACAAGCAGAACAGCGGTGCAGCAGTCGAGTTTCTCCCGTTACAATGCCAGAGACCCCGGTTTGATCCTGACTGCAGGGCAGCATGGTGGCGCTGCAGTAGAGTTGTTGCCTTATAGCACTTTCAGCACCAGAGACGCGGGTTCGATCCCGACTACGGGTGCTGTTTGTACGGAGATTGTACGTTCCTCACCCACCTCCCCCCCCCCCCCGTGACCACGTGGGTTTTCTCTGGGATCTTTGGTTTCCTACCACATTCCAAGATGTGCAGGTTTGAAGGTTAATTGGCTCGGTATAAATGTAAATTGTCCCCGGTGAGTGGTTAATGTGTTAATGTGCGGAGATCGCTGGTCGGTGCAGGCTCGGTGGGCCGAAGGGCCTATTTCTGCACTGTATATCGAAACTAAACTAAACGTTGGGTGCAAGGTAGATGGCATGTTGGCCGATGTGCTTTAGGACGGTGAGCAATCTTTGAGAAACATTGATTGGCTTCAGCACAGATGAGTTCACACAATTTGGATTTGAATGCAAATATTTCCTTCATTTATGTGAACAGATGATTGAAGAATCATGACTGTCATACAACAAATGCCACCATGCAGATGCCAACCATTGCAGGCGACTCTTTTGCAACACTTGCAGTTTTTATCACCTCTCTTGAACACATACCTGTATTCCGAATGTAAGTTTAGGCTCGAGTTGAACCCAAAAGTTTTTTTCATTCCATTGAAAACAGCTCTTTAATAAAACCTGAACTGACACGTCACTCATTAGTCGGTTTCTATAGATATGCCTTCCCCCCCAAAACCAAAATAATAATTTCACCCACGGAGTTTCTAATATAATTTTTAAGACATCTCCTGTTTGCTGTGACAATTAAGGTTAGACACAGTGAAGGCTTAATGACATGTTTACATTCATTTCTGCTTGTTAAAATATTCAGATTCACTGGGGACAGATAGTGAAAAGCATCAACACCATCTGGAACCTCAGATAAATTCAATGCCCCAGGCACAAGTTATGGTGATGCATTCCTGACTTTTACATTGGGGGTGGGGGTCTTATAACCAACAATGTGCCATATTTGTATTGGTGAGGAACTGAGCACTAGTTTCAGCTGCATGTCCTGGATCAGTTATATTAGCCTGAGTTTACATGGTTCAGCTTAGGGTAAGGTTAAAATATCAGTCTGCTTGTGCAAAATGGGCAGGCGGAAACGGAATACTTTCCTTAATATCTCGTTCATGCTTTAAACTCAGCCGCCCGACCAGTCCTGTGCTTTCCTAATACTTCTCATCTTATAAAAATCAGAAGGGCTGAGCAAAACTAAAACACTGTTTGATGTTAATTTTAACAATTGAAACTAATTTTTAAAAGGTATTTTAAAAGATCGCTTGCAATCTCTCACTGGCTGCATCGCCAATGAATCACATTGATTCCCCCATTTCTGCTGTTGGTTGATCGTGGAGTTGTACAGAACAGAAGGTGACTCTTTGATCCGCCATATCCATGCCAGACTCCTTTCCTATCAACGTTAGTACTGTTTGTCCACGTTAGGTCCATCTCCTTGTATACCTTGCCTATTCGTTTTTTAAAAACATTCTGGCACGTTTATTAAGAAAATGTGCGCTAAAACAGTATTGAGTGTCCATTCAGCCCATCTATCTGTGAGCAATAGAATTTCCAGAGCCCTGTCTTTTCCATGCCTTAGTAAATTGATGTGATGTTCATAAATTGATCTTGGAAGAACTTACTGGTTTTTGAAATGTCTTTTAACTAAGCCAGGCCACATGACATTCTCTGCCATGTGTAGAACTGTAAATGCTGGTTTAAACTGAAGATAGACACAAAAAGATGGAGTAACACAGCGGATCAGGCAGCATGCCTGGAGAAAAGAATCAGGTCCTTTTTCCTATTCCTTTTCTCCAGAGATGCTGCCTGTCCCACTGTGTTACTACAGCTTTTTGTGCCCATCTGACGTTCTCCATTGCTTTGTGCCCGTGGGCAGCTTGTTGTGCTCCCGTCCGTGCCCCCCCCCCCCTCTCCTCACCACACAATCCTGCTGCAGTGCAAAGGGCAACATCACGAGCAGGCTTCATTTCCCAGGACCCATTTGGCTCCTCAGTGTGAGCAGCAACCACCCACCATCACTACACAAGGAGTTGCCATGGAAACTGTGAGCAGAGTAGCTTCCCACCAATGCAGTAAAGCATCAACATGGTAAAACGAACAACTCTCTGCGTTGAGAAAGCTGCCTGAACCTCTCCTCGAATGGCCCCTAACACAACTCTCTCTCCCAACCACTGCATAAAATAGTTTAAAATTCCAGAGCTTAAAGATGACCAAAAGTTGGGACTCCAACATTGTACACCAACCAAAACACCCAGGAATGTATCTTGCAAGGGCGGGCAATGTTACTGAGAGAGTTAATAGTGGTTCAAAATTACTAGGTGACTTGATAGAGTGAATAATAAGAATGCTGCAATGAAGGATATGAGACTAGAGTGGATGGGCATCTTGGTTGGCATAGACAAGTTGGGCTGTATGATTCTATGAGAGACCGGCAACTAGAAGGTGTACAGATGTGTCAAATGGCTATAAAACCAGTTGGGGAGTTTTTAAATTCAGTAAGCTATTGTGATTGCCAATGTACCAACTGCCCAGCTGGTGGAAGCAAAGTCAACAATTACAAAACCATTAACACCTGAATGTGCCGCGTATGAGGAAGGGGTCAAGGAATTTCCGTAAGAAGCCAGACATTGTGCGGTCCCCATATGAGTTCCCATCGTTGCAGGTGGGATCTGGAGAGAGTGAGTGAAGTTGAAGGGTATCTGTTTGAGATAAGGATGCGATCAGCCACTTCAAGGGCTGTGTTGGTGGAGAAGAAAGGACCTATTGCTCTCCCTGCCCTTGATGTCAACTACTTTATACGGTACCTCCTGGAAAATCCCTCGGTGGGGATTGCTTTGACTGTGGACCAGAGGTCAAGCTCAGCAAAAGTAGCTCACAGCTCAAGATGCAGGTCAGCCATCACCTAGATGAATGGCAAAGCTGCGGCAGAGAACTCAATATCCTACTGTTCTCAAGCTACCAAATCCTAGAGTGAAAGTTAAAGCATCCAATTTTTAGGTTAAAGTCATTATCTGCAACTGCCAAATTAAACAGTAGTTGAATCACCTCAGGACAGTTACTAAGTGAATTTCACAAAGTTTCCATTTACCCAAGGTTTAATTATTTTAGTTGTTTTAAAGTTTTAGTTTTAGAGATAACTAGCGATCCCTGTACACTACCACTATTCGACACACGAGGAACATTTAACAAATTTTTACTGAAGCCAATTAACCTACAAACCTGTACGTCTTTGGAGTACATTATTTTATAGATTTTTCAGTAATGCAGGATAAAAACACAATCTTCTACGATCTACACAGATATTTAATCGTGGATGTAATCATATGTTGCCTTTCCGCTAACTGGTTAGCACGCAACAGAAGCTTTTCACTGTACCTCGGTGCAGGTGACAGTAAACTAAACTCAACTTAATATGCATAGAAAAGACAACCTGACATGGTTGAGGACATCTGCTTTTTTTATAAACGTTTCTTCTTCTCGATCCAGAAACCCCGTGAGTGCTCAAATGATGGGAGCTCTTCAGCTGGCAGCAAATCCTTCAGGTGCAAACCATTTGTTTGCTGGAGGAGACAACCTGTCAGTCAGTGGGCTGATTAACAGTGCAGCAGACAGCAGTCAGAGCGGTGATTTATGTGCTGCCGAGCTTGGCTCAGTATAAAGTGACTGCCCGAGCAAAGGGGTGACCTGTCGGCAGGCTGCCACAGATGCAGAACTACAACTTCACAGGACAAACTTCAGTGATTCAGCAGACAAAATGTGTAGGAAGGAACTGTAGATGCTGGTTTAAACCGAAGATAGACAAAAAAAAGGTGGAGTAACTCAGCTGGACTGCCAGCATCTCTGTAGAAAAGGATTACCGTATTTCCCAGCCATGATGACGCACCCCCAATTTAAGTTGCTACATTTTTTTAAAAAAGATGGCGGATCAAGGGTTTGGTTTAGTCCAGGGGTCGGCAACATCGCCTGCGTGCCCCGGGACCGGCTGCAGTTCCCCGATCCCTCGCGGCCCGGAACTAGCTGCAGTTCCCAGGTCACCTGCAACTGGCTGTAGCGCCCAGGTTGGCTGTGTGCCCGCAAATGACTGCAGTTCCCAGGTCGGCTCGCTTGCCCCAGGTCTGGCTGTAGTGCCCAGGTCGCCTGCCCCGGCATTAGTGGAGAGAGAGAGAGAGAGAGAGAGAGGGAGAGAGAGTGTGAGCCCGGGACGGAGCAGCCAGCTTTCCGCCCAATAGCTACCCGCCAACCACCACCTCCACCGGTTGCGCCTGTGCCGAAGGACACCGTGGCTGGCTGGCGGGCCGGCAGGTGAGGTGGCGGCCGGTTCAGCTGTCCGGTCCCGGCAGCCGCTCGCAGCAACCCGAGCTACTTCCCCTCCCGGCCGCGGCAGCGGTGAGTGAATGAGTTGCTGCCATGATCCCCGACCCCTCCTTCTCAACGCTCCTGCCCTCCCCGCAACTTTACCCCTGGCGGCCCAGCCAATTTGTGCAGCTCAGGCTGTGCTGATCCGGGCCAGACTCCCCACACGCTGTGAAAGGAACTCTCCCCTCTCCCTGCCCCCCACCTGTCCTTTTTCAGCTGCTTTCCCACTTTACAGCTGCTTCCCATCAGCTGTCAGTAATGAGGGAGACTCGGCTATCCCTCAGTACAGCATCATCGTTCTTGATGTTACTGCACTGAGGAATAGCCAAGTCTATCTTTCCTGGTTAACAACCTGACCTTCGGACTTCAAGACGCAGGTAAATTTTCGTGCCTTATTTTTGGGCAAAAAATAGCATCTTCATTGCCGGGAAATATGGTAGGTTCCTTTTCCTATTCATTTTCTCCACAGATGCTGCCTGAGCCGCTGAGTCGCTCCAGCTTTTTGTGTCTCTGGAGAGAAGGAATGGGTAATGTTTCGGGTTGAGTCCCCGCTTCAGGTTTGAGTCCTGACCAGAAACGTCATACTGCATTACATGCTGCCTGACCCGCTGAGTGACTCCAGCGTTTCATGTCTACCTTCAATGATTCAGCAGCTGCTTTACTCCAACTCCATCTGTATCTTCTTTCCAACTTTCCTATCCCCCTTTGAAACTAAAATATATTTTGTTTATTTCAATGCACCCCGTGGGATATTTCCACAGCATGTCATTTGTTAGAAAAAAAAGAGTAACAACATTTACATAAATGAATAATTTTGCTTTAAATCACCGTCACACTTTGATTTTAAAATTCTCACTTGTTTTCCAATCCCAGTGTGCACATTGTCGACTTCAGGAGGCACAGCACTGACTTAGCTCCCTTATACATCAACGGCGAGTGTGTGGAGGGGGTCCACACCTTCCGGTTTCTCGGCGCCCTCATCTCCGCTGACATCTCCTGGACAGATAACATCACAGCGGTCATCAAGCAGGCTCAGCAGCGGCTGCCCTTCCTGAGGGTCCTCAGGAAGCACAACCTGGACTCCAACCTGCTGCTGACCTTCTACCGCTCGTCCATTGAGAGCCTGTTGACATACTGCATTACAGCATGGTACGGCAGCTGCACCATGGCAGACAGGGAGAGGCTTCAGAGGGTAGTTAGGGCAGCACAGAAGATCATCAGCTGCCCTCTCCCCTCTCTGATGGATATTTACACCTCCCGCTGCCTCAGCAGGGCGAAGAACATTATCAAGGACAGCTCCCATCCTGCATTTGGCCTGTTCAACCTGCTGTCCTCAGGGAGGCGCTATAGGTGCATCAGCACAAGGACAAATAGACTCAAGAACAGTTTCTTTCCAAAACCCATTATCTCCCTGAACTCACAAATGCACTGACTTCACAGCCTAACCCCCGCACTTTCATCTATCCACCTACTGTAATTTGTACTGTAACTGTAATTTCCAATATGTGCAATAACCCATACTGGATATAGGAATCCTATTTATACATTCTATTATCCATTGTCTTTTATAGATATGTATATAGCGCCGCAGAAACTGTGCACCTTATTCCCCCCCCCCCCCCCCCCCCCTTTTTTGTTTTTACACTGAGCAGGAGCAGCTTTTAATCTCATTGTACATGTGTATAGTGACAATAAAAAGGCATTCTCATTCTCATTCTCATCTCTGTGACCACCTTCAGCCACGTGACAATCAAAGACATCTCTCCAGTTCTGGTGACTCGATATACTTCATTTATTTGGTCACACAACTGCAGATAGGGCTTTGGTTGCCAACATCTTGTGCTCTGCAGTTCACTCTCTGAAACATAGAACCTGCGACACGGAACAGTGCCAAACTTGGTGCCAGGTTAAAGCAATCTCGTCAGCCTGCACGTGATTCATCGCCCTCCATTCCCTTCCCTGCAGTTTTGCCATATTCCCTACAGGATTCTCCCCAAAACCTACCTCTTTGACCCTCAGTATCACAGGAGGTTTGCACATTAGATGGAGGCCATTTTAGTTTACTTTAGTGACACACTGTTGAAACAAGCCCTTCGGCCCACTGCGTCTGCACCGACCAGTGATAACCCCACTATCCAACACACTAGGGACATTTTAACAATTAACGGAAGCCAATTAACCTACAAACCTGTACGTCTTTGGAGTGTGGGAGAAAACCCACGTGGTCACAGAGAGAATGTACAAACTCCATACAGACAGCACCTGTAATTGTCCTGGCAAACATATGCACACTCCATCCAGCCCACCCAATTCCTCTGCCCCATCCTCACAGCCTTGAAATTGCTTCCAGATAATTAGTGAGCTCCATTTTGAATGCTATCTTTCTATCAATCTCAACTAGTGCCTCTGGAATTTCAGAACATATCCACTCGCTGAGTTAAAAGAGTTTCTCCTCGTGTTGCTCTCAGTTCCTTTGCCAATCCCTTGCTTTCAACATCCTCTCTTTCAGACAGTACCTCTGGGGCACACATACTGCCCGATCACCTGAGTTCCACCAGCAGTTTGTCTTTTGTTTAACTGCAATCTCTTGAGATTCCACTTCATCTACCCTGTCGATGTCCCTCGTGATTTTATACAGTTCCATCAGATCTCCTCACAATCACCCATGCTCTAAAGAGATCAGCCTGAGCTTCTCCTCTCCAACCAAAGTCGCTCATCTCTGGAATCACTTTGGAAAGCCTCTCCTGCACCTTCCCTAAGGCCTATCGTAATATGTGTGGCCCTGGACTGTGCACAGTACTTAGAAGGTAGCAGAACCAATGTCTTGTAGAAGGTCCATTATGACTTCATTGCCCTAGTCTTCTCTGCTAGTCTTTTGGATCCCATGGTTTATGAGCCACTTTAGCATTGACTTTTCTAACTTCAGGTAGCCCTTGCTTTCTCTCTCCATCCCCTTCCCAGTTCTCCCACTAGTCTTACTGTCTCCAGCTACATTCTATCTTTGTCCCACCCCCTCCCCTGACATCAGTCTGAAGAAGGGTCTCGACCCGAATCGTCGCCCATTCCTTCCCTCCAGAGATGCTGCCTCACCCGCTGAGTTACTCCGGCATTTTGCGTCTACCTTTGGCAACTTGCCCGCCACTTCCAATAAGTTTTGCCCATGGCTCCTTCTGTTGGTATAACCTTTTGAGAACTGCGTCCTGTAATTTACACTCTTTCCATTCTATCTACCAAAATGTAACACTTCACAGCATCAAATTCTGTTGGCCCCCTTTCCGACCATTCCCCCCATCCCCCCCCCCCCCCCCCCCCCCCCCCCCCCCCCCCCCCCCCCCCCCTTGAAGTCTATCACCTTCTCATTGTCATTACACTACAGAATTCTGGAGCATCCGTAGCTATGGCCAATGTGCCTTGCCTGTTGCTATGCACAATGCCAAACTTAAATTATACTATTATCCTTGCAGTGACCCCTGGGAAACTTCTCACCTGTCAGAAAAATAATCTTTGTAGATGGTTTATATATGCAACCAATAATATAGTTACAGTTTGGGCACCTTCTGCAGCGCGCAAGTTAAAGTGGCCCTCCCCGCAGGCCTTAGAATTTCACCACCACAGGCATGCAGAGTAGCATTGTCAGCAACCAGGGGCTCATTATTCCTTATCTTGTTGAAAAGATTTATTGTCAAAACGTTGACCTTCGCACCAGTGTCCAACTTTGCAAGGAAGGTTACATCATTGACAGTCACAGATACGGAGGGATCAGGACGTTGGCCAGGTGCCTGTAGGAGGGTAAACACATTTGAATCATAAACGGTTTATATATGCAACCAATAATATAGTTACCTCAGTACCATTAACCCCGCCTAGTTAACATCAATCATAACGCCTTCCCCTCCCTGGGTACAGTTCAGTAGAAGAATGTAGCCAGTGCTTGATGATGTATGTAATACCCTGTGCTATCATTAAAAGATGTTGCACACTTTAAGAGTTTGTGAATTGCTTATTTACATGGTGTCAGAAGTGGGATCTGCCAAAACGAGTTCTTAGCGTCTAGGACCGAAAAGACGGTGGCTTGCCCGACCTGAGCCGCCACGTCCTCAACATATTACATACATCATCAAGCACTGGCTACATTCTTCTACTGAACTGTACCCAGGGAGGGGAAGGCGATATGATTGATGTTAACTAGGCGGGGTTAATGGTACTGAGGTAACTATATTATTGGTTGCATATAAACCATCTACAATCTTCGCCATACTTTCTGCAATTTTCAATCCACGCTATTAGTCCTCCTTTTAGTTTTGATGGCAAGAATATTACCAGACATCTCTGATGAACTGCGAATCATCCACGTTAATACCTGTACTTCCCTTCAAATTGTTGACTAATTAATTAAAGCCCTCTAGTCTTTGACATTTCCATCCCTATAAAAAAAAATTCAGTTTGTCTATCCGATCTATGTCTCTCATAATTTTATTTACTTCTATCAAGTTTGCCCTCAGCCAGGGTTACTCCAGAAAAAAACAATCCATGTTTATCCAACCTCTCCATGTAGCTCTAATCCTGGTAAACCTCTTCGGTATCATCCCCAAAGACTCCACATACTATCCAGGAGCATCTCTGGAGAACATGGATAGGTGATGTTTGGGGTCGGGACCCTTCTTCACCAGATTCAAAAAGTCACCTATCCATGTTCTCCAGAGATGCTGCCTGACCCACTGAATTACTCCAGCACTTTGTGTCATTTAAAAAAAATATAAAGCAGCTTCTGCAGTTCCTTGTTTCTGCCCTTTGTTTCAACTTTACTCTGTCTTGCCATCCACAGACACTTTACCTCCACTAGCTTTCTTTCACTTTTAAGGCCGCCTCGAACTAATTGTTCTCAGATCAAGCTTTTATTGACATGTACATATTTTAAAAAAACCCTTCTTAATTTTGAGGAACAACTTTTGACTGCTTGCACACCTGTGAAGCATCTTTGAATTGTTAAAGAAGGAACTGCAGATGCTGGTAAAATCGAGGGTACACAAAATAGGGTTTTTGTCTGAAGATGGGTTTTGGCCCGAAACGTTGCATATCTCCTTCGCTCCATAGATGCTGCTTCACCCGCTGAATTTCGCCAGCATTTTGTGTACCCAAGCACCTTTGAATGTTTGACTACAAGATAGGTAGTATATAAAAAGAAGCTGTACTGATTTCAGCAGAGATTTTTGTTCATCCAGATGCATTACACAATGTTACTAGATTTTCTCTTGAAATGTATGGTGGATCTTTCATTGCACATAAACTGTATCTATATCTTGGAAATAGATTTAATAGTGAATACTTATGTTACATCAAGTCTTCTTTCAAATTGCATGTAATGCCATTATGGACGTCTCTCTTTGACCCTACACTGAGAAAGAGAATTCACGTGACTCTCCTGGTCTAACATGCTTCCATTGTAATGTGAATATCAACACCCATTACTCAGCAGTTGAACAAGTAGCTTTTAGTATATCACTGTCAAATGCATTTTAGCTTTTATTGTCCTTGTAAATACTGCACTGACTCCGTTTTCACCGCAAACTGCAGAATCCGGAGACTGAAGGTTTTCTTTGTTGGAAGAAGCTAGCAGTTATTTACAAAACAATAAGGGAAAAGGATTTTTACATTGCTGCAAGGGATAGTGAACAATCAGTATTGGTACCAAGCCCAGTGTATATTGCAAAGTATGTTTTATAGCTATGGGGAAAAGCCCTGTGAGGAACAGTCTGCAGTATTGTACAGTCTCTGGCAATTGTAAGCAATTCCGTTCACCAAACATCAGGTGGAACTGTTCAAACAATTAGAGACAAGCGAGGCCTGGTGAGGCTCCGTCAGCTTCTCAGTTAATGCTGCCGATAGTTGGCATTAGCAGCCCTTCCACTGGTGGGTCACATAACCACATCTCGCGAGCTGGGAGTTATCAGTATCTTTTGCAGTGTTATTAAAAACTTCCCCACCAAGCAGAAAGATTAGTAAAAAAGGACAGCACAGTGGCTTATTGCGCCAGAGACCCCAGTTCGATTCTGACTACGGGTGCTTGCCTGTATGGAGATTGTACATTCTCCCCATTACCTGCATGTTTTTTTCCCCAAGATCTTCGGTATGCTCTCACACTACAAAGACGTACAGGTTTGTCAATTAATTGGCTTCGTATGAATGGAAATTGTTCCTAGTGTGTGTAGGATAGTGCTAGTGTACGGAAGATCGCTGGTTGGTGCGGACTCGCTGGGCCAAAGGGCCTGTTTCCACGCTTTATTTCTAAACTAAACTAAAGGAACTACAGATGCTGGTTTACAAAATAAAAGGACACACAGTGCAGGAGTAACTCAGCAGGTCGGGTGGTCACGGTGGCGCAGCGGTAGAGTTGCTGCCTTAGAGTGAATGCAGCGCCGGAGACCCGGGTTCGATCCCGACTACGGGTGCTGTCTGTACGGAGTTTGTACGTTCTCTCCCCGTGATCTGCGTGGGTTTTCTCCGAGATCTTCGGTTTCCTCCCACACTCCAAAGACGTACAGGGTTGTAGGTTAATTGGCTTGGTAAAAGTAAAAATTGTCCCTTGTGGGTGTAGGATAGTGTTAATGTGCAGGGATCGCTGGTCGCCGTGGGCCGAAGGGCCTGTTTCCGTGCTGTATCTCTAAACTAAACTAAACTAAAAAAAAAGGCACCAAAAGGGAAGCAACCAACAATGAAGCTGGAAAGACCAAGGGGAAAGGTGGGAGTAATGCTCACACTCAATAGAGACAACTACATTGGATGAGTGAACCGATCCTATTTCACACATGCTGTCACATAGGGAGTCAATAGAAAATAAACTTTGACAAGTTGTAAAACCTAGTTGAAAGGCTTGAACTGTCCTGAAAGTGGTTTGTCATGAAAGGAGGATACAAGGAGCTGTAAGTCATGGCTTACAAAAAAAGACACAAAGTGCTGGAGTAACCCAGCAGGTCAGGCCGCATCTCTGCCTAAATGGAGAACTTTTAGATCACATTTTGGGTCGGGACCCTTCTTCAAACTGAAGCTGAAAGGTTTACCTGTTTCCGCTGGCTGAGGACAGACAAGGTGGATGTTAGGTACAAGTTTGTAAAGAGTTTTGGGGGCTGAGGGGGGGGAGGTAAACAATGGAAGAACGATGAAACAGAAATGTTTTCAAATAGGCTCTTGTGATCAAGGTTGAGAGGGTCTGGGGTGAGAATCCAGAGCGAGGAATGAGAGGGAAGGGTCCAGGTTAAAGTGGAGTTGAAGAGGAATTTCAAATGGTTGGGAATTGATGGAATTCTCTACTGCAGAGACTGGTGTTGTGTATATTCATGGCTGAGGTAGATGTTTGGAGTTTAGATGTGTAGAGGATCCTGGTGGAAAAGTGAGGTGAGGCCAAATTCAGATGGGTAATAATCTTATTGAAGGGCAGAGCTGCCTCACGGGCCTACTCTTGCTCCTTTTCTCTTCCAGCAGGAAGTTGATCACACAATTAAAGACAGTTTGAGAGCAGATCTAGAGGGACAGGGCATTGCTACCAAAAGGAAAGCAGCCAACGATGCAGTTGACGGGGGAAAAGGTGGGAGTTGCCCACACTCAACAGACAGAGGTGCAGCGGCATCAGTGAACCAGCCCTATGTCACAGAAGCCCATTACAGAGCAAGTCAATACCATGGAAACTTTGACAAGCTGTAAACCTGGCTCAAAGACTTAAACTGTCCTGAAAGAGATTTGTCATGAAAGGAGAATACAAGGAACTGTAGGTGCTAGTTTATGAAAAAAAAAGATGCAAAGTGCTGGAGTAACTCAGTGCTTCAGGCTGCATCTCCGGGGAACACGGATAGGTGAAGTTTCAGGTTGGGACCTTTTTCAGACTCCGAAGAAGGGTACCGATCCAAAACGTCATCCATCGATGTTCTCTAGATATGCTTAGTTTATTTTTTATCTAGTTTGGTATTGGGCTATCGTTGTCACATTATGAGATACCGAGAAACCATTAAAAGCTTTGCTTTACTTGCTATCCAAGTTAATAATACCATGCTAGAGGACATCAGGTAGTGCAAAAGAGAAAATTATCAGAGTGCAGAATATAATATTGCAGATGCAGAGAAGGGTGCTGATTAAAAAAAATGTAAGAGGAGCAACAAGATAGATTGGGAGATTGGGAATACATTTTCAGCATACAGTAGGAGAGGTCTGTTCAATAGGCAGATAGCAACAGGGAAAAAGCTGATACTGAATCTAGTGACACATGCTTTCAAGCTTGGAATCTTCTGCATGGCCGGGGGAAGGGAGGAGAGAATGACCAGAATGTGAGTAGTCCTTCAATATGGTGGCTGTTTTCCCGAGCCAGCGTGAAGTATAAATGGAATCAACTGGAGGAGAGGGCATCTTGTGTGATGGTCTGGACTTCATCCACAACTCTCTGCATCCAATGTGAAGGTCACTGCTCTCGTTATGTGATTATCATCACTGCCTCAGAGAGTATACATTAGCAACTTGAAACACATTTTGTTTTAATTTGAACTTTGTTTTCACGGTTCAGAAGGGGAAAAAATGGTTTATTCGTTAATTATTTCAGATGCGGGTATTGCCAGTGTTTAATGTTCAGCCTATACGGTCTTTAAGAAGCTAATGGCGAGCTAATAAAGGTTCTCCCTCTTACATAAGAGGCAGTGAGTAATGAAACACCAACAAACTTCAAGATCAGAATGATATGAGACTGAAGGAGAACCTGTAGGTGGAGGTTCTCCCATGTGCCTGAAGCCTTTGAGCCATGGATTAATGCTATTGTTTGAGCCAACATGGTTAAGTGGTGGCAGGTGTACTGGAGAAGGTGGGAGGTGTACAGATTCCATATGCCACCAGTTTGAAGAAGGGTCTCGACCCAAAACATCACCCATTTCTTCACTCCAGAGATGCTGCCTGTCCTGCTGAGGTACTCCAGCTTTCTATGTCTATCTCCAGCTGCTCTGCTCTGGGTGGTCCCAAGACTCTTGGATGTTGTTGGAGATGTGCTCATTCAGGCTAGAGGAAGGTTTTCCACCAAGATTCTGATTTGTACTCTGTGGATGGTGCAGATGCCGAGTCATTTATTCAAAGATGCACAGGTTTGATTAATGAATTCAAAAGTCAGATTCAGAAAAAAAAAAAAGAATTGTGTGAATCATCACCATATCCTGTGGTTTCTGGATTCCAAGAACACCTATCTAGTATTCAAAGGGTTTTGCAATCTCAGGGCGATATTAATTTAATATATACTGTAAAGACTGTAAAGCCTCCGACTGGAAGTCTGTGCAGAGAGTGGTGAGGACGGCTGAAAAAATCATCGGGACTTCTCTCCCCTCAATCGGGCACATTTTGCAACCAAACGTTGCATGTCTAAGGCCAGCGGTATTATAAAGGACCCCACACATCTCCATCACGGACTGTTCACTCTGCTGCCCTCGGGCAAAAGATATCGTAGCATAAGGAGCAGAACATCAAGGTTCTGCAACTGCTTCTTCACACGAGCCATCAGACTCCTGAATGCCATGTAATGGGCTGCCACCATTATCTATTTTATCCTTTTATCCATTTTATCCTTCTGTTTATTATCAGTTGCACTGTCTATCATAAGTGTGTCTCACCACACGTTTGTAGTGTGTAGATGAGACTTTGCCTTCATGACGACTGCGCTGTACATGCTACCAAAATTGCCAAGTGAATGCAACAGGTAGATTGCTGAGGGTGAGGTTAAGTTAGTTTATACCTCACCAGATCATTCGCTAGCCATTACAGGCCCAGGCTCATTTGCCAGGCCATCTGTTTAATTCCAATCTCCACACTCTGCTTCACATTCGCTATTTTGATTTGTTTACCAATTACACTGTAAAACAATGTCCTCGACCAAAGATAGACACAAAAAGCTGGAGTAACTCAACAAGACAGGCAGCGTCTCTGGAGGGACAGAATGGGTGACGTTTCGAGTCGAGTCCTAGACCATTCACATCTTAAACTTTTTTGCAATCAACGAACAAGAATTTAAAACCCAGAGAATAACTGTAATGATATAACTTTGGTATCATATTACTTCAGCGGGGGCGGGGTTGAGGGGGGGGGGGGGGGGGGATGGAGTATCAGGGGATCAGCTGCTCAATACTGGTCACCCACAATACCCATGTGATCATCTTTTCTGACAGTTAAGAGTCACAGAGTGATACAATGTGAAAACAGGCGCTTCGGCCCAACTTGCCCACACCGGCCAACATGTCCCAGCTACACGAGGCACGAATTCTACTGAGCATGGGAGTTCAACTCAGACCTGGTCACATCAGTATTGGAGGTGGGCCAGGATCTGGCCTTCAGTAGCAGGAAGGCTGCTAATCCGTCCTTCCTGTCCCTTTAACGAGGGTGATTGGGGTTCCTCCACTCATGGCCAAACTTAGCTGCCTCAGTGCAGACAGGACTCAAAGCTTATCCATGATTCTTATTCTTATTTATACGTAGGGGTAATGAGGATGAGACACCAGAGAGCTCAACTATGAAATTTTAATTAGATAAATAATAATAACTCATTGTTTCAACACTGCAGTCAAATCCATTGTCTTAATTCTGACCCTGGTAATACAGTCACCTGCACCTGCCTCTTGCATTATCATTTCCCTTATAAACCGAAACACAGAGGTACCCGCAGAATAAAACGTAAGAACATCTCTTCAGTTTAACTTGAATTCTGTGAGGTTTAAATCCATATCATCTTCTTCTGTAAGTCGAAGCAGTGAATTATAACTAATTTGTGAGGCTCTTTGCCAGTAATCACTTTTCTCTCTTAGGGCCACAAGTCCCGTGTCAATGCAGAAATTCGCTGTGGCCTGGTTTGGCAGAGGGACGTGCAGTAATCTCGCTTTACTTTGATAAATAAGTTCCAATATACGAAACATTGATATTCCACGCACGAGCGCACAGTTTGTCGGGAAGTTGTCAGGGGAACTCTGTCAAGCCCCCAATGCAAGAGAGTTCTCTGCAGCTGTCTATACATACACCGAGGTTTTCTTGATTGCCTTTGAAAGAAAGATGTTTGCTGATCTGAAGCAAAATGGAGCTGGTGCCTACAAAGCCACAGAAGCGTTGCCTCCATAGTCTTCCTTTGATTAAATCTTTCAAAAATATTTTTTTAACTTTGATTCCGATGTAGAAATGAAAGAGCTGTCCATGCGGTCCTACTTATGTGCCAATCTGCGTGAAAATTGTTCTCTGCCCTCCTGCACATCAGTTTATCATTGAATTTTATGCTGCCAACAGTTTTTCAAATTATTCTGATTGTTTTATTTCCTCCATTTTGCTTTTCTTTAGTTAATGCTGATCTTCCTCACTTCTTTCCTATTTAAGTCTGAATTTTATTTTATTTTTCTTGACAAAGCAATGCAAACAAAAACAAAAAAAAAATCACCGCTGGCTCTGTTTAGTGCCACAGCCGTTCAAAGATAAGAATCAACTGATTAATTCAGAGCCTTCTAACACGAATAAATACTCGCTGCAGCTGTGGGGACTGTACCTTTAGACAGAACTACGGCAAACATGCTGCTCAGCTGCAAACAACACGGAGTGTGTGCTGCGTTAATGGGACCATTTTCAGGAAAATAGAACAGGAAATTGTTGACATTCTCAGCTCAGATTCTGTTTTGCTTTTATTTTTTCTTCTTTACTTTAGGGGGGTTTTGTTTCTTCCTTTTTTCCTTTTATCTTTGTGTTTTTTTTCTACATATATAAGTTTTCCTTTAAACATTTAACTATATTTACATAGAGACCAGGAGGTTTATATTCAATTATATTTTGACACTGGACTCATATTGAGGTTATACCTGTTATTAATGTAATCCTGATCCCTACGTATCAATATCATTGTTACGTTTATCATTATTCGTTTTGCTTTGTTTTTGTTTTTTAGAAAAAAGAAACTAATAAAAAGATTAATACAATTTGTTTCCGTGTAGAGAGTAGCCAGATTCTGTCGTCGAATACGGTCATAATTTTACCCATCCGACACCAGAGGGGAGCCAACATATATCTTCCCCTGCAACCGCAGGAGATGCAACACCTGTCCCTATACCTCGTCCCTCGACTCTGTCCAGGGACCCTGACAGTCCTTTCAGGTTAGGCAGAGGTTCACTTGCACCTCCTCCAACCTCATCTGCTGTATCCGTTGTTCAAGGTGTATGGACTCTTAAACGTCGGTGAAACCAAACGTAGACTGGGTGATCGTTCGCTCAATCCGCCTGGACCTACCTGATCTTCCTGTTGCCAAACACTTTAATTCCCCTTCCTGTTACCACACTGATCTTTCTGTCCTAGCCCTCCTCCATTGCCAGAGTGAGGCCCAATTGCAAATTGGAGGAACAGCGTCTCATATTTCGCTTGGGCGGTTTACAACCCTGTCTATGGGTGTTAATTTATCTAACTTCACCCCTGCATCTTCTCTCTCTCCAGTAAAGAATTCCACAGATTCACTACCTGTAAGTCCGTTTCAATCCCAAGGGACTGCTTAAGAAGAGCAAATAGTGACTATTGTCCATCTCCTAGTTGTCTATATTGTCCCAAATGATCCTTCTCCACCCTGAGAATGTTGCATTCCCTCAAGGAGGCTTTGAGAACATCCTGAAGTATTTTTCTCCATCTACCCAGGGATCTACCATGGCAAAGTCTAGAATGGAGTATTTGTTGCCAGAGTCTGCTATTGGGCATATCAATTCCATTACGAGTGTGTGAACAATGTCCTGTCCAACTCAGAGGGCCAGCATTAATTGTTTCAATCGAAGACAGACACAAAAAGCTGGAGCAACTCAGCGGGACAGGCAGCATCTCTAGAGCAAAGGAAAGGGTGATGTTTCGCTTCAGACTGAAGAAGGGTCTTGACCCGAAACATCACCCATTCCTTCGCTCCAGAGATGCTGCCTGTCCCACTGAGTTACTCCAGCTTTTTGTGTCCATCTTCAGTTTAAACCAGCATCTGCAGTTCCTTTCCGCACATCAATTGTTTCAACATCAGGAATGCATGATCGTTAACCCAGACAATACCAGGAGCGTGTAAATATTAAACAACGCACCTTGTACTGTGACTCGGACCCACCATAAGAGGAGCGAGTGATTCACAATGTCAGCCTTCTGTTGAATCCTGCAGCATGAAAACACTCTGTCTTGTGGTAAGCAAAACTCCTCATGCAAAGGTATGGGTTTGAGGTGAAAGGAAGGAGTTTTTAAGATCTGAGGGGCAATATTTTCCCCCCCCCCAGTGAATGGTTGATATCTGGAATGTGGAAGTGGTGGAGTCTGATACAATCTGTGGAATTCTCTGCCTCAGAGGGCGGTGGAGGCAGGTTCTCTGGCTGTTTTCAAGAGAGAGCTAGATGGGGCTCTAAAAAATAGTGGAGTCAGGGGATATGGGGAGAAGGCAGGAACGGGGGTACTGATTGGAGAAGATCAGCCATGATCACATTGAATGGCGGTGCTGGCTCGAAGGGCCGAATGGCCTATTCCTGCACCTATTGTCTATTGTCTATAATCACCACATCCAAGAGCCATTTAGAAAGGTACTTAAATCAGCAAGGCATGGTATTAGATGAGGGTAGTGTAGGTGGGTGAAATGTCGGCATGAACCAAGGGGCCTGTTTTAGTGCTCTACAACTCTATGACTCTCAGCCTTGGAGCTTTCCCAGCCACCTGTCGGTGACAAGAGCGGGCAATATCACAGCAGTATCTAACCCACACCATTCTACTATTACTGCTGGCATGGTAACAACATCAGAAGTGTGAAACAGATGGCTGTAGAAATGGGTGCTAAACAAGTGTGAAGAGATTAAAGGATTAGCCCACCGGGCGAGCTGCATTCTTTGTCTGCTTCGTGAATCAACACTGCTCTCTTTATCAGATAGGCTTTATGAAAATGTTAAGCTCAGGCGCGACATGATGGGAAATTCAAACTGAGTATTCTGCTCATTTTCTGGTCATGTCAAGCCCAGGTGCTGAGTTCAAACCCAGCAGTGTATTTAGCTGGGCCTCGACAAGTTGCTGCCTCGTGCTGGCACCTTGCTCAATTACTCTTCCCTCCATCAAAAGGATAATGAGGCGTCTCGCTGTGCTGACTGCCCAGCTAATGACACGCAGGTAGCTGCTCGCTACCAGAGGGAGAAAGCCATTCACCTGTTGGCCATCCCATTCACCGCCTTAAACAAGCACTCCACACTGTGAGTGCTCTCCACCACATGACCTACAGGAACCCACCAACGTGTCTTCAGTAAGACACCGTGAACCCATGACCTCCACCGGCTGAAATTACAGCAACAGCAGATGTAACAAAACACTTTCAAATCGTGCGCTCGCCCAAGGAAGGATCGATTTCCGAAAATCAAAAAGCAGGGCAGGGCTTAAACAGTCTATGACAGGAGATGATGGTAGAGCAGAGGCCTTGGGGTACAATTACACAGTTCCCCGAAAGTGGTGATACAGGCGGACGTACCTTGAGTCTGAAGAAACGTCAACCATTCCGACTCTCCAGAGATGTTGCCCGTCCCGCTGAGTTACTCCAGCGTTTTGTGTCTGCCTTCAATACGGGTGGACAGGTCGGTGAGAAAGGCGCTTGGCACGCTTTCAGAAGTCAGATTGCAACTGTACAAATTATTGGTGACACCACACGTGTGACTATTGTGAAGTTCTGCTCGCCTTGCTCCGGGAAGGATATCATTATGGCTGGAAAGGGTGCGGAAAAGATTCCCGAAGATGGGACCAGGACTGGAGCGCTTGAGCTATAAGGAGAGGCTGAATACAGTGGGAATTTTCTTCCCCCTGGAGCGTAAGTGGTTGAGATGTATAAAATCATGCGGGGTGTAGATAAGGAGATGGTCACAGTCATGTTTCCTAGGGTAAGGGAGTCTAAAAGAGAGGTTTACAGAGAGAGAGTAAAGATTTAGAAGGGACCTGAGGAGCAACGTTTTTCTACGTAGAGGGTATATGGAACAAGCTGCCAAGGAAGCTTTAGGTGTGGGTGCAATTACAATGTTTAAAATATATTTGCACATGTACATAGATAGGAAAGGTTTGGAGGGATGTGAGCCAAGTGCAGGCAGGTGGCACTAGTACAGATAGGCCCCTTGGCCGACATATATGCGTTGGGCCGAAGGACCTGCTTCCATTGGTTTATAACGTTTGTGACTCGATCATTATGACACTTGTGACTTAAAACTGGCAGCATCTGATCTTACAATCTGCATTGCCAGATGGTGGTGATTTCTCAGCAGAGGAATTTTCAATGACATGATCAATCAAAAATGTGTTTGTGTCAGCCAGAGAAAACTAAGCTGACAGACTTCACGGAACTGCTAAACCTCCATATCGTGCTCAAGAAGAAAGGCGTCTTGGAAGTTGACACAGAGCAACGTCAGGCCACTTGACCACAATGGGAAGCTACACACAGAGTGCTCCCTCACTGCAATTGTCACTTGAAACGACAAACGACCAGAGTCCAGAGCAGAACTCCTGGTACATTGAGATTCATTGACTACACCTGCAGGTTAAGACACTGTAACGTCGAAAAATACCCAACCTCTCCATTCAATGACATGACAGCTGACACAGGGTCTAATTACACACTCTGTTGCATCATTGTTGCATATTCAGATCCATTTGGAATATTGTGAGCTGTTTTGGGTCCCATATCTGAGGAAGAATGTGCTGGCATTGGAGAGAGTCCAAACGCGGTTTACGAGAACGATCCTGGGGGTGACTGGGTTAACACATGAGGAGCATTTGATGGCTCTGGGCCTGTACGCGCTGGAGTTTAGAAAGATGAGAGAGGAATCTCAATGAAACCTACAGAATAATGAAAGGCCTGGAGTAAAGAGGATGTTACCAGTAGTGGGAGAGTCTAGGGTGGTGAATCTGTGGAATTCATTGCCACAGACGGCTGTGGAGACCAAGGCATTGGGTATTTTTCAAAGCAGAGATTGACAGGTACTTGACGTAAGGGCATCAAAGGTTATGAGGAGAAAGCAGGAGAATGGGGTTGAGAGGGAAAAGTAGATCAGCCATAAACGAATGGCGGAGCAGTCTCAATGGGCTCAATGGCTAAATTCTGCTCCGAAGTCTTATGGTCATATGGTCATTGGTCTTAAAAGGCCTGGCACTGTTTTATATTCTGCTGTCAAGTCTTAAGGTCTCTAAACCAGTTTTCCCCAGTTCCACTTATAAGTAACAAACTAAGTCAATGGCTGAAAGACTCCAAGGAACAAAACCCACCGAGTTCCTCCAGCACTTTTTTTTTGCTCAAGATTCTGGCATCTGCAGTTTCTTATGTTTCCTGGTACTTGGAGCCTCTCTTTGTAATCTGTTGGAAATAGATTATCCATTAAATTAGAAACCTATCCCTTTCAGCATCTGCAGAAAACTGCAGATTTACACCAAAGATAGACACAAAATGTTGGAGTATCTCAGTGGGTCAGGCAGCATCTCTGGATCGAAGGAATGGGTGATGTTTCGGGTTGGAACTCTTCAGTCTGAAGGGTCTCGACCCAAAACATCACCCATTCCTTCTTAGTTGCTCCAGCATTTTGTGTCTATCTTTGGTGTAAACCAGCATCTGCAGTTCCTTCTTACACCGTTGATCCAGAGAGAGGGCCTCAAACTCCACCACCGAGATTAACACATTTAAATTCAAGATATCAAATAACTCTGGGATAAATCTCTGATGTGAGTGATGCTGACCATAAAACTACCCGACTGTGGGGCAAAAAAATATACGGGAACTAAGCCTGCAACATTGACCTGGTTTAGTCAGTAAATAACTTTCAATCCACCCTTGGAAATGGTCAAACAAATCATTGAGTCCCTGCAGAGCTAGAGATGGGAAATAAAGGCTGGCTTTTCCAACAATGCCTGCACATTATGAATGATGAAATGACCCTTGAAGCAAAGATAATATCCCAGTAATTCTCTACCTCTAAGTCTCCAGTCACTTCCTGGGGTGCAGAACCACCAATGCTCACAGCGTCACAGGCACAGACACAATTATTCCTGCAGATTGTAATCCCAGAACAGCAAAGAACAAGTGGGCAATATTTTGAAATGAAATATAAATGCTACGCACACAAACTCTTGTGGCAAATCACAAAAAACAATCAAATAAATCATGTCCATATTAAGAAAATATGGTTTACACAGTTTTCAAACTGAAACTGGAATAAGGTGTTCAACAAGCTGGTTACTCTGTAGGTCAAACGTGACTATTTGTGAAGGGTGTCTCTTCACCCGTCTGACTGTGAAATGCATTGTGACTCAGTGCATCGGGGGAGATGCTGGAATAATTGTTTTGCATTGCACGTTAGGAAGGCAATCTTGAAGTCTTGTGAATTTTTCATAATGTGTTGGCAGTTTTTCTCACGTGAGCAACGATTAGCAAGCCCTGCAAAGCTCCTCAGTATTTTTGTACAGATGAGCTTATAGAACACATTGGAACTGTATCAAATGATCAACATTCACGGCTAAGACATTGACTCTTTGTCAGTTTGCACAAAATCTTTGCATATTTCTGCCAATATGTTTGAAGCTCCCTGTTTATAAAAGGCATCCACAGTCACTCCCAGTTCCCCCCCCCCCCCCCCCCCCCCCAACTACCCCCCCCCCCTCCCTCCCTCCACGTCCCTCCAAATTGGGATTCAATGATAATAATTATCTTCTAAACTCAAGTATTGGTTTGAAATGGTACCGCTTAATTCCCCCTGACTATTTCTGTGAGCCAATTTACAGGGACCTGCCATTTATGGAGACGTTACCATGAAGGGTAAGATGCCCGAGATCTGCCTTGCCTTTGTCTATTGATATGGTCCAAAGAGGGCCTGCCCTGGTTTGAGTGGTAGGGGGTAGGAGGTTCCCCGGAAGTTTTTGTCAGTCTCCCTACTGGTCGAAAGTGGTTTCTGTTTTAAAAATCGGTCACTTTTTAGTTGAAGCCGGTTGCGATGCTAGTTGAAGGTGGTTGCCGGAGGACAAAAACCTCCGGGAACCGCACGGAAGCCTTGGGTGGGGCGCAAAGTCTCCAGAGGTTTCCGTTCAGGTTTCCTAAGTGGGACAGGGGCATAAGAGCACAGGAGGATGGGGGGGGGGGGGGTCATCTTATAGAGGTGTACAAGATCATGAGAGGAATAGATCGGGTAAATGCACAGAGTCTGTTGCCCAGCGTAGGGGAATCGAGAAACCAGAAAATATAGGTTTAAGTTGAGGGGGGAAAGATTTAATAGGTACCTGAGTGGCAATTTTCTTTTTACATAAAGGGTGGTAGGTGTATGGAATGAGGTAGTTCCTAACACGAGTGTCCTGTATTTAATTCTGCAGCAACCTATCCAATCTGGCTTCACCATGACCTCACGCTAACAAGTGGAAAGGTTAACTGAGAACAAGCAATAACTCGGGTATCGACGATGAAGTTCTCAAACTCAGAGGAGAGGAAATTAAATCGCAAATTAACCGACAAAAAGAAGCATTTTAAAGAAAGGAGACAAATCTGATTTATGTAAGCACAGAGTCTCACCTACTGACTGCCTGACGGGGAGGCCCTCACCAGAGTCCCTCTCACCTTCTTCCAGTGTCAGTCTTGCTGGACAAGTCTTCCTTCGTTATGTTTACAAAGCCCTTTAACGGGCTTGCCCCCACCTACATCAAAAGTCTGCTCACCCACCACACCACCTCCTCCAGGTCCCTCAGATCGGCCGGCTTGGGGTTGCTGAACATCCCGCGGTCTAGGCGTAAGCTCAGGGGCGACCGCTCCTTTGCGGTTGCAGCTCCTAAACTGTGGAACAGCGTCCCTCTTCCCATCAAAACTGCCCCCTCCATCGATTAAGTCGAGACTTAAAACTCATCTTTACTTTCTTGACATCCTCTGAGGGAGGGCTATATGTATGTATCGATGTATGTACTTAATCTGTGAACCACTGTTGTATAATGTTAGTACCTCCATCAATGTAAAGCTCTTTGGTCAACGAGAGTTGTTTTTTAAATGTGCTATAGAAATAAAAGTGACTTGACTTGTGTGACTTGACAATGTAGTTCCTTCCGATACAGCTGCTACCGCCCGCCGCCCCCTTTGCCAGTGTTGGCAGTTCGGGTTCACCAGTCTTCAGGATGTGCCACGGATCACTGGGCATTTTAAACCAGGGCACATCTCCAGCCACGAGACCAGAGCGCTGACAGTGCTGAAACATTTCAGGACGTAACTGGTCCAACTTTATCTCACTTTCTCAGTGAGAAAGAACATTCTCGAGAAAGAGCTGTCAAACATAAATGACCCAAAGTGGCTCTCATTCCCGGCTGGCCAAAGGAGGAAATGGATTAGAACAAAGGAGCATCACTTAAAGTGGCCTGAGAAATCCACAATACTGGTAAGTTGCTAAGCTGTTGACAACATGTGAACGGAAGGAGGCACTTAATGAAAAGCCAGAATCTCATCGTCACCTTGGACAATTGTGTGGGCAATTGGTCACTGTAGCAAATCTCTGCCAGAGAGCTTTGCAGGATGTTCTCAGCCCCCAGTGGACCTTTCCCCAGTAACATTCATTGCAAACATCAGACACAGGAGACCTGCGGCTTGATAAACCTCAGTTAATTCTCAGGCAAGCGATTAAAGTAGATTTTTACATTGACGTCAACTTCCTCTCGACTGCACTAACATTGAATCATATGTTTCAATATAGAAGATTAACTGATAATTGTTTCTGATTCAGAAAGAACCTTGAGGGATTTGAGGTTTATTTCTGATCCCCAACTTTTAAAATTGTTTTGCTGAAGGCCACATATTGCCATTCAGATTTTGGCTCGGTGTGCAGGGAGCTTCCCTGGTTTTCCCAATCAGATGCGTGTATGGTTTTACAACTCATCAGCAGCAAGGAGGGCAAGGTGCAGTGTCCATTCAACGCGACGCCACCTGGGGGAAATCAGTCACGATCATGAGAGGCCAGTGTCTGGGTTTGATTCTCGGGAGAAGATAGGCCAAGTGTCAGGGCAATCCACTCTTTACTTTACAGCTACCGTACAGAATCAGGGTCTTCAGCCCACTGAACCCATGGTGACCAGCGATCACCCCGTACACTAACTAGCACTCTCCTGCACTCTTGGGGACAATTTACAATTTTACCAAAGCCAATTAACCTCCAAAGACGTACAGTGTCTTTGGGAGTTTGGGAGGAAACCGGAGCACCCGGAGAAAACCCACGCGGTCACAGGGAGAACGTACAAACTCCGTACAGACAGCACCTGTAATTGAACCCCGGACTGTGGCGCTGCAAGGCAGCAACTCTACTGCTGCTCCACTTTACTCGTCAATATGCTTCTATTTGTCACCATACCTTGTTTGTTCAGTAAGATTTTGTTTACGTTTAGGTTTATTATAGTCACATGTACTGAGAGACAGTGAAAAGCTTTGTTTTGCATGGTATTCAATCAGATCAGGTATACTATGCATAGATACAATCAAGCCCAACGTATGTACAATGGGTAGAGCAAAGGGGAAGACACTAAGCGGGCAGCCTAGTTCGCAGCATTGTGGTGCACCAAATCCATGGAAAATGTCTAATGTTCGCGGTAACGTTGAATCAGACAATACCCGATCTTATCGAAGGACCATTCAGAAGCCTGATAATCGATGGGAAGAAGCTGCTCCCGAGTCTGGTGGTGCATGCTTTCAAGCTCACGTATCATGTGTCCAATGGGAGCAGGGAGAAGGAGGAATGACCGGGCTGTGACTCGTCTTTGATTGTGTTCGCTGCTTTTCCGAGGCATCATCAAGTGTAACTGGAATCAATGGGGCAGAGTCTGGTCTGTGTGATGGACTGGGCTACATCCACAGCTGTCTGCAATTTCTTGCGCTCTTGGGCAGAGCTGTTCCCAAACCAATCTGAGATGCAACCCAACAGTATGCTTATATGCTACATGTGTAGAAATACTGTACGTAAGCGCCATTGGAGACATGCATGTCTTGGTCAGTCTTCCTGAGTTAGTCTGAAGAAGGGTCTCAACCCGAAACGTCGGCCATTCCTTCACTCCAGAGATGCTGCCTGTCCCACTGAGTTACTCCAGTATTTTGTGTCTACCTGCATCTGCAGTTCTCTCCTTCCAAAAAAATTACATCTGCAGTTCTTTCCTGAGTTAGAAACCTGTTTGTTACTGAATGGTGGTGGTTGCGTGGGAACACTTTGCAATGCTGCAACATAAGGTGACGACGGCCTTCAGTTGCACAGAATTGCTCTATTAACCACTGGCCACATTCTTCAGTCGAAGTTGCGATCACTGTCGTACATAGCATTGTAAGGAATGATGATAAAGCACCCACACCAAAACCCTATACTTCCAGCGGCGGAAGTCCGCAGGAACTGGAGGACAGAGGTGTGTGGTGCGTCCGTCACCGTTCCCGTTGGAAACCAGCACCACTGCCTCGCTAATGTTTGCAACGAGGATGAATGGCAATGACAGGCCTTGGTTTTGCCCATCGGCGTGGAGGTGAATGGGTACTTTCCATGCCCTTTGAAAGTATTTTTGATAGGCAGTGAAGTATAAATATTTTTATATAGAAAGATAGGTTTTTGATTGGACAGGTGTGTTGGTTAATTGGCGTCTATAACCCCCCCCCCCCCCCCCCCCCCCCCCCCACGTTGCAGATGTGGATGAGGAAGTGGGATAACATGGAACAAGTGTGAACAGGAGACGGCATGGACTTGGATGGGCCAAAGTGCCTGCATCCAAGTTGTATCTTTAAGCTAAACAAATTCACATTTTTCTTCAATACTTTGATAATCAGTTTCCGATGAATTAAAATTTCTCTCTCTCATTATTGTCCTCGCTGTTGAAGCAAAGAGGTTATTCAGTTTCTCCTGCCGAGGCCTCCTGCAATATTACAGACCTCGGTCAAATTTCCCTCTTTGTTCCATGGATAACAATTTCAAACGAGACATTTTCTTTGCACAATTATAATTCGACAGCCTGGCAACGCCATCCTAAATCTCCTCTGCACCATTGCCGCCACTATCACACGGAATACCTTGTCTAGGCTCCTCTGACACTAGATAATGGTAGCAACATTTGATTATTGCAAGAGACAGTCCATGATTAGGTATGGGAATCCAATCTCTTTTTCGGGGTTGTTATACATTTCCTTCCTTTGTAACTGTGAAATATTTAGGGACTTCATCCAATGTGTGAGTTTTTCTATCAATTCAACTTGTGGTATCTGTTTTATAGAATGGCAATGTATAACAAATCCCCGCACATTAATATAAAAACAAATATGCACATCTGTTAGATTATGAATATGGCAATATTAAAAACCCTTCATTAGAAATTATGTATTAAATTAAATTCTGAGTGAATCAAATTCAAAAGATGCTTCCAGATGTAATCATCCGTCCTTAATTCCACCTAAGAGAATTCCAAAACTATGCATTCCACATACGGGTCAGTGAAAATTGTGTTGACTACTTTGTTTGTGGGTTGGTGGGCATCAAGATGTAGGCCTGGGAGTCTAGAGCATCAGAACATTCCATATTTCAGTTCAACAGATTTTGCCATCTAACCAATTTTGCTTAAAGCCATTCACCTGTCGAGTCCCAGTACAAGACCATGAAGACAGGGAGATCCAATTTCTGTAGACACCTTGTTATAGTACATGGAGACCTGATGAAAGGCGAGTGGATTTTCTTACCAGGACATTTCTTCAGCAATGAACTTCTTCTTGTCACTTGTCTTATTATAATCTGATTTGATGCACATTGTGTGCAATAGTCTAGAAACTGGTGCCATATGACCCACAGTACCCGATTAGAAATAATGGAAAGGTATTTGACTGTAACGTTTTAGAAATGTAATAATAATATACATCTAGTGGTTTCAGAGTGAAACTTTCACAGAGGCTAACCATTTATAGTGGTTCTATAATCCTTACGCCTGAGGAGAATATTTTTCAGTATTACTGCAATAATAAACAGTGCAAAACGAATATAATTACACATTAACCTTAGTTACAAACAGCTTGAAAAAATCAACATCGGATAGAAGGGATGAATTAACTATTCATTGGTTCATGGCTGTTGAACCAGATTTGATTTCACAAAGGTTTTACTTTCGAGCACAAAGGCTTCAGGGGATGTAATATATTTCATGTCCTTTTTGCCTGCCCCTGATCTGTAATTTTCACGCAGGAGTGACATTTTTTACTGTCTAAAATGAAGGCATTAGAGCTATTGTCCTTTTTTAGTTTTGCCGTTTGGAAATTAAAAACAATGCTTAATGCCTGTTGTGGGAATGTTTAACATTTGGTTTGCCCAACATAACTTACACAACATTTACAGTGGCCAGTGGGTAAGAATTTCTGCTTGATCCCCATTGGCATGTGAGGGAAAGTCCTGGCAACATCCTGTTGTGAGGAAGTAATAGCCCATTCACACAACTGTTAAGACAAACAACTGTTTTGGTAGATTTACTTACTTCCTCCCTGGTGCAAACACACCTAATAAAATGAGAAGAAAGACTTCACAGTGCAAGTGTCTGTGGATAATTTGAGCACCCTTCACAAAACACCCAATTTAAAAGTAGAACCATCATTCAGAGACTTGAAGACTTTGCCTTCCATCACAGTGAGGAGGTGTTTGGTGAACTCACTGTGGTGGATGTTAAATTTGTGTTTATTGTGTGTTTCTGTCATTTTTTTATTATATGTATGATTGCAGGGGACCGAAAGGTCAGAATGACAAATAAATTCAATTCAATACACCTAACTTCGCCGGTCGATGAGACGTGGGGGGACCGCCGTGAGAGGGAGGGGGAGAACGATGGTTAATTGGGAAGGGAGGGGGCATAACGATGGATAATAGGGGCCTGGCGTGGGGGAACCGATGTGTGGGGGGGAGGGGGGGGAGAGGAGGAAGAACAAAAGCATGCTGTGTAAATTTGCCTGCACTGTAGGTGGCTGCTATTTGTATCCCTTGGGTATGCAGCAAAGAATTTCACTGTGCCTCGACACAATGAAATATTCCATTCCATTCCACATCTCGCTGGATGCGTGATAAGACTGGGCTATGTCGGAAATTTAACTATGCTCATTACATCGAGGTTGTACTGCTATTATGGAAAGCTCTTCACATCCTTTCTTGATTGTCCAAAATGAATTTATGGCCTAGGGTATAACATCGGAAACATGGCAACCAAGTCAAGGAGCTCCAACAATGTAATGGCAAGGAGAACATAAGCAGATGGGATGGAGATACAAGCAAACTGCTGCAAGAACTCAGCAGGTCCAGCAGCATCTGTGGAGGGGAATGTAGGGCCCTGACCCTGTAACATTGACTGTCCGTTTCCCTCCACAGACGCCGCCTGACCCGCCGTGTTTCTCCAGCAGATTGTATAAACACATACTCTGTGCTGGTGGTTTAGAGCGCGTGTCAAATACTAACCAGGAAAGTGTCCAGTGTTTTTTTCCTTGAAACAGCACCATGAGATCTTCTAAACCTCCCTGAAGTAGCAAGCAGATCCCCCTTGGAACATCTTATCCAAAATACACCATCTCGGTCAATGCAACTACTCCCTTGAGCGTTCTGTGGCTTTTTATTGGTGTGACTCTGTGGCAAATGAAATTCCTCGTATGTTGCAAAACATACTTGGCTAATAAAGTATGATTATGATTATGATTGTTACTGCATTATAGTCAGCCTGACGGTTATGCTCCAATGTCTGGACTGGGACTAGGATCCATAACCTTTTGACTTAAGAGTTATGAGAGTACCAACATGTGGTAAAGCACACTCCAGTGACTGGATTCACTGCATTCTTATTCGGCAAGCAAGACTAAAATTTACCTTAGGTTTAATCAATTTTTTAATTAGTCCGGGTATCAGAGGTTACGGGGCGAAGGCCGGAGAAAGGGGTTGAGTGGGAAAGATAGATCAGCCATGATTGAATGGTGCAGCAGGCCCGATGGGCCGAACGGCCGAATTCTGCTCCTATGACTTATGAACTTATGAAGATTTGAAAATCACGGCACGATATAATAATATTTTCAACTTGTGTAGGAAGGAACTGCAGATGCTGGTTTATACCGAAGATAGATACAAAATGCTGGTGTAACTTAGCAGGTCGGACAGTACCTCGGGAGAAAAAGAATAGGTAACCTTTTTGTCCAAACCCTTCTTGAGCCAGTCTTACCTGAACCAGCACCAATTCTTTATTTTCCAGAGATGCTGCTGACCCTTTGAGTTACCAGCATTTTGTGTTGTTGTTTTCATCTATTTGGGTATCACCGTCACAACATCTCACCCACAGGCCACAGGTCAACATCCCACTAGTTACCCCTTCTTCCAGCCAATGCAATGTTCGGTTTCAGTGGGTCCAAGGAAGCACCACCCTTGGGCTTCCATCACAGCTGGAGTTGTTTACCTCCTTTAGTCTTTCTCCTCATGTTCTTCAAGGTTGTAAAACGCGAGCATAGCATAAGCTAATAACAGCATCCTGATTAGCTGTTCAGTCATTTTGACTTTGGCAATATCTGAGATTGAGTTATGGCTGAAAATTTAATCCACGCAATTAAAATAAAACAACCAAAACAGAGAGGAGGTTTGAGTGCAGAATACTCCCAAGTTTAGAAGTCAGTGGGGCCAATTCACTGGATGCATTCAAGTGAGAGTTAGATATAGCTTTTAGGGCTAATAGAATCATGGGATATGGGGAGAAAGCAGGAATGGAGTACTGATTTTGAAAGATCAGCCATGATCATATTGAATGGCGGTGCTGGCTCAAAGGGTTGAATGGCCTACTCCTGCACCTATTGTCTATGTTTCGATGTTTCTAAGAACTGGGATTTGAATTTTACATCTGCCAGCTGTGCTGAACACAGAAGGAAGGCCGTCCTGCAAACAGATTGTGCTGTTTATTGCAAGCAGTGCGCTGCAGCATATCAAGACAGTGGCACACATGAAGAAGCGAGCATCCACCCAAGTGACAACCCATCAGTGCCCCCAATGAGACCGATGACAGGACCTCTTCTGCTGCTCTTACACCTTCCTTCGCCTACGTGAAGGTATCACCGAGAGACGGAGCCTCAACCACCGCTGGATCTGCGCTGAGCAGCGGGCTTTCTGTCATCGAGTGCATTCCCCGTTACCTTCCTGCACTCGCTGGTTCTAATGATGATGCTAATTGCCAATTTATAAATTGCAGTTCACTCACCCTGACAACACGCCCAAAACAAGATTGAGCATGAAGAAAGATCCAATGACGATCAGAGGGATGAAATAGAGCCAGTTCCAGGTGTTCCCCGAGGCATCATTAGCCTGCCAAATAAATAACAGAGAGAGAACTCGAATGAAATGGGAGAACAGGCAAACGCGTCTGTGTAGACAGCTTATTTTGGCTGCACAATTAATTGCAGTAGTAAATAAGTTAAAAACATAGAAATGAATATGTACAAAATATTCTCCATTTGTCAGCTAAAACTATACACCCAACATTATTAGACATTGTTATGACTGAACAATTTGTATTTAACAAGCCATTAATTCTTTGCAACATCCAAAATTATTGGCATTCATTCCATAAATGCTGTGACTGAAATCCTTCAGTTCCTCTAATCCAAAATGTTCTTATCCTAAAAGCGGGTTTGAAGACTTGTGAGACCACGGCACATAACAGCGGGATATTGTTCATAACCATGTCCACACCCTCAACTATGCCTTCTCTTTACCGAGATATGTCACACGGAGCTTAAGAAATGGCGCAGAAGGCCACGAGCACCTTGAACTCCTGGCCCCCATTAGGATTAGGCTTTTCATACACGATCACAGCTGGGCTGTTAGGTGGCCTTGAGGTGATCCTGCCTGATGAACCTTGATTCTCCTGATCTCAGCCTAAAAGCCCTGTCCCACGGCACGAGTTCATTCAAAGAGTTCTCCCGAGTTTGCCCTGATTCGAACTCGGAGATTTACGGTAATGGCTGCTCATAGGTACTCGGGGCTCTCGTGGACATTTTTCTACATGTTGAAAAATCTTCACGAGTCTTCCCGAGCTTACCACGTTTCCTGAGTACCTGCCGTTAGCGTTACCAGCCGCTAAGAGACGCCCCCGAGCTCCGACGTACCAGCTACGTTCATTCTACGTGCTCACCACGAGTTTGACTTTTTTTTAAACTCGGGAGAGCACTTGAATGAACTCATGCAGTGGGACAGGGCTATTATCCCCATCTCATGGCTCTACAAACACAACGCTACTGGGTAGGCAGTTACAAAGATTCACAACCTTCGAGGAGAATAAATCCCATCTCATCCCAGTAGTAACCATCGAAACATAGACAATTGGTGCAGGAGTAGGTCATTCAGCCCATCGAGCCGTTCAATATGATCATGGCTGATCATCCAAAATCAATTCCTGATTCCGTTTGCCATTATTAAATGAACACTCTTTATTCCTGCCCGTGCCTTGAGCTCCAACCAGCAGAAACGTCCTCACGGAATCTATCCTGTCAAGCCCTATCAGAATCTCTGGGAAGATTTAGGTATTCCTCAAGGTGCGGACTCACCTTATACAGACATAGACACATGGAAAATATGTGCAAGATTAGGTCATTCGGCCCATCGATCTAGCACCGCCGTTCAACATGATCACGGCTGGTGATCCAAAATCAGTACGCTATTCCTGCTTTTTCCCCATATCCCTTGATTCTGTTAGCCCTAAGAGCCAAATCTAACTCTCTCTTGAAAACATGCAGTGAATTGGCCCCCACTGCCGTCAGTGGCAGAGAATTCCACAGACTCACAACTCTCTGGGTGAAAACGTTTTCCCTCAACTCAGTCGTAAATGGTCTTCCCCGAATTCTTAAACTTGGACCCCTGGTTCTGGATTCCCCCAACATCGGGAACATTTTTCCTGCATCTACCTTGTCCAATCCCTTAAGACTTTTATATGTTTCTATAAGATCCCCTCATCCTTCTAAATTCCAGTGAATGAAAGCCCAGTCGACCCATTATTTCATGCCTCGACCCATTGACCTATCATCGACCCATTCAGACGTTCATTTTAAACTTAATCACCCTTGCATCAAATGTCAATGTTCCCTTTACCTTTATTTAATGAGCCTTGGTGTTATGTATACCAGCATTATATAAATACCACCAGCAATGTGTCCTGGTCCAGACACATTAAAGCTATGGCCAAGAAAGCACGGCAACCAATTCCTCCATTCCTCACCAGGTGAAGGAAATTTGATGTGTCTCCAATGACACTTTCCCATTTCTACAGAAGTACATAGAAAGCATCGCAGCTTGGAACAGCAACTGCTATGTCCAAGACCATAAGAAATTGTAGAGTGTTGTGAATGCAGCCCAGTCCATCATGCATGCTAACTTTATCCAAATTGATTCCATCTACACTTCACACTGCCTCAAAAACAGCCAATATAATCAAAGAAGGCTCTCGACCCAAAACGTTACCCATTCCTTCTCTCTCGAGATGCTGCCTGACACGCTGAATTACTCCAGCTTTTTGTGCCTATCTTCGGTTTACACCAGCATCTGCAGTTCCTTCAAATAATCGAAGACCACTCACACTCGGATCATTCTTTCCTCTTCCTTCTCCCGTCAGACAAAGGCTACAAATGTTTGAAAGCACATGACACTAGATTCACGAACGGCTTATTACCTGCTATTATTTATCTCTCGTATGCTGAGGATGAATTTCTCAATCTCCCATTCTACCTCATTGCAGGCCTTGCACTTATTTTTACTTGCACTTTCTCTGTAACTGTACCGTTATAATCTCCTCAGCCAGATCTCTCCTGCGCCATTGTTTCAAGTCTCCGAATATTTTAATAATATTTTCTTACTCTTTCCATCAAAGATGATTCCCTACATTATACAGGCAATTTCCGTGTATAGAATGGGTTCCGATTATACAGACCTTTGTAAATCAAATGTTCCTATAAGTTGCAAAACAAAATTCACTCGATACGGTAACCTTATCTCTACAGAGTTTTAAAGAATGGCACTAAAGGCATGCAACACTCATAAGACAGAACAATTTCTAAAAATGGAGAGAGCAAACTAGTTCAGCCATTGGTAGAAGCAAACGTATGTTCACACTTAGGACTTCTGAATTTAATAATAATATAGGAGCTTGTATGTAGTTACAGTATGTCCATAAATTAGGCATTTTTAAGCCAGGGACGGCATGTACTGTATACACCACATTTTTACCCACTTGCCAAAGCTATCTTTATCCCTTTGCATGCATGCATCCATCCATCCATCCATGCATCCATCCATCCATCCATGCATCCATGCATCCATCCATCCATCCATCCATCCATCCATGCATCCATCCATGCATCCATCCATCCATCCATCCATCCATCCATCCATCCATGCATCCATCCATCCATGCATCCATGCATCCATCCATGCATCCATCCATCCATCCATCCATCCATCCATCCATCCATCCATCCATCCATCCATCCATCCATGCATCCATCCATCCATGCATCCATATCTTCTATCTATATCTACACTAATACTAAAACTCTCATCTTGTCCTCTTCCGGATTGCGTTGTTTTTAAATTTGCGTAAAAACGGTACACTATATCGCTAGGGTTTTTTCCGCCACCTTACTCACCGTTCTCCTCTGCTCCAAGCGCACCAAGTTTTGTTCCGATTGGTGAAATATTACAATAGTTATAGGATATTCGCCGGGACGGCGACGCCTCTTCCGGCACCCGCTGTCAATCATCGACTCCAAGAATAAAGTTAAAGGAGCAGCGTGATGGCTGTGTCCGTGGGCGGGGGCTGGCTGTGTTTGCGGGTGAGAGTTGGCTGTGTTCGGGGGTGGGCTGTGAGCATGACAGGCGCTAGGGTCGCGAGCTGCGGAGTGAGTCCGTAGCCGGGTCCTGGAGCCGGTGAGTGCAGTCGGAACCAGAGCTGGGGCCGGGAACCGGTGAGCCCACACACCCCCTCCCCCCCACACACACACCCCTCCCCCACACCCTATCCCCTCCCTCACAACCCCCCTCCCCCACTCACACACACCCTCCCCCACACACACACCCCTCCCCCACACACACACCCCCCTCCCCCACACACACACCCCTCCCCCACACACACACCCCTCCCCCCCCCACACACACACCCCTCTCCCCCACACACATCTCCACACACACACCCCTCCCCCACACACACCCCCTCCCCACACACACATCCCTCCCCACATCCCCCCTCCCCATTTTAATGTGTTGCAAATAATGGCTGAGGCATTCTGCTAGTCAAGCTTCTCAACCTGAAAATAATCTGTATATCCCAACACTCTGCTTTCAGCCAGTTAACCGGTGCTCTGTCAATACCGTCAACACCATACCTGTCATGAGGTCCCTATCTCATGTTACAACCATCATTGAATGGATTTTGAAATTCAAATCTACTACACTTACTAATTGTTCCTAATTTATCCTGTTGATTGCATCTCTAGGAAATCTAGCATATTTATCCAGCACAATATCTGAGGGTCTCGACCCGAAATGTCACCCCTTCCTTCAATCCAGAGATGCTGCCTCCCCCGCTGAGTTACTCCAGCATTTTGTGCCTATATATGATATGAAACTCTGTGAAACCATTTTCTTTTTTTTAGGTATATAGTAACTATTTTCATGGATACCAACATTTTCCAACACCTGATGCTGATAAACAGAGTGGAATACCGCTTGTTCCCCCTGCCCTCACTACTGTAAAGCAGTATTATATTTGCTGTTTTCCAATCTCATGGGACCTTTCAACAATCCAGTGAATTTTGGAAATACATCCACTTTCCGCAGACTCCTCTTTTCAAGAGGACAAAGGACAAGGGATATGTATTGTCACATACACCAATTGGTGCAGTGAAATTTGAGTTACTATGCAGCACACAAATAAGATAAACACAACACTATCGAATTTAACATAAAACATCCGAGAGAAGGCAGGTACGGGATACTGAGTTGGATGATCAGCCATGATCATATTGAATGGCGGTGCAGGCTCGAAGGGCTGAATGGCCTACTCCTGCACCTAATTTCTATGTTTCTATGTTTCTATCCCACACAGCGGATTCAACGTTTCCCACTGTGAGGGAAGGCAACAAAGTTCAGTCCTCTTCCTCTTGTTCGCCCGTGGTCTGGGCCTTTCGAGGCCTCCACAGTCACCGCAACGGCGGCCCGATGCTCCAGGCCCTCTCGCTGGGATGGTGAAACTCCGACATCGGAGCGGAAGAACACTCTCAGCGGCTTGGAGTTTCCGAATCGGCCGCTTCCTACCAGAGACCGCGGCGTCTGAAGTCCGCAGGTCCGAAGTTCGCTCTCATCAGCCTTAAGGGCCTGTCCCACCAGCATGCGACTCCGTGCGGTGAGCGCGACCTAACATGGTCGCTTGAGCCGTCCGGCGTCGCGGGGCTGGTCCCACTTCGATCGCCGGAGCCGTATGGAGTTGTGCGGGGCTGGTTCCGACATCGCGCAGGGCTCCGAAAAACTGACCGTGTTCAAAAATACCGCGCGGCAACGGCCTGTCGGCCCTCAGCCGCCTCGACGGATTACGCACCGCCTCGACATCATGCCTCCGTGACCCTCTCTCTGTGTGCCTCCGTGACCCTCTCTGTGTGCCTCCGTGACACTCTCTGTGTGCCTCCGTGACCCTCTCTGTGTGCCTCCGTGACCCTCTCTGTGTGCCTCCGTGACACTCTCTTTGTGCCTCCGTGGCCCTCTCTCTGTGTGTCCCTCTCTGTCCTTGTGAACTTACCGCGGACTTCGCTCCGACTTCGCGTCACTTCGCCACTCACCTGACCTCCGCGCGGCCCTGACCTCCGCGCGGCCCCCGCTGCCGGTTCGGTCGCGCTCGCCGCATGCAGGTGCATGCTCGTGGGACCGGCCCTGTACGAGGATCACTCGTGCTCCACGCCGCCCCCGCTTCCAGATTGGTCGCGCTTGCCGCATGCTCGTGGGACAGGCCCTTTAGCCTTATTAGTGCAAGAGTTAACAGATATCCATGGCTCTTGTTTACACCTCATATTTTTGCTGAATCATTTGTATGTTCCTGAATAATTGCAACCGTAGCCTTCAGACATTTAGTTTCTCCACAGTTGGGGAATGCCTTTCTACTTAAGGGAATCTTAGTTTTGTCCATTATCATCAATCCACATCCAGGCAATCTTGCCTTATCTTAAAACGTAATTGCATTGTCTCATTTAATGAGCTCCAGGGGCCTGTTGAAATCTACCATGTCAAGGCACATTTATTGTGTTAAAGTATTTCTACAAGTCCTGTGTTCCAATCTGAAATTAGTTGACCAACGTTTATTTTCTGCCGCATACATCAATTCACTACATTTTGTGCTCGAGTCTTGACCAAACTTAAAACTAAGGACTTTAAGGTTCATATTCCAAACTTACTATTTTTTTCTAAAGATCCACAGCCAACTTGGTAACCGAGTTGTTCCGTGAACCAACTAAAGTGGAATTGGACCACTCACGTACTGATCTGAACTACAATCAGTAGTGTTAGAATTGGCCTCAACAATCCATGGTGAATAAAACAAATTAAAGAAGGGTGGCTCGGAGGTGCAGCGGTAGAGTTGTTGCCTTACAGCACCAAAGACCTGGGTTCGATCCCGACTACGGGTGCTCGTCAGTACAGAGTTTGTGCGTTCTCCCCGTGACCTGCGGGGTTTTTTTTTTGAGATCTCCGGTTTCCTCCCACACTCCAAAGAAGTACAGGCTTGTAGGTTAATTGGCTTGGTAGAAATGTAAATTGTCCCCTAGTGTGTGAAGGATAATGTGCGGGGATCGCTGGTCGTTGCAGACTCAGTGGGCTAAAGGACGCGTTTCCACGCTGTATCTCCAAACTAAACTTCTCAGATAAGCCTTCTACATCTAATCTCTACTTGGCAATGCCTGTTGAAGAATGTTGGCAGGAGACAAGAACGGGACAGAGTGATTACAATGTGGATCATAAAAAACACAGATCTTTTAGTGCCTCAATACAATCCAATATTTGCATGTAACAAAATATTAAATGTTGTTAAAATCCTTTGCTCCAGACAATTCAGAATTGCAAAGACTGTGATTTTCATTCTAGGTCGTCCATGCTCCTGGCCCTGACCACATGGCATGGTGACCAGTGAAGGGCAATGCCACTGGTCAAGCTTTTCAGGGGTCTCCAGTATTGTGTCATGTTCATCATCTTTCAGTCACCACTCTCAGGCTACTGTGTGGCATCTCTTCACTGATTTCAGGCAGTCAGGGGATCTCCTGGTTTGCTATCATCCTGCCCCAACCCACCATCCTGTGACGCATGCCTGGCCCCTACCGTGCTGGACAATCTTGCATCTGAAATAACAATCCTCCAACACGCAGTGATCAGCAGATAGATCACTGGCCCACCTCCAGTCACATCACTGAAACCACAGCCTCCAGCCACTTTGTGACCATCACACTCCTGCCTCTGCTCCCCCCCCCCCCCCCCCCCCCCCCCCCCCCCCACCCCCCCCCCCCCCCCCCCACATCAACTCAGCTCATAACCGACCTGGATTCAAACTCAGAAGATCTGGACCCAGATCTGGATTCAGACCGCGATCTGAACTCAGACCCAAATCCAGAAGGGCTAGATCCAGTTCCAGACTAAACCCAAAATCATATCTAGACCCAGACCAGATCCAGATCCAACCTGGAAGATCAGGAATTGCACGTGGACTTTTCTCAAACACAGACCCGAAACCGTACGACCTGGCCCTGGATTAGACCCAGATCCAAGTCCGGTTGAGAGTCAGATCAGACCTAGAATTGGACCGGATCGAAACCCAGAATGTGGCAGTCCAGCAAGTACATCCATTCACCAGGCGTTTCACGTGTGAGCTCTAATGCTCATGAGCACTGCATTTCCTGATGACAGTCCCTTGAATAAATTCTTATTTGGCCCGCTGTCAAGTGGCTTACGAACGCACTTTGCAGATCCAATTAATTTCTGGCCAATTTTCAAATAACCGCACAGTTGATATGTAGCCACAATTGTTTTTGTGAAGGGACTGTAAAGATACTGTTGATCACCTCCTCTGTTGGACTCAGCCTCTTGGCTCAGTCATTGAATAACCTATCATGCATAAATATCTGCACATCCACTTACCTATTGAGTCAGGGAGTCAGTGCAACCCACCCATCATCCGCCAAACCTATTTTTATTTTACGCACATTCCCATCAACTCCACTCCAACACTCAACCCCACATTAGGGCAATTTAAAGCACTCAATAGTTATTGCATTGTTTCTCTGGGATCTGGGAGGAAACCTGAGCACCCGGGGGAAACCAACATGGTCGCAGGGAGAATGTGTAAACGGCAAACAGACAGCGCTGGAGGTCAGCACTGCAGCTAGTTATGATGAAATATACACTGTGGACATACTTTATACGAACCATTCCCCAACAGAAAGTTCCATCCTCAGATAAAGATTTATTTGTGAATCCTTCTTCATTACTGCTCATGAAACCTTGTATTAAAATACACAAATCATGAGCCACCACAGGCAGTGGACGGGTTTAATCGGTGAATGTCTCTGGCACGGAACCATCTTTTAATATTAAAATATATTTCATTCCAACACGGAGCTCATTTGTTGAAGAACCAGCAGTGTTCAGCTGGATGCTACAGACAAAAGCCATCACCACAGCACGAACATTTGGAGATTAAACACGCTGCTGATCTGATTCAGTTGCCGGAAAATATCCAGTGTCCGATGAACAATTTCAAGGAGGAGAAAATCCTTCAAGTGCGTCGGAGAATTTTCATTGTAAAACTCCAAACTTTTCCATTGATCTTTCAACACGCAATTATCTATTGAGTCATTGCATAAATGACTGATCATTTGCAGGAAGATGTGGTGCTGGCTCGAAGGGCCGAATGGCCTGCTCCTGGCCTGCACCTATTTTCTATGGCATCCACAACGTTTCAATGTGTAGGACAAAAGCAGCAAGCCGTTAGATTTCATCCATCAATCCCACCCTTCAGCCCTCATCACCAGGAGCATCACATTTGGTCCTGGGTCCCTCTGAGTCGTACAGTATGCGAACACGCCCATCAGACCCATCGCAATGCCAATCTGCGCTGTTCCCATTTTTTTTGCATTTGGGCCCAATCCCTCTATTCCATTCCAATTTGCTTCAGTCAGAGGCTGCGCATGTTGACTGACCACTGAAACTGTGATTGTCAGATTAGTAACAATCATTGCATCTGAGATGGATCAGCAACAGAAAAATGGTCCCTTATTGGGTCACCTTTTGCATGTTGTCTTAAATGCTGCTAAAACTGGGCCACTGGGGAGTAAATCAAATAGCCCTGGAAAGTGAGCACCAGGTGTGATTGAACAAGACCTTGACGGTCACGGTGCAGGACAAACACACATCTCATCGTCCAGATTTCATCTCCCAGCTGAAGCAAGCTGCGCTATTGACTGCACCGGCGCATACACACAGTGTGCCTGTCTGTGGCAGCGAGCACCAGTCCCAAGCCGGCAGAGACTGAGTGAAACCCAGGGAGGGGGCCACCTCATTGGGCGTCATCAGCGATGGGAGGCTTTGGAACTGTGGGACACAGCAACAGGCAAGGTCAGGAAGAAGGGTCTCGGCACGAAACGCCGCCGGTTCCTTCTCGCCAGAGATGTTGCCTCACCCGCTGAGTCACTCCAGCATTTTGGGTCTACCTTCAATTCAAACCAGCATCTGCTGTTCTTTCTTACACAGCAGGCAATGGGATATGTGTATGTGCTGCTGGATATGGGTAGTCCATGAGGTCTAGACAAGAGGGTAAGTGCACCAGGTCCAGGGTGGGGGAGGGGGAGGGAAGAAATTGTACTCAAGGTCAATATCGTGAGTGTAACTTTAAGGATACAAATATAGTGGCACTAAATATTTAATGGATGGACAAGGTGGTGAAGATGTCAAATCCCATATTCCAACACATGCCCCACAAGCCTTGCATTACATTCCGTGCAACACACTCCTGCCGTGCACCTAACAACAGTCACCATCATCACACCTTCGAAATAACATTAACCGGCCCCGGGAGATGCGACACATTGGGCATTACTCCAGCTATTCAGCCAAGGGGGGGGGGGGGGGGGGGTGGGGGGGGGGGGGGGGGGGGGGGTACGTCCTCCGGAAATCTCATGCAGGGCTGCACAGTGGTGCAGTAGTAGAGTTGCTGCTTCACAGCATCAGAGACTAGGGTTCGATCCAGACTCCAGGTGCTGTCTGTACACGGTTTGAACGTTCTCCCTGTGACAGTGTGGGCTTTCTCCGGGCGCTCCGGTTTCCTCCCACTCTCCAAAGACATGCAGGTTTGTGGGTTAATTGGCTTCGGTAAAATTGTTAATTGTTCCGAGTACACTGGACAGTGTCAGCGTATGAGGCGATTGCTGTGGATGAGCCAAAGGGCCTGTTTCCGCGCTGTAAAGATGCCACATGTCACTGACCCGATGCCCCCCCCCCCCTGCAGGTGAACCAGCATCACTAGAGCAAGTGAAGGAGGACGTGCCGACCACACCTGGAGAGGCAGCAGCGAAGGTGCTTTCTTACTCCCTACCACTCTATGATCCCGCTCAGTTCACAGTTCTGCTGGGATGCGTGCACCAGCTTTACACAGCCCCCCTCCCACACCCTGCCTTTGCTTCTACCTTTCATAGAAACATAGAAAAATAGGTGCAGGAGTAGGCCATTCACCCCTTCGAGCTGGCACTGCCATTCAATATGATCATGGCTGATCATCTAAAATCAGTACCCCGTTGCTGCTATTCCCCCCCCCATCCCTTGATTCCATTAGCCCAAAGACCAAAATCTAACTCTCTCTTGAAAACATCCAGTGAATTGGCCTCCACTCCCTTCTGTGGCAGACCTTCCTTGAGATTGTTCGCACCACACCAGCGGCCACTCAGCTTTCAGGATGAAGATGAAGATGGGATGACCCATCACATGATTTGCCTTGCAGAAGCTGCGCATGATGAGTCACTGAAACAGAGTTCCCAAGTTCCCCAAACAACTGCGTCAAAACCAGGAGGCAGCAGCCCTGTGGCACTTCACTGGTCACGACTGAAGGCTGCAAACACAGCAAAAGGAGTCATTATTTCTAGGTTGAAAAGTGGTACATGGGGGGGGTCTGAGCGCATGGCCATATCGAGCGGAAGGTTATAGTCTTATCTTGACTTGGGTGGCACAGTGGGTGCAGCAGTTAGTCGCTGCTGCCTCACTCTTGTCCAGTGGACTGGATCTCACTCTCGATTACTCTAGTTTCTTCCTGCGACCACGAGGGTGTCTCCAAATGGTCCTTATATCACCCATATCTTAAACATGTGCTGGGCAGTTACATGGATAGGAAATGTTCAGAGGGATATGGGCTAAACAAGGGAAATTGAGACTTGCGTAGATGGGGCATCTTGGTCAACATGGAGGAGTTGGGCAGAAGGGCCTCTTTCCATGCTGCATGACTCTATGACTCTAACTGTTTACAGTGAATTACCATTTAGAGGAGATAAGTAGCAAACAATTTACAGAGGAGTTGACGAGCATTTAAGAGAAAATACATTGCGGGCTTTAGGAAAATAATAACAGAGAATAGGACTGATGGGATTGCTCTATTAAGAGCTGCACAAGTTAATTTATATTGAATTATTCTACAAGTTAATGCAAGTATACAGAATTTATGTCAAAGAACTTGTGAGATATCACTTCAATAACTAGGCCACTGCTGTGTTTCAGCGATGAACTGAAGGTTTTTTATAAGGCCAAATGATTAAGTTGTTTGATGCATTTCATTCAGCAGTGTCAAGGAGTTATATTATTGTAACACATCAGACAAGTGAAATCCTGCGAGGAGTTTTTCCGGAGTATTGTAATCCAAGTGGGTGAATAATTAGGAGATTACGAGAAGATAAATCAAACATCTGAGGTTTCAGAGTTATGTACACAGAGGCTCCCCAGGTGAGAAACCACCTGACTTACAGAAGTCCAACTTGACCCGAAAATTCCCATGCATTTTTTTAAAGCACTTTACAAGGAAGTAACGATAATATGGTTCATGGCATTCATTAATAATTGAATACAGTCTATGTTCCATTATTTGAGGGTGATTATTCAATGAAATGTAAGCATCTGTGTGAGTGTAGCTGGAGTGATATGTGACACAAGGAACTGGAGATGCTAGTTTCCCAAAAAAAAAGACACAATGTGCCGGAGCAACTCAATGGGTCCGGCAGCATCTCTGAAGAACATGGCTAGGTGATGATTCAGGCCAGGAACCTCCTTCAGACTGATTATACTGCAGAAGGAGTAAGCTGGAAAAGAGGGGGGAGCAGGACAAAGCTCAACCAAAACGATCACCTATTCCTTTTCTCCAGAGATGCTGCCTGACCCGCTGAGTTACTCCAGCACTTTGTGGGTTTTTTTAAAGAGTGATATGATATTGGTTATTATAGAACACAGACATTTCCAGCCAACAGAAAAATCAACTAACAAGCAGTTCAGGAACGGAGCTGTTATGTAACCCTGTACATCCAATCAATAATCTGCCTTTAAACCGTGCAGGAAGCTAACGATTATTTTCACAGGCCTTTGCGAAATGCCCTGCTCCTCACGTGGCAAGTTTAGAATCAGAAGAGGTGGTGGATACTTCAATCCAGCAATGCATCTTGACGAGTGACTGGCTGCGTATCAGATTGAGAATGAGCTTTGCTTCTCTCAGCCCAACATTAGCACGTCATTACTCTAATGCTGAGGACAGAAGCGAGCGTTAAACTGCCTTCACGTTGTAGCCCACATTAATCTAACACAGCCACCGCCTCCATAAATCTTTCATGATTAAGTGCAAGGCTTTCAGAATCCATTCTCAGTGCCCGAACTGCCGGTCACATTAGCTCACATTTTCATCCAGCTCAATTATTACAGCAGCAGAATGACAGAGTATGGAAACCTAGAGACTCTGTTCTTTGACCCGCCGCCTCATTATTATCAAGCTGCAAAAATAAATAGCTCTTACAATGTCAATTCAAAATCCTACCTTGTTCATAATGGGCTTCTTTAAGCATCATTGGCCAGACTACACTTAGACGTGCCGTCCTAATTACACACAGTGCCAGCTTGGAGCCTTCCTTCCCCACACAGCGTTACGGTGGAACGGTGGGGCAGCGGTGGTTGCTGCCTTACAGCGCCAGAGATCTCAAGTTTGATCCTGACTACTGGTGCTGCCTGCATGGAGTTTGTACGTCCTCCCTGTGACTGCGTGGGTTTTTCCCGGGTGCTCTGGTTTGTAGGTTAATTGGCTTCGGTAAAAAATGGAAATTGTCCCTAGTGTGTGGGATAGTGCAAGTCGCTGGCTGGCGTGGACTCTGTGGGCCGAAGGGCCTGTTTCCGCGTTGTATCTCTGAAGTCTAAAGGTGTGGAACAGCTGCAAGCCCTGACCTGCCTGCAGATGTTTTGCCCTTTTCCAATGGGCAAAGTACTACCCCTGGCTCAACAATATGTGCTTCCTACCCACCTACTGGGGACTTACAGAGCATTTACCACACAAAACATGGCCAGTACATTTTAAATGAGTGAGCTTGGATTTGAAATATACCCATAAATCAAAACTATTGGAATGTTTTGCAATTGTAAATCTAATGCAGAATCTCCCTGCATTACGAATGACCTGACTTACAGAAATCCAGTTCTACACAAATTCTTCCACACATTTTTTGAAAAGCTTACAAGCAGGCAATAACAATGATAAAATGTTTCATTAATTTCATGAATAACTGGATACAGTTTTTTGGTTTAATCATCAGTGGCGTTCAAGTGATTATCAAGAATTTTACAAGTTTATGTGGAATGACATATGGGTCACCACAAAAATCGAACCATTAGACTGAGGAGCAAAATCAGGCCATTCGGCCCATCGAGTCCGTTCCACCATTCGATCATGGCTGGCCCATTCTCCTACCTTCCACCTGTATCCTTTGACGGCCTCTTACTAATCAAGAACCTGTCAATCTCTGCTTTCAAAATATCCAATGAGCTGTCCATCTGTGGCAATGAATTCTACAGATTCACCATCCTCTGGCTAAAGAAATTCCCTCTCATCTCTTTTCCATGATTAGACCTTACGGAGAAATTAACTTACGGACAGTTCTCAGGAAGAGGGGCCTTACGTAACCTGGGGAGTCCCTGAATCAGTTATACTGTAGCGTATAATTGCTTCTCATGAGAGAAAAAAAATTCCCAAAGGCAATGTAGAAAAATCCAACTAAAATATCTGCTTATATAACCTTAATTAAAAAGTTAAAAATCTTCATTTTTTTGCTGTCATCATTTGAAGCACTGCACAGTTACCCTCTAGGAGTTCAGCTGTCACAACATACACAGCAGAGCCTGAAATAATGTTGACAAATCAATTAATATCAGTGGCAAAGATAAGTGTGTGGTCTTTTAGTTTTTGACTGATGCTTTGAGTTCTCAGTACTGACACTCTCTGCAGGTAAAATGCATCTAAAGTAAAAAAAATGGTTAAATGCTACCAATAATATTATTTGATAAAACTGCACAACATTTCACATCATCAACCCACTTACTTGAACGTTCGAGTTGCTGAACCAATCTAAGATGCAACAGGTCAATATGCTCGAAGATAGATACAAAAAGCTGGAGGAACTCAGCGGGACAGGGGGCATCTCTGGAGAGAAGGAAATGTCACCCATTCCTTCTCTCCAGAGATGCTGCCTTTTCCACTGAGTTACTCCAGCATTTTGTGTCCATCTACGGTATAAACCAGTATCTGCAGTTATTTCTTACACAGAATATGCTTCCTAGCGTTCACTTGTATAAGGTCAGGAAACTATATGTCGACATTACAAATCTCCCCAATCTTCTATGTAGAGGCATTGGAGGGCTTTCTTTATTATGGTATCATTGTTCAGTGCCCAGGACTGATCTTAGACAAGAGACAATAGACAAAAGAAAATAGGTGCAGGAGTAGGCCATTCTGCCCTTTGGGCCAGCACCGCTATTCACTGTGATCATGGCTGATCATCCACAATCAGTATCCCGTTCCTGCCTTCTCTCCATATCCCTTGACTCCACTATCTTCCAGAGCTCTATCTAACTCTCCCTTGAAAGCATCCAGAGAATCGGCCTCCATTGCCTTCTGAGGCAGAGAATTCCACAGATTCACAACTGTCTGGGTGAAAAAGTTTTTCCTCGCCTCCGTTCTAAATGGCCTACCCATTATTCTTGAAATGTGGCCCTGGTTCTGCACTCCCCCAACATCGGGAACATGTTTCCTGTCTCTAGTGTGTCCAATCCCTTAATAATCTTATATGTTTCAATAAGATTCTCCTCTCATCCTTCTCAATTCCAGCGTATACAAGCCCAGTTGCTCTATTCTTTCAACATATGGCAGTCCAGCCATCCCGGGAATTAACCTCATGAACCTACTCTGCACTCCCTCAATAGCAAGAATGTCCTTTCTCAAATTTGGAGACCAAAACTGAATACAATACTCCAGGCGTGGTGTCACCAGGGCCCTGTACAACTGCAAAAGGACCTCTTTGCTCCTATACTCAACTCCTCTTGTTATGAAGGCCAACATACCATTAGCTTTCTTCACTGCCTGCTGTACCTGCATGCTTACTTTCAGCGACTGATGAACAAGGACCCCAAGATCTCATTGTACTTCCCCTTTTCCTAACGACACCATTCAGATAATAATCTGCCTTCCCATTCTTACCACCAAAGTAGATAACCTCACAATTATCCTCATTAAACTGTATCTGCCATGCATCTGCCCACTCACTCAACCTTTCCAAGTCACCCTGCATCCTCATGGCATCCTCACAGATCACACAGCCACCCATGTGTCATCTGTAAATTTGCTAAGGTTACTTTTAATCCCTTCATCTAAATCGTTAATGTATGTTGTCAAGAGCTGTGGTCCCAGCACCGAGCTTTGCGGTACCCCAGTAGTCACTGCCTGCCATTCTGAAAGGGACCCGTTAATCCTTACTCGTTGTTTCCTGTCTGCCAACCAATTTTCTATACATGTCAGTACCCTACCCCCAATAAAATGTGTTCCAATTTTGCACACTAATCTCCTATGTGGGACCTTATCAAAGGCTTTCTGAAAGTCCGGGTACACTCCATCCACTGGCTCTCCCTTGTCCATTTTCCTAGTTACATCCTCAAACAATTCCAGAATATTAGTCAAGCATGATTTCCCCTTCATAAATCCTTGCTTACTCGGACCTATCCTGTTACTGCTATCTAAATGTGCCGCTATTTCATATTTTTGACAGTGAGTAGACCCGGACAGGGACAGGGACAGGGCCACATGGACTCTCAAGACAGTCCATGCAAACCACTCACATTCCAACAAAGCCATTGCAATTGAGGGACTTTTCAGTCAGCTGACAGAAGGCTTTCCAGGCCCACATTGACTCTCAAGGCAATCCGTGCAAGTCAATGCTCAAAGATGGAGGGGGGTGTCCAAGGGCAAACAACCTGCAAGTTCTTTGGCCAATTAAAGATGCAACCAAATAAATCCTGCACAAGGGCGCTTGCTTGCTGGACTGTAACCATCGACAAGTCCAGAAAAGGGCAGGAGAAGAATGGGGTTGAGAGGGAGAGATAGATCAGCCATGATTGAATGGTGGAGTAGACTTGATGGGACAAAATGCTTAATTCTGCTCCTACGGTATAACACAACAGACAGCAGATGTAGGAATCTTGAGCAAAAAGCCAAACTGCTGGAGGAACTCAGTGGGTCAGACAGAATCTGTGGAGGAAAATTGATAGACAAGTGTTTCAGCCCGGGACCCTTATCCAGACTGAAATAATACGTCCTTATTCCCAACAAAATTCTTGACACGTCTTTCTGCACAGTTAAGACGCCTGGTAATTCTACCGGCATTGTATTTTTTCTTACACTAATCATGAGGACTAGTTGCTTCATTGAACTTTGCACACTTAACAATAGATTTTCTGGAGACGTAGTCTGTCACTTTTAATGGTTCACAAGTCACTCTCTCTGTTCACGAGGCTTGTATCGTCAAATTGGAGCATGTCTCAGATGTATCGTGGTGCCATTCAACTAGAGAAAGGATTTGAGAGTTATTATGCCAATCAGTTGTCAAGGATGTCCCGCTCATCACACACACACGCACGCACATAGACTTTTTCATTAAGCGGGTTACAAAGTGTTCTAGAGTGGGGCAAGGAACCTGTACTTGTAACATCAATCAATACACATTTTCTTGAGTTTATAGACAGGGGTTGTTACATATGCACGGAGCAAAGAACGGCCCAGGTAGACCGTGTATAAAATGAACCATGTTGAGATCGCGGGCGTCGTGGCCCCGTGAAACGAGCGAATGCGCGCACACTGTCTCAATACGGTACACGGATTATAATGGGTGACGTTTCGGATCAAGACCCTTCTTCAAGAAGGGTCTCGACCCAAAACCTCACCCATTCCTTCTCTCCAGAGATGCTGCGTAAACCCGCTGAGTTGCTCCAGCTTTTTGTGTCTATCTTTGGTTTAAACCAGCATCCTTCCTACACAGGGATTATCATTTATTTGATGGCTTCCTTTATGCAGCACAGAAGGCGCAGATTTGGTCAACCGTGTCTGTGCCGGGCGTTTTTAACGGCCATTCACTCCCCTGCCCTGTTCCCAGACAATTCCTTCCCATTTCCATCACCTTTTGAATATTTTGCCTCATCCGTATCCTCCCATTACTGATCCATCCACTTCTGCAAAACATCTAATTATTCTGAAATCCTCTTTTAAATCCTCTTCTAACCTTCTCTGCCCTAAAGAGAAGGCATTGTATTATTTTGTACCGTGAGAACAATATTCTATTAGAAGCAAGTGAAACACAAAAAGCATTATTCTACTCTTATTTAACCTGTCACCGTTCTTCATTCTAGCATTGAAAAATGCTACAATCAAGCTTGGTTTCTTTTTGCTTCTAACTGCTGAGATATTAAGAGCTATAAATCTATTTTTTTTAATATATCATGTGCTTATATTTGCCAAGGGCCAGGAAAATTTCATCAGTATTGTGAGTGAATACAAGGTGCAAAACGCAAGTGAATTTGCAGTTTGTTCTGGGTTCTATTTACTTCAGCAAATGGTAAAAAAGATATATCCAGGTGTGGACTCCTATATATCGGCGAGACCAAGCGCAGGCTCAGAGATCGTTTCGCTGAACACCTCCGCTCAGTCCGCCTAAACGTACATGATCTCTAAACACTTTAACTCCCCCTTCCATTCCCACATTGACCTTTCTGTCCTGGGCCTCTTCCATTATCAGAGTGAGGCCCAGCGCAAATTGGAGGAACAACACCTCATATTTTCGCTTGGGCAGCTTACACTCCAGCAGTATGAAAATTGACTTCTCTAATTTCAAGTAACCCTTACTTGCCCTCTCTCTCTCCATCCCACCCCCCTTCCCAGTTCTCTGGACAGTCTGACTGTACGCGATTACATTTTATCTCTGTTTGCTTTGTTGTTACCTTCTCCTCGCTAACAATGGTTGATTCTACATTGTCCTTGATCTCCATCCCCTTTGTCTCGTTTTCACATCTTACATATCCTTATCTCTGTATCTCCCTCTCCCCTGTCTCGGTCTGATGAAGGGCCTCCACACGAAACATCACCCATTCATTCTATCCTGAGATGCTGCCTGTTCAGCTGAGTTGCTCCAGCATTTTGTATCCATAGACAGGGGCTGCCAAATTTGGGTGAGAGAAATTGTGAGAGACCAAGCCCGAGGGAGAGTAGTGACCGAGGGGGGGAGGGTGCGGGAGGTTGTGGGAGGAGGGTGTGGGAGGAGGGGGGGAGGAGGGTGTCCCCCTTCCCACTGGTACGGAGATTTTGCATTTTTCAGCTTGAAATTGTGCAAACTGGTGCACATTGTTGCGAGTCTTTTAACTTACACTTGAACGCAATATTTATGCTTTAAATTGGATTAGCTATGAAAAAGGTTAGGCTAAATTACATTCCTAATTACCTTCCACAGTGGAGCCAGGCTCTGATCAACAGGTGCAGCACATGAATGATCAATGTATTAATGCATGGAAATCAGATTATAATCAAGCACTTGGTCCATGTTGGCCAACCTGGGTCTCACTGCACACCTGGTACTACTCCTGACCCTGACTCCAGTTGCATACCTACTCTCATTCCTGACCCTGAGTCCAGCCTTACACCTGGCTTCCTATTCTACCTGATCATAGCTGCTTACCTGCTTAGGTTCCCAGTGCTGAACGCTCCCATTGTCCCAGCTTTGACTGCACACCTAATACTATTTCAGACCATGACTCTGGGTGCACATTTGGCCTTGCTCCTAGCCCCTCTTCACTGACAATATATCTGGCCCACACATAAAGCCCCATACTGACCCCCTGGACTTAACCTATTACGTCCAATTCCACAGGTGCTTATCTAATGCAGTAATCTTTTATGGGGCACTTCACGGACCAAATTTTGTACAACAGAATTTGCTACATCCAATGGCTTCCTTGTTATCTAACATGCTATTTACTTTGTCATCAATTGGTTGAACACAATTTCTCATCCATAAAATTATACTCACTCAACTGTATAAGTATTCTGTTACCATTTCTTTCATTTTCCTAACAAACTGTCCTGAAGTCATTTTCACCCCCCAAAGTTTTCAGTATTTTGCTGTCAGCTGCGACTTTTCCGAAGTCCAATAACTATATATTTAAGCAATAATATTCTATTTAATGTGATTTTGAGAGTACATAATATTTTCTGTGGTATTCATAACACAACAATGATTAAAAAAATCTTAGTTTTGATTGCATGTAGACAAATGTGCTGGAGAAACTCAGCGGGTGCAGCAGCATCTATGGAGCGAAGGAAATAGGCAACGTTTCGGGCAAATTTTTGTTCCAATGCTCCCCATTCCCAATTACTTTTACATTGAAGTGATTGAAATCCAAGTGAAGTTAAAATGGCATCAGAAAAATAAAACCTCCGGAAAGCATGATATTCATTATGTGGTCGGTTGGAGTCAGTATCAGCACAATTACTATATTAAACTTTGAATCTTCAGATGTCCCAGTTCAAGCTAAAAAACTAAAGACAAATAATAACCTCTGCACACATTCCCCTGCTAGTATCTCTGTCATTTAAAATATGCCCCTTCTTTGAAACAGCTCTAAACCGCATCTGAATCAATTTCCATCTGATTACACTCCATGAGGATGTTCATCTACGTGCTCAATTAATAAAACAACAAGATTGGGGACATTTCTATTCAACCTGTCAAAGGAATTTGGGGGGTGAGGGGAGGTCAGTGAGGTAAACAAACATAATTGTTGAGTGGCAAATGACAATAGTGCTACCTTCCCAATATTTAACTGAAGGAAATAATGGGTTATCAGGGCTGTATTGTGTGACAGACAGCCTGACACCTTGCATGTCATTTTAATATTTCACTTATCCCATCCCCCTGGATATTCCGGATTAATACTAATTACAAATCAGGCTAATTACAAAACAGTAACATTAGCCAACTCCGAAACACAAAGCGCTGAGCATTGGGATCCAGACATCACGGACAACTGGCCTCAGTTCCCCGCTCACATCTGACAGTGCTCTCCATCTGAACTAGGGGCCGTGAGCGTTTTTGAAAGTGGGGGTGCTGAGCGATCACTGATCATTGACCTTGGGGGTACCTGGCGAGGGAGTGGAGCAACTGAGTGGGGGGAGGGTGTGGGACTTTTTGAAATTTGATGTATTGAAATCATGTTTTAGTGCATTGTAGCAGTATGATTTCAATGTATTTTGTTTGTATTTTTAAGAGGTAACTTTTTCAATGCAAAGGATGGTGGGTGTATGGAACAAGCTGCCAGAGGAGGTAGTTGAGGCAGGGACTATCCCGACATCTAAGAAACAGTTAGACTGATAGATGGATAGGACAGGTTTGGAGGGATATGGACCAAAAGCAGGTAGCGTAGCTGGGACATGTTGGCGGGTGTGGGCAAGTTGCGCAAAAAGGCCTGTTTTCACACTGTATCACTCTATGACCACATTATACCTCCACCAGGCATGAATGCTTCTAAATCAAGTGGTCGAGTTTTATTGCCATATACTCAAGCATAGAAACATAGAAAATAGGAGCAGGAATAGGCCATTCAGGCCTTTGAGCCAGCACTGCTATTCTGGCTGTTCATCTAGAATCAGTACCTCTTTCCTGTTTTTTCCCCATATCCATTGATTTCGCTAGCCCCAAGAGCTAAATATAACTCTCTCTTGAAAACATCCAGTGAATTGGCCTCCACTGCCTTCTGTGGCAGAGAATTCCACAGATTCACAACTCTCTGGGTGAAGAAAGTTTGTCCTCATCTCAGTCCTAACTGGCCTACCCCTTATTCTTAATCTGTGACCCCTGGTTCTGGACTCCCCCAACATCAGGAACATTTATCCTGCAGTTACAGTAGGTGAAAATCTAGCAGGCAAACAGGATTCTTTCTCCAACCACCCCCATTTGAAGGTCACTATCTTCCACCGCTTCTACCCAGTGCTTGGTACCTACTTCCAGCAGCCACTGGTTGTCCTCCAGGATGCACCGAACCGCAGCCTGGTCCTTGCCGGTCGCCAGGGCGAATTCGGCACAGAGGCTCTCACGGCCGCGGCGCAACGCTTCCGACGCCTCCGACGGCTCGGGACTCTTGCACTGAGACTGCTCCATGGCCGGAGCTGCAGCGAGCGGCTTGCCAGCCGGCAAACGCTCGCCAGCCTCTGCTCCCCATCTGCATCTACTCCCGCCGCCACTTCTGCTTCCATCCCTCCCTCAGCCCCGGCTCTCCAACACCCGCGGCCCATGCAGTTGATGTTAGTTTTGAAATTCTCATTGATCCCAGAATTTCTCACGACAAAGTGTGAGAAATTCTGTGAGCAATGTGAGAGCGTGAGAATTGGGCGAAATGCGTGATTCTCACGCTCAATATGTGAGAGTTGACAGCTCTGCTATAGACGAGGTCAACGAGATCAGCATAGACGAGTTGGGCTGAAGGGCAGGTTTCTATGCGGTATGACTCTATAAATGCTTCAATTCAATGTGACTCTGCTGTAACTCCAGCCATGCATTCCTGACCACAACCATTCACTGCATTAAAAAACCCGCTTCTCACGTTTTTGTTAGTTTATGGTGCATCACATCTTTTCTAATGCAGAAATTCAACAAACAGTAATTCACTTTCCAGTGCTCCATCTTTTGGAACTGTCTCTAGCCTTTACATCAGGGTAATTCAATCTAAAATATCTGAATTGCTCATTGGTGAATAAAAGGGCAATAAAATAAAATAAAATATTACTTTGGCCAAAGTTCAAGAAAGCAGCTGTGTGCTGTTCCTGAAATGTAACAAGTGGGAAATGATCGGATTACCAAATGAAAATGCAAAATAAAAATGAGCAGAACAGAGCTAAAACCATCCAAAAAATCAGCAGGCCTCCATCATCCGTGTGTTTCCAACAGTTCTGCTTTCCTCCTATGTACCCGCCAGAGCCAAGGTTCTCCACTCAGTCTTTAAACAATATCACAAAACAAAACAAAATTGTTGTTATAATTGGAACCCTTTCTGACTTTAGTGCACTCTCTGGGAAATTCCACTCCAGGTTAAAAAGAGAGGCTCTTCAATGTTACGGGAATCAAGAGACATGGGGCTGGTGGAGCAAAGTGCTGTTGAAGTAAAAACAAAAACACCTTATTATGATGTTATTAAATGATAGGGTAGGCAGAAGGGGCCGAATGGACTGCTCCTGTTCCACTTCTCGTGTTGCAAGGTACGCCACCTCTAACCTCATCCACAACCTCGCCGGCACAGTTCCAGAGAGATGGCAGCAATCTTATTACGACAATAACTATTCCAGCTTGTTGAATATTGGTCCATTTTTCTCCGCACAGAATGTTAATCTAAGGGTATTGTGTTGTGAGCTATCACTTGAAATGTTAAGAGAGTCAAGAGAGTCAGGAGTGTTTTATTGTCATATGTCCCAGAGAGAACAATGAACTTGTTACTTGCAACAGCACAGCGGAATATGTAAATATAATAAATTTTAAAAAATATATATAGGTATGTGTGTATATATACATACACATGCATAAGTATACATAGAAATCAAACAATCATAATCCAATAATCCAATTTAAACAAACAATCGCAATAATAGTCTATGCAATTCAGAGCATATTTGAGGTTTTCGTTGTGTAATAGCCTAATGGCTGTAGGGAAGTAGCTATTCCTGAACTTGGACGTTACAGTTTTCAGGCTCCTGTACTTTCCTCCTGATGGCAGGGGTGAAATGAGTGTCCGGTAACTGTTAAATGATGAATTCTCACAAGCTACAGAGGGATTCAACTCGTTTTCCAGCCTTCAACTCCACCACATTTAGTACCATCCCTACATGTTTGCTTGAATATTCAGCCACAAAAACAGGCTGCCAATTGAACTCTTTTTCCATGTACACAATAAGCACACGTCACAAAATGTGCCGCCTCACTGCAGAAACTACAAAGACGAGAGTGTGACCCACTTTCTCTTCTGTGGCATATACCCAGTGTCTGGAATAGGTAAGGAGCAGCATTAGTTGGCAGCTGGATGGGGTAGGTGTTACCAAAACCATTGTTTGTAGAAATGGTTTACTTTGTTGTATAGGTTTGGTATCATAAAAACATTTGAAGAACAATGAGCTAAGAAAAGAATGTAAAAATGATAATTTTTGGCCCGTTATCCTGTTTCAATAGAAGTCACCAGCTAGGGTCTGGAACCCCAGTAGAGTAGTGGACGAACCCACACGATACTCCATGAAACTCTCTATTCCACTCTCATTCATTTGTTATTCGACTTTCCCCATGCATCTACATACCAATCCATCCAGTGGAAGTATTGTGTTTGGATATGCTTTCAGTCCAAACACAATAACCTGCAGTCAATATTGCGTCCTGGTGTTGTGTGTCCTTGTTGCTCCCTTTGCTCTCTCCCCCTCCCTCCTCCCTTCCCTCCACTCTCCAACTCTCCCCACTCACTCCCCCGCAGGAACCTGAAAACTGTAACGTCCAGGTTCAGGAATAGCTTCTTCCCTACAGCCATTAGGCTATTAAACATCTCCCCCATCTTTGCACATCCCTCATTCTGGACATTTCCACTAAATAATTTAATTTAATGTTTGTGCAATGTTACATATGTGCTGTGCAATAACTGGTCGCTTAAATGTCATTATTATTATAATGCACATGGTAGGTAATGCCTTGTAATTGTACCTTTTGACTGGTGGCAGACCAATTTCCCTCTGGGATAAAGAAAGAGGTATCGTAGTGTATCGTATCGTAGCAATGGGAATAAGCATGGTTTGAAAGTAGGAAGTAGGCCTTTTTTGGGGAACCTTCCAATCCATGCCCAATAGCTACAGAAGGAGCACTGAGATGTACACTGCGCACTGCCAAACAATATGGAAGAAATCCCAGTGCTCAACATCTCTCCACTATCCCACACCATCTTTCATCTGTTGCGTTACCAACATATGGTGTGGGAGCAATAGTAAGTCCTTTTAACTTGAAGACTCCAGTCAGGATCTCAAGCCAACACTGACCTTGTCTCAGCACCGCAGCTTGTGAAAGAGATAATGACCCAATATAGTTGGCAGTTCATTTTTGAGAACTGCATTTGTTAAACCCATTGAACTGGTGCCGCTAAACTATTATTCACATTGTTGAAGTCTGAGAGTAAAACTGAATTATGGGCCTCTCGTTGACAAGAGATCTTCAAGTCATATTTTCACTATGGCAACGAGCCTCTCTGAATCTTTGAAGACCTTTTCCTGCCGCTGCAGCTCTTGAGATTAGAGTACATTGAAGATTAGCAGTTCGCCTTCAAACAAGTGAAGTTTGCACACAAAGGATTCGCCACTATCAGCCCCGCTAGAGTGCGTTCACACACACATTCACAGGACGGCGCAGTGGCAGAGTTGCTGCCTTACAGCGCCAGAGACCCGTGTTCAATCCTGACTACGGGGGCTGTCCGTACGGCGTTTGTACGTTCTCACCGTGACCTGCGTGGTTTTTCTCCGGGAGCTCTGGTTTCCTCCCACACACCAAAGACGTACAGGTTTGTGGGTTGATTGACTTTGTAAATTGTAACTTGTCCCTAGTGCATTGGATAGTACTAGTGCGCAGGGCGATGGCTGGTCGGCACGGACACGGTGGGCCGATGGGCCTGGTTTCCCCGCTGTATCTCCAAAACTGAAACATTCTGAAAGGTCTGTTTAAATATTGAGATTACTGCACATAAATGCTGTCTCTGATTTCTGAGTCAGTACCACACTGAATCATTTATAACCAGTCTGTAGACTTCATCAAGATTACAGAACATCTGTTGATTGGAATCACATCTTTTTTTGATGGTAGAATAACTCAGTAGTGGCAAATCCACCAAGGAAATACTCTAATGTACGGGAAACATCCCACACAAGAGGATTCCACAATTCCAAGCCAGGTTTTTCTGCCTCAATTAAGCCATCAATAGCACGTGAGTCACAACTTATTAAACACAGTAATACATATATTAACCAACAGATCTACGGCTCATTTGAAAGCAATACCAGAACTGGTCCTGCCCTGTTAATAATGTAGCTCCACAGATATTGCTAATAATTGGCTCTCTTCAATCATTTTAAAATATTGTCTTGAATAATTAATTTACTTTCTTCACTCATTTATGAGTCTTCCCTCTCAGGAGAGTTGCAAATGTACTAGTTTTAAGACCTCGTCATTCGGATAAATTATTTAAAAGCCAAATTCAGAATGGCTAAAACTGTCCATTCATGGGCAAGTAATTAAGCTTTGCTGGAACTTTTTAACACATTGGATAGGGAGACCAAAACTACTTGAATGTAAGACTTTCCTCAATCTCTCTTGTTGCACCTATTGACCAAAAGCTCCTCGCTGGGGTGAATGCAACTTCCAGGCAAACTGGAGACTGTTCAACCTCTGTCATTTCCACTTCGGAATCAAGATTGCCCCAGGTTTGCTCATCGGACAGCAGCACACACACAGACAACATTTGAGTAGGGCTGCATTTAAGGGCATTATGTGCAGTACCGGTGGCTCCATTACAAGAGAACGTGAAGGCTTTGGAAAGGGTGCAGAAAATGTTTACCAGAATGCTGCCCAGACTAGAGGCAATCAAGAGTGGTTGCACAAACTTGGATTATTTTTTTCAAATATTAGAGTTGAGAGGAGACCTAATAGAAGTATGTAAAATTATGGGAGGCATAGATAGGTAAGTCAGAACCTTGTACCCAGGGTGGAAATGTCAAAGACTAGAGGGCATAGCTTGAAGGTGAGATGGGCAAAGTTTAAGGCAGATGTGTAGGACAAGTCTTGCTTACATAGAGAGCGGTGTGTGCGTGGAATATTGCTGCCAGGGATATTGATGGATGCAGATATGATCATGGCATTTAAGAGAATTATAGACTGGCTCATGGTATCAGAATCATAAGAATTATATGCAGGCAGAGATTAGTTTAATTTGACATTGTGTTCGGGACAGTTTAGTTTATAGATACAGTGTGGAAACAAACCCTTAGCCCCATCGAGTCTGTGCCAGCCAGCTATACACTAGTTCTATCCTACACACCAGGGACTCTTCATAGAACCAAATTAACCTGCAAAACTGCACGTCTTTGGAATATGGTGGAAACCAGAGCACCCGGAAAAGACCCACACGGTCACAGGGAAAACGTACAAACTCTGTGCAGACAACACCCATAGACAGCATCAGATTCGGGTCTCTGGCGCCGCAAGGCAGCATCTCTACCGCTGCGCCATTACGCCAGACTAGGTTCTCGTGGGCCAAAGGGCCTGTTCCTCTGTTGTACTGTTCTATAACGTTCAACATCCTTTAGTTTAGATGTACCATCTGCTCTCACCCTGAGGACTTGGCACGATGGCGCAGCGGTAGAGTTGCACCCTTACAGCGCCGGAGACACGGGTTCGATCCTGACTGCGGGTGCTGTCTGTACGGAGTTTGTACGTTCTCCCCGTGACCTGCGTGGGTTTCCTCCCACACTCCAAAGACGTACAGGTCTGTAGGTTAATTGGCTTGGTAAATGTAAAAATTGTCCCTAGTGTGTGTGTAGGGTAGTGTTAACGTGCCGGGATCGCTGGTCGGCGAGGACCCGATTGGGCCGAAGGGCCTGTGTCAGCGCAGCATCTCTAAACTAAACTAAAGTAAACTTCCCAATCACCTCAGATCAAGATCACCTTCTGCACCTAACGTCCCCCTTCCCTTCATGGGGCGAAGATTGGCTTTAACATGTGCTGGCCCCACCTGGAGCATCCACCAGTAATCACTGCAGCTGGTGGTGGCTGGCTGTATCATCATCATCCAACAGCACTAAATTGGCCAGTGATCTGCATTCAACGGAACAGGTGCATGTTAATTGAGTGTTGTAATCTCCCCGACTGTTTACAGGAGCCATTAAATGGAAATCTGCAGAATTGTGACTATTTCCTATTATGTGGTATTATATGCCTAGCGTGAATAATGATTTTCATTTATATAATAAAAGGTGTACAGAAGGAAATATCTCAGGTATACAATAGTGCTGATTGTTGCAATTGAAAATAGCAATTTCTTAATTTGAAAAAATAGCATTATGCGGAAGAATATGAACTTGCATTATTGGGAACATTAAAAGTGATTATGTGAATCTTTGTTAATCTCAATGTGCAAGTCTTTGTTCAGTTTTGATTAAATCTTCAGGACATTTATTCGGTTTGATACAAGGAACAGACCACGCCTGGCCAGGCCGACCTTGCGATGCCGCCAGGACAACGGGCCTTCATGGTCACAAAGCTGTGAGTCTGTGGAATATCACACGGCGAGTTGTGAGTCTGTGGAATATCACACGGAGAGTTGTGAGTCTGTGGAATATCACACAGAGAGTTGTGAGTCTGTGGAATATCACACAGAGAGTTGTGAGTCTGTGGAATATCACACAGAGAGTTGTGAGTCTGTGGAATATCACACGGAGAGTTGTGAGTCTGTGGAATATCACACGGAGAGTTGTGAGTGTGGAATATCACACAGAGAGTTGTGAGTCTGTGGAATATCACACGGAGAGTTGTGAGTCTGTGGAATATCACACAGAGAGTTGTGAGTCTGTGGAATTCTCTGACTCAGAGGGCGGTAGAGGCCGGTTCTCTGGATACTTTCAAGAGAGAGCTAGATAGGGCCCTTAATGATAGCGGAGTCAGGGGATATGGGGAGAAGGCAGGAACGGGGTACTGATTGGGGATGATCAGCCATGATCACATTGAATGACGGTGCTGGCTCGAAGGGCCGAATGGCCTACTCCTGCACCTATTGTCTATTGTCAGGTCAAGAACCCTGTGCTTACAACAAATGGAACTTGAAAATTGTACCACGAACTGGCGACTATACCTCTACACTGTCTGTATGTGTGATGCTTATCTAAGATGTATCTAAGTGCTTATGTGTAGTGGTACTTGAACTGAACTGTATACAAACATGAATTTCACTGCACCTCGGAACATGTGACAAATAAGGTACCATTGTACCGATTGTAAGGCACAGCACAACTGAAAGGCTTGAGAGTGCACGTGGAGAGGATGGTTCCAGCAGTGTGAGAGTATAGGACTAGAGGTCATAGCCTCAGAATTAAAGGACGTTCCTTTAGGAAGGGGATTCTTTCATCAGAGGATGGTGAATCTGTGGAACTCTTTGCCACAGAAGGCTGTGGAGGCCAAGTCAATGGATATTTTTAGGGCAGAGATAGATAGATTCTTGAATAGCATGGGTGTCAGAGGTTATGGGGAGAAGGCAGAAGAATGGGCCGAATGGGCCAAATTGGCCTAATGGGCCACTTGATGGGCCGAATGGCCTAATTCTGCTCCTACACTGATGACAATGAAAGAGATGGGAGGCAACATCGTTTTGGAGAATGATTAAGGAAATACGTCATCAGTCAGCTCACTAGGATAGGTACACTGGGAAGCCAAAATCGGTAGACATTCTCTGTTGGGAATCTGTTGTACAGGATAAATTAGATCCCCTAGTCCATGACATATTAGTTTAGAGAAACAGCATGGAGACAGGCCTTTTGGCCCTCTGGGTCCTCGACGACCACTGAACACGAGTTCTATGTTAACCCACTTTCTCATCCATGCCCTACACACTAGCGTCCATTTTACAGAAGCCAGTTAACCTACAACCCTGCACGTCTTTGGGATGTGTAAGGACACTGGAACGCCCAGTGGAAACAATAAATCGATCACTATTACCGTGATGATAGTACTTAATCAATAAATCATTTCCCCTCCTCTTTTACCCACTTGTCTACGTCCTGCAATACCTGTACTCCGGTAGATTTAACTTCCATTTCTGTCCTTCCCTTGGCCTGGTTTTGTAACTGCGACAACGTCTCAATCACATGAACCTATCCACGCCCTGAGTTTTTCTTCTTACCCATCAGGACTCTTGTAATAAAATAAATGCTATTAAATTTAACAGTCCTGCCTTGCTCCCTGCGTTGCTTCTGCTTATCCTTCTGAACTTGCTTTCATTGCCATCTACACCAACTTCCAGCCTCTCACCTGCCTCGCTCCTGCATTTGATCCCGTCCCCCTGACAATCTAGTTTACACTCTCCTCGAGTCGCACCGGCAAACCTGCCCGCCAAGATAATGGTTCAGGTGCAACCCATCCCTCTTGTTTTAGTTCAGTTTCGAGATGCAGCGCAGAAACAGGCCCTTCGGCCCACCGGGTCCCTGCCGACCAGTGATCCCCGCACATTAACCTAAACCCGCTAGGGACAATTTTTACATTTACAAAGCCAATTAATCTACAAACCTGTACGCTTTGGAGTGCGGAAAAACCGGAAGGAAACCAGACAGCACCGTATTCAGGATCGAACCCGGGTCTCCGGCGCTGCATTCGCAGCAAGCCACCGTGACCGTACAGGTCACCTCGTTCTTACGAAAAGATTCCAATGATCCAAAAATTTGAATCCTGCCCCCAACACCAACTTCTCAGCCAAGCATCCACCTGTACTATCTAGCTGTTCTTACCCTCACTAGCACGTGGCATCAGGAACAATCTGCAGATGATTACACTTGCGGTCCTGCTTTTTAACCTTTAGGCCTTTACTCCCTGTATTACCTCTGCAGGACCTCGTCCCTTTCCTACCTTTATCATTTGTACCAATATGCACAACGACTTCCGGCTGCTCACCCTCACCCTTGGGAATATTCTGCAGCCCTTCAGTGGCATCCTGGACCCTGGCATCAAGGAGGCAACGCACTGTCCTTAAGTCTCCTTTGTTGCCATAGAAACTCTTGTCTGGTCCCCTAACAATCGAGCCTCCTATCATGTTTAAGAAGGAACTGCAGATGCTGGAAAATCGAAGGTAGACAAAAATGCTGGAGAAACTCAGCGGGTGAGGCAGAGTGTATGGAGCGAAGGAAATAGGCAACGTTTCGGGTCGAGACCCTTCTTCAGACTTCATAACAATTGAGCCTCCTATCATTATCGTTCTGCCCACTAGGCCTCAGAGCCAGGTCCGACACCACAGAGCTTAACGACGCGATACCATACGACAGAACTTTATTTATCCCAGGACGGGAATTGATCTGCCAACAGTCATAAAAAACACAAAATACATGAAACATTAAATTAAAGTGACGGGTGGAAAGGCTTGGGGGTTGACACTTAATGTTGCTGCTCTCGCCTGCCCGGTCAACCTCTGCCCATTCACCCCCGACCCATCAATACCCCCAACCCGCACACGCCCCCTCCCAGCTCCCTAACAGTATCCAAGGGAGCATACATTTTGTTGAGGGGGATAGATGCAAAAAGCTGGAGTAACTCAGCGGGACAGGCAGCATCTCTGGAGAGAAGGAATGGGTGATGTTTCGAATTGAGACCCTTCTTCAGACTTGTTGTTGGGGGGGATGGGCACAGGGGATTGATTCCTGCATTTGTTGGCCTATTCCCTCTCTGGTGGTCAGCCCTCTACTTTCTGCTCACACCCTAGTTTACCCACCTTACAGTAACCCCTCTCTATGGCATCCTTAGTGTCCTGGATGATCATCCAGCTGCTGCTCCCATTGTCCGAGCAGGGTCTGTAAGAAGCTGCAGCTGGTAGACGTCCCTTCTACAGGTGTGTTCGGGGGGGGGGGAGGCACTAAGTCTCCCTGACTTCCCGCACTCTGCAAGAGGTGCACATCGCTGCCTGGGCAACCATCTATACTGCTCCAGACAAAGCAAGATTTATGCAAGAAAGAAAACTCAGGTTGCACCTTATAACACCCTCACCCTTTTCCTGAAGCCTCTCAAACCAAAGCCTCACACTTCCTCTCCGCAAAGCACTTCAACTCCTCATAGCCACTCCCAACAGGCCACTCCGTTGTAAGGTCATAAGGGATAGGAGTAGAAATAGGCAATTCGGCCCATTAAGTCTACTCCGCCATTTAATCATGGCTGATCTATCTCTCCCTCCTAACTCCATTCTCCTGCATTCTCCCTATGACACCTGTACTAATCAAGAATCTATCTATTTCAGCCTTATAAATATCCACTGACTTGGCCTCCGCAGCCTTGTGCGGCAAAGAATTCCACAGATTCACCCCCCTCTGACTAAATACATTTCTCTTCACCTCCTTCCTAAAAGAAGGTAATTTAATTCTGAGGCTATGACCTCTAGTCCTGGACTCTCCCACCAGTGGAAACATCCTCTCCACATCCACTCTATCTAAACCTTTCTCTATTCTGTGTGTTTCAATGAGGTCCACCCAGCAAGTACAGGCCCAGTGCCGAAAACGCTCATCATAGGTCAACCTACAAATTCCTGGGATCATTCTTGTAAACTTGCATCGTGGGACAGGCCCTTAGACCTAAAGCTGCCATCAGGCAACTTACCATCCTACCACAACTAGAGAGCAGTCCTAAACTGCTATCCACCTCATTGGAGGCCCTCGGACTATCTTTGATCAGACTTTATCTAGCACTAAACGTTATTCACTTTATTCCCTTTATCATATGCAACATTAGCATGCAACGTAAGCTGTTCTCTGTACCTCGGTACACGTGACAATAAAATAAACTGAACTAATGAGCAAAACCATACAGTTGCCAACCACCATTGACTGACGTAAAGTGCGTCAAGCTCTGAATGAATGTGAAGAAACAGCCTGGTCAAATAAATGAATCATTTGAATACTTCCAATAAAATTATTGGCATTAAATGAAAGTAGAAGCCAATGCTACAAAACTCAGCTAATCTCACCCACCTATTGCCCAAAGTAAAAGGTTACAAAGCAACAGATGTCCCTGGTTAATCCATTAAGATAGAATCTGAAATCTGATCCACCATGAATGCTCAGGCATAGAATGGGCAGCCAATTTAGATATAAACATCGGGCTTCCGGTTAACACTAAAAATAAAAAAAAGAGTCAAGAGTGTTTCCTTGTCATATGTTCCATAATGAAAGAATGAAATTCTTGCTTGCAGCAGCAGCAGCAGCAGCAGCAGAACAGACTTGTAATAATTAAAGTGGATGATGCAAGAGTATTACTGTACTTCCACCAAAAATATCACCACTCCTCATCTTTCCAAACAAATATCTTATACACATCATAGAAGTGAGTCTGAAACTCTGGGGCATTTGATCAACCAGGAAGGTATTTACAAGGCAAGATCCAGTTAAATTAATAATTTAATTTACGCTCCAGCGGTATGAACATTGACGTGTTAAAGAAGGAACTGCCGATGCTGGAGAATCGAGGGTTACACAAAAAGCTGGAGAAACTCAGCGGGTGCAGCAGCATCTAAGGAGCGAAAGGAGATAGGCGACGTTTCGGGTCGAGACCCTTCTTCAGACTGGTCAGGGATCAGGGAAACGAGAGACATAGACGGTGATGTGGAGAGATAAAGAACAATGAATGAAAGATATGCAAAAAAGTATCGATGATAAAGGGAACAAGCCATATGAACATTGACCTCCAATTTCAGGTAGTCTTTGCTTTCTCCCTCCTTACTATGTCCGCCTCTTCCTTTCTTCTTCTGCGCTCCCCTCTCCCCACCCCACCTCCACATCAGTCTGAAGAAGGGTCTTGACCCGAAACGTCACCCATTCCTTCGCTCCATAGATGCTGCCTCACCCGCTGAGTTTCTCCAGCATTTTTGTGAACCTTCGATTTTTCCAGAATCTGCAGTTCTTTCTTAAACAGTTAAATTAATAAGATCACGCGCATGGGAACAGGCCCTTTGGCCCAACTCATCCGTGGCAACTAAGATGCCCCATCCATGCGAGTCTTATTTGTCCGCTTTTTCCCCATCCCTTTGCTATCCATGTACCTGTCTAAGTGTCTTTTAAATGCTGTTTTAGTACCTGCCTCAACTACATCCTCCAACAGCTTGTTCCATACACCCCCACCCTCTGTGTGAAAAAGTTTCTCCTCAGGTTCTTATTAAATCTTTCGCCCCTTACCGTCAGGATGTGTCCTCTGGTTTTTGTTTCCCCGATCCTCGATAAAAGATTCTGTGCATTCACCCTATCTATTCCCCTCATGATTTTATATATCGCGATAAAATCACCCCTGAACCTTCTGCATTCCATGGAATAAAGTTTGAGCCTGCCCAACAGTTTCTTACAGCTCAGACCCTCAAGTCCCAGCAGACCCACATTTTGGTTGTACGAGACTGCTTTTGCAACGCCTCAGGGATTGCTTATCTGAAAGCAAAGAGTTAACATTTTAGAATGTCAAAATAATAGATTTTTTAAATTTGAGAACAAGGAACTGCAGATACTGGTTTACTTAAAAAAAAAACAAAGTGCCGGAGTAACTCGGTGAGCCAGGCAGCATCCCTGGATAACATGGAGAGGTGATGTTTCTGGTCAGCACCCCACCTCAGACTGATTGTGGGAGAGAGGAAAGCTGGAAGAGAGGAGGGGCTGGACAATGCCCGGCGAGTGAGAGGAGGACAGGTGAGGAGGTTGACGATAGGCAGATGGTGACAAAGGGGTGAAAAGACGGAGGGTTGAAGGTTGAGACACAAAGATTGAAGAGTTGCGAATTGTGACGTTAGAGGAAGGCAAAGGGAGGGGAAAGGGGAAATGGATGTGAGCCCAAGTGAGGCACTGGGATGGGGTTCGGGGGGGGGGGGGGGGGGGAGGAGAGATGGAGAGCCCCTTAGTTCCCTAAGATTGGAGAATGGGCAGCATGGTGGCCCAGCGGTAAGAGTTGCTGCCTTACAGCGCCAGAGGCTCGGGTTCGATCCTGACTGTGGGTCCTTGTCTGCACAGAGTTTGTACATTCTCCCCGTGATCTGCGTGCGTTTTCTCCAGCATTTCCAGTTTCCTCCCACACTTCAGACGTGCAGGTTTGTAGGTTAATTGGCTTGGTATAATTGTAAATTGTCCCTGCTGTGTGTAGGGTAGTGTTAGTGTGCGGGGATCGCTGGTCAGTGTGGACTCGGTGGGCCGAAGGGCCTGTTTCCACCCTGTGTCTTTAAGCTAAACTAAAATTAAATATTCATACTATCTGAGCAGAATATTACATAAAAGGCTTGGATAGAGTGGATGTGGAGAGAATGTTTCCACTCGTGGGAGCGTCTAGGACTAGAGGTCATAGCCTTAGAATTAAAGGACATTCTTTTAGGAAGGAGATGAGGAGAAATGTCTTTAATCAGAGGGTGGTGAATTTGTGGAATTCTTTGCCACTTTGCAGTCTGAAGAAGAATCTCCACCCGAAGGCTGTAGAGGCCAAGTCAGTGGATATTGTTAAGGCAGAGATAGATAGACTCTTGATAAGTACGGGTGTTGAGAGGTTAAGTAAGTAAGTAAGTAAGTTTATTGGCCAAGTATTCACATATGAGGAATTTGCCTTGGTTCTCCGCTTATAGGGAGTAGGCAGGAGAATGGGGTTAGGAGGGGGAGATAGACCAGCCATGATTGAATGGCAGAGTAGACTTGATGGGCCAAATGGCCTAATTCTACCCCTATCACTTATGACCTTATAAACCCAAGTTAAAATGTTGAGTGTTGATGTTTAGAGGTCACCAACATTGCAGTGCGAGGCAAAACATTGTGAAGTGTATTAGTCACAAGCGGTGCAGTTAGTTAGAACTCATGTGGCTGATGGGAGTGGGTAATGAGGCAGTGCCGGCAATGTGCTTGTCTGTCCTCAGCTGGCCCACCAGAAGAACAGACAGATGCTCCGACTATCCCCACGGTGCAATGCTGCTTGTTGACCAATACAACGAGTATGTTAGACAACACAAAACACAGACTCTGAAACATGTCCGGCACCTCCTCTCCCAGAAAAAAATAAATTGATCTAATAGAGCTGCGCTTATAGCTTTACTCTATTCTTCCCGGCTGTTTTACAGCCAGTGACATTACCTCTGGACTAGGAAATGCACCAGCCAATCTGCATAAAGAAACATCCAACATGGTAGTAATTAACGTGCAGGAAGGAACTGCAGATGCTGGTTTAAACTGAAGGTAGACGCAACCTGACACATCCTAAGTCACAAATAGGCACAAAGTGCTGGAGTAACTCAACGGGTCAGACAGCATCTCTGGAGAAAAGGAATACGTGATGTTTCGGGTCAAGATCCTTCTTCAGACTGAGAGACAGGGGAAAGTCAGTCTGAAGAAGAACCTCCACCCGAAGTGTCACCAATGCCTTTTCTCCAGAGATGCTGTTGCACCCGCTGAGTGTCTAATATGGTAATTAAGATAGACTAACAAGTCATTATATTGATTGAGGGACCAATATTGGTCGTGAAACAGAGAAATCCCCCATTTCCCGTGTTAAAGGGTGGCATCCGGTATTGCCCATTAAAATCGTCATACATCACACAAACACATCCTTCAGTCCACATCGAACAGAGACACAAAATGCTGGAGCAACTCAGCGGGTCAGGCAACATCTCTGGAGAAAAGGAATAGGTGACGTTTCGGGTCGAGACCCTTCATCAGACAGAGTCAGGGTGGAGGAAATCTAGAGGTATGAGAAGGTTCAGAAAAAAATAGATCAGCCATGATCGAGTGGCAGAGTAGACTCAATGGGCTGAACAGCCTAATTCTGCTCCTATGTTTTATGATCCAATGCAGGCGACTGGGATTATTGTAGACGGGCAAAAGGTTTGGCAAGGACTTTGTCCCAAAGGGTTTGTGCTGTACAGCTCTAAGATTCTACAGAAAGTAACAGCTGGCTCCAACTGTGCGGCAGAGTCAAGGAGCTGCAACCATGGAAGGAGACATCAAAGCAAAGCTCCTTAACTTCATACATGTCCGCCAGACTGCACAATGTGCAACGTCCCTGGAAAGATTAGCAGCAGCATGTAATTTGTTGTTTGGTTTTCCCTTTGTGGATGCATCCTCATGTAACGTTCCCTTATTACTGCAGGAGACTACTTTAATTTGCAACTGATATTTCTGAGCATCACCATGGTGGCAACACAATTAAAATTTTAAAGCTTGGGGAACAACAGTACAGGACATCAAATGGAGCTTCAAAGACCATCAAACATAGAATTATTTTATCCTTCGGCACACAGTTACCTGTTTATTATTAATTAAAATAAATACAATATGTGGCTCCAGCAATTATACAAAGATCCTCACTGGTAAGTCCATGCGATGGATGGAGAAACCTTTGAGCTGGATGGCTGAGACTGGAGAGCTGGGGGTGAGCCGTGTCTCCATGAAACAGAGCACGTAGCATTCCCTCATCTGCCTTTGATAAAGCAGCCTTGCCCCTAAAGGGCCTGTCCCACTTTCACGACCTAATTCACAACCTCTGCGGAGCTCGCCCTTGTCTCGTAATCGCAGAATGGACGTCACAAGGTCGTAGGTAGGTCGTAGTTATGTCGTGATGCTAGTCGTAGGTACTGGAGGCATCAAGTAGGTTGGGGCGTTTTTCTAGCCTGATGAAAAATGTCCACGAGTAAAAAAGGTTGTGAATTAGGTCGTGAAGGTGGGACAGGTCCTTAAGTCCTCCACTTTATTTTCTAGTGACTGCACATGAGCCTGTAGAATGGTAGGGAGGGGAAGTTATAGCCCCTTGTATATCAGTCTTACTTGCAAGCCTGCCTGTTGGACACGTTTCCAGATGCAATGGAGGCATCAAAGAATGCAGGTACTTAGATCCCTGAAGGTGCTATCACGGGTAGATATGGTGGTAAAAATGGCTTTTGGCACATTGGAACTTACTGTTCAGGGTATTAAGTATAGAAATTGGGACATTATGTGACAGTTCTACATGATGTTGGTGGGATCACATTTGGTCCAGTTATGCTCACCCAGATACAGGAAGGATGTCATTAAGCTGAAAAGTGTGCAGAGAAAATTAACCAAGGATGTTACCAGGATTTGAGGGCCTGAGTTATAGGAAGAGGTTGGACAGGGTTGGACTGTATTCCTTGCAGCAAAGGAGGCTGAGTAGTGATCTTCCAGAAGTGTATAAAATCACGAGGGGAATAGCTAGGATGAATGCACTGTTTTTTACCACGAGTGGGGGACATGGGTTTAAAGTGAGAGGGCCAATATTTAATAGGACCCTGAGCTGCCAGAGGAGGTAGTTGGGCCAGGTACTATAACAGCATTTAAAAGATGCTGAGACAGGTTCATGGATAGGAGGGATATGGAGCAAACAATGGGACTATTTAGATGGGATATCTTGGTCAGACAAGTTATGTTAAAGGGCCTGTTTCCGTGCTGCATGACTATGCCTCTTTGTAAAGTTCAACTAGGTTTCATCTAACACACGGAATGATTCATCTGGGTTTGTTTTGCTGGATTCTCAAGAGAGGTTGTGCTCCTGAAGGTTGTAAAAACCCATTTAGACATTGACAGATCTGAATGTGGATGATCAGCCATAATCACAGTGAACGGCGGTGCTGGCTGGAAGGATCGAATGGCTTACTGTTCCATCTATTGTATATTGGGCCCTGGATACATTTCCCAGTCTAAAACCAGCCTGTTGGACAGCAGAGCACCATTCACCTGTCAAATGCTAAATCCCCAGTCATATTCCCCAACCCACTTTACCTTTCACCATCTCTACAGAATTGTATATCTTATACACGCCAAATACATAGAAGGGTTGATGTCTTATGTACCTACAGCAGGATCTTGGACACTGCTGGAGTGCTGTGATATTGTACTAATCATAATAGCTACAGGAAAAATGAATTATCCACAGAAAGACAGACAGCATGGAAGCCATTTAGCTGATTGAAAAAAAAAGGTTTCTAGCACTGGCTAAGTTTCACGGTCTCTGCCCAACTTGCACAAACACCCAAAGGGAGTTGAAATCTCACAGTGGTGCTTCCAAGAAGGTAGTACTTGGTGGCACAGCGGCGCAGCTTGCAAAGCTGCTACCTCACAACGCCCGAGACCTGGGTACGATCTTGTCCTTGGGTGCTGCCTGTGTGGAGTTTGCATGTTCTCCCTGTGACAGCGGGTGGGTTTCCTCTGGGTGCGCCGGTGTCCTCTCACATCCCAAAGGCCAGCGGGTTTGTAAGTTAATGGGCCCCCGTACATTGCCCCTCGCATGTAAGGGGCGGATGTGAAAAGTGGGATAACTTCGAACTAACATGGGGGTGGTTGGCACATGGAATGAGCTGCCAGAGGAAGTCGTTGAGGCAGGTACTATAACAACATTTAAAAGCTATTTGGACAGGGTCATGGATAGGAAAGGTTTAGAGGGATGTGGGCCAAACACAAGCAGGTGGGACTTGCATAGACGGGGCATCTTGGGTGGCGTGTGTACATCAGGCCAAAAGGGCCAGCCTCTGGGCTGTATGACTTTATCTGTTGTAGGGAAACCATTGCCAGCTTCTCTGATATTTCCTTCTGGCGATGATATTGCAGTAAGGGCTTGGCCCAAGTAAAAGTTCTCTGTGCCACCTCCAACACCGTCACGATGACCCTGCAAAATGGTGATCAGAAATTGATGCAGAGTCCAAACTAATGTTGGGTACAATTAATCCCATTAACAGAGGAGCTACAAAGTCAATCCAAGACCAATGGTCCACTGACCATCGATAGTCGGCTCATCAATAGTCTAGCACTTGCATCAATAGATTGTTACTCAATGTTTTGTGGAGCAAGGACATTACGACAAACAACTCATCGACAAATCCAACCACAGAGGTGAGTGAACCGCATGTGTAATCATGTACAGTTCATGATTACTCAAGAAGGCATACATTACACTTGACCTGACAGAATATATTCTTCACCTCCCTGTAGATATTTGGCTGATTTGATTGGCATTGCAAATGTATAAAACAAATCTTAATTCCATGCGATTTACAGTATTGACTTGATGTTCCCATTCCGTCAAATTTCAAGCTGTGTCTGTGAAATCTCAACCACAAAAGGAGGCAAAATGTATTCATAATTAAAAATAAGCATGGAGCAAACGTAAAAATATACACAGCTTCCAAATGCCTGCGCCTCCACCAACTGAGAAAGTGCAGAACCCTTCCAGGTCAATGAGCATTTAGCTTAATTTTTTCCAAGTCACTGGAAAGCATTACTACATACGCCTGGGAATGTATCCATGGTTAACTGTCATACCTCAGGATGCATTATCTCATATTCCCTTTGAAAGGATTTGAAAAATGTTTTCATGTCAGGTTTTCTTTTCAGCAGATCTACACTTATGCAGGTTTTGGAAAGAAAGGCGTCGTGGATGGCAAATTGCCTAGTACGTTCAGCTTAAAGCAGCAAAAAACCTATTTGCCCATATGGTAGATGGATAAAAAAATATCTTCCAGTTATTTACTTTCCCGACTGTGACTATGCAGTGCGGTTAATAAGTGAGAGGAGAACATTGCTCGGGGAATTATCATCTTGAAACATGATGCATAAGGGAACGGAATTCTGAAAAATCTGTTTCAGAGATGCGTGGTGATGATAGTCTATCTGAGATAAGAAAGCTACTTTACTGTAGACTGTAGAGATAGTGCAGAAACAGGCCCACGGTGTCCGCAACGACCGACAATCACCCTGTATATTCTAGAATCATCCTTCACACTAGGGACAATATAGAATTTGCAGAGGACCAATTAATCTATTAGGATGCATGTTTTTGGAGTGTGGAAGGAAACCAGAGCACCCGGTGAAACCCACGCGGTCACAGGGAGAAACTACAAACACGTGGGGTGCGGACTCGGTGGGCCAAAGGGCTTGTGGCCGTGCTGCATCTCTAAACTAAACCTGGCACCGAAAATGCGAGCAACGGTAAAACCCAAGCCTATCGTGCTCAAGTCAATCCATTGTGAAAATAGTCAAAACCCACTGGAGAATCTGCAAAGGATTTTCCAACTTACCCAGAAAATAAACTAATTTCAAGGAAGGTTTTGACTCTGACATTGCTTCTCATATCTAAACAGATCCGATTACCATTTTATCAGAAATACTAAAGATAATAAAAAATGTGATTAATGTTAGCATTTTCAGATGTAATTACATAAGATCTTTTGCAACTGATCAGTGTATTGAATGTTCACAGTGCTTGCAGAATTCATCAAAGCAAAACGATTGACGTACAGTACAACACTGTATAATTATTTTGCAATCTCTCCTTTAGAAAAATAGTTATAGTGCCTATCTGAAATAACTATTGAAAATAAGGGTCAGCAAGCTTGTATTCATTCAGTTTTTGATCCCTATAATGTGTAGACGGTATGGAATTAAAAAAGGCCTTATCTCACAGGTTTCATAATTACTGAGTATGAACATCAGAAATTATCTCAGTTTATGCATGAAAGAATATTAAGCAATTGCAGTTTGACATACATAGTTCTTCAGCTTAAAATTAATCACACCTTCTGCATTTCCTACAGAGCACGACATGAGGTGGTAGATTTTGTGTTGTGAAGTTTCATTACAAATAAAGTAATTCTGCAAATAATCAGTTCCTACCTCATTCACCCGCAGTAGGAACAGAATTCATACTGCAAGTGAATGTGCTCAAAGATTTGCCCAGTTCCAACATTCGCCCATCCCGTACATCTTTCTTAATAATCAAATCGATCATACAATGGGTAGGTCCAAACTCAAAAATCTGGGCACCAGCCTTCTTATTTGATCTCAACCCCATGCTATGGATGGGTTATTGCATTGTCAGTGACAAGTACTACCTGAGTAAAGTCATAGAGGCATAGAGTGACACAGCGTGGAAACAGGCCCTTTGGCCCAACTTGCTCTTCTGCCCAATTTGCCCACACCGGCTGACATATCCCACTAGTCCCACCTGCCTGCGTTTGATCCATATCCTCCAAACCTGTCCTATCCATGTAGCTGTCTGACTGTTTCTTAAACATTGGGATAGATCCAGCCGCAACTACCTCCTCTGGTAGCTTGTTCCATACACTCACCACACCTTGTGTGAAAAGTTTACCCTTCACATTCCTATTGAATCTTTTCCCCTTCACCTTAAACCTATGTCTTCTGGTCCTCGATTCACCTACTCTGGGCAAGAGACACTGTGAAACTACCCGATCTATTCCTCTCATGATTTTATACACCTCTATAAGATCACCCATCATCCTCCTGCGCTCCAGGGAATTGAGTCCCAGCCTACTCAACCTCTCCCTGTAGCTCAGGCCTAACATCCAGTCCTAGTAACACCCTCGTAAGTCTTCTCTGTACCCTTTCCTGCTTGACAACGTACTTCCTGGGACATGGTGCCCAGAACTGAACACAGTACACATCACAAACGTATGGGAAGAATGAGAAACTCCAACATTTATACCAATGTTGAACAATCCATAAACTAGAGAGTCATACAGCATAGAAATGGGCTCTTCAGCTCAACTTGCCTATGCTGACCAAAATGCCCCATCCATGCTAGTCCCACCTGCCTGCATTTGGCCCATATCCCTCTAAACCATTCCTATTCATGTACCTGTCCAAATGGCTATTAAATGGTGTTATAGTTCCCAGCTCAACTGCCTTCTCTGGCAGTATGGTTCCATGTACCCACCATCCTGGTGGAAAGAAAGTTACCCTCAAGTTCCTAAAAATCTTTCCTCTCTTGCCTTAAACCTATGTCCTCTGGTTCTTGATTCCCCATATGGGAGGTCTGAGATTTGTTCATTGAACAATAGACATGGATGCACCACATTGCAGTGGGTCATTATCAACTTCAGCAAAGATGAACAAGCTCATCTCTAAATGTGCAGGATGTCTGAGTAGAAAGGATTTAGACACCAGGGGACTTTTACATTGAGAGCCATAACCATATAGATGAACAGAGCAGGTGCCAGGGGCCAAACGGTGTGAAGAATGGTCTCGACACGAAATGCCACCCATTTCTGTTCTCCAGAGATGCTGCCTGTCTCGCTGAGTTACTCCAGCATTTTGTGTCTTCCTTCGATTTACACCAGCATCTGCAGTCCTTTCCTGCACATTTTGTCTGGCCCACTCCTGTTTCCATTTGTGGCGGTGCGTATATGGGACAAGCTGCCAGAGGTGGGTGTGGGTACAGTTATGACATTTAAAAGACATTTGGACAGGTCCACAGATCGGAAGGATTTGGAGGAATAAGGACGAGATACAGTGGGACCAGCTTGGTAGAGCAACATGGTTGCCTGGCCAAATTGGATCGACGAGCCTGTTTCTGTACTGTATTCCTCTGACTCCATGCAATCATGCCAAAAATCCAAATTCAGATAAACACAAAACATTAAAAAGTGAAGAGAACAAACTCACAAGCCTGTACAATTGTCGAACAACACAGAATAACCTAGTGCATTTTACTACCAAAGTATCCAAACATGCTGGACCGCTGTACCAATGCATTATATTTGTTATCCAAAATTTTGCTAAGCGATGAATAATGAAAAAAATGGATTTCAGCAAGACCCATACGGCAGTCCAGTTGCCAGGGCAACCAAGGGGAAAGTGGCAAGTTGAGACCCAGCAGCACCCATCTTGGGTGCAGAAACTGAAGGCCCGTGGTTGACACAACTTTAATGACTGGAGGGCTGTTTCCATTGGAGTTTCGCAAGCACAGCAAAATTAAACACCTTTGCTGCAATTTAAAAACACTCAATATGTCAAATTCTGAAAGATTATCCACGGCAAGTAAGGAGGTAGACGTGGGATGGGCAATACTGTGGTAGGAGGAGATACCAGGGACCAGACAAGAGAATCTGGAGCAAAGAACTAACTGCTGAAAGAACTCAGCAGCTTAAACAGCATCTGTGTGGGGAAAGGAACTGTTGCCACTATGGTGTAGGATGGAACTGCAGATGCTGGTTTACACCTTAGACGGGCAGCCTCAGGCAGCATCCTTGGAGAAAAGGGATAGGTGACATTTTGGGTTAAAAACCTTCTTCAGACGGGTGAGTCCCTGCAGCAGGACCAACAAGTCCAACAAGCCTGAGATGCTGCTTCTCCCGCTGAGTTCACCAACAGCTCGATTTTACTTCATCCGGTGGCATAGAAACACAGGATTCTGTGCCATGCTGTACTCAATAATAGCAATCCCATAGTTCTGTTCATTGACAGACTCAAGATGGAAACAAATAGATCGGACAGCAGCACTAGGTAATTTTCAGGAGACTGTTAGCAGTATTCAAGGAGAGATATCAATGAGACACCAGTTACCTCAACTATCCTTGCCCCCCTCCCGCATCCCCCAATGCTTTGACCACAAAGCTCTGCACATCACCCCTCCCTCTTGCCCTGCCCAGATCTATCCGGCTTTACTATCTACCAAAGTTGCCCAGCTGACAGTCTCAGCTCAGTCTCACCCGACCTTGGCAGGGCATTAGCAGAGAACACCCTCCAACGTGAAGAGGTTGATGCATGGAAGCTGACTCCCATGATGAAGGTTCCAGATGGCAATCGACACGAGGTCAAATACTGGAACAGGAAATAGTTGCAAAAATAAAACTGCATAATGATAATTGTCACCCGTACCAGAATCATAATTACTCCATATTTTCTCTTGACAGATACATATAACACCGCCAATATTTTATGCTTTGGTTCAGATTTCCGATGATAGCATTTTTTTAAATATATATGACTATTAAGCTAGGAATAGACCTACAGTTGGCTGCAGCAGCGCTTTCCCTCTGTGCTCATTTTACATTGCCAGCTCAGAGGAGAATTGAATCCCTTTGTCATTCTCAACTACTGTGATTGAAAACCGCATTCACCAACACCCGACTCCTGTTCTAGCTCAAACGTGATCATAGAGCCATACCGCCTGGAAACAGGCTCTCTGGCCCAACACAACCATGCTGACCAAGATGCCCCATCCACGCCAGTCCCATTTGCCCACACCTTGTCAATATGAAGAGAAACGTCTTTAGTCAGAGAGTGGTGAATCTGTGGAATTCTTTGCCACAGAAAGCTGTAGAAGACAAGTCGGTGGATATTTTTAAGGCAGAGATAGATTTTTGATTAGTACAGGTGTCAGAGGTTATGGGGAGAGGCAGGAGAATGGGATTACGAACGAGGGTGAGATAGATCAGCCATGATTGAATGGTGGAGAGGCCTGATGGGCTGAATGGCCTTATTCTACTCCTGTCCCTTATGACTTTATGAATATCCTCTAAACCTTGTGTAGGAAGGAACTGCAGATGCTGGTTTAAACCGGAGATAGACACAAAAAGCTGGAATAGTAACTCAGTGGGTCAGACAGCATCTCTGAGATGTTACTCCAGTTTTTTTGTGTCCATCTTCTCTCTAAACCTTTCCTTTCTGTGCACCTGTCCAAATGTCTTCTAAATGTTGTCATTGTACCTGCCTACCATCTTTACCTTCTGTGTGAAAAAGGTGCTCTTCAAGTTCCTATTAAATCTTTCCCCTCTTGACTTGAACCAATTAAACAGTTTCCACGATGTTTCTCGAAACTAAACTAAACTGTGCCCTAGTTCCTGCTTCCCCTACCATTGGGATAACGACTTTGCTTATTCTCTCTATCTATTCCCCTCATGATTTTACACATTTCTATAGGACCATCCCTCCGCTTCCCGCACTCCCAGCCTGCTCAACCTCTCATGTGAGCCCAGCCTGTTGAGTCCTGACAACATCCTTTGTAAATCTTCACTGCAGTCTTTCCTGCTTAATGGCATCTTTCCAATAGCAGGGTAACCAAAACAGAACACGGTACCCCGAGTGGGGCCGCATGTGAAAGTGAATGACCAGGCTGAGAAAAAGGCACAAGATGCGTTCAAAGTTCCAACATCGCTACTGACCGCCGGGAAACCTCTGGCCCACGATCATTCAGAGTGGAGATGAAGGTGGCCGTGAATCAGAAGCAGTCTGAATTCTTGCATAAGTGCCAGGTGGAGGGAGTGGGCGGGCAGCTCACAAGCTATGTCTCCCAGTCCACCAGACATCTCCCGACCCATCTATGGAGGAGCCTGGCCTTCCCGACATGGGCCTCAGCAGTAACCCCTGATACCAGAAAACAGGAGAGGAAGCAGGTCCAACTCAATCCTGGGAGACGACCTCAGATGTTTAATGGGACAGTTGCATTGCACTTCCTATCTGGCTCCTCATTTGAAGCCCAGCCTAAATCAGAGGCACCGAGGCACTGGCAATTAACCATGCAAAGGTGTTTTTTTTGGTCTATTTCACCTTATATTTATTTTTGAATAACTCTAGTTGTGCATTTTATTTCGATTCCAAAAAAAAAATCTAATTACTTAAATCAATTTCATTTTTCTCCTATCTTATTATCAGTCTTTGGACTTAAGAGATACAGCATGGAGACAGGCTCTTCAGCCCCCACTCAGTCCATGCCGTCCAGTGACCATTGGCACTATTCAGCACACTGCAGACAATTTACAGGAGCCAATTAACCTACAAACCTGCACTTCTTTGGACTGTGAGAGGAAACCGCAGCACCCACACAGTCACAGGGAAAACATGCGAACTCTGTACAGACAGCACCTGTAGTCTATCGCTGCGCCACTGTGCCATCATTTAAATGCAGGAGAAACTTTGATATCATGAGTTGTCGAAGGCCAGGGCTGAGTCTGCGATCTCTCGAGGTGGCGGCTAATTACGGGATGGTCAGGAAACCAAGGCCTCAGGCTTGCTAGGAGAGTCAGGGCTGTAGACGGTTAGTACGGACACAGAGCAGGCAGCTAGGGTTGGCACAAACAGCGGGACAGATCAATAAGATCCAGCCCATCCAGTTGTCACTTTGTCAATGGAACCATTGCAGATTGCTATCAGACCCAAGAAATACACCCTGACTTACTTTTTCTCGCGACAGAAAACTAAATATTTTCATTGTGTACCATGTTGTGTTGAATTAGTATCAATCATATCTACTAGAAGAAATCCCTCTCTGGACACCACAGTGAGGTTTATGGGCATTTGTTCAGTGATATACAATATCTGAAAAGGCAATGGGCAAAAAATGAATCACTGGAGAATTGTAACTGTGTGTGCTGCAGGCTATTGTCAATCCTTCTTGGATTGTACAGTGAACATCAGCCATTTTCATAGTGCGGAAACTTTCCATTGTACCACAGTTGGCCGTATTGTACACGGGGAATAAAACGGGCAGCGTACAAAACATCCTCGAAACACGGCCTTTGACCCACCGATGCCGCGCCGAGCAGCGATCCCCGCACACTAACCTACACGCACGAGGCGCAATGTGCTTACAACTTATCAAAGCCAATTAATCGACAAACCTGTATGTCTATGGAGTGTGGGAGGAAACTAGAGCAGCCGGAGAAAACCCACGCAGTCACAGAGAGAACGTACACACTCCGTACAGACAGCACCCGTAGTCAGGATCGAACCTGGGTCTCTGACACCGTAAGGCTGTAGCTCTACTTTTGCGAAACTGTGCTGCTCCGGCTATTTCTCATTTTTTTCCCAGTAACTCCTCACCTGATTCTCTTTGCCATCAACTTACACTAAAGAATAATGCACAGCAGCTGATTAACCTACCAGCATTCTGTGAGATATGGGAGGAAACTGGAGCTCCCAGTTTCCATAGAGAATCATGCAAACTCCACGCTGCAAGCATCGGAAGTCAGGATCGCACCCAGATTGCTGGAGCCGGGAGGAAGCAGCACTACCTGCTACACCACCACACTACCCGTATCCACCGAGCCGATTTCAGGTCGGGAAATATTGACCATCGACGTGGATGGCAAAGAGAACAACAATCAAACGTTCCTAAAACAAAATAGCGCTGGAAAAACTCAGCCGGTCAGGCAGCAGCTGTGGGGAGAAAAAGCCAACATGTTTCAGGTCGTTGACCTTACATCTCTCCTACATCAGTTTTGGTGAACCCAAATATTGGGAGAAATATAAATGACTGCAAAAAAAGGCACTCAGCTAGCAAAGGGGAATTTACTTCCTGTTATCAGGCAGCTCCCCAGGTGCTCTGTCCATTCACACGGCACCAGTTAGTTTCACTATCATGTTGATATGGGTTATATAACATACTGGACTCTTTGCCCCTTTTTTCCTTTCGATGCATGCTTCAATTTCTACATGACTTGAACCATTTATAATCTAAACATTTATAACATCATAAAGGTATAGCTTGGGCACTGGAGAACCGACTCAATGAGCTGAAAGCACTTTGGGCAGATGACTGATGTACATCTTGCCTGTTCCCTACAATTGTACAAAGTAAACTTCTAAGAAATTAACAGCCCTCTTTCATTAGAAACCAGTGATTTTAAATACATGACTATCGTGAAGTGTCGTGCGAAACAGGGTCATGCTTCTAGGAGAAAGAAAGCTCCCGACGAAAATAGGAGCAGTTGGACATAATGATTCGGAGGTTCAACAAAACCCCTCATTTTTTCCAAAATATCGCCTCATACATTGCCATAATATAAATATTATGTACGAATGCCTGGAGCCATTATAAAGATACACTGAGCTGGTTAACATATATCATATGTATTTGGATCAGTTTTCCCAGTTATTTTTTTTAAAATGTAAATATTAGAGTCAAGAGGGTCGTCATATGTCCGAGATGGAACAATGACATTCTTACTTGCAGCAGCACAACAGAATTTGTAAACATAGTATCCTGTAAACAATATAATGAGAGAAAAAAATCAGTGTGTCTATATGCACACTCACATATACACATTTATATATAGATCATATCACACACACAACACACACACATAGACACACACACACACACACACACACATAGGCACCACACACACACACACACCGCCACCCCACACACACTGCCCCCCCCCACCCCCCCACACACCGGTCCCCCCCCGCCCCCCCTCCCGGGCACACACCACACATGTCCCCCCTCGCCCCCCCCCTAGGCACACACACGGCCACACACACACACCACACATAGGCACCCACGACACCACACAAACAGGGCACACCCGACACGACACACCACACACACCCACATGGGCACACACACACATAGACCTAAAGCACACACACACAACACACACACACATAGGGGCACACACACACACACACCTACACACACACACACACATCAACAAAATAGGCCACACACACACACACACACACAACATAGGCACACACACACACACACATAGCAACACACACACACACACACCCATAGGCACACACACACACACACACACACACACATAGGCACACACACACGGACACACCATGGACACCCACTCTTTCCCCACACACTAACACACACACACACATATAACACACACACACCACACATACACACATATACGCACACACACACACACAAAACACACACACACGCACACAACACATATAGCGAAACACACATAAGAACACACAAAAAAACCCCAATAATGGAGCAATAATAATCAATGTGGTTCAAAGCTTATTTGAGACTGTAGTGTTTAATAGCCTAATGGCTGTAAGGACAAAGCTGTTCCTGAATCTTTTCCTCTTTGTTGGAAATTTCTGAGACCGGAATGTCATTTATTTGGTGCCTCTTGTGCTATAATCATTTTAAAATTTAGCTCTGGAATAGATGCCTTCGTACGCTGAGTGTTGTCCATCATTACCATAGGCGAAACCCATGTTAACACATTAACAAGTGTACAAGTCGGAGACTGTGCCAATAACCCATTCCTTGATGTGTAATTGTATCTTTCACACTTCGCCTTCAGCAGTCCTTTTCATATCTTTTCAATTGATAACCAACTTCACACCAGTGAGCCAATGCTTCACGAAGTGTAAATCTGCTTTGTCTGACGTCAGGTGTTGACCAAAAGTCACAGATGCAATCCTTAAATTTAGTTCTGGAGATGCCGCCACCTGCACGTCACACACTACGCCACTTGGCAATACATATCCCCATTTCTTCGTTGTCATAAATGCGTTGCCTGAGACATGATGTTCATCAGAAGGACTGCAGCTGCACAAGGTGATAGCTCAGCAGCTGAAATACAACTGGGGATGGGCAACAAATGCCCGCCTTGCTCGTGACACAAATGGGGCGACATGGTGGAGCAGCTGTAGAGTTGCTGCCTTCCTCTGCCAGAGACCCAGGCTCCATCCTGACTACGGGTGCTGCCCGTATGGAGTTTGTACTTTCTCCCAGTGACCGCGTGGGTCTTCTGCAGGTACTCAGGTTTCCTCCCACATTCCAAAGACAGACAGGTTTGTAGGTTAATTGGCTTCTGTAAATTGTCCCCAGTGCGTAGGATAAACTAGTGTCAGGTTAACATTTTTGAGTTAGTTTTAGAAATGCCAGCGTGGACCCGTGGCCGAAGGGCCTGTATCCACGCTGCATTTCTAAAACTAAAACAAACATTGCCTAATTGAATAGAAATTGAGAATAATTTTCAAATGCTTCTTTTGCCTTCCCGAACAATCACTTAATTCAGCCCAGCTTCAACAAAAACAAAATACCAAAACATGGTAGGAGTGGAAAGCTGAAATAAAGCTCTTGTCCTCATCAGCCTGTTTGTGCCACCATTAGCGGGCTCCTGGTGAACAGCTCACTGAAACAGCCCACTGAAACAGTTCAATGTATTTCCAATACAGAAGCAAACCCAAGTACTTCAGAGTCCAATAATTGTCTCTGAAATTTAAAGCTTGCAAACCTAAGTGTCTTATTAAGTGCTTGGTACACACCAGACTTTGATCAACTAACTCCGTCTCCAAACACTAACTCCTATAACAATAAGCCTAAAAATAATAGAGCTCCATCAACTCCAAGTAGACCATGCCTTTACAAGGCAACTGTTTTGCGGGACACTTGCGCTCGTCTGCCAAGGACTGCTGGAGATTCCTGTTGCTAACTATTTAGAAAAAAACCACCCCTATTTTTTTTTTTTTTTTCTTTTTTTTTTATTTTTTTTTTATTTCCCCATTTTTTTTCCCCCTTTTTAATTTTTTTTTTTTTTTTATATCATTTTTTTTTTTTTTTTTCTTTTTAGTTTTTTGTTATTTACCTTATTATTTTTTTTATTTCCCATTTTTATTTTTCGTTTTTATTCATTTTTTTTTTCTTTTTTTTTTTTTTTTTTATTTTTTCT